>CM057451.1:512707500-513907500 GCA_016271365.2 Neoceratodus forsteri
ATTATAAACTCAAGTACAGGCAATTAGCAGGTATATAGTATATAAGACGATCATAGATCTAATACAGGCCTAGGACAAAAATCAATGAAATATGTGAGAACAGGGTTGGGCAACAATAAAGTGTACAAAAAGGGCTAATGAATTAGCCACAAATTAATACAAGTTGTGTACGGTATGTCGAGGGCACCAAAAAGTAAAAGGGCAGAGACTGGTAATGAGTAGGTTAAGGTTACGGGCAAGGGCAGGGGCAGTAGGGAGATGGCAAGTTTCGAAGAGTGGATTTAAAAGAGGGACTGAGCTGAAGACTTCAGTGAAGTGGAACCCAAAGATATACAGCTCAGCTAATGTCACTGAGTTCCAGAACAGCTAAGAAATTAATATTGGGTGGAATGAAAGCTGAATTAGTATGGGATGCTAAATAACAGAAAACTATAACTATTTAAAAACAATAAACAAATGTGATTAAAAGAGACTTCAAGCATGTCCAAATGAACAATTATATTAAAAATTTAAACACATAGTTTATGTTCCCTTCAAAATAATTTTTAATAAAGGATCAACCTGGAACTTTGCTTTCTCCATTTTATTTTTTTATATCATGGTATTTTCACTCCTACTTCACACCTGCTCTCAGGCACCCTCCCAGCCCTACAGCCCTGTATGTATGTATCTATTTATTTATTGTTTGTATTTATTTAATGTGTTCAGAAGACGTTTGAGGTCAAGAGCCCCATTTTCAAAGGTGTCCAAGTCAAGCAAATTACAAACAACATCAAGCATCAACATGAATCAAGTTACACAGGCCGTGAACAAAAAACATTATTCGGGTTACAAACAACAACATCTGTAGAAAGCATCTTGATTCAAGATACAAAGGCAGGAAACAACACAATTCATGTTACAAAGGCAAAAAGAAGAGACCAGTGCAGCTGTATGTGGAATGGTATTTACTCACCTGGGAAAGGTGATTATACCTGCAATCTTTCTAGTGCTCAGACATTCCTCACAAATGGGTTACCCTCCATCCATTCTATTGACTGACGCATGATCTTAAATTTTGGACTACCAGAGGCCAAGACCCTAGCCAGGATAACATAGTCCAGTGAGATACTTCCCTAGCAGAAGACAAGAGATAACCAAAGCAGTAAAACGACCGGCACAAACAGTAACTTCACTGCCAAGGTCATTTATTGGTCCTAACATACTAACATGCTAAAATGTCAGCAGAATAGACCTAATGGTCTTTCGTGTCTGCTCGTTTAGTCAGCCCCCACCCTGGGAGCTGACCTTGCTGCCCCCCTCTTCCTCTCTGGCTTCTCCCTTCCCTGTCCCAGATATTCCCACAGAACAGGACTTTGCATCTAAAACCCTTCCCCTGTACCTGTCCCACCCCCCTCTTGAACCCCTCCACCATCTCTGCCTCCACCAGCCCCCTGGGCAGTGCATTCCATGGCTCCACCACCCTCTCAGTGAAGTAGCTCCTCCTCCTTTCTCTCCTGAATCTCCCCCCCCTCCAGCTTCCACCCATGCCCTCTAGGTGCCCCCCTCCTCCAGAGCACCTTGACTATTTCTCCCTATTTAACCCCTTCATGTACTTGAAGACCTCTATCATGTCCCCCCGGTCCCTTCTGTCTTCCAATGTGTATATATTTAGCTCTTCGAGCCTCTTCCCACAGGTCCTGTCCCCCAAGCCCCAGATCATTTTGGTTGCCCTCCTCTGGACCCTCTCTGGGAGTTCAATGTCCCTCTTTAAGTGTGGCCTCCAAAACTGCACACAGTACTTGAGGTGCAGCCTCACCAAGCAGTTATACGGGGGAGCCTCACTTCCATCCTTCTGGAGGTGATCCCCCTAGCGATGCATCCCTTCATCCTGTTGGCCTTGGCCGCTGCCCTCCTACAAGTCTCAGAACTGTTCATCTTGACATCCACCGCCACCCCCATGTCCCTCTCAGCCATTGAGACTTGTAGCATCCCCCAGGGTGTACTCTTGGCCTGGGTTTCTGGCTCCCAGATGCAGTACCTTGCATTTCCCTGCATTAAACCTCAGCTTCCACTTTCTAGACCACCTTTCCAAAGCCTCCAGGTCCCCCTGTAGGGCCACCCTCCCCTCCTCCCCATCCACCACTGCCTCCAGTTTTGAGTCATCCGCAAAGAGACTCATCTCACTCCTGATACCCTTCCTTATGTCAGAGACATAGGCATTGAACAGGAGGGGCCCAAGGACTGATCCCTGAGGGACCCCACTAATGACCCTCCTTGGGGATAAGACTATCCCGCCAACCATGACCCTCTGGGTCCGGTCCTGGAGCCAATTGCCTATCCATCTAATCATCTGGTTCCCCACTCCCATTTCTTCCAGCTTATTCAACAGCCCCCATGAGGAACAGAGTCAAATGCCTTGCTGAAGTCAAGATAGAGGACGTCCACCGGTCTACCCAGGTCCAAGGCTCTCGTCACCCAGTCATAGAACTCCACAAGGTTTGTCTGACATGATTTCCCTGGGATGAATCCATGCTGTCTATCATCCAGGCACCCCAACTTTTCCAGGTCCCCCCTTGCCTCTCCTTGACAATGCCCTCCATCACCTTGCCCACCACCAATGTCAGGCTGACGGGCCTATATTTCCCTGCCACCTCCCTTGATCCCCCCTTGTGGATAGGCACTATATGCACCACCTTCCAGTCCTGGGGCACCCACCCTGTCCTCAGAGAGATGCTGAAAAGCTCCGCCAGGGGTTTCGCCAGGACATCCCCCAGTTCCTTCAGCACTCTGGGATGTAATTTATCTGGCCCTGGTGCTTTCTCCATTTTAAGGGACCTGAGGGCTTCCCTCACTCTCTCTGCCATGATTTCCACCTACGCTACTTCGTCCCCCTGCCTTGCCTTCCCCCCTCCTGCCAGTGATGGCCCATCCTCTCCCCAGACCCGACAATCGGCAAGGGTCCCTCCCCCTCAGTTTCACCATCTCCTCCCATGTATGATGCAGCCCCCCCATTTTTCTTGGTGAAAACTGAGGCAAAGTACTCATTTAGTACCTCAGCCTGCTCCCCAGATCTTGTGCCCATCCCTCCCCTGTTTTAATCCTGCTAATCTGCCCCTTCACCCTTTGTTTTTCCCCCAATGTATCTAAAGAACACCTTATAGGTAAGAAAACAAAACGTATCTTACAACAAGTACAACAAGTAAGAGCCACATGAATAATCTTCTATCAGTCAATCAATTTTCTATCATTCATAATGCCTACAGTTGGAGGAAGGATTGGAGCTTAGCTCATGTGGTTCCCCTGCATAAGAGTGGCCCCAAAGATGAACCAGGGAACTATAGACCGGTAAGCCTCACATCCATCATGGGGAAGCTAATGGAAATGATCCTGAAGGAGAGGCTGGTGTCCCTGCTGGAGTTCAGTGGGCTGTAGGACAGTAGACAGCATGGCTCTGTCACAGGCAGATCCTGCCAAACCAACCTGGTAGATTACTATGACTGGGTAACTAGGCAGATGGACAAGGGTCATGCATGCACTGTTCCTAGACTTCAGCAAGACATTTGATTTGGTGCCACATGGGAGACTTGGAATAAAACTTGAAGGCACAGGACAGGAGCAAAAATGGTGGGATGGGTGACAAACTGACCACAAGGAAGGCAGCAAAGGATGGAGGTGGAAGCGGAACTCTCATCCCCCAGGACAGTAATGAGTGGGGTTCCACAGGGCTTGATGCTGAGACCAGTGTTATTTGGGATATTTATTGCAGACATTTCCATGGGCATCGAGAGCAGGATCAGCTTGTTTGCCAACGACACCAAGATAGAAGCAGGGGTGGATGACATAGAGGGGTAGCAGAGTTTGCAGGAAGATCTGAAAATACTGGAGACTCTTGGCAGCTGGGGTTCAGTGCCAAAAAGTGTAAGGTACTGCATTTGGGGGCAAGAGATCCAAGGAGAAACTACCAATTTGGGGGGTGCAGCTGGAGGAAGCTGAGGAGGAGAAGGATCTGGGGGTGGTCATCATGGGATCAATGAACAACTCAGCACAGTGTAGGAAGGCAGCAGCAAGGGCCAACAAAATGCTGGGTTGCATCACAAGGGGAATAACGTTCAGGAGTGGGAAGGTGATTCTGCCGCTGTATAGATCATTTGTTAGACCTCATCTCGAATACTGCTTGCAGTACTGGAGCCTGTACCTGAAAAGGGTTGTTAAATTACTGGAAGGGGTGCAGCGCAGAGCAACTAAGATGATTCAGGGACTGGGGGACTTACCGTATGAGAGTAGTCTAAAGGAGTTGAACATGTACTCACGGGAGGAGAGGAGGGACAGAGGGGATATGATTGAGACATTTAAGTACATGAGAGGGATAAACAAGACTTGTACGGAGGGGCTCTTCAGGGTAAGGGTGGGACACTTGAGGCCATGACATGAGATTGGAGGGGGGAAGGTTCAGGAGGAAATGAGGAGAAACTTTTATAGAAAGGTGGTGGAAGGGTGGAACGGTTACCAGCAGAGGTGGTAGCATGTAAAACAGTAGGCTGCTTCAAAAGGGGCTGGGACAGGGAAGGAGGGAGGATAAAGGGAGGGGGTGAGGAGGGAGGGAGGGGCAGCTGCAGAATAGGACTGCTAGCTGCAAAATCGAGCAGACTCGATAGACCAAATGGCCTTTTTCTGCTGGCATATTTCATATGTTTGTACAATAGGGACTAGCCTAAGCACAATGTTCCATAATATGAACAGAAGGAAAATATGTGAATGAGCTCCCATCAGTCACAATACCTACAATAGTGACCAGTTAGAGCACAATGTTCAAAAACATGAATAGAAGACAAAACCAACTGGACTGGCAAAACACAAACTCTATCAAAATGTACCAGAGAGAATCCTACCTCTCAACATGTGTCAAAATGTGTGACAAGATGTGTGATAGATGAGCAAACTGTGTGACATACTGTATCTTCAAATATGGTCCTGCAAGCTCAGGACCCTATGGTTATCAGTGCATTAATGTTCATAATGTTTGCTGATAACTGAACATATTAGATTAGTATTAGTTCCATGATTAAATTCTCAGTGGGAGTCACAGAATGCCACCTTCCCCATGTGAAACAAAGGGTTCAGAGAGTTCAAATGAGTGACGCACCTCAAAATGTGTGATAGTTGAGAGGTATGGAGTGAATACCCAAATGGTTCTGGTTGCACGGGTTCCCAGTTCATTCTTAAGTAGGAGGGACTCTGAGCACTATAAAGGTTGCAGGTATAATCACCTTTAAAGGTGAGTAAATACCATTATCTCCTGCAACGTTTCTAGTGCTCAGACATTCTTCACAAATGGGACTTTTGTAGCAGTACCAGGACAAAACCTGGGTGGGAAGACAAACATTATGCTACAGGAAACCCGACGCAGCCTGAAGCACAGCCTTACCAAACATAGCCCTATCTGCCAGTGCTACATACAGTTAGTAATGACAGACAAAATTAGCCACTGTGCAGATGACCTGTAGGGAGGTGCTCCCTTTGACGCTCGTGAAGCTTATAGTGTCCTGGGGGGAAACTGTCTTAAAGGCCAAAAGTATGCAAGGTCATATCCATTGGTAGACTGCTCTGATAGCTGCCCTCATTCAACTAGCTAGTGAGCCTTTAAAAGCAGCCCGACTTTATGAGGAATGCTAACTCAAGCAGATGAGGGTCCACAACCGAGCCATTTAAGAGTAGGTCAAGTCACCCCGGGATGCCAGAGGACCATCTGGACCTCCAGCAGTAGCTGGAGTACCTCTAGGGGGGGATCTTATAAGCCCCACCCCCTGAAGGGAGCTTCCCACTGTACATGTAATTGAAGGGTGTACACTCAAGCAGTAAATATGTAAGGTCTGTATCTGCCCCCTCCTTGAAACATAGAAACAGAGAAACATACCATTTGATGGCAGATAAGGACCACTTGGCCCACCTAGTCTGCCCGTTTCCCTACTTAATGGATAAGCTGCAGATCCTAGTTAACCAACAGCCTACTTCCTCCTACCCTGCCCCCAGAATTGCCTTATGTCTGTTGCATGCATTCTTGAATTCCTCCACTGCTTTTGACTCCACGACCTCCTCAGGAAGACTATTCCATGCATCCACAACCCTCTCCATGAAAAAATACTTCCTCATATTACCTCTGAGCCGTCCCCCCTCTATCTTCAAATTGTGGCCCCTTGTTCTTGCACATCTCTTTTTCTGAAAGATGCTATCCTCTTGGACTTTGTTGATTCCCTTGAGGTACTTGAAAGTTTCTATCATGTCCCCCCTCTCCCTCCTTTCCTCGAGGGCATACATATTAAGCTCCTTTAGTCTCTCTTTGCATGTCTTCTGGTGCAGACCCTACACCATTTTGGTTGCCCTCCTCTGGACAGCCTTCACCCTGTCTATGTCTTTCTGGAGATGGGGTCTCCAGAACTGCATGCAGTACTCCAGATGGGGTCTCACCAACTGTCTGTACAGAGGGATAACAACTTCTTGTTTTCTACTGGTGATGCTTCTCCTTATGCATTCCAGTATCCCCCCAGCCCTCCTTACTGCCTTCTCACATTGCTTGCCCACCTTTAGGTCACCTGATATAACTACTCCTAGGTCCCTTTCCATTTTTGTTGTCAGTATGTCACCCCGATTGTGTACTCTTCCCCTGGGTTTTTGTTTCTCAGGTGCATTACTTTGCACTTCTTTGCGTTGAATCTAAGCTGCCATACATTTGACCATTCCTTCAACCTTGGCAAGTCCCTTCTCATCCTTTCCACCCACCTTGTGTATCAACCCTGTTGCAGATCTTTGAGTCATCTGCAAAGAGGCATACTTTTCCTTCTAGTCCCTCTGCAATGTCACTTATAAAGACATTAAAAAGGACTGGACCCAGTACTGAACCCTGTGGTACCGCACTAGTAACCACCCTTTCTTCACTGTGGACTCTGTTAACTATTACCTTCTGCATCCTATTGTCCAGCAATGTTTTACCCTGGCTACCACCCTGGGACCCACTCCCAGGCTGGCTAATTTGTTAATCTTTTGTGTGGGACTTTGTCAAATGCCTTGTTAAAGTCTAGGTAGGCCATGTCCACAGCCCCTTCCTGGTCTACTACTTTGGTCACCCAGTCAAAGAAATCAATTAGATTTGTCTGACATGACCTTCCCACTGTAAATCCATGCTGCCTTGGGTCCTGTGCCCCACTGGCCTCTAGGTACTCAATAATTCTTTCCTTCACAAGTAATTTCATCATTTTCTCTACCATTGAGGTCAAACTGACAGGTCTGTAGTTTCCTGCCTCTGTCTTGCTCTCACTTTTGTGAAGGGAATCACATCTGCCCTCTTCCAGTCCTCAGGTACCACAGCATCCTCCCATGATTTGTTAAAAAGGGTAGTCAATGGTGTTACTAGTTCTCCCCTTAGTTCTTTTAGAATTCTGGGGTGAATCCCATCAGGCCCCATTGCTTTGTCCACCTTCAGTTTTAGGAGTTCTTTCAAAACCCTTTTTTCTGTGAAAGGACTGATATCGACCCCCCTATCCACAGTGCTTCTATTGACTGGAATAGGTACCTCCCCCTCCTGTTGATTTGTGAATACTGAGCAGAAGTATTCATTCAGTATCCCTGCTTTTTCACTGTCCCTCTCTGCCCGCCCACTTTCCTCTTTATTCAGCCTCAGTATCCCTCCCTTTGTCTTTCTTCGGTCCCTAATTTACCTATAAAAGGTTTTATCCCCCTTCTTAACCGAATTGGCTATCTTTTCCTTGGTTTGGACCTTTGCTATTCTGACTGCCTTCCCCATTTCCTTCTGCTTTAACTGGTACAGTTTTCTGTCCTGCTCCTTCTGTGTTTCCTTATACTTCCCGAATGCTATCTTTTTCTCCCTAACCTTTCCCACCACCTCTTTTGAGACCCATAGTGTTTTTTTTCTTTCATTTTGATTTGTTTATTTGCTCCACACAAAGGCTTGCTGATACTGTGATGGCAGTTTTGATGTTTCCCTATTGTTGCTCCACCCCTCCTTCTTGCCTGTTTGCTAGTGCTTTTCTGAGGCACTCTCCCATTTGACAAAATCAGCCCTCCTGAAGTCCAGTACCTTCACTTTTGTATGGCTTGACTCTACAGCTAAGTTTATCGTGAACTACACTGTTTGGTGGTCACTTGTTCCCAGATGGCTACCCATTTCTAGATCTGAGATCCTCGCTCCAAAATCCAGAATACTGTGAAAACTCATCAGTGAAGGGGACAGGTCTTTGTGGTACACCACACAGAGAAAAGTCTGCCCATTTCTCTGTCTTCCAGGACTTCCCTGAGTGGTTTTTTTTTTTATTTTTGCGCCACTGTCATATAAACATAGAAACAGAATTTGGCTGCAGATAAGGACCGCTTGGCCCACCCAGTCTGCCCATTTCCCTACCTACTGGATAAGCTGCAGATCCTAGTTAACCAGCAGCCTACTTCTTCATACCCCCGGCCCCTAGAATGGCCTTATGACTGTCCCATGCATACTTGAATTCCACCACTAATTTTGACTCCACAACCTCCTCCGGAAGGCCGTTCCATGCATCCACAACCCTCTCTGTGAAAAAATACTTCCTTAAATTACCTCTGAGCCGCCCCTCTATCTTCAAATTGTGCCCTCTTGTTCTTGCACACCTCTTTTTTTGAAAGATGCTACCCTCTTGGACTTTGTTGATTCCCTTGAGGTACTTGAACGTTTCTATCATGTCCCCCCTCTCCCTCCTTTCCTCGAGGCTATACATATTAAGCTCCTTTCGTCTCTCTTCATATGTCTTCCGGTGCAGACCCTGCACCATTTTAGTTGCCCTCCTCTGGACAGCTTCCATCCTGTCTATGTCTTTGTGGAGATTGGGTCTCCAGAATTGCACACAGTACTCCAGATGGGGTCTCACCAGCTGTCTGTACAGAGGGATAATAACTTCCTGTTTTCTACTGGTGATGCCTCTCCCTATGCATCCCAGTATCCCCCCAGCCCTCCTTGCTGCCCTCTCACATTGCTTGCCCACCTTTAGGTCATCTGATATGACTACCCCAGGTCCCTTTCCATTTTTGTTGTTGTTAGTATCTCACCCCCCATTGTGTACTCTTCCCCTGGGTTTTTGTTTCCCAGGTGCATTACCTTGCACTTCTTAGCATTGAATCTAAGCTGCCATACATTTGACCATTCCTCTAACCTTGCCAAGTCCCTTCTCATCCTTTCCACCCCACCCTGTGCATCAACTCTGTTGCAGATCTTTGTATCATCTGCAAAGAGACATACTTTTCCTTCAGTCCCTCTGCAATGTCGCTTATAAAGACATTGAAGAGGACCGTCTAATACTGAACCCTGCTGTACCCCACTAGTAACCCTCCTTTCTTCTGAGTGGACTCCATTTACTATTACTCTCTGTGTCCTATTCTCCAGCCAATTCTTTACCCAGGATGTCATCTTGGGACCCACTCCCAGGCTGGCTAACTTGTATATTAATCTTTTGTGTGGGACTGTGTCAAATGCCTTGCTAAAGTCTAGGTAGGCCATGTCCACAGCCCCTCCCTGATCTACTACTTTGGTCACCCAGTCAAAGAAATCTATCAGATTCGTCTGGCATGATCTTCCCGATGTGAATCCATGCTGCCTAGGGTCCTGTGCCCCTCTGGCCTCTAGATACTCCACAGTTCTTTCCTTCAGAAGTGATTCCATAATTTTCCCTATCACTGAGGTTAAACTAACAGGTCTGTAGTTTCCTGCTCCTGCCTTGCTCCCACTTTTGTGAAGGGGAATCACATCTGCCCTCCTCCAGTCCTCGGGTACTTCCCCATCCTCCCATGATTTGTTAAAAAGGGTAGTCAGTGGTGTCACTAGTTCTACCCTTAGTTCTTTTAGAATTCTGGGATGAATCCCATCAGGCCCCATTGCTTTGTCCACCTTCAGTTTTAAGAGTTCTTTCAGAACCCTTTCTTCTGTAAATGGGCTGGTATCAACTTCTGTATCCAGAGTGTTTCTACTGTTTGTTTTAGGTACCTCCCCCTCTTCATTTGTAAATACTGAGCAAAAATATTTGTTTAGTATCTTTGCCTTTCACAGTCTCCTCTTCCCACCCTCCTCCCCTTATTAAACCTCACTATCCCTCCCTTGGTCTTCCTTCGCTCCCTGATGTACCTGTAAATAGTTTTATCCCCCTTCTTAACTGAGTTGGCTATCTTTTCCTCGGTTTGGGCCTTTGCTGTTCTGACTGCCTTCCCAGCCTCCTTTGCTTTAACTGATACAGTTCTCTGTCCTGCTCCTTCTGTGATTCCTTGTACTTCCTGAATATTTTCTTTTTCTCTTGAACCTTCACTGCCACTTCCTTTGAGAACCATAGTGGTTTCTTACATCGTTTTGTTTTGTTTATTTGCTTCGCACAAAGGCTCGTTACCTCTGTGATGGCAGTTTTTATTATTCCCCATTGTTCTTCCACCCCTCCTTCCTGTCCATTTGCTAGTGCATTCCTTAGGTACTCACCCATTTTGGCAAAGTCAGCCCTCCTAAAGTACAGTACTTTTGCCTTTGTATGGCTTGACTCTATTGCTGTGTTTATTGTGAACCATACTGTTCGATGGTCGCTAGTTCCCAGATGGCTACCCACTTCTACATCTGTGATCCTCTCCATCTCCATTTGAGAGAACCAGGTCTAAGATTGCTCCCTCTCGAGTGGGCTCCAATACTAGTTGTCTAAGGCATGCCCCCTGTAGGGCATCTAGAATAACCCCACTCTTCAAAGTGGCTGCTGCAACTGCACTCCGGATTACCGTAATTGTAATCTTATGAAGTGTACTGTATTGTATTAATGCCCAGGACCACCTTGAAAATTAGCTTGCTCAATGGTGTTTATGCCTGGTTAAATAAAGTGATTGATTGATTGATCACTTCTACCACTGTGGCCCCGGCATTCCTACCGGATGGCCACAGTCACCATCTCTGCCCACCTGCCTCGAAGTCTTTCCAGGTAACTGCTTTAGCTTATTTATTGATTGTCATTTGGATTGAAAAAAATGGACTACCACTCTGGGGAGGAATTTCTCATTCAGCTTCTTTTCGCCTTTCAGCTTCCATGCAGTCCAGCTGAGGAGCGTTGCTCATGGGGTGGCAAACATATGCTTTTATTGAGATGTGTGGTGCTGCCAGTGTATTGACTACTCCGACCTTACTGTTGGGAAGCTTTCCCGAAGTCTTTCCAGGACTGCCCTGAGCAGGCATCACTGCTGCAACTGTGGCCCCGGCATTCCTACCGGCCAGCCATAGTCACCATCTATGCCCGCCTGCCCCGTTGTCTTTCCAGGTAACTGCTTCAGCTGGGTGCTTGAATCCTTAGCTGCACAATTGATTGGTGTGCTCTGGCAGAAGACGTCCCTTCACTGGTAAAACCTTGTCAGTACTGACTGACTGGACTGACTTCTCTCCTCTCTAGCTCAGCTTTCAGCTGTAACTACTGCCTCTATTTTTTTTCTTGAATTTGCAGTCTCAGTCCAGTAGTTCAGTTAGCAACTGTTGTAGTATGAAATATTTAATATCTTGAATTCTTAGCTCAATCAGTAATTTTAGCAAATGTTATAGATCTAATTTAGAGTTTGTTTTAGAGTGATTACAGCCTGTTTAAAGCTTTGGTCTGCCAGGTAATTTAGAACTAAATTACTAATTATTATGTGTTTACAGCTCATTCATACTAAAGTCTGCCAGAAAAATCTCAGTTCCTCCAGGACTCACCTTACCTACCTACTTTGCTGCCATCTTCTGTCTCTGGCGCCTTGCACCATATCTAACTACCTAGCTGCTACTCCTGTCCTTGGCTCCTCTTGGCCCTATCTATCTACTTTGCTGCCATTTTTTGTCTCTGGTGGCTTGCCCCATATCTAACTACCTAGCTGATACTCCTGTACTTGGCTCCTCTCAGCCCCCCTACATTCACTTCTTCAACCTAGTCTCAATTCTGCTACTTCAGTCCTTGGCTGCTCTCAGCCCCCCCCCACCCCCATTTGTTTTTCAACCTGGTCTTAATGCTGGATACACAAATGGTATGGTATGGTAACATTTTATTTATACAGTGATACAGCCATTAGGGTTCTGAAAATCCCTGTTCACATAGCTTACCTGTTTACATTATGCAAAATTATTACAACTATACATTTATAACAATACAAGTTACAGAAAAAGTACAAAAACAATACATCATAGTTTTACAAACTCATCAATAACAGGCATGTTAGCATTTTTAGATTTACATTAATTTCACCTATTACAACAACAATGAAAACCTCTCCCCTCCTCTTCTTGCTGACGTCTATTTTTATCACCTGCTTTAGCCACCCTTTGTCTCCCTCTATCTCTCCACCCCTCTATTGAAGCATTCTAGCAGTGTTTTGTGCTGTCTGTCTCTCTGCCCGCCCCCTGATTTAGTCACTCTTTGTCCTTTGCTGGTCTTAACTAAGACTCTTACATACTCTCTCTCTCTCTCTCTCTCTTCCAGGACTTCCCTGAGCGGGTATCGCTGCTATGACTGTGGCCCTGGCATTCCTACCGGCCGGCTACAGTCACCATCTCTGCTCGCCTGCCCCAAAGTCTTTCCAGGTAACTGCTTTAGATGGGTGCTTGGATCCTAAGCTGCACAATTGATTGGTGCACTCTAGCAGAAGATGGTCCTTCATTGGATACTAAAACCTTGTCTCTACTGACTGATTGAATTGACTTCTCTCCTTCTATCTAGCTCTGTTTTCAGCTGTAACTACTACCTCTGTTTGTTTTTCCCATAAGCAAGTTATACTGTACTGCTACTAAAGGGACACAATCTTTATCTAAAGTAATCCCTGCCTGTTGTTCATATACTGTAGATACCTCTCCTTTGCTCTAGTTAAGTGTCTGTTAAAGAAAGACAATTAGACCTAGCACCCCTTGCCTTGCTCCTTCCATCTTTGTTTTGTTGTTACACATATCATGCCCTGCAACGCAAAACTCCTTCTCTCCTCTCTCCTCTTTTCTCTACTCATAGTACTTTCCCTAACCCCTCTGATTGGTCTCTACTTGCAAATGCTGAATAACTTGCCTTCTACAACCTCCTATCTCCAATCTCCTACTTACATCCTCACTATCACTCCCTCTGCACCCTTTTAACTATGATCATATTCTCCCTGTATCCCTCATTCTTTATTACTAACTGTCCCACCCTTCTTTGCTGCTCTTCATCTCCTGCTCCCCTACTCTCATGTGCACTACCCTTCCAGTTTCACTGGTTCCTCAACATCTAACTCTACATGCCCTAAGCTTCTCTTATTCATCTTAGCTCTACTCTTGCTCTCCTGTGGCAATATCCACTCCAACCCTGGTCCATCTGTGTCTCATGCCCTGAATGCTCCATCATCTACCGTGACCCCTTCTGTTGCTCCCGCTGTCCTCCTGAAGGGTTTCAAGATCCTTCATCTAAATATATGTAGTTTGTTGCAAATAATCAACCTACTACAAACCATGGTGGCCACTCTAAAACCTGACAAACTGATCATCATGGAAACTTGGCTAAAGAGCACTATCCCAGATCTCTTGATCGCATTCCTCACTACTCCCTCCTGAGGCAAGACCAAGCAGGTAGAAGTGGTGGCGTCACCATGTATGTTCTTACCTTCCTCCAGTTTTCTATTATTTATTCATCCACTAGCCCAGTGTCCCATGATGCACTGATTATTCATTTAACACTGTCCTTCACCCTTCCCATCTTTCTAGCCGGCATTTGCTGTCACTCAAATGTCCAGCCTCTATTGCTCTTGGCCTCATACCCTCCATCGCAGCCCTTTCTCACACGGAGAACTGTACATCTTAGGTGACCTTAACTTAAACTGGCTGTCTCCCAAGACATCAAAAATAGATAATGATCTTGGAGCCCTGAATCTCTCGCAATTGATCTCAGAACCCATCCGCCCTAACCATAAGACACTAAATTACTCCCTGATCAACTGGGCTCTTACCACCCACCCCCACGGAGTAATTAGCTCTGGCATCCTCCCAGATGCTCGCAGTGACCACAATCCAATATTCTTTGTCAAGAAAATCCACAGACCAAAATCTCCGCATAAAACCTTGCAACTTCACTCCTTCGAATCCCTAGACCTTGAACCTCACCTGCACAACCTATCTCTCTCTGACTGGTCTCCCTTAGTCTCCACCCTCTTAGTTGATAAGGCTGTAGCCTACTTCAAAGAAATATTCCTTACAAATTGGGATGCCTTTGCCCCTCTCAAACAAACCAGCGTTAGGGGTAACCACCTACCATGGATTACTCCAGAACTCTTAGCCTGTCTTAGGGCCAGAGATCATGCCTGGAGTGCCATAAATCCACCCAGTGAAACGCCTGTACCAAGGCAACAAGGCTAGCCAAGTCCGATTACTTCAAAAATGCTTTCCTCACTAACATAAATTCCCCCTCCAAGTTCTGGAAGGTGGTTCATGCCCTCTTTACCCCTCAGTCCTGCCCAGCTTCCACAGTGCTAAAGGTAAATGGCAATCTTGTAGCCAATACCAATGCCGTAGCTGCGGAATTTAACTACTATTATACCTCCTGTGGAACCGAACTGCTGAAATCCCTCCCTAATTACCCCTCCTCCTCAAATGTCATGGCTGCCCCTCTATCCCCCCAAAAATGCTCCACTTCCTATTTCCCCACACCACTCCTTCTCATTCTCTTCTATATCCCCCACAGATACTCCAAATGCCCTCCTCGCCATTGATCTTAATAGCACTGCTCCTAACACTAGTCCTGCAGACCACTCTCCCTCCTGCCCTCCTCTCTTCTTTAGATGGTCTCAACTGATGTTGCTAGAAAATACCTGCTAAAAGTCCTAGGGAAGTCACACTTTAGTGGAATTCCTCAACTTTAAATTTGTTGCTCTTACACTAGATGAGATACTGTCACCGTTAATGCACACTCCTGTTTTTAAGAGTGGGGATCACTGCTTGTAGGGAAACTACAGACCTATCTCAATATGCCCGCCTTTATTGAAAGTACTTGAAAAATAGTAAAAGATCAACTGGTAGAATACCTTGAAAAGTACAATTTGCAATTCCTGTAGCAACATGGGTTTCACAAAAGACATAGCACCACAACAGCACTACTGGAGTTTACCGGGTACATCCACAATTCCTTGGATCATGGATCACTAGTTGGTGCTTCTTTTATTGACTTAACAAAAGCATTTGACACAGTTAATCATGTCCTACTGGTCAAACAGCTTGCCTCAACAGGTCTAGCTGAAGATACAGTTGTTTGGTTCAAAAGCCACCTCTCAACACGCTCACAGCAAGTTAAGATTGATAATGTACTATCAGATAGCAGACCTGTTCTGTCCAGTGTTCCTCAGGGGGTCCATACTGGGACCCTTACTGTTTAGCATTTTCCTAAACAAGCTCCCTTCCATCTGTCACTGCCAAGTCCTGTTATATGCAAATGATGCTGTCCTTTACACCAGTGGCCCTGACCCAATGTCCTTGGAACACAAGTTGCAAGAAAGTTTCTCTGCAGTTGAAAAATGGTTTGGTGAGCAGAAACTCATCTTGAACTACAGAAAAGTCCCCAGAACAAACATCGAGCATAGCCCCTCACCATCACAAATGAGGTTGGTACTCCCGTGGAACTAGTCCAACACTTTAAGTATCTGGGGGTCATGATTGACAGTACAATGTCTTATGCTTACCACATTGACAATACCGCCAAAGCAGTCAATAGTCAAATTGGATTACTTCATAGGCATAAGCATAGTCTAACCCCAGAGGCTCTTAATTTGGTCATCCACAGTTCTGTGATCTCGCTGGTAGACTATGAACTGTAATCTATGGTTCTGCAACTGACACAGCACTCCGCCGTATCATAGTCGCATTAAACAAAGTCTGCCACCTCTCCACCAGCTCAGTTCGTCTAACACATACATGTGACATGTATACCCAAGCGGACTGGCTCCAGTTCTCAGGCAGGCTGTGGTACTAAACCTGCATTATGGCAAAAAAAGTGAGCCTAGGCCTGGTGCCCCTTGGGGTTCAGAAACTCCTCTCCCCCTACGAATGTAACCACCCCACCAGAAGTTCTGGCAACATAGTTTTTAAGATTCCTCAATGTCGCACCTCTTTAGGACAGAGGGCTTTTGCCCATTGTGCCCCTAAATGGTTTAATATTCTACCCCCTGTACTTTCCTCTTCAACTACATTAGGCCACTTTAAATGCAAGCTCAGAACACATCTTGTCTCCTGTGTCAACTGTGATTGTTTTCACTAGCCCTGCATTGGTTAGCCTGGTCGGAACTTACCCAACACTCCCTATCTTATCCTACTATTTTGCACTTAGTGTCCTCACCTGACACCTGTATCCCCTGCCTCACCTAATCATTCAGGCCTGCCCTCCTATCTCTTCTCCCCCCACTGCGTCCCTCTCCACCTCAACTCCTTCCCTCCCTTCCTTACCACAAAACACTGACAAGGCCTCATGGGTTGAATTATTCTCCCCCTCCCAAAACCTAACTTTTGCTGCTGTACTCCCTCTGCTCACCCACTTCTGGATACCCTGTGCCCAGCCTACCTCCCCTACTCTATTGTTCACACACAGCTACCTCACACTTGCTATGTAATTAAGTAACTGGCATACATTGTCCAATGCCTTCTCAATGCTATTTTGTCATAATTTGTATAGGTTTGCTTATTTCTAAAATTACCACTTAACGGAATTGTTATATTTGTGTACTGTTTGTTTATTTCTTCTGACGTGGAACCTGTGTAATGAGCTTGTTCTCAAAGGTGTTAATCCAAGATCATAATAAATAAAATAAAAAATAAAACCCCTCAAAAGGATCTTCCCCAGATGACCTTGACCCTAAACTCCTCTCTCTCTCTCTCTACCCCGGCCATTGCCTGCCCCCTTTCCTTAATCTTAAATCTCTCCTTCTCAGCCTCTGATGTCCCTTCCACATGAAAGCACGAAGTGGTCCTCCCCCTACCTAAAGGTGGAGACCCCTCATCCCCTGGCAACTATCGCCCCATCTCACTATTCTCTACCCTAACCAAACTATAAAAACATCTAGTCCTCTCACAGCTCACCTCCTTTCTATCTGATACCTCCTTCTTCACCCCATTGCAATCTGGTTTCAGGAAAAAACACTCTACCATCACCTCCCTACTTTGGCTCATTGACTCCGTCCTCTCTGGGATGGACAATGGCCTAATCACCTCGACCATATTTGTCGACCTTGCCAAGGGTTTTGATACTGTTTATCACTCCTCTTCTCCTTGGTTTTCTCTCATCTGCTGGTCTAACCCCTTCTGCAACTAACTGGTTTAAGGGCTACCTTACTGGTAGAACCCAATCAGTTAAGATCGCAGATGCCATCTCGCCACCCTCTCGATCTGCATCAAGGGCACCGTGCTTGGCCCCCTTCTATTCTCCATCTTCCTTAATGACCTGCTATCTGTCTGCTTTCCCTTCTCCACCATATACATGAATGCTGATGATACTGTCCTGTGTGCATCTGGCTCATGCCCAGCTGAGGTTATATCCAGCTTGCAGCACAATTTCAACAAGGTCCAGCTCTGGTTTGCAAACCATCAATTATTCTTCAATGCCAAAAAGACAGTCTCCATGACCTTTGGCACAAGGCAGAGACTATCTAGGCTTCCCTCCCTGCCCACTTTCTGCACCCTTGACGGGACTTTACTTGAGGACAACTCATCCTGTAGATACCTTGAGGTTTGGGTAGACCAACACCTAAACTTCTCTGGACACATTGATGCCATTCAGAAAAAATTGCACCCCAAGCTCGGTGCCTTGTTCAGGAACTTCAGTTGCATCCCTCCTGTGGCTAGGCGTGAGCTTGTCCAGAAGATGATTCTCCCCATTTTTGACTACTGTGACATAGTCTATGGTGCCACTCCTAGGTCCTCCCTGACCAGGTTGAACACTCTTTTCAACTCCTTCTGCCACTTTGCCCTTGATACTTCCTCTCGCACCCAACACTGTGACCTCTATCGAGCCCTTTCTTTCCCTCCCTTAAAAACAGATGCCTCTCACATTGTGCTAAATTCACCGCTAAACACTGACTGGCTGAACTCCCTTCCTACCTCTCCCCCTCATTTATAACACCCCCTCCTCCTTCCCACCCCTCAAATCTACTGCCACTCACATACTAACTGTCCTCCACTGCTCCACCCTCTCCAGCCAGTCTGGGTACTCTCATCGTTTCCCTAAAATACAAAATTATCTACCTCCCCAAATCCAACATCCAATACTCTTCTTCTTCCCTCTATTCCATCAACGCTGCCCTCTCCAACTATTTTGCACTTAACTGTTCCTGTTATGACCCACCTTTATTTACTTCATCTTACTCCTTACAGTTTGTCCCCCTTTCAGAATTTACCCAATGCCTCTATCGACTCTACTGCTTCTACTGACCCTAGCTCCTCCCAGGTGCTAGTTCCCATACCTTTCTCCCTTCCCCTACTCTTGCACCCTTTTTCCCTATCCTTTACATTCCCCTTGCAGGGTTGTCAGCATCCTAAAAGGGTTCTATAATGCCTAGATGTGCCACCTTTTCTTTCCCATCTACCTATCCTTGGCTTTCTAGGTCCCCTTTCAGGATCCCCAGCAGCCTGGTGGGTTACTTGGATCAGGCCTCATCTCCTCCCAGGTGTTATTTCTCATTCTCCCCTTCTCACTATCCCACTATAATTACATGCCTAACCACAGGAGGGTTTACAATTGCCTTAACTTCCCTGCCCTCCAGCAGGGTTCATCGCACCCTGAAGGGTATCTTTTTTGGGTCAGGCCTTATTTCCCCTCCTAGGTGTTAACCACACTTACTGCCTCTCTCTCTCTCTCTCTCTCTCTCT
This sequence comes from Neoceratodus forsteri, assembly GCA_016271365.2. NCBI lineage: Eukaryota > Metazoa > Chordata > Ceratodontiformes > Ceratodontidae > Neoceratodus > Neoceratodus forsteri. The sequence continues at coordinate 512,726,366 of CM057451.1, forward strand.
CTAATCCCTCCTCCAGTCCCCTGTCCCCTTGCAGGGCTCCCCACATCCTGATGGGGTCTCTCTGGGACACAACTCTGCACTATCTGTCATGTCATCCTCTCTCTCCTTCACCCCCTTATTTCACAATAACACTTGTTCACTTATTACCATTGCACTTATCAGTTGTTCTCACAAATTACATATGTATGCAACACTGTTTGTAACAACTGCAGGACAGAGGATTGTATCAGTTAAAGCAAAAGGAACCTAGGAAGGCAGTCAGAACACCAAAGGCCCAAACTGAGGAAAAGACAGCCAACTCAGTTAAGAAGGCAGATAAAACCTTTTTTAGGTACATCAGAGAGCGAAGGAAGACTAAGGGAGGGATAGTGAGGCTTAATAATGGGAAGGGAGGTGGGCAGAGAGTGACTGTGAAAAGGCAGAGATACTAAACAAATATTTTTGCTCAGTATTTACAAATGAAGAGGGGGAGGTGCCTAAAACAAACAATAGAAACACTCTGGATACAGAAGTTGATACCAGTCCACTTACAGAAGAAAGTGTTCTGAAAGAACTCTTAAAACTGAAGGAGGACAAAGCAATGGGGCCTAATGGGATTCCTCCCAGAATTCTAAAATAACTGAGGGTAGAACTAGTGACACCACTGACTACCCTCTTTAACAAATCATGGGAGGATGGGGTGGTACCTGAGGACTGGAGGAGGGCAGATGTGATTCCCTGTCACAAAAGTGGGAGCAGGGCAGAAGCAGGAAGCTACAGACCTGTTAGTTTAACCTCAGTGATAGGGAAAATGATGGAATCACTTCTGAAGGAAATAATTGTCGAGTACCTAGAGGCCAGAGGGGCACAGGACCCAAGGCAGCATGGGTTCACATCGGGAAGGTCATGCCAGATGAATCTAATAGATTTCTTTGACTGGGTGACCAAAGTAGTAGTAGATCAGGGAGGTGCTGTGGACATGGCCTACCTAGACTTTAGCAAGGCATTTGACTCAGTCTCACGCAAAAGATTAACATACAAGTTAGCCAGCCTGGGAGTGGGTCCCAAGATGATAGCCTGGGTAAAGAATTGGCTGGAGAATAGGATATAGAGGGTAATAGTAAATGGAGTCCACTCTGAAGAAAGGAGGGTTACTAGTGGGGTGCCGCAGGGTTCAGTATTAGGACCGGTCCTCTTCAATGTCTTTGTAAGCGACATTGCAGAGGGACTGGAAGGAAAAGTATGTCTCTTTGCAGATAACACAAAGATCTGCAACAGAGTTGATGCACAGGGTGAGGTGGAAAGGATGAGAAGGGACTTGGCAAGGTTAGAGGAATGATCAAATGTATGGCAGCTTAGATTTAATGCTAAGAATTGCAAGGTAATGCACTTGGGAAACAAAACCCAGTGGGAAGAGTACACAATGGGGGTGAGATACTAACAACAACAAAAATGGAAAGGGACTGGGGGTAGTCATATCAGATGACTTAAAGGTGGGCAAGCAATGTGAGAGGGCAGTAAGGAGGGCTGGGGGGATACTGGGATGCACAGGGAGAGGCATCACCAGTAGAAAACAAGAAGTTGTTATCCCTCTGTACAGACAGCCGGTGAGAACCCATCTGGAGTACTGTGTGCAGTTCTTGAGACCCAATCTCCCCAATGACATAGACAAGATGGAAGCTGTCCAGAGGAGGGCAACTAAAATGGTGCAGAGTCTGCACCAGAAGACATATGAAGAGAGACTAAAGGAGCTTAATATGTATAGCCTCGAGGAAAGGAGGGAGAGAGGGACATGATAGAAACTTTCAAGTACCTCAAGGGAATCAACAAAGTCCAAGAGGGTAGCATCTTTCAAAAAAAGAGATGTGCAAGAACAAGGGGGCACAATTTGCAAATGGGAGGGTGGCTCAGAGGAAATGTAAGGAAGTATTTTTTCACAGAGAGGCTCGTGGATGCATGGAACAGCCTTCCGGAGGAGGTTGTGGAGTCAAGAACAGTGGTTGAATTCAAGCATGCATGGGACAGCCATAAGGCAATTCTGGGGGGTAGAAAGAAGTAAGCTGCTGGTTAACTAGGATCTGCAGCTTATCCATTAGATAGGGAAATGGGCAGACTGGGTGGGCCAAGCGGTCCTTATCTGCTGTCAAATTCTATGTTTCTATGTTTCTATGTTAATTGTATACTATGTTGATCTTTGTAACTTGAATGTAAAATGCCTCATCCCTATTGTACCTCTTCCCCCAAGGTCACACTGGGAGATGAACAACCTGTTGCTCAGTGTGCCTTCCTGGGGAACATTTCAATAAATAAATAAGCTCATGTGGAAGTGAGATAGTCAAGGGTTGTGGTGATAATACCATCCAAAGCATGAGATACAGTCCCCCTCACTCATTGGGGGACTAAAAACACCTGAGATGCCAAAGTCACACTGTCTGGGAGAGTGTCAGTCTGCCACACCAGTCTGCTTGAGTCCAGCAAGTCAGTGAAATCCATAATACAAAAGAAACCCTCGTTTGGGTTCTCTCGAGCTTCCCCTCCCCCACCCACTCTTCTAAGTAACTGCAAGTGAACACTTCTGAGACCAGATAATCCTATGTCCCCAACTTGTATCAAAAAATAGTATATATGTAAAGAAATCAACAAACAATAAACAATGTATTTAGGCACTGATGCAAAAGTTAAATGCACACTGATCCGACCATATTGTGTTTCTTTGAACCTGCTAGTCCAGTGTCATGGCAAAGTATTGCTATGTACAGTTGCTTAGCAACTGTAAATCACATATAGGAACCAACATGAGACCCCAGGGAGACACGTTACTCTGGGGCTAGGCTAGCAGGCTCAAGAGGATCAGGGAGACACGGAGGGAACTGTGACAGCAGCCTAAACGCCATTGGGGAGACAAAAAATACGGAGCTCAACAAACAGGTAAGAGAGCTGGGGCAAGAAAACATGACTAAAAACAGATTAAATCAATGTTACAGAACTATAGAGATCTATATTTTTGTAACACCGAACCAAAATGTTTCCCTAGAAATGACTGGCCAGAGAAAAGCTTTGATGAATGTGCACAAGAGTGAAATGAGTTTGCACGAACAAATAGTATATTTAGTAAAAGACACAAGATTCCGTAATGGAACTGTATTGATACAAACAAGATGCAGCTGATTACTTGGATTGAAAAAGTTAATATTGTTGATAGTAATTGAAACACAGACAAGAACTGAACATAGAAACCTTGCTCTAGATATTTATTTTTATTTATTTCAGATTCTGATTAATCACCTCTGAGCCAAGAGGCTCTTTCACAAAGGTTCCAAGTCAAGGTCACAAACAGAACAAAACAATACATGAGGTACAAAATATGGTACAGTGGGTAAGATGGAATACAGAGAACAAGCATAGGTAGTGTCATAAAGTGCACTAGGATTAAAGCAGTATCATCAACACACACATCCACAGTGAAATAAGCTTTGCAAACACAGTTATGTTGCTATGTGCATTGGGGTGGTAGCAGCCAGAGAAGCTTTGTCAGTTGAGGGAGATAGGGGAGGAGTTGGGTAGTTGGTGGTGGTGGAGGGCATAGGATGAGGGGGTGGGGACTCAAAGAGGTGGGGTGAGAATGGATGCTCTTAAGAAGGGCAATTACATACGTTTGCTTGGGCAAGATGGAATCGGAGGTCCCTTTTGAATGGGCCAATCTTTTAATGCTGTAAGAGGGAGGTAGGGATGTCGTTTAACCATTGGGGTCCCCAGTACGCAAAGGTTCACTGGGCAAAAGATATACGCTTGTAGGGGACCTGGAGTATACCCTTAGCTGTTCTTCTAGTTGGTTTTGAGGTTTTATTACACTGGAACAATTTAGCAATTGACTCAGGTGTTAGACCTAAAAGGGCCTTTTTCCCAATCAGGCATGCCTAGCACTTGATCCTTAGTTGCAGAGGGAGCCACCCAAATTTGGAGTAGAGGCTGCAAGTGTGTGTAAGGCACTTAGCCCCGAAGACCAGCCTATAGGCTTTGTTAAGGAGTAATTTAACCCTTCTGAGTGCAGTTTCTGAGGCAGCACTGTAGATGACTAGCCCGTAGTCAATAGCAGACAGTATCAGGTTCCAGGTAACCAGATTTAGAGCCTCAGTGGTCATAGTCTGCCTGTGTCAGTAGAGGATACTAAGCTTAATATTGGCTGATTTAATTACATGGTCGATGTGTAGGGTGAAAGAGAGGGTGTCATCAAGGCAGATGCCTAAATATTTGAAGGTGGTTGCTTGTTCAATGGGATCACCCCTATGGCTCATAATAGTCATTGGGTCAGATTTTTTTTTATGTGGGGCATAACAAAATGTATTACTTTAGTCTTTTTGTAGTTTAGGAGAAGCCTATTAAGAGAAAAACCAAGACTGAAGCTATCCTGTAAGGCCACTGCTATTTCAGCAGAATGATTACCTCGTATGGAGATTACCATGTCGTCCACATACAGCAGCATTTTATCCAGGCAGGCATGGGGTAGTGAGTTTATAAATAAGCTGAAGAGCAGCGGTCCTGAAATTGATCCTTGGGGAACCCCCAAAGTTACATCCCTAGGTTCAGACGCTACCCCTCTTATCCTCATGCGTGGTATCCTGTGAGACAAGTAGCTGCTGAACCAGGTGACTGTGTCATGAGACAGTCCTAGGGCCAGAAGGTTGTTTAGTAGGATACTATGGTTCACAGTGTCAAATGCTTTAGTGAGGTTTATGAAGATGGACCCCACAGACTGCCTGGAGTCTAAATCTTCGTATAGGTGTGAGGGAAAGTCAGTGAGTGCTGTGATAGTGCTGTGGTTTTGCCGAGACATGTGCTGCTGTGGGCAGAAAAGATTATATTTGTTCAGGTACTCAGTAAGTTGGTCTGCTACAATTCATTCTATGGCCTTCGATAGAAGGGGCAGTATAGATATAGGTCAGTAGTTTCCTAAGTTGGTTCTGTCCCCGTTTTTGAAAACAGGGGTAACCAGGTCTGTCTTCCACTTATCCGGGAACATACCAGTTCTCAGTGATATATTAAACAGTTTTGTGATGGGCAGACTGGATGGGCCTTACGGTCCTTATCTGCAGTCAACTTCTATGTTTCTATGAGAACTTGTTCATTCAGGGAGAGAGCAACTAGCTTCATATCAATCTTGTTATTGCCCATCCTAGTTTTGCCTAGGACCCTACGAACATATTTTCTTGTTTGTGACCTAGTGATTTGCTTGAAATAAAATGGTGGATGCCCAGAATTATGGGGAGGGGGGGGTGGTTGGTGTCAGTGGATCTACTAATAGGCAAGGTTTTTAGGTACTCAAGAGGAAATACCGAGCTTAAGTCCGTGAATGCACTGTTGAATGCAGTTGCCAGGTCCTTAGGTTGTTGTATGGGGCCTGATGAAGTGACAATGAGGTCGGGTGGCACCTTGGATTCCCAACCTGTCAGTGACTTAACGTTATTCCAAAACTCCCTACCATTACCCCAGCTTCTCTCCATCACTTCTGTATGATAGGTCGCCTTCGCTTCCCTCACCAATCTAGTACATTTATTTCTGGCTGCTTTGTGTGAGATATAGTCAGACTGTTTACAGGTCGCCGTAGCTTCCCTCACCAATCTAGTACATTTATTTCTGGCTGCTTTGTATGAGATATAGTCAGACTGTTTACAGGTCACCGTAGCTTCCCTCACCAATCTAGTACATTTATTTCTGGCTGCTTTGTGTGAGATATAGTCAGACTGTCTACCGGTCGCCCTAGCTTTGTGCCAGAGGTTGTCTCGCAAAACATTAGAAATCGCTTGTAAACAGATAGAAACTTGACTAAAGCTATGTCCGGGCAGGAAGGATATTTTTGAAGGAAAGACACAAGTATAAATGATGATGGTGGTGTGAAGGTACAAGTACAAAATGCTTCTAAAACTTAAGTTAAATGTTTTAGGGCTTACTGAGGTTGGGAAAAACAGTAAAGAACTACAGATGTAGGTCTAAGAGCTAAAGGAACGTACTACATAAGGTAATAATCAGAAAGTATTGTTAAAAACTTTAAAACTTGCTCAGAGTGCAAGAAACAAAATGCTTACTGAAACTGTTTTAAATGTGTCTAGAACCGTTGAAGGTTTGAAAAACAACAAAGCATTGAAACATAATCAACGGAACAGGTTGCCACAGTGAATCCATGTTCTCCCAGTTACAGGGTTAGCTGGGCTTTTTTAGAGCAGTTTTAAATGTCATAAACACATTATAGTGGAGGTGGCAACATAGACCTAAAAATAAATACAATATTAAGCACTGATATTTGTATTATTAGCAACCAGAAAATGTTAAAAGAACTGATGATGAAAAAAGGATTTTAAGAAAATAAGCTGCAAAATACAATTATTTAGTTGTATTTGATCACAGAATTTTTCTAAAAGAATAAGAATATAAGAGTAAGCTAAAAGTGTATATTAAAAATGTATTTTGAATTAATTACAGACCCAATAACGCCCTTTGAAAAAGCTCCTTATAATCAAGTGAAACGTCAGGGCACAGAAAATAAAGTATTTTGAGGAAAAGCATCTTATTGCATGAAGTGTATTTCTTCAAGACGTAAAGCAACCCCACAAAGCACCTTTACAAATTTGATTGGCACCTTGGGGATACATTACTACTTAAATAATTTCCCATGGACAACTACTCCTAGAAGTCAGTGAGATCGCCAGTCTGTTGTGTTCGGCCCACGTCAGTGTATTTATTTATTTATTAGTCGGGTAAAGCTCACTAGGTGAAAGTGCCTGTTTTTAGGGATGACCTGGAAACACTGGGGTGGTTAAGTGACTTGCTCAGAGTCACACAGTATGCAATTGGATGTTGCAGGAATCAAACCCATGGTAGCTGGATGTACTAAGCTCATTCACAGCTAGTTACTCTAACCTCTAAGCTATACTACTAGGTGTAGTTAGCACCACTCTCAGCCTGGCCCTGCTCTAAGCTCCCTTCTCTTGTGTGTGTGTGTGTGTGTGTGTGTGTGTGTATATGTGTATATATATATATATATATATATATATATATATAGCAATGTGAGTGTCCGTTCTGACCAGACACTTCAGCTCATCGACCTGAGGCATGAAGAAAGAACAGAGCGTGGTATACTGTTCTCATCCCCAGTCCATGGATGGGCAGACAAAACTTCTGGGGAAACCACATGCCTTAATTGATGTGGCAACCCCTGCATTGCTTTCCCACCTGGGGGACTTGCATCTGTCATAAGTGATTTCATAGGTGGCATTGACAATAGCATGCCCCGAGCAAGACTGTTTTTTTGGTTTTTTTACCGCATTAGACTGTTCGGAATGTGTGGGCCTGGACTGAGTCTGTGCTCAATGTCCTGGGTCGACTGATTCTGTGCAACTCAAACATATCTGTGGGATAGGCACATGTGTCACTGAGCCCATGGCACCATCAGTACCTTGAGCCCTAGCAGCTGCAGATCTGAATGCACTGGCCTGGGGGGGTGTTCATATAAACCAAATGGGATTGGTTGGGTGGTGGACAATCTCTTCCGTTGGTGGTACTAAGCCAGAGCAATAAAGAGGTTTGCACTGAGGTGTGGGGTGACACGGGGAGGATCCACAACAGAAGCTCTACAAAATTTTTGTAAAATTGTATCCAGATTTAAAACCAAATTGAAATGGAGAAATTAAGAGATGAGGAAAGGAAAGGAAATGAAAGGAAGGAAGGAAGGAAGAAAGAAAGAAAGAAAGAAAGAAAGAAAGAAAGAAAGACAGACAAATCTATGGACTAGTTTTTCAAAATCTTTTACAAATATTGGCAAAACAGAAATTAGTCAATAGCATTTGTGATGGTTGTTTGATTCATTTTGAAAACAGGAATGATATAAGCCATTTTCCAGTCCTGAGACAACTCGGAAGTTTAAGTTTAAACAGGAATATAATATATTTTGCTAAAATAGGAATGCCAGACTTAAAAAATATTGGATCAATGTTATCAATACCTGAAATCAGTATCAGTGGCTCAGTAGGTAGCACACTTGCCTCTGATACCAGGAGATCAGAGGGCTGTGGATTCAGTTCCCACATCTGGCACTTGGGTTAATATCCCAGTACTGACACTGTAGTGCAGCATGAGAGGGGTGCTGCACTTTTGAGGTGCCGTCTTTCCGATGAGACGTTAAACCGATGTCCCATCTGCCTGGATTGGTGGATGTTAAAAGATCCCATGGCACTTATCGAAAAGAGTAGGGGAATTTCCCCAGTGTCCTGGCCAAATTTCCCTCATTCACTAAAAATACCATCAACAGCTTAATCTGGTTCAAGGTCAGTTGGCATTCATCTGTATCCCCCTTCCCCAGGTCGTGTCTGAAAATAGACAGGATTTGTCTAGTGCACTTACCCAGTCAACAAAAACTAAATAAATAAATAAAATTTAGAAACACTTTAGCTAGTATTTCACATTTTCTTTATTTCTCCTTCTCCTAAATCTTTTATTTTTAAGGACATTTATGTAACATCAGCTTCTCTGTCCCTTTGAGTCCATCTGCTTCTGCTGCTTATTCCTCATCTATGGTTATAATTTTGTGATTGTGACATCATATTCCTTCCTACAGCAACAGACTATAGGCATCTTTGCATGCAGCGATCAGTATAGCAATGAGCAATATAGATCAAGTGCAACGTTACCTTTGTGGTGTGTACAGGTGATCTGTTTGGTTCCATGTCACAATAGCAATTGCAAAATAGCGATCGCTATTATGGTGAATGTATATCACTGAAAAGCAAATCGGTGATATACACTTCAAGGTGACCCAACGTCCAGATTTTAAAAAAGTGTTTTTGTGGGGGGCTATGCCCCACCATGCCCCTTGCCCCCCCCCACTAAATTAGGATTCTCAACTCCAGGGGGGTGCATGTCGGGCAGGGGGCAAAATATGGATTTCAGCAAAAGTTAAGTGCCACAGCTTGTGGCTGCAGCAAAATGTACTCACTCCTGGTCCTGAACCCAGTGCCTGCTGTGCCAGAGGCAGCCACCCACACCACCACACCACATGGCTAGCTCAGTGGCAGCAGGTACACCAATCCTTGTAATCCCCTTCCCTGTCCCTCCCCTTCCCCTCACTATCCCCCCTCTTCCATTCCCCATGGTTGCTTTCCACACCCTCACTATTCTGCAGGGAAGCCCAGAATAATAGTGCCCAAAATGAGTCACTAATTTTGTAGTCGCTCATTTTGGGTTGCTATTCTGATGTGATACCAATCCTGTTCTGCCAGAGAAATGAATGTTCACCGATTCCACATTCCCTGCTTTGCTGGGTTTAAAGAGTTTTGTTCTGGTCTACCTGACCATGTACTAGTGCCCTTCCACTCATTTCTGTCCCATGATAACAGGGAATCCCATACTCTCTTGGCAGTTGTGGAGCGGATCGCCTCTAGATGGCACAAAGAGGGCAACATTGCAGTTGATCTGTACCACTTGTTCTGATACAGATCATAACATGTTAAAGCGATCTGCTCCACAACAGGCTGAGTGGAACAAAGTGCCATCATGGAATGAGTGCCCTGTATAAAAGCGTCTTATAATGCAACAGGCAGAGTATTATGACTTTAGGTGGGGAGTACACTGAGTACACCGTAGGATTAGATTTCAAACCACAAGCACCTGACTGCAAAGGTGCTGATGCAAGGGTTACAATAAAAGCGTATTAGTTCTAGTTCTGAAGCTAAGTATAAAGAGGTAGTATCACCAAATCTAACAGGCAAGAAATGTTATTAAGTTTTTAAAAAGTCAGTTGTTATTTTCTTTTTCTGACTTATTTTTCTTTTACTATTTCTCAAGTGGTGTTGCGCCTGGGTTATGCCCCTATCGTCCCACATACACCTCACATACACCTTACACTGTATTCCTGGTCTATCATACTGTGATACTGCTATTTTGCACTAACATATAGATATAGGCATCCATCATATAAGCATGAGTGCCAGGAATGTGCTTTGCTGCTAATATTTGTTAATGTTTACAACCTTCATAAGATTAGATCATGCATGACTATTAAACCTCACTATAATGCATTATGTTTGTCTTTTACATATATTCCATATATAATCTACCTAATCACTGATAAGATGACTCTGATGGATCATCAGTGATTATTGTATACCTATATTCTCATATAATTATATGTAGTATGTGTTTTACACTAAGGCAAATATGCCACGTGTAATAGAGCCCTGTCAACATTTCTCTTTCTCTAAGCAAGCTGACACAGTGAGAAAACCTTTGTTATGTCTTATATTACACATAAGCAAGAAATGCCACATGTAGTTTGAACCCGTCAGCATTTCTTTTGTCCAAGCTATAACGCAAACGAAAGTATATTATTTGTCTCATATGATACGCATTAGTAATTCTGTCTCCTAAGTCATTATCCAATACATAATGTTTCTCATGTCCATAACTATGATGTAATCTCTGTTGCTATGCTATTATCTGTAGTATATAGCCATCTGCAACCTACTGTAACTCCACAAGAGCAGGAGAGTGGGGAGAGAGAACAAGATCTTAGAGAACCTAAGATCTACAATCCTGAAGATTATGTACATTCTTCAGGAGAGTGGTGAAAACCCATCTCCCTTGTGATTTTCTTTGTCACATGCTTGGCGTAAGTCATCTAATAAACATTTATTAGTACTCTTACTTGCTTACAAATGTTTCTTGGCAGACTCCAAAGACACAAGAATCTGTATTATTGGCATTATTATTATTTACTCTACTATCTAAGATTGTTTACATAACAGTGGCAAACAAAGAGTTCAAAACCATGTATTTTTTGTGTACTTTGCAAAAACCAGCCTTTCCCAGCTGGTACCCCACAGACACAGGGAGGTCAAAGGTTAATGACAGATTATTTACACATTGGCTAGAAATAAATTCATTTATCCCAGTGTGTTTATGACAACAAATTATAGGCTGTTTGCTCAGAATGTATTTTGAAAACCAGTGGTCTAACTATGTTTGTGTACTGAATGCAAAATCCATTTTTTCTGTGAGAACCAGTTTCTCCATATGATTGAGAACACAGATGTTTAATCAGATTGGAGCCATATCGGGCTTAAAAAGCCTGGGTCCAAGTGAGGAGAGAGATAGAAAGATGGGATCAGTCTGTTGATATACATGCTGGCTGTTGTGAAAAATATAAAGGGAGAACACTGATGCCCAGGGCTACTGGAAAACTGCAGAAAACAAATTCCCAAAATGTGGAGATTTTTTGCAAAAACTGGAGACATTGTGGGAGTTGTATTATATATCCCCAGTGCTCCCTAGAGCTCCATAATGTACCATTTGTTTTTTGGAGCACATATTGGTTAACTTAATTGTTAAATATAAACAGTTTCTTACATATGCTTGCAATTTGAAGAAATGTTTGTGTTTTTGAAATTTATCAATATGTAGCATACAGTATCTTCTAAAATCTAAAAACAACTTCATGCAGTGCTTACCTTACTAGATTTCTTTTAGTGATCCACAGCTCATCAGTATTAAATAAATTCAGAAGTAACTCATTTTGTATGTCCTAGTTGTAAAGTGTTTATCACAAAATAAATACAAATGTAGTGCATCTTTTCACTGCATCACACAGTGGTTTGTAATGCACTTTTGTTTCACTCTGGCCACAGTGATTTTTGTCTGTCTTAAAATTCCTTCATCTTCAGGTGGCCATTTTGGATAAGGTTAAGCACAGAACATTTTGACCATCTATACACACAGGGAGGGAATGAGTTTTGAGGAAAATACCATATTCAAATTTATAAAATGGAGAAGGGATTTTGGCTATTCTGATTGGTCATCAGCCATGCATTACAAGTGTCTAACACATGGCTAAAACTAAAAACCCCATGTAGAATACAGTCCCATTTTATAAGTGCAATAAGTCAGTCCAGGGTGTGCGTTAGACAATTCTAATGCATGTTTAGGAGTCTGGACGCACTCAGTCTGTGGCTTTGTGCTTCACTACACCTTCTTAGAGGGATTTGTTTACTTGCTTTATCTTAATATATATGCATGCCATCATATTAAACAATGTTTTATCTCATTTCGGATGTTGACAAATAAATAAATTCTGAAATTGATGCCTGATTAGTGTTTTTAAGTCCAGTATCCATGTTGCTGGTCTCATGCAGGGCTCTGGCAGATAGTAATGTGCATGATGGTCAGTCTGTTTCTGTGGTGCCATTGTTGTTTACTGTTGCATTGAGAGTCACTATATTTTTTTACCCTCTCAATAGGTCTTACAGTCATCATATAGGTACAGCAAATAATCAGCTACTAGTTTCCTCTTGTATTTTATTTTTTATTTTGTTTAATGATGTTTATTAATTCCTGTAAATTGTGTGCATAATAAAAGAGCACTGCTTGTAATTGACTTCCTCATTGATAGAATATGATTCCACACCGGCAGGCTAAAATAAATAAATGAATAAATCAACATAAGTTTTATCTCATTCATTAATGGAAGTAATCGGTTGATAATTAACATTTATGAGTAAGGGCTAGATGTCATGGATTTTGGTGTTGGGTGCAAGGGTTTTTATTCAGCTCATTTCGAATGAGGGGAAAAGTAAAAGTTTGTTTCCCCCGATAGTCCTAACTCACCTTTTCTGTCTGTGATACTTTGGTCCAAGGATTTTTGTCACCATCATTTGTGAAAGCGCCATGTATTTTAACAGTTATTTCTGTTCCCTGTTGTAACACCAGGAGGAGTTATTCTGCAGTTCTGTAACTATGTGAATGAAACAGCTAGTCTTTAGTTCAGCGGCATTTAGCTTATGACTGACCTCCCATAACTGTGCAAAATAATTAACTGCAGTCATGTTTGTTAGAGTGGTTGACTGTTGGACAAATCAAGTACTGTTTTCACATTGCATTTACTGACTGAACCGTATTGCAATGCAGACATTAGATGTTAGCTGAACTGCCATCCATTGTTGAAGGTAGCTTTCAAAATGCTTAGATAAAATCAACCAAGAGTCAGAAATGTAGCGGACAGCTGTCAGTGGGCTGCATCTAGTTCTATGGTGGTGGTGGTGTGAGAATCAGAGGGCAGCAAGGACAGTGTGTAGCTATTGCACTGTAAGGCTTATTGGTGCTGATGGCACAAAAAATTAGGTTGCATTATTTTATCCATCTGTGTGTCACTAGGGTGCTGGTCATTCACCTTTCACTGTGACTCTGAGCTCCTTTACCTGTAACCATTTGTTTTTATTTTTTTATGAAAGATGCAGTAAATTATGCTCGGTGCTTGTTGGATGTGATGAATTGTAAGTTCTTGTTAAAACAGGTACGGGCATAATGACTGAAGCTGTGGTCTTGTTTCTGTGACTGCTTGTCCATGACTTACTGTAGTACAGATTGTGGTTTAGGTTCCAATGCAAAAAAAAATTAAATAAAAAATAAACAAGATACATAAAAACAAATAAACAGATTACATGCTTTTTATTGACCTCATAGCATCAGCTATGCTCGCTGCATATTACCTCCCAAGTTCAGAATAACATCAATCAGCTACTGAAAGAAAAGTAAACTCCCTAAGATATGATCTACTAAAATGTCCTGTATACTTTGTACTTCAGGCAACCTCTCTTCAGTTCTAAATTCACACAGCATACATAAAATGTATGTACACATTTTAAATCTGCAGAACTTAGGTGCAGTTCACTAAGGCATACCACCTTTCAGCCTTGTTGCTCCCAATGTAAAAAGCACTGGAAAAAAATGGCTTTTCATGTTCCATTTCACTTTTTGAAACAAATGGATCTTTCCACTTTTTGGCTGTATGCATAAATAACAAGCATTTGTCAATGCCGAACGTTCGCTTGCAGGTATTTGCAGTGGTGTTTGGCACGTATGGTGCTTTACCCTAATGCCCTGTGCGATTGCTGGTATTTGCACAATAAATTGTCAGCATGACCTTTTTGTTACCTCTTCATTGCGCTGCTATAGGCGGAAACACGTTTTGGGCAGGATGTAAAATGACAGCTGTACTGCTCATAAGGAAGTGGTAAAATGGCAATGTTGAAAATCTGGAGTGGAAAAATTGAAAATTGCTCAAACTCACGAGCGCAGGTGAACTGTGCAATGCACGCTCAGAACAGTCATTTTAGGAATTTTTCTACCAAATTTTCAACACAGCCATTTTAAGACCTCTGCTCATGAACAGTGTCACTGGATTTTCTTAATGTGTCCCATACATTGAGTTCGCACCGACCTAAGCCATTGTGCTTCATGAAGTGGAAACATGTTTTGGGCAGGATGTGAAAATGACAGCTGTACTGCTCATAAGGAGGTGTGGTAAAATGGCAAAGTTGAAAATCTGGAGTGAAAATATTGAAAATTCGCGAACTTACGAGCGCATGAGAACTGCACAACGACTCAGAAACAGTCATTTTTAGGAAATTTTCACCAAATTTTCAACACAGCCATTTTAAGACCTCTGCTCATGATCAGTGTCACTGTGATTTTCTTAATGTGTCCCATACATTGAGTTCAGCACACCGACTGCGCCATTGTGCGCTACATGGGCGGAAACACATTTTGGGCAGGATGTGAAAAATGACAGCTGTACTGCTCATGAGGAGGTGTGGTAAAATGGCAATTTTGAAAATCTGGAGTGCAAATATTGAAAATTTTCAAACGTACGAGCGTGTGTAGGAACTGCGCAACGCACGCTCGTGAAACAGTCATTTTTAGGAATTTTTTCACCAAATTTTCAACATAGCCATTTTAAGACCTCTGCTCATGAACATTGTCACCATGATTTTCTTAATGCATCCCATACATTGATTTCACGCACCGACTGCGCCATTGTGCGCTACATGGGTGGAAATATGTTTTGGGCAGGATGTGAAAAATGACAGCTGCACTGCTCATAAGGAGGTGTGGTAAAATGGCAATGTTGAAAATCTGGAGTGAAAATATTTAAAATTCATGAACTTATGAGCCTGCATAGGAACTGCGCAACGCACGCTCGTAAAACAGTCATTTTTTGGAATTTTTGCACCAAATTTTCAACATGGGGTTTTTGGGACCCCTTCTCATGAATGATGTCACTGTCATGGCATTATTCAGGCCTGAAGGGTGATTTCACACAGTGACTGTGCAGTGACTGCTAAATCACCCTTTGGGCCCGAATAACGCCATGACAGTGACATCATTCATGAGAAGGGGTCCCAAAAACCCCATGTTGAAAATTTGGTGCAAAAATTCCCAAAATGCCTGAGATATGCAACAAAGTTGAAAACCCCCTATCTAGCCCATTATACAGCTTACCAGCATTTCCTCAGTTTGCGGTCGCCTTTGAAGAATGCAGACGTGTTCCCGTCCATCAAGATCGCCGCCGAGCTCCGAGGTAAGTGCATGGGTGGGGGGTGTGGAGGAGGCTGGGTGCGAGGGTGGATGCGGGTTGTGGGAGGGGTGGGGAGACTGTGGGGATGTTTTTAATTTACAGGTTTTTTTTTTTTACTATTGACGACGTGGGACATTTGCCACGCTAGGGTGGGCTCCCGCATGGCAGAAGATGGCTGGGGAGGCCGTGGAGCCGTGACGGAGAATTGGAGCCTTGGGCAGACAAGCCGGGACATTTGCCACGCTGGGGTGGGCCCCCAGCGTGGCAGCAAAGATTTGGGGGGCGGCGTGACGCTGGGTGGCGTGATGCAGCTTGTATGACAGCGGTGGTTTTTGAAGTGAAGACCACCGCTGTCATACACAGCTCCCACACCCATTGGTGCAGGACCACCATGCCTGCTCAACTGAGCAGTGGATTGAAAGGGAGAGGCACACCTCCAAAGTGTGCTACTCTCCCAAAACGTTCCTTGCGCATGCACGCAAGTGAACATAAAAATAGTGATGATAAGAGAGGTTTCTAAACTGATGTTTAACTAAATAAATAAATAAATAAATATGGTCCCACTATGCACAAAGTAACAACTAAACAATAAGAGTACTGCTGATCAGAGTATGCGGGGGGCACCAATATACATCAGGGGACATATTCAGCAGCTGGAGGGAAGGAGTACAAATAGCTATACGTTCCACATCACATGAGTAATGGTAGTTTCATGTTGTAGAGGATACACTGTTTCACATAGGCTGTAGAGCTCTGACCATAGTACGGAAGGAGGAAGATGGATGAAGAAACAACAATTGCATTCTGCGACTGCCACTTGCATACAGGTGATATTTTCCCAACCAAAGGATTTGTGATTGATGCAGTGGAAGCCCGTGAGGTCAATGTCGATGTGATTACATCACATTCCATCTATCAGCTGGCCCAATGCTGCTGAGGGTTGAGGTGCTGGATGCCACACCTCGCGCTACGCTGGTGACCGGTGTTCAGGAATGAGCATGGGTCATTGGGAGTTGGCTGGGAAGGAGAAGATTCAGCATCCAATGGACTGCTCTCCTCTCCTGGGGAAGGTGGGTGGTTGACTCCCCAGCATTAGTGACTCCCAGTGGAAGCTGGAAGTGCAACAGCCTAGGGATCACGCAGGTGCTGGGAGGAGCCTCAGCAGATGTCCACAGTAAGGATGCGGGAGTGCGCCTAGTCACACTGGATGTCATTGCACATCCGGGCTCCAGGGATCATGCTCATGAACACTGAAATAACCCTGTTGGCTGGGGGGGAAGACATCACCTGCCACCACCTCCAATGTTGGGCCCTGCTCACTGGGACCTTGTTTTCCCATTCACCTCCACCCATAGGAGCACTGGAAGAAGCACTGAGGAGCAGAATGTGGCCCCACCCGGGGGGGTAGATTCCGGGGGAGTTGCTCCATGACTGTGTCGTAGGTGATGGTGGATCAAAGTGCAGCTACTGGGGGTCTCTGACAGGAGGGAATCAGGTAGGTCAACTAATGGGGCCCCAGCCAGCAGTGACGGGAGGGAAAGATAGTTAAAAAAAAATTCCACATGTCAGTCTGTGTAACCTCTTGCATTTTGCTGCTGTGTTTGCAGCACCCATCATCACAAAAAAATGTGTATTCGAAAATAATGAGTATGTATAAAATGAATATTTACATATAGAATGTAACATGTTTCATTACACTTCATTTAAATAAAATGAAAATGAAGCACAAAACTTGATTATGCCTTTCAATTGGTTTCTTATTGAAAAAGGCAAAGCAAGTGATGCATGAGTTAAAGAGAGAGAGGAAGTGAGAGAAATACATGGAATCCAAGAGGGCAGCATGATTACAGCAATCCTGACTATCAGTATTTGTTTCAAATTAATTCAGATAGGATAAGAGGGGAAAAATGTGTGAAGCAGGTAACAGCTGTTGAGTATTTATGGTTGTTCTAAGAACCAAATGTGACCTGTGAACGGACAAGTGCAGCTTTCAGAACAGCAGAGGGTGACTAACACTATGATATCTCCTAAATGAATACTAACATCTGCATACAGCAAAACCATTTTTAACCATGCAAATCTGGGTTGGCATAATGATGAAAAATTTGAAAAAGTGGGGCTTCAGCAACCAAATTATGGTGGCACTGGCGGGTAGACTTGAAAAATGAGCTGCCTGTTTCCATGTATTTGTATTATTTTATTTACATTGTATGCTAGTTGTCTTTCATCATGTTAGAGAGGTGTTATGTCCTGAGAGTGATCCATGTTTTTGCACTTATGTTGTGTCTGTTTGCCAGGTAATGGGTAAGTGATGCTGCAAATGGTGTTCTGATGTAAGTTACTGCAGCACAAGATGTCTTCATTGAGCACCCTATCATTCTTGATGTCAATAGCACTTTCGTGTTTGGACTCCCTTTGCACATGAAAAGAAACCGCAGAAGCCACCGCATATGATGACCAAAAACACTGTGATCACACTCCGCACACAACTTTATGCAGTCTCATGGGATGGCCTCACATGTGAGGGGTACTTAGATGCACTCTATCAAACCTCAGAAATGAGTCTGTGCTTCAGAGCAGATGAGAATCCTAGCATCATGATTCATGATGCAAGGAGATACCCTGCTGTCATATTTGCATCCACTTCATGCCTGCCCCCCCAAACCATTGTTGAACCCAGTAGACCCTGTCACAAATGCACTCGGGGGGGTCAGGCCCTCTGCTGCCACAGAGCCCAACCTTGATGTGCAATATGTGAACAGGAGACAAACAGGGACACCCTCCTGTCTTTTTTTGGGTCCAAACAACTACCAGTCTTGAGTTCTGGGGTCAAATATGAACTCTTTTTTGCTAGCACACCCAGGTAACAGGTCCAAATATCACACCCTCTTTGGGGAAAGCAGTGCAATACTTAACCCAGCAGGCACCCAACCTGGTTCACAATCTCCCTTCTGACTCAATTAAGACCTAGGTTTTGCCTTACCTTGGTGCTTATGGTGACACACTATAAGCCCTTTAATAGTTCTATCAGAATTATCAACACTGTCCCAGCATTCACACTCAAAATGATAAAAAGGCTCAGGCAGGATTTCAAGCAAAACAGAGTTTACTAGAATTAAAAATAGTAAATAAAATACAAAACTCAGAACATATAACATTAATGGTACAGTCATAAAAATAAATGGACAATTTATACTGAATAGCTAATCCTACCCCAGTTGCAGCTGTAAACAGTGGTGCTGAAATTACCTAATTTTGGTAGAAGTGCTTCTTAACAGTCCAGAACACAAGTGTCTATTGAAAGTCCAAACACAAGTACATAAAGTCTTGCAAAGTTGGAACAAGAGTGTATCCTCTCAAGAGTCCAAAAGTAAAAGAGTACAATGTTTCCTCAGTAACTTGTCAATATCAGAGAGGGAAAAAGGGCCCCACCCAGCTTGTGAGGTCACAGCTCTGTGGTGATGTTGGCTGTGAGGTCACTCTCATTCCTGCATACTGAATTAGTCCCATGCCACTTCACACTGCTAAATATTTCAATTAAATATATATATATACACTTTTTAATTAGGAGTCACAGAGCATGGATATGACAGAACAGAATATCCCTTTGATCTTCAGAACAACAACTTGAAAGACACTTTTCCTATCTGAAGATTTTCACAGGTCTCTGTCAGAATTTCCTTTTCTCCTTATAGGTCATAAAATGCAATCTGTTATGGCCAGTTTCCTAGGTTCAAAGCAGTTGTCATTTTATGTTGGCTTCTTGCGCTCATGTAACAACATCTTGCGACAGTGCGGATCTTGGGGGCGCGGCTGCTGTTGGGCGAATGCAGGGCACGCATCAGTTGGTGCGTCCCACATTAACCAATCAGCCTGCATGCTACCGCCACACCATGCATTCATAATGGGGTGAGCACATCGAAGCAAAGATCCGCTGCAATCCGAGCAAAGCTCGTCATACGCAGCAGTCTTTTGCTTGCCGTGCTCGCCGCCATTATGACCATGGTCGGCGAGCGGGTGGCCGCCCACGCTTCCGACATCAGGGTGCCCAACTCTGTCGGCAACCCCCACCATGTTTAGGTGCCGGACGGGGAGCCCACTCCTGTCGGGCATCCCCCACGCAAATGTGGAATGCTGAGGGGTGCCTAATCCCCTGGCTCGCGCCCTTGCTTTCTTTGCCCACGACAGGGGAGCCCACTGCCCATCAGCATCACCCCCTAACTGTTGAATGCTGAGGGGTGCCCATCCCCTCAGCTGCCTCCCTCCCTTTCTTTGTTTGCCGGCTGGGGTGACCAATCCCCTGCTGGCATTACCCCCGTGTTGTGTGCCGACGAGGGTGCCCAATCCCCAGTTGGCTACTGACAGCCCCTCCACAAAACCCACTTAGGTGGCACACTGGGAGCCCACCCCAGCATGCCAAATGCCCTGTAATGCGAAAAATGTCCCTCAACGCTTTTCCTTTTTTTTTTTTACCTGCAAAACGAAAACCGTTTCTCATAGTCTAGATGCCCCCCACCCGCACTCACCCACTGTGCACCCTACCTCCCTCACCCCCACCCCATACTTACTCTCCGGACTCCGGCGCGACGATCTTCCGTGGACTGGGAACACGTCTGCACTCTTCAAAGCCAACCGCGAACTGAGGAAATGCCGGTAAGCTGTATAATGCAATGAATAGGGTTTTTTCAACTTTGCTGCATATCTCAGGCATTTCTTGGAATTTTGGCACCAAATTTTCAACATGGGGTTTTTGGGGCCCCTCCTCATAAATTCTGTCACTGTCATGGTGTTAATTAGCCTCGGAAGATGATTTTGCAGTCACTGTGCGAAATCACCTTTCGGGACTCATTAACGAAATGACAGTGCCAGTGTTCACGAGGTGGCCTCTCAAAAAGCCTATGTTCCAAATTTGGTGGAAAAATCCAACAAATGCCTGTTTTATGAGCGTGAGTTGCGCAGTTGTTACGCAGGCTCATAACTTTGTGCATTCGCAATATTTTAATGCCGTATTTTCAGCATTGGCATTTTTGTGCACCTCCTTGTGAACAGTACAGCTGTCATTTTTCACATCCTGCCTGAAATGTGTTTCTGCACTTCCGGGGCACAATTGCGCAGTCGCTGTGGGAAATCAGTGTTTGGGCCAGATTATGAAAATGACAGTGATACAGTTCATGAGCAGAGCTCCTAGAATGCCTATGTTGAAAATTTGGAGCTGATACTCCATAAAATGACTGTGTTACGAAGCAGTATGCAGATTGCACGCATGCTCGCACTGCCGTGCATTTGTAATATTTTCACTCTGGATTTTCACCATTGCCATTTTACACACCTCTTGATGAACAGTACAGCTGTCACTTCACATATCCTGCCCAAAATGTGTTTCGCACTTCGGCGCCAGAATAAGCGTCGTTAAGCTGTGAAAATCACTTCTTGGGACACTTTGAGGAAATGACAGTGACACTGTACATGAGCAGAGGTGCTAAAATGCCTATGTTGAAAATTCCGTGCCGAACGCCACAAACTGACAGTGCTGCAAGCGTGCCTTGCATATTTCCCACACACCCTTGCAACTCCGCAAATTCCATATATTTGTATGCCACATTTTCAGCACTGGCATTTAATTACACCTCCTTATGAACTGTGCAGCTGTCATTTTTCACATCCTGCCTAGCATATTTTCCCGCACTGCACTAACAAACACCCACAGGGACACTCTAATGCCTCTCACTCTCTGCAGGGTGGGGGTGGGTTGGCATCAGTTCAATACTTGACTGCCACTCCTATGCTGCATCTCTCTAACTCCTGCACTGCCAATGGCAGCAAGACAACATTCGGCATTGACAAATGCTTGTATAACCTGTTACAACCTGGTGTATAGCTGCTAACAAAGGCTTCTAACAGGTAGATGTCAGAAAGAAGCTCTTAATTAGTTTATCCACTGGGTCACTGAGAGTGCAAACCCTCCTTTCCTCACTTTTAAAATCTCAGGTCCCACGAGGCTTTGCTGCCCAGCCTGTTTTTTTCTAAGCAGAAGTCTAAACATATATTTATATCACAAATATAATACAAATAATAATAAGCAGACAGCTATTGTCACAGACCCCACAGCCTTTAGCACCAGCCCTCCAAAAATGGCATGGTAGACTAGGTCCATAATTTCGAATGCTAGTGTTTCTCTGCAATTTTTCCAAACTTGCATTACTTATGTTTTTCTTTCAATCATCGACAAAAGAATAGCAATGAAGGAACCAGTCATTGAGTTATCAACCTAGTTGCTAGCAGCCTCATAAATATATTTTTTCATTTATTTTTTTTAATGTGATGATCAGTACTGCTGTACGGCCAGTGTCAATACTAGTATGGTAGTGGCTAGCTGTCAGATTTATGCATAGATCCAAACAGTTACTTTTGGTGGCTGGGGCTCATTGCTGGTATTCTCAGATAAATACTACAGTAAGTTTCATCAGAACACCGGTTTCCTGCCAGGCAGACACAGTGTTAGGGTAACAAACTGAGATTATGCTCATGACATAAAACATAGTCAATTGGATGACAGACCACTAGCATATGATTTGAAACTAATAATACACATACAGGGAAACAGACAGCTCCTTTTTACACTCCGCACTCCATGTATCACTGTACCGTATTTGCCGTTGTTCTTGGTCTTCTCATATCAAAAGTGTCTGCAGCAGAATTACAGTAAAAACACATCTGGCAATGATAGTGGCTGTCATTAAAATACCAACACGACATATGTAACCGTAAGGTGTGGGCTGCATCTCAATTCAATTAAAAAGAACAAACGATTAAATTAAAGTCACGGACCACACTGTTAAACAGTCTGAATCAGCTCTCAGCTGGCACAGATCATCAGACACATCATACTGTAGTTCTAAGAACTGCTTAAAAATGGTGTGAGACTACCATGGTGGTTTTCATGCTGACACTGGCCTTAGATGTTCCATTTCAGAATCTGAATACAGAAAGGCAAAGACAATGCAGTACTGTTAAACAGGACTAAATAATTCAGCAGGGCATAACTCGGGAAGGTGAGCAATTCCCTTTAACATGTGAATTAGTAGTGTTTAAAGCACACCTCATTGTGTCTTATTGCTTACACATTTCACCTGTTTAACAGGTTGTTTAATTCAAGTTTTGCATTACATTCTTCGCATGTGAACATGTAAGTGGCAGACTGTTAAGGTAGGTACCACTGTCGAAGTCCCTCAGAAAAACATTCAAGTTTAGAATCAGCAGGGCCATCCTAAATCCTCAGCTGTTTGCATCAAGATCTTTTCAAAAATGAAGTGTTACTCCTATAATCCAAGACATCATAGATAATATATACAAATCACCATAAGGAAAATGGTTCCACCAATTCAGAGTGCTGGCGTTAGTGCACTCAGTAATCAGGGTGCCAAGTCGGGATTTTGCCAATACCTGATTTTGTGGGGGGCTGTGCCCCCATGCCAATGGGGTGTCTGTGCCCGCCCCACTCGCCTCCTTTATTAATATTTTAACTCCAAGGGGGGCAGACCTTGAGGAGAGGGTGTGAATTACAAAATCGGCACCCTGTGCACTAATGCCAGTGCTCTAATGGCTGGAAAGGAAGGAAAATTTAGGCTGGCTAATGCATTCTAACAAGGACAAAACATATGTCTGTAGTCTGCTTTTCTAAATCTTTTCAGATTGTTTATGAGGCACTTAACAGTCCTACTGAAAGCCTAGCTAGCCTAAATTTATTCATGGTGATTTGCACGTATTACCCACGATGCCTTGCATTAGGGGGTATGTGGAATTTTGTGCTTCTTTAACACATAGAATCACAGCCAATGTGCTTTTATCATAACTCTTGCTCAGGTGCTTTTGCACTGAGGTGCTTGTCCTTTAAAATGTATTTCCTTTTTGGGGCTACCAAAACCCAAACCATTCTCATCGTGTGGCTGGTCCATCCCAAGGCGCAGGATGAGGCAAACAACTTTAGCACTCTAGTGAGTGCTAATAAGTACAAAACATATGCCTGTTTGCTCTTCTCAGCCTTTGCGATTATTTCTGAGTCCATCTGGCACTTTACGGTTCTGCTTAAAAAGCCCCTGATGCCATTAGGACAACTTTGAAAAAATATTTTATTTAGACACAATTCAGTTAACATTTTGTAAATGTTCTTGCAAGTCTCACCCTTATTTCATCTTTAGTAAGGACATTTGCATGGAAACAGGATATCTGCCCTATCTGCTCTGACTGCTTGTCTACATCTGACATCACAGTTCAGTTCATGACATTACAATTTGCCGCTGTGAAGATAATTATGATGTCATGAATAGGATTATATCAGGTTTAGACAAGCAGCCTCAGTGGGTAACATATAAAGGACAATGATCTTGTTTTCATGTAACTCTCTTTAGTAATTAACAGAACGGGGTGAAGAATTATGGAAAATTATGCAATATAAGCGGAACGGTGTCGAAATCTTACATTTTCAGATTTTTCAAAGTGGTGTCGGGGCACTTGTTGCAGTGCTCTGGTAAGCCCCAGTTTCTTACTTATCTCCATAGGACTTAACCAGTCCTATATGCAGAATTTTTTATTTCCATTTTTTAGAAGGGGCCAGATCATAAAATAGCTTTGGGAATGTAGCTGTCATTTCCCTTCTGCTTTCTGGCATGTCAGCCTCTCCCCTATACTTAGATATTTTGTGATGCCTTAGTTTGGAGCACACTGAGGATGCACATTTATGAAAACAAAGGACAGCCTTTTTAAGTACTTTTAAGGTCTATTTGATGAAAATCAAATTCACAGCTTAACTAGTAATAGTCTTAGGTGCTCTCTTCCAGAGTCAACATGGTTCTTGCAGAGCAGCAAATTTTTGGAAATAATAAAGAGACAGTGTTTCTGTTAGGTATTTTAAAATACTAAGAGATGGTTTTACATCAGGGCTCCCATTCATAGTCAAAATTTGGTGGTAGCTCAAAGTGGGATCAACCATTGGTGGGGGAGTCCACCCTGTGACTAAGTAACAATCCAAATTGTGGAATTGGAATAATTGGATTCTGATTCTTTTTTCAGAACTAAGGTTTTCAGAGCTGCAGTCTGAAAATCCTAATTCTGAAATTTAAAAGTCAAAAGAAATTTTTACTGTACATTGGAAATTAGGATTTATGATTCTAATTCCAGTTCTGATCACTAGTCGGAGGTCACATTGGAATCAGAGTTATAAAAATAACTCAGTTCCAAGCATGGACTAGGCTCCACTCCCCTGACATGATTTGCTTGACTCAGACCTGGCTCACCCCAAAAACAAAGAATAATGCAATTGCATTACAGGGATATAGCACACACAGGCTTGACAGAATCTGGAAAGGAGGGTGGAGTGGCTGCCTCATTTATGTTAGAGAAGGCATACAGGGGTGTGTGTTGACTATCTTAGTTTGTCTGGTGACTCTGAGTTGCTAGCAGTAGTCCTCCTAACAGGGAAGCACAACAAATCCCTTACTATCGCCTCAGTCTACCTATCACCTGGTAAAGTAAATGCTGGCCCCATCCTTGAAGTGTTCTCTAAAATTAAGAAAAACTCTAACATCATCATTACTGCTGACTTTAATAGTAATTGGCTCTGTAAGGATTCTGATACCTTTTAAAACCAGGTCACTGGTGTATATCTTACACAGATGGCAACTCAATATACCAGACTGAATTACAGGACTGGCAAAGGCTTGTTACTGGATTGGATTTTAACCATCCATCCCTCTAGGAGCAAACAAGTAGTGGTGCTCCCTGATTGCCTTAGCTATCATTCTCCAGTCATGTGCAAATGGGTGAATAAAGAAGAAAAGGTTTCCCCCATCACTATTAGTAACACAGTAATTAAAAGGGGCTACATGAGTGCCTTTAGGTCAGCCTTACCTCAGGTGGAGTGGTCACAGAAACATAGAAACATAGACTTTGACAGCAGATAAGGAATGCTTGGCCCACCTAGTCTGCCCATTTCCCTACCTAGAGGATAAGCTGCAGATCCTATTTAACCAACAGCCTATTTCTTCCTACCCCCACAAAAATTGCCTTATGTCTGTCCCATGCATTCTTGAATTCTCCCACAGTTTTAGACCCCACAACCTCCTCAGGAAGGCTGTTCCATGCATCCACCACCCTCTCTGTGAAAAAATACTTCCTCACATTGCCCCTGAGCCATCCCCCTCTATCTTCAAATTGTGTCCCCTTGTTCTTGCACATCTCTTTTTCTGAAAGATGCTACCCTCTTGGACTTTGTTGATTCCACTGAGGTACTTAAACATTTCTATCATGTCCCCCCTCTCCCTCCTTTCCTCAAGGGTATACATATTAAGCTCCTTTAGTCTCTCCTCGCATGGCTTCTCTTGCAGACCCTGCACCATTTTAGTTGCCCTCCTCTGAACTTCCTTCATCCTGTCTATGTCCATGCGGAGATGGGGTCTCCAGAACTGGACACAGTACTCCAGATGGGGTCTCACCAACTGTCTGTATAGGGGGGATAACAACGTCCTGTTTTCTGCTGGTGATACCTCTCCCTATACATCCCAGTATCCCCCCAGCCCTCCCTACCGCCTTCTTGCATTGCTTTCCAACCTTAAGGTCATCTGATATGATTACCCCAGGTCTCTTTCCATTTTTGTTGTTGTTACTACCTCCCCCCCATTGTGTAATCTTCCCCTGGGTTTTTGTTTCCTAGGTGCATTACTTTGCACTTCTTTGCATTGAATCCAAGCTGCCATACTTCTGACCATTCCTCCAACCTTGCCAAGTCCCTTCTCATCCTTTCCATGCCTCCTTGTGTAGCAACTCTGTTGCAGATCTTTGTGTCATCTGCAAAGAGGCATACTTTTCCTTCCAGTCTCTCTGCAATGTCACTTATAAAGACATTAAAAAGGACTGGATCCAGTACTGAACCCTGCGGTACCCCACTAGTAACCTCTCTTTCTTCAGAGTGGACTCCATTTACAGTTACCTTCTGTGTCCTGTTGTTCAGCCAATGTTTTACCCAGTCTACCACCTTGGGACCCACCCCAGGCTGGTTAATTTGACTACTAATCTTTTGTGTGGGACCGTGTCAAATGCCTTGCTAAAGTCTAGGTAGGCCATGTCCACAGCCCCTCCCTGGTCTACTACTTTGGTCACCCTGACAAAGAAATCAATTAGATTCATCTGACATGACCTTCCTGCTGTAAACCAAGCTGTCTTGGGTCCTGTGCCCCACTGGCCTCTAGGTACTCAACAATTCTTTCCTTCAGAAGTGATTCCATCACTTTCCCTACCACAGAGGTCAAACTGACAGGTCTGTAGTTTCCTGCCTCTGTCTTGGTCCCACTTTTGTGAAGGGGAATCACATCTGCCGTCTTCCAGTCCTCAGGTACCACACCATCCTCCCATGATTGTTAAAAAGTGTAGTCAGTGGTGTCACTAGTTCTCTGTTTAATTCTTTTAGAATTCTGGGGTGAATTCCATCTGGCCCCATTGCTTTGTCCACCTTCAGTTTTAG
This sequence comes from Neoceratodus forsteri, assembly GCA_016271365.2. Taxonomy (NCBI): domain Eukaryota; kingdom Metazoa; phylum Chordata; order Ceratodontiformes; family Ceratodontidae; genus Neoceratodus; species Neoceratodus forsteri. The sequence goes on from CM057451.1 coordinate 512,753,257, forward strand.
GAGTTCTTTCAGAACCCTTTCTTCTGTGAAAGGACTGGGATCAACCCCCCTCTGTCCAGAGTACTTCTGTTAATTGGATTAGGCACCTCCCCCACTTCCTCTTTTGTGAATACTGAACAGAAGTATTCATTCAGTATCCCTGCTTTATCACTGTCACTCTCTGCCCACCCACCGTCCATTCTATTCAGACTCACAATCCCTCCCTTTGTCTTTCTACGCTCCCTGATATACCTGTAAAAGGTTTTGTCCCCCATCTTAACCAAGTTAGCTATCTTTTCCTCAGTTTGTGCCTTTGCTATTCTGACTACCCTCCCTGCTTCCTTCTGCCTTAACTGGTACAGTTCTCTGTCCTGCTCCTTCTGTGTTTCCTTATACTTCCTAAATGCTATCTTTTTCTCCCTAAACTTCACCGCCACCTCTTTAGAGAACCATAGTGGCTTTTTCTTTCATTTTGATGTGTTTTTTTTGCTTCACACAAAGCAAAGACTTGTTGCCTCTGTGATGGCAGTTTTGATATTTGCGCATTGTTGCTTCACCCCTCCTTTTAGCCTGTTTGCTAGTGCTCTTCTAAGGCACTCTCCCATCTTGCCAAAGTCAGTCCTCCTGAAGTCCAGAACCCTCACTTTTGTATGGCTTGACTCCGTAGCAGAGTTTATCATGAACCACACTGTTTGGTGGTCACTTGTTCCCAAATGGCTACCCACTTCTAGACCTGAGATCCTCTCACTGTCCCCATTTGAGAGTACAAGGTCTAAGATTGCTCCCTCATGAGTGGGTTCCAAAACTAGCTATTTGAGGCATGCCACCTGAAGGGCATCAAGAATGGCCCTGCTTTTGGATGTGGCTGCTGCAAAGGTGCTCCAGTTAACATCTGGCATGTTAAGTTCCCCCCATCAACAGTATCTTCCCTCTCTCTGCCAGCCTAAGTATGCCTTCTATCATATCCTTGTCCATTCCCTCCCCCTGACATGGGGGTCTATATACAACCTCTGTGCGGATTGTGGTGCCATTTCCAGTTTCTAAGGTGACCCACAGAGCCTCCTCTCCTCCCTGTTTACTCTTTTGTTTAGTTGCTTTTATCCCTTCCCTTACATAGAGAGCTACCCCCCCCTCTTCTGCCCTCCCCTGTCTCTCCTGTTGGTTGTGTACCCTGGTATGTTAATATCCCAGTCATGGTTCTCTGAGTACCATGTTTCTGTGATTGCTATAATATCCAGGCATCCATCTTCCATCAAGGCCACCAGTTCAGGGAGCTTGTTGCCCAGACTACGGGCGTTGGTACTCATTACCCTCCATTTCTTGATGGCGTTACTCCTTTTTGCCCCATCCCTGTCCTTATTGCATTTTTCACTTTCTCCATTTACCCCTGCAGTTCTCCCTATTGACATCTCTATGTTGGTGTCTACCTCACTTAGTACCCTGATATTTGGGGGGGCTAGGATTTCCCTGCTCCTTTCCAGTGCCTCCCCCCTTGGCTAGATTAATTACTCATCAATGAAGTGTTTAAACCTATCACCTAGGATCCTGGTTCCCCTCCTGGACAGATGCAGACCATCATGCCAGTAAAGGCCTGCATCCCTCCAGGTGGACCCCCAGTCCCCAAAGAAGCCAAATCCCTGAGCTCTGCACCAGTTTTTCAACCACTGATTGAATCCCATGGTGTGGAGCACCCTAGCCTCACCATGCCATAGACAGGCAGCACCTTTGAGAAGGTTACCGTGTGTGCTATTTGTCTAAGGCCCCTCCCCATCTCCACAAACACTTCTTGCACTGCTCTGATCCCTTTCCTAGCCAGGTAATTTGTCCCTAGATGGACAATGACATCCAGCTCCCTGCCCTATGCAGCTGCTCCTGCGATCCTGAGGATTCACTCCCTGTTTCTCCAAGCCATGGCACCAGGCAGGCACCTTACTTCCCTCTCCCCTTCCTCCCCCAGTTCTACCTTCCTAACAATGGAGTCCCCCACCAGGAGTTGTTTCCTTTCCCTGTGGGGTCCCATTTCACCTTCCTTTGGGTCTCCTTTGTGGAGGTTCCCAGCATCCTCCTTGGTCTCCACTGTGGGTGCCTCCATAGAGGAACCACACTTTTCCAGAATGGCATAGAAATTGTGGAGAGGTACAGCTGGAGGGATGAGCCTCTGTTCCACCACCCTCACCCTCCCTGAGCCCACTGTGGTCCAACCACTCCTCTTTCTTGGCAACCTCTGAGGCAACGGCAGTGACCCTGGTGGTCCCTGGGTGGGAGAGTAGGTCCCACAAATCCTGGCCAACTCAGCCTGGAGATGAGCAATCTCCTCCCTCAGCCCAGAGAGGTGTCTGCAGATGGGACAACACTGCATCCTCCAAAACATTTCCTGGAAGACTGCTGCTCCACATCCACTGCACTGCACCACTCCCATCATGTCTTTTTTCTGTCCCCCTAACTGTTAATTGGAATAATTACTCTTTCCTCTGTTTGTTTATTTCTTTTTTTTTCTTCTCTCCCTACTTACTTACTGCCTCTGAACCCTTTTATCTTCTGATCTTCCTGTTCTGAGACAAGAAGTTCCTATATTTCTCAGTAGTCTCCTTACTTGCTCAGAGTCAGACCTCCAGCAGCTGGGGGGGTGGAAAGCTACTCTTGCCCTTCTAGGATGGTAAGTCTTTGGTGGCTCTGTGATCACTCACTTCCTGCTCCCAAACGGGAAGTTCCTGTTGTCAGTTAAATCCTGTGCCTATAAAAGTAGAACTGGTTTAGGGTGGAGGGGAAGGGAGGAGAGCAATATAGTCCCAGTAGAGAAGTTTTAGGTATACCAGTAGCTCCTTCCTCCTGGAGTTCTGTTTGTCATCTGGCAGAAGCTATCTAGGGCAGTATTTATATCTGGTCTTAACCTGGCTCCTTCTAGGTAAGCCACTCCCCCTACTTTGCAAATATTTCTACACTTAGTTAATTTCACAGATAACAATTCCCTTCTGACACCTGTGACAAGCACCTAGATAAGTACACAGATAACAATTTACTTCAACTACCTCTGACAAACACACCAACTCCTTTTTTTTGTTTGTTTTTTACCCTTAATTGAAGGTCCCAGTACAAGAGATCTAGTTCTTAGTCCCAGTAGAGATGTTTTAGTTATACCAGTAGCTCCTTCCTCTTGGAGTTCTGTCCGTCCCACTTGGACAGACTCCATGACATAGGCCAGGCTCTGAAATATTTCATTGACAAATTTAATGAAATCTGTGATCCCTTTGCCCCTCTAAGGAAAAGAAAAATCAGGGGATCATCTAATGGATGGATCACATGTGATGTCCTTGATCATTTCAAGACTTGGGACAACCTATGAAGTATTGCTAGAAACTCTGGTAAACTGCACAATCTACAGAAATACAGGGCAGCCAGAAACAAGTGCACTAGGCTGTCAGAGGCAAAATACTACAAGGAGCAGCTAGACAGTACTTGGGGTAACAGTAAAAGGTTCTGGCAAAATATCAAGGAACTATTGGGAAAAGATGACCGGAGGTATCCCGCTATGTCAAATGTCAGTGGCACTCCCACCTTGGATCCTTGTTTAATTGCTGAATCCTTTAATTCAGCATTCACAGACCTCAAGTGCTGTTCTCTCTCCTGGCTACCTTGCACCCACAGAACCAGACAAGTTGACTACAAAACAGGATACTAATACTCCCAACTTTTACTTTAGGTGTGCCACAATTAGGGAGACTAGAACCTATGTTAGGAAGGTCCTAGAAAAAACTAGATTCGTGAGTGATAATATTGACATGAAGTTTGTAGCAGTCGCACTTGAAGAGCTGCTAGTCCCAATCACCAAAATATTTCACAAATCGCTCTCCATGGTGAAATTCCCAGCCGCCTGGAAGATAGCACTGGTGACCCCCATGCTGAAAAGTGGCGATCACTCTAGCACAGCCAAATATTGGCCAATTTCTCTTCTCTTCCCTTTATCATAAGCATTAGAGAGAATCGTGGCAGATAAAATCTCTAGGTATCCCCTGAAATGTGATCTCCAGTGTCCACAGCAGCACGACTTTCAAAAGAGCCACAGTACTATCACAGCACTTGTCGAATTCTATGACTTTGTGCATAAGGCCTTAGATGTAGGCAAACTAGTGGGTTCTATTTTTATAGATCTCACTAAGGCCTTTGATACCATAAATCGTTCTTCTTCAACAGTTACTTCATTTTGGGTTCTCTTCTGAAGTCGCTGTTTGGTTTAATGATTATCTCTCTCACCAATACCAGAGCATTAAGATCGGGTCTGTGATCTCCACCCCTAAGGAAATCAGACTTGGTGTCCCCCAAGGATCTATTTTGGGTCCCTTCCTCTTTAGCCTGTTCTTAAAAAGATTCCCTGAAGCTTGTAAGCGTAAGATCGTTCTGTACACTGATGATGTGGTCATCCTAAGTAGCTGCACTCATCTGGTCCAGTTACTGAATGAGCTACAGTCTACATGCCCTGGAAAACTGGTTCTACACACAGAAGTTGCTTCTTAATTATAAGAAAACTAAAACAATGCTGATCTCTAGCTCCCAGCACAAGAAATCTTCCCCTGACTTGATAATTGTCAATAATTAGGCCACCCACTTAGAACAGATACGCACCTTCAAGTACCTCGGGGTCCACATTGATGATACTGTTACCTTTGTGCAGCACGTTGAGCAGGTTGTCAAAGCAGTCAGTGTTAAGCTGGGTATCTTGTATAGGCATAAACAATACCTCATGCCCTCTGCTCTTTGACTCATGGTCTCCAGCTCCATACTGTCAATTATTGAGTATGGGTTGGTGATCTACGAGTCTGCCTCGGACACTGCACTTAAATGAGTCATAACTGCTATCAATAAGACATGCATATTAACCCTGAGTGCTGATAACCAGGCACACCCCTGCACACTCTATGAACTTACTAGTTGGATGAACCTCAACAGCAGAATAAAGTACCAGACATGCCTTCCAGGCAAGAAAATACCACTAGGGAAAGCCTCCCCTCTCCCAAATCACTGATATAGGCTGGTCACTCTTCTTACCACACCAGGGGTATGACCCACTACTCATTGGCCATCCCATTCAGGAAAACCTCTCTCGGTCAAAGGTCCTTTGTTTCTAGGGCACTCCTATGGCACTCCTATGGCTAAATGAGATCCCCACACACATAACGAACACTTCCAGCCTCCCAGTCTTTAAAATGGGACTGTAGAAGCTTCTGATTATCGCTGGTACCTATGTTTGCAGGTAATCTGGGCTGACCTCTTCGACACAAGTGCAAAAGTGGTGGGGATGGTTGTGACTCCCCCCCTTCACTGCCCCAGCCCAGCTCCTTGTCCTCAGCACTTAACTTATCCTTGGTCCCTCTGATCCTACTGTGTTACTTGTTTTTGCCCTCATCCCCTTTTGCATCCTTTTCCTCCTCTTACTCAGCTAAAAAACAATCCTTGCTTCCCCACACCCCCAATTCTTGACAATGCCTGATCCGGCAGCTGTGGCTGTTGATTTGCTATTTCTCAATATACCTTTGGTGTTTCAGTGATGAATGCATGGTTTCAACTGTGGCTGACTCTTCCCAGCCATTGCAAATGTACTTGTTGTCTCAGTGTTTCTGCACTTGAAATTTTGTACCACAACCCTAGCTGCACTATAAGTTGTCCTCACTGTACCTTTCACTATGCCAATTGTAAATCATTGTAATTTGTCAATGTTCCTGTTGTATGAATCATGCTCCTAATTTTGTCATTGTTCCTGTTGCATTAATTGTGCTCCTAATTTTTGATGAGGAACCTTTGACAAAGAGCATTTTGCTCAAAGGTTATCTCCGAAGAATGAAATTAATAAAATAAGTAAGAATTAAATTGGATTCAGAATTGCTATGCTGAAATTCCAATGGAATCTTACTGGACTGTAGTCAGTGGATTCTGATAACAAACATACAGAATCATAGTGCAATTCCATGCTGGGAATTTATGTGGTGTGGCATGTTGCCCAGAAGTGACCCCTCCCCCACCATAGTTTTGGCCATCTCCTGGACATGATAAAAAGATATCCAAGCTAAACATCCCATCCAGGTGTTCCATTGACTCCCACCCAGTCAATTCCCAGTCTGTTACTAACCCTGGCATCTAGTAATTCCCCCTCCATCCCTACCCATTGTGCTATTACAGTAAAGTTACTTGGATGGCTGCAAAGTTTACCAAACACCTTCCCCAGCTGCACAATTAGAAACATAGAATTTGACAGCAGATAAGGGCTGCCTGGCCCACCTAGTCTGCCCATTTCCCTATCTACTGGATAAGCTGCAGATCCTTGTTAACCAACAGCCTACTTCCTCCTCCCCCCCACAATAATTACTTTATGTCTGTCCCATGTATTTTTGAATTCTCCCACTGTTTTTGACCCCACAACTTCCTCAGGAAGGCTGTTCCATGCATCCAGTACGCTCAATGTAAAAAAATACTTCCTTACATTGCCCTGAGCCATCCCCCCCTCTATCTTCAGATTGTACCCCCTTGTTCTTGCATATATCTTTTTCTGAAAGATGCTACCCTCTTGAACTTTATTGATTCACTTGAGGTACTTAAATGTTTCTATCATGTCCTCCCTCTCCCTCCTTTCTTCAAGGGTATACATATTAAGCTCCTTTATCCTCTCTTCATATGGCTTCTGGTGCAGACCCTGCACCATTTATTTGCCCTCCTCTGGACTGCCTCCATCCTGTCTATGTTCTTGTGGAGATGAAGTCTCCAGAATTGCATGCAGTATTCCAGATGGGGTCTCATCAACTGTCTGTAAAGAGGGATAACAACTTCTTGTTTTCTACTGGTGATGCCTCTCCCTATGCATTCTAGTATCCCCCAGGCCTCCTTACTGCCTTCTCACATTGCTTGCCTACCTTTAAGTCATCTGATATGACTATCCCCAAGTCCCATTCCATTTTTGTTGTTGTTAGTAACTCACCCCACATTGTGTACTCTTCCCCTGGGTTTTTGTTTCACAGGTGCATTACTTTGCATTTCTTTGCATTGAATCTAAGCTACCACACTTTTGACCATTCCTCCAACCTTGCCAAGTCCCTTCTCATCCTTTCCATCCCTTCTTGTGTATCAACCCTGTTGCAGATCTTCGTGTCATCTGCAAAAAGGCATACATTCCCTTCCAGTCCCACTGCAATGTCACCTATAAAGACATTAAAGAGGACTGGTCCCAGTACTGAACCCGCAGTACCCCACTGGTAACCCCCCTTTCTTCAGAGTGGACTCCATTTACTGCTACCTTCTGTGTCCTGTTGTCCAACCAATGTTTTACGCAGGCTACAACCCCGGGACCCACTCCAAGCCTGGCTAGCTTGTTTATTAATCATTTGTGTGGAACTGTGTCAAATGCCTTGCTAAAGTCTAGGTATGCCATGTCCACAGTCCCTCCCTGGTCTACTACTTTGGTCACCCAGCCAAAGAAATCAATTAGATTCATCTGACATGACCTTCCCACTGTGAATCCATGCTGCCTTGGGTCCTGTGCCCACTGGCCTCTAGGAACTCAACAATTCTTTCCTTCAGAAGTGATTCCATCATTTTCTCTACCACTAAGGTCAAACTATCAGGTCTGTAATCTTCTGCCTCTGTCTAACTCCCACTTTTGTGAAGGGAAATCACATCCATCCTCCTCCAGTCCTCAGGTACCACACCATCCTCCCATGATTTGTTAAAAAGGGTAGTCAGTGGTGTCACTAGTTCCCCCCTTAGTTCTTTTAGAATTCTAGGGTGAATCCCGTCAGGCCCCATTGTTTTGTCCACCTTCAGTTTTAGGAGTTCCTTCAGGACCCTTTCTTCTGTGAATGGACTGGTAGCAACCCCTCCCCACACACACACACACACACATATCCAGAGTGCTTCTATTCTTTGATTTAGGCACCTCACCCTCCTCTTCTTTTGTGAATACTGAGCAGAAGTATTCATTCAGTATCTCTGCTTTTTCACTGCCACCCTCTGCCCACACTCCCTTCCCTTTATTAATCCTCACTGTCCCTCCCTTGGTCTTTCTTCACTCTCTACTATACCTATAAAAGGTTTTATCACCCTTCTTAAAAGAGTTGGCTATCTTTTCCTCAGTTTAGGCCTTCGTTATTCTGACTGCCTTCCCTATCTCTTTTTGCTTTAAATGATATAGTTCTCTATCTTGCTCCTTCTGTGTTTCCTTATATTTCCTGAATGCTATCCTTTTCTCCTTAACCTTCCCTGCCACCTCTTTTGAGAACCATAGTGTTTTTTTTCCTTCATTTTGTTTTGTTGATTTGCTTCACACAAAGGCTTGTTGCCTCTGTAATGGTAGTTTTGATTTTTCCCCATTGTTCTTCCACCCCTCCTTCTTGTCCATTTGCTAGTGCTTTTCTAAGGCACGCTCCCACTTTCCCAAAGTCAGCCCTCCTAAAGTCTAGTACTCTTGCTTTTGTGTGGCTTATATTTATGGCTGTGTTTATCGTGAACCACACTGTTTGGTGGTCGCTTGTTCTCAGATGGCTACCCACTTCTAAATCCAAGATCCTTTCTCCATCCCGATTTGAGAGTACTAGATCTAAGATTGCTCCCTCCTGAGTGGGTTCCAACACTAGCTGTCTGAGGCATGCCCCCTGTAAGGCAACAAGAATGACCCTGCTCTTGGATTTGGCTGCAGTAAAGGTGCTCCAGTTAACATCTTGCATATTCAAGTTCCCTATCAACAATATCTCCCCTTTTTCTACCATTCTAAGGATGTCTTCTATCATTTCCTTGTCCACTGCCTCCCCCTGAGGTAGGGGTCTGTATACAATCCCCATGCGGATTGTGGTGCCATTTCCTGTCTCCAGGGTGACCCACAGTGTCTCCTCTACTCTCTGTTTACTGTTTAGTTCCATTGCTTTGATCCCTTGCCTTACATAGAGAGCTACTTCTCCTCTTTTACCCTCCCTGTCTCTCCTATAGATTGTGTACCCTGGTATATTGACATCCCAGTCATGGTTCTTTGTATACCATGTTTCTGTGACTGCCATGATATCCAGGCATCCCTCTTCCATCAAGGCCACTAGTTCAGGGAGCTTGTTACACAGACTGTGGGCATCGGAACTCATCACCCTCCATTTTTTTGATGGCGTTACCCCTTTTAGCCCCATCCCTGTCCTTACTGCTGCATTTACTCCTGTCCTGCTCCCTATTGACTTCTCTATCTTGGTGTTTACCTCGCTAACTACCTTGTTTTGTGGGTGGAGGCTGGGATTTCCCCTTCTCCTTTTCAATGCCTCCCCCCCTTGGCTAGTTTAAATTCTTGCCAATGAAGCATTTAAACCTATCACCCAGGATCCTGATTCCCCTCCTGGACAGATGCAGACCATCATATCATTATAGGCCTGTATCCCTCCAGGTGGATCCCCAGTCCCCAGTGAAGCCAAAACCCTGAGCTACACACCAGTTTTTCAACCATTCATTGAATCCCATGGTGTGGAGTACCCTAGCATCACCCTTGCCATAGACAGGCAGCACCTCCAAGAAGGTTACCATATGTGCTGCTTGTCTAAGGCCCCTCCCCAACTCTGCAAACTCCTCTTGCACTTCTCTGACCCAATTCCCAGCCAGGTCATTTGTCCCTAGGTGGACAGTGACATCCAGCTCCCTCCCTCGTGCAGTTGCTCCTGCGCTACTGAGGATTCACTTCCTGCCCTCTAAGTTGTGGCACCAGGCAGGCACCTTTCTTCCTTCTCCCCTTCTTCCCCCAGTTCTACCCCCTAATGTTTGAGTACCCCACCAGCAGTTGTTTCCTTCCCCTGTGGGGTCCCATGCCACCCTCCTGTGGGTATCCTTTGTCGAGGCTCTCAGCATCCTCCTTGGTTTACACTACAGGTGCCTTCATAGAGGAACCACTCTCCACCAGAACAGTGTATGAATTGTGGAAAGGTACAGCTGGAGGGATGCATCTCTGTTACACCACTCTCTCCCTCCCTCCCTCCCTAAGCCCACCTTGGTCCAACCACTCCTCATTCTTGGCAACCTCTGAGGTAGCAGCGGTGGCCCTGGTGCTTCCTGGGTGGGGGAGAAGGTTTCACAAATTCTAGCCAGGTCAGCCTGGAGACAGGTAACCTGCTCCCTCAGATCAGAAAGGTGCCTGCAAATAGGGCAGCATCACAGCCTCCAGAATGTCTCCTGGAAGACTGCCGCCCCACAGCCATTGCACTGTACCACTCCCAACATGTCTTATTTTGAGGCCCCTCTTCTGTTGCTTTGTATGCTTACTCTCCTCTCCTCTCCCTCTATTTATTTTACCACCTACTTTCTGACTGCCTATGTGCCCTTACAGCTCTCACCTTTCCTGTTCCAAGACAAGAACTTCCTGTTTTCTTCGGTAGTCTCCTTTCACCTTGCTCAGAGTCAGACCTCCAGCAGGTGGGGGGAAGGAGAGCTATTCTTTTCCTTCAAGGATGCTGAAACTAATCTGTCTTAGTGATCCTTCCCTTTCTACTGCCAAACAGGAAGTTCCTTTTGTCAGTCAAATCCAGTACCAATAAAAGTAGAACTGGCTAAGGGTAGGAGGGTGGAGGGGAGGGAGGGAAGGAGGGCAATTGGTAAAACAAAGTTCTAGTTCTGTAGTCAGCTGCTCCTTGCTCTGAAAGCAAGATTTCTGTCTGCCAAAAGCTAGCAGCAGGAAATTGTAATTGGAGACACCTGGTTTTCTACTGCCTAAGCCACACCCCCAATTAACTTCTCTTCTCCCCTCCTGATTTAGCAAACTAAGAGGTGGATATAGTCCCCTTCCCCAACACAGAAAAGCACACTGTCTTTCTTTTTTTTTTACCCTAAATGAAACCATCCACTTCTAATAAAGTATCTGTTTGCTTAATCCCAACAGGCACTGATTCCTGCTGAGATAGACATGTTCTATCAGTAAGAAAAGTTCTAGCTTTTTAGTCAGCTGCTCCTTGCTCTGAAAGCAAGATTCCTGTCTGCTAAAAGCTAGCAGCAGGAGATCTCTGTTACAGTTCTGCAATCCTTCTCAAAGTTTGCTGGTAGGAGTTCTGTAGATGGGGGAACTAAAGAGGCTGCACAAGGGTTAGTGAAGGCCTCCATTGCTTAAGAATGTCCCTGCAGGATATTTGCAGAGCAAGCACCCCTCCCAGCACAGTGACAAGCTACTTGTTAATCTTGCAGAGAAGGGCTTTGTTTCTCCTCCCCCCCCCATAGTGGGACTGTAAAGTGATGACTGGCAATGAGTGTGGCAAGGCAATGTTATTTATATAGCACCCTATTGCAAGGGCTCTGGGAACATGACAGCATGGCAACAAACAAACAACTGTACAATATAATTAAAAAAAACACAATGACTAGATGGGCCGACAAGTCTTTTTCTGCTATCACTTTCTATGTTTCTAAATATATAAATAAATACACAAATAATGAAGTCTTACAGAGGTGCAATAATATAGATAGCTAGCCAGTGCTAAACACCTGAATAAAGAGATAACATTTTAGACCCTTCTTAAATGCCTCCACTGAGGGAGAACTGTTAGGGTGGGAGAGCAGTGAATTCCAGATTGATGAGACTACCACAGAAAATGTCTTATCACCTGACTGCTGCAGGTGAGATCTCCAGATGGCAAATAACAGCTCCTTGGTGGAGTGGAGCAAGTGGCCAGAAGTATACCAAACCAAGAGATCATTAAGGCAGCTGGGACACAATGCATGCAGGGCTTTGGAAAATTAACAATGTGATATTGATGGTAATGCACCACCTAATAGATAACCAGTGTGTCACAGGGTTGAATAAGACCCTATTCCATTTGTTATGCAGAAAGAGTTAAATGCAAGGATCTGTTCTAGCCTCTCATTTTCTGTCTTTCCTGTCTGATTGCACAATCACACATTCTTGTGAGACTTAGGAACTGATCACTCTGATGGTCTCTTGATTCTCTGCCTCCCACTATCTCCCCTCCCACTGCTGTTTCTTCTGTTTCTATCTTTTCTTCCCCCTTAGATATCTGTGGTTATAGAAATATGTGTGAGGAAGGACAGCAACCTTGCCAGACAGTTGTACCCATTTTACTGTCCTGGGATTCATGAGGATGTTCCTACCTATTGCAGTTCTTGTACTGAATGTCAGAAAGTAGTCCCAGTGACTAAAAAGACAAGGTGCCCCTGGTGCCCATCCCCTTGATGTGCCTTTTAAGAGAATCGCAATGAAGGTTTTTGGTCCCTTAGACAAAAGTAAAAAGGGTAGTCGATTAATTTTGGTAGTATGTGACTATGCTACTCAATACCCAGAGACAATTCCAATGCATACTGTCACAGCCCCAAAAGTGGCACCAGAGATTCACAAAATTTTCAGCAGGGTGGGCACACGTAAAGAGATTATTACTGATCAGGGTAGTAATTTTGGTGCTGCATTACTGAAGGAGCTGTACTGACTAGAAGAAGAAGAAGAAGAAGAAGAAGAATCAGCATTTATATAGGTATAAGTGCCACAAGAGCCTCCCCTTATTACCCTCAGACTGATGGTCTTGTTGAGTGTTTTAACTAAACTTTAAAATGCATATTAAAAAGGTTTGTAAAAGAGTAAGGGATAAATTGGGACTAACACTTACTTTGCCTGCTTTTTGCTTACAGAGAAATGCCACAAGCCTCAACAGGTTTTTCACCATTTATAATGGTGTATGGTAGACAACCTAGAGGGCCACTAGATGTACTAAAAGAAAAATGGGAAGATCAGCCATTCAGAAGAAATCTATTACATCGTATATGTGTGCCCTGAGAAAGAAATTGGCAAAATATGTTGAAATTGCCATAGTAATCAGGAAGAAGCCCAAAACCAGCAGAAGGTGTATAAGGATCATGGGGTAAAAGAAAAAAGGTTTTGAGCCAGGTGAAATGGTCTTGATACTGTGGGACTAGATGAAAACAGCACTTGCAGAACAGCACAGTGAAAACTCACCCCACAAGGACACCAGAAATGGGGCATGATGAAATGAGCCCCAGAGTGTGATGAAGCTTTTTGGGCTATTAATGCTGCATTATGTTCAGCTCCTGTTTTAGGTTGCCCAGATATTGAGAAACAATTTTTGTTATAGACAGAGACACAGAAGCCTTGTGCCTGTCACTACAGCCATTTAAATTCAAAGTGATGCACAAATCTGGAAAAGAGAACATCAATGCTGATTTTCTGACAAGACATGGATCAGGAACTGAGAATTCCAAAGGTTGAAGAAAAAAGTGTGGGTTTAAACTTAACTGTTTGTTGAACTGGTTGTTATGGAAAAGGGAAACTACATATGCACAGAACTGTAAAGATTATAAGATAATGTTAGAAGAAAATTAAAAGAAAGTTTGGGAAACCTGTTGTTTTAAAACAGGTTCCCTCCTAATGAGGGAGGTATGTGACAGGACTGAATAAGACCCTGTCCCATTTGTTATACAAAAACTGTTAAACGTAAGGATTGGTTCTATCCTCTCCTTTTTTGTCTCTTATCTGTCTGATTGTGCAATCAAATTTACTTGTGAGACCTAGGAAGTGATCACTCTGATGGTCTCACAATTCTCCACCTCCCACTATCTCCCTCCCTTAACTTGCCATTTCTATCTTTTCTTCACCCCTGTGTATCTGCGGTTATAAAAATATATGTGAATCTTTTTGTGAAACTGTTTGTGTTAAACTGCGATCCTTTTTTAGCCAGTGTATATAATTGCATTGTTGAAATGAATACAAAAAGCAAGGGGGTTAACTTTGAGATGCAAAGCTCTGTTGCAGAATTATCAACAGGAGATTAGTTTTGGGATACCAACTTCTATTTTGTTCACCTGCAGGAAAGAAACTGACAAAAACTGTGATACATTTTGTGTGAAAACAGGATGTCTCATGAGGAGATCAGGATGTAGAAGTCAATTGCCAGGCAAAGGCTTTTTTATAAAAAGAGAGCAATCTTTTGTTAGAGACAGAATGAAATTTAGAATTAGAGATATCCTCAGAGGAAGAACTTTGTTCTGTTTGAACTGCCTATGTTAAAAAATCATTCTGCACAATTTTTTTTATTTTATTTGTATTCTATTGTTGAGAATAATAAAATGCTACTTGAGAATTTTATAACTGCTCCTGGTTTTTCTATGCTTCCTGACCTATGCCTCGATGACAGAGTACAGATGGTACATCACAGGTGTGTCATGATCTGAATACAGTGTTCTGGAGGTCAACCTGGCTACAGCATTCTGCACCAGCTGCAGGCAATGCACCAATACGCTTGCTAGCCAAAGGTCTAGAGCATCATAGTAGTCAAGCCTCGAGATCACAAAGGCATGTACCATGGTTGCCAGATCCTCTAGCACCAGATAGGGTTTTACCAAGGAGGCATTCCAAAGCTGAAAAACCTCACTGTGGACAACAGTCGATACATGATGTTCAAGTGCCCCCTTACAGAAATAATTATGTGAAACTTGTGCATGCTGTGCACATAAACACTACTTATGTGGCATGCGTATTGAAAGCATGTTTTTATGTTAAATTGGAACTGATTGCATGCATGTAGCATACATGTGACAAACAAGTGATCACTTATAACTGCACAAATAAAAGTTAAGTAATTAGCTCAGGATCACACAGTATACAAGTGGGGGATGGTGAAATTCAAACCCAGGTCTCCAGATTTGCAAGGTCTCGAAGTTTGCAGCTCAGTGCTCTTAACTACTATGCTATACTGCCTGCATACATATGGCTCACTAGTACCCCAGTATTAATCTGCACACACCTGCCAAATTAAGTTTTCATGTCCCCAATCTCAGCTGAAAATCTGAACTGTAGCACACATACCATCAGCAACACATGTGGTTCTTCCCACCCTTCATATACACACTGACCCACAGAACTGCTTAATCACTTCTGTCTGGCCTGTACTTCTATTTTCACTGCATAGGTTTGAATGCTTCCATGCAAACAGACCTCAAGGACAAACACAAAAGTAGCAATAGCTCGGCAACCACCCACCCACACAGCCAGCTCCCCCCACCACATACACACATGCTGTAACGGATGCAGCCATACCATTACTGACAACTCACCAAGTATAGGTATAAGCTGAGAGTCTCTTACCCAAATAGTAAGGAGCCAGAGGCAGGAGCCTTTAAGAGATGATGTCCATGGGGCAGTGAGGGGCACACCCTTTTTAAATGAATGGGGTTATTTTTTATTACTATTTTCTATATTATGATGGCGAGTTGGAGATTAATGAAGGCCACTGTTCAACTAACAAGGCCCTTGATAGTTGAACAGTGGCATTCATTAATCTTCAACTTGCCATCATAATATATAAAATAGTAATAAAAATACCTCCTCTTATTTCATCGGGGTGAGCTCCTGCACTCTCCCTTGCCCTATGTCATAATGTGCCTGAGCATGGTGGTGTGGAGATCAGTTTCATGGGAGGGCATATGTCTGTCTTTAGTGGGGCTCCAATAGTCTATGCATACCATACCTCTCAACTTTCATGGATTGCGAAGGACATCCCACATTTTACTTCTAAAAACTGTTCTGTCCCTAATCCATGCCTCATGAAAAACATGCTGCTCACACAGAGGATGTCCTGTAAATTTAGACTTTATGGCAGGGGTGCCATTCTAGACTTCAATGGCTGTGGGGCCAACAGCCAGTGGAGGCTAGGTGCCAGTTAGCCCCTAGAAGGCAAGCTCTGGAACATTTCCAAAAGGAAAAAATAATTTGTTGTGATTGAAAAGTGGCACGCAAAAGAGGAACAATTCAAATCAAAAGATTCATCCATCTACCAAAAGACAAAATCTGAGACTATTTCTGCAACTGCACATCAAGAACCTCTGCACATTCGCACAGGCACTGTGTGTGCACACGTTGAATGTGCAGGCTGATTCCAGCTCGAATGTTTAACTCTTCAGACAGGGAGAACCTGCCCAGCCCATTCTACTACAAACAAAAACAGCAACCCTATATTACCTAGTCAAGGCACACGCACTTGTTTGCAGCTTTCATTTCAGCTATAAATATCATAAAACTCTTGAGTCTCTCTTGCTGCTCACTCAGCTGTCTCTTTTTACTTCACTCAGTCAGTCAGTCTCTCTCATCACTCAGGATTTTTTGATTTAGGTATTTAGAACATTTTATCATTCTCTCACACAGACTCCAAGCCTGTGCCCCCAGAGCTCTGCAGCAGATTTGGGCTTAAACTTACCCAGTTACTGTATTTTTTCCTAGCTGAAGTTTTGAACCCTCCCTCAGAAAAAAAAAACAACTTTGCCCTGATCTCTTACTCTTCGACTCCATTTCATTCAATATCCATCCCATAGAAGTCATGAAGCCACCCAAAGGTGCAGAAATGTGAATAATTTAATTTTACTTACCCACCTGTCCAACCAGAACCTGCAACCTGGCCCAGAGTGCCACCAGCTCAGTTTTTAGCCCACTCCTCCTCCATCCTTCTGCCAGAAGCTGGATGCTGGAACCGACCATCCAGGGTCCTGACCATGATCTGTGACCAAGTCACCACACTGTCCGAACCCACCCAACCTGTGTTGCTTGCTTCTTGGTTGGCTACTGCCATGGCTGCTGCTGCTGCACCACACTGATCAAGGCCTGTGAAGGCTACCCACACCACCTCTGCTATTGCTGCTAGGTGTAGCTAGCTGCAGCGGGGTCCTACACTGTTTTTATTGTGAGGTTAGCCTAGTAGTGTAGGTAGATAGCCTAGTCATCAAGCTAGCTTCTAGCTCATTCCTTGGCCCTTCAGCTACAAAGGGAGCCAGGAATCACTAAGAGCAGATCAATAAAAATATGCTACCGCAACACTGCTATTGAGCGCTCAGTGCTTACCGCCTCCTATGAGCTGTAGTGTGTAGCCTGTCTACTCTGCAGTGGGAAAGACAGTGTTGCACTCGTGTGACTCATGCACTTTTGCTTGCTCAGAGCTTCTCCACATCATGTGTGATGGTGCCACCACTAATAAGTGGAGAGAATGGACAACACAATACAGACACAGTCAAGTCAGGAGCACACCCACTGCCACAGCATGACTACACATAGGCCAGGATGGGGGCACTTATAGTGCAAAAGAATAAATCCAAATTTAATGCCATTATTGCTATTCTATAGGAACAACCTAGGCACAAATGCATGGGTGGACTGCCCCCCTCTGCCTTACCTAAATAGTGCCCCTGCTTTATGGTAGAAATGAATTCTCCGATGCTAATACTTGTACAAGTAAATATAGTATTTTCCACTGTGTTCTGAGGTATCTCCATGTTTCAGGATGTGTCCCTGATTTTGAGGGTTAGTGTCCCACATTGTCCCTCATTTTGAGTGTCCATGTCCCTCATTTTATGACATAAAGTGAGGTATGGTGAATGCTTCCAGGGCCCTACTCTGCACAAAGAGTGCTGAGTACGGCCATAGTGATGCTCCAAATAGAATGACAAAGTGAAAGTAAGTGAGGCATAACAGTCATGGAGGAACATGTATGGAGCACTAAATATGCATAAGGGGATTTGAATAGCCCAAAACAAAAAGGTCAGGCTTCACACTGCAGAGGTCCCTCTTCGCACATCTGGAATGGGGGGTGTTGACTGACTACTGAGAGCAAAGAATAATGGGGTCATATCTTAGGCATTTAATGCTGTAAGCAAACAATACTTTGCAAATTATTGACAATTTAATGACAAAATTCAAAAGCCATTAAACAATTTGCAAAAGGATTTAATGGTGGGAATTAATGAGTTTGCCTAATTTTAATGGGAAATCAATGGAAATTGTATTTTAATGGGTCTAATTGCTAGCAGTAGCATAAGAAATAGAAACTTATGTGTTTTTAGATTATCTGCACCAGCTTAGCATGTCAAGCGTGCAGTATGTGAACCTGATGTGACTTTTAAATGTTCACACCAGCTTAGTTGCTGCATGCATATTGAGTGTGCAACATGAGAACCTGATGTAATTTTTAAATGATGTTCACAGCAGCTTAGCTGCTGCATGCATGTCAAGTGTGCAAGATGAGAACCTGAAGTGATTTTTAGATGGTGTTTGCAGCAGCTTAGCTGCTACATGCATGTCAAGTGTGCAACATCAGACCCTGATGTGATTTTTAGATGATGTTCACAGAAGCTTAGCTGCAGCATGCATGTCAAGCTTGCTGCATGTGAACCTGATGTGCTTTTTAGATCTGGTTTGCTTAGGATGAATTTGTATACAGTATGCTAACCACATGCAGACATTGGACAATTAAGCATGTGGCATGCATTGTGCATATACACAGCACTCTTGAATTTCTGTAAGAGTCATCCTGGAGTCGACAGTGGCCCCATTTCTTTTTACTTTATCTACAGCTGACATAGTGGTACCAATTAAGGATGGCAAAATGATGACATCACCTTTGACTGCCAGTCTATAAAGACTTGATTCCACCAGCTACAGCTCCATCTTGGCCAGATTAAGGCTGAACCAGCTGGAGGATATCCAGGCTATCATTTCTTGAAGGCATTGCTCCAGCACGGCGACCACCTGGAAGTTATTGCATGGGGCCACTTGATGGGCAGCAATGCAGAACACTGATGTTTTCAAAGAGGGGCATGAGAAATTGCAGAAAAGGGGGCTTTAATAGAATGATAGACCAAATCAGGCATATCAGTAAGGTCCTGAAGTGCAGTTAATGTATGGTGAAGAAAGATAACAGCAGTGGGGACACACACACACAGAGTGCACCGAGCATGCCCAAGGTAGTGTGTTTATTCTGGATACTAAAGTTTACAAGTACTGACTGACACTCAAATATATATTCCAGTTCATGAAAATACACTATTCAGAATACTTATGAAGAATATTGAGTATTTAGAATAATAATAACAGCACGTAACCATAACACACACAAAGTCCTGATAATATTCTAGAAACTATTTTCTACTCTTTGGACAGGATTATGAAAGAGAGATCAGGTGCAGATAGAACTTCATTCTGGTCAGTTGTCTAGTCACCTGACCTTGAGAAAACAGATGAATAGACTGAGGGACTGTCTGTTATATAAACATGTAAATATGGCAATGTTCTGATTGGTTCTCGGTGAGCTCATCTTCACATGCAGACCAAACAGAAACTTGTTCAGTTGCTGGCAGTTGGGATGGTGGTGGTGGGGGGGGGGCAGGTCACGCCAGGTCACTCTTGTCTGGACAAGTAGCCCACTAGCTGTTCCCCTCACACTATAGCTGGCTAAGGTTTTTTTTTAATTACTCTAAAAATTGTTTTGGCTCCAATGCTCTAATTCAAGCCCCTACTGTCCTGAGTGTAACTGAAGCATTGTGATCCCAAAATGAACTTGATAGTTCTTGTCCTTTCAGGGGAGGTGAGGGTTTCATAACAAGCTGATGGAACCATCTATCAGAAAAACAGAAACACAGCACCTCAGGCAACTGGCAACAAACTCCAGGGCTTTGATAGTGCCAAGCAGAACTGGATGTTTACTCGTGAACCTTCCAGATCACAGCCTCTCCCACATCTTAAAATGTGCCTTAGGTCACTGCAGGGCAGATGTATGCCCCCCCCTCCCCGAGCCCCCTTCCTTTTTAGACCTCACAGTGACCTGGAATTAGAATTGTGTGGAATGCCAAATTCTGTGGGTGGA
The DNA here is from genome assembly GCA_016271365.2 of Neoceratodus forsteri. NCBI lineage: Eukaryota > Metazoa > Chordata > Ceratodontiformes > Ceratodontidae > Neoceratodus > Neoceratodus forsteri. The sequence goes on from CM057451.1 coordinate 512,772,876, forward strand.
ATTTAGGTAGACTGACAGTTCCACTTCCGAAATGCATCTTGGAATTGTTAGATGAATGCTACAGAATGACAAGTCTTTTAATGTAAACCACAGATTAGTGTTCCATGGATTACGTAAAATGCAGATTCATTTTTCACAGTTTGCTGAAACCTTATCTGTGGTTCATGCAAACAGCAGAAACTAAACTGCAGTTCATGTAAATGGCAAATTGCTGTATTTATCCCTGGTTTAAAAACTGCTTTCAGAATTTTGGAATTCCACTTCTGACAGAATTCTGTAGAATAAGATGGAATTTTTGAAATTCAGCAGAATTCAGTCTGAAAGTAAATCGCTCAGATTTTTTATTTCTCTATTGGGCTTCTCAGCCTATTACCTTAGGTCCCCAATAGCCTTTTTTCCACAAAAAGAAGAATTTTGATGAAGTCCTGCGCAGGAGGGGAGGAATCATAAATTAAACCAATCCCACAGGCAGGCAATCCCTTCCACTTCCTAGTCTGGTGGTACGGCCCCTGTGCTGAGACACTTAGTGATGTCTAAACAGGGAAAGTGTGGCAGTGCACCCCATAGAGGTCTATGGGGCAATATTTCAGTATTTTTGTAAAGGATTAAACAAACTTGAAGAAAACTGAAAGCCACCGATCAACTAATACCTGATGTATATTTTGAAAATTCTACACTGCTCTATCTGGGATTACTTTAGAAGAGTTAAGACGAAAATGCGGTAGGGCCCAAAAACCCTGCTGGTGGACCAGGGAGGTCCAGGAGGTGGTGCGGGGAAAGAAAGCAGCCTATAAGCAAATTAAGTGCTCAAGGAGTGAAAGGGATCGAGGGGAGTACGAGCTGATGGCTAGAAGGGCCACTAGAGTGGTGAGGGCGGCTAAGACAAGGAAGGAGCAGAACCTGGCCAGGGAAATTAGGAGAGGGAACAAGGGGTTCTTTAGATACATTGGGGAAAAATGAAGGGTGAAGGGGCAGATTATCAGGATTAAATCAGGGGAGGGATGGGAACAAGACCCGGGGAGCAGGCTGAGGTACTAAATGAGTACTCTCACCCTCAGTTTTCACCAAGGAAAATGGGGAAGCGACTCACACATGGAGGAGACAGAGATACTGAGGGGGACCCACTGACTCAGCGGTCTGGGGAGAGGGGAGGCATCACTGGCAGGTGGGGAGGGCTACAGGGAGAGGAGGCACCGGATGGGAAATCACAGCAGAGAGTGAGGGAAGCCTCAGCTCCCTTAAGATGGAGAAAGCACTGGGCCGGATAAATGACATCCCAGAGTGCTGAAGGAACTTATGGATGTCCTGCGGAAACCCTGGCGGAGCTTTTCACCATCTCTCTGAGGACAGGATGGTGCCTCAAGACTGAAGGTGGCGATATAGTGCCTATCCACAAGGGGGATCAAGGAGGTGGCAGGGAACTACAGGCCTGTCAGCCTGACATCGTGGTGGGCAAGGTGATGGAGGGCATTGTCAAGGAGAGGCTAGGGGACCTGGATAAGTCAGGGTGCCTGGACGATAGACAGCATGGATTCATCCCGGGAAATCATGTCAGACAAACCTGGTGGAGTTCTATGACTGGGTGACAAGTGCCTTGGACCTAGGTAGACCAGTGGACGTCCTCTTCTAGACTTCAGCAAGGCATTTGACTCTGTTCCTCACATGTGGGCCTGTTGGATAAGATGGGAGAAATGGGGGTGGGGAACCAGATGATCAGATGGATAGGCAATTGGCTCCAGGACCGGACCCAGAGGGTCGTAGTTGGTGGGACAGTCTCATCCCCAAGGAGGGTCATTAGTGGGGTCCCACAGGGATCAGTACTTGGGCCCCCTTCTGTTCAATGCCTACGTATATGACAATAAGGACAGGAATCAGGAGAGATGAGTCTTTGCAGATGACTCGAAACTGGAGGTGGTGGTGGATGGGGAGGAGGGGAGGTGGCCCTACAGGGGATCTGGAGGCTCTGGAAAGATGGTCTAGAAAGTGGAAGCTGAGGTTCAATGCAGGAAATGCAAGGTACTCCACCTGGGGCCAGAAACCCAGGCCAAGTGTACACCCTGGGGAAATGCTACAAGTCTCAATGGCTGAGAGGGACCTGGGGTGGTGTTGATGTCAAGATGAACAACTCGGAGACTTGTAGGAGGTCAGCAGCCAAGGCCAACAGGATGCTGGGATGCATCGCTAGGGGATCACCTCAGAAGGAGGAAGTGATACTCCCTCTGTATAACTGCTTGGTGAGGCCGCACCTTGAGTACCTGCGTGCAGTTTTGAGCCACACTTAAGAGGGACATTAACTCCTGGAGAGGGTCCAGAGGAGGGCAACCAAAATGATTTGGGGCTTGGGGGACAGGACCTATGAGGAGAGGCTCGAAGAGCTAAATATGTACTACTGGAAGAAGGGACCGGGGAACATGATAGAGGTCTTCAGGTACATGAAGAGGGTAAATAGGGGAGGAACAGTCAGGGTGCTTGAAGGAAGGAGGAGGGGCCACTAGAGGGCATGGGTGGAAGCTGGAGGGGGAAGATTCAGGGAGAAAGGAGGAGGTGCTACTTCACTGAGAGGGTGGTGGAGCCATGGAATGCACTGCCTAGGGGGCTGGTGGAGGCAGAGACAGTGGAGGGGTTCAAGAGGGGGTGGGACAGGTACAGGGGAAGGGTTCTGGAAGCAAAATCCAATGCAGCAAGAATATCTGGAACTGGGACGGGAGAAGCCAGAGAAGGCGAGGGTGACAGCAAGGTCAGCACCCAGGGTGGGGGCTGACCAAACGAGCAGACACGAAAGACCGTTAGGCCTATTCTGCTGGCATTTTAGTATGTTAGTATGTAAGAGTTAAAGATGAAATGGATCAATTTTATTCAGTTGCTCCCATGTACTCCAAAAACAGACTTTTGTCTATTTTATGGCAGTTTTATTTGGGATGGGGGGGGGGTGCAAAAACTGAAAAAGCATTATCAGGATGGACAGGAATTTATCAGTTTTATTTTTTGTATCGACATTTTTTATTTCCTTATCGCTGTGGAGTGGGCTGACAGGTCATGTGGCCGCCAGCACCAGTAACCCTGGACCCAGTCTGGTCATTGACATGCTGTCCTCCGTGCAGGCTGGCATGCAGTATTCCCTCTCCCCCCAAATGGGACCTGGATCCAATACCTGGGGTAGAACCTCTCAGGTTCAGGGGCACAGTGCATGGCCATCAGCCAGTATAACTGCCCCACAATTTTCTGCATGGCTTTTTCTCCCCTTTGGAGCCAGACGTGCAATGGCATCAATGCACTACATGCAGATGATCACCGTGCTCCAACCCATAGCTGTACCCCACTTCTTGCAGTACCTCTGACTTCCACCAGTTGCTGCTGCAGAGTGACATAGACCCGCTGCCCACCCCAGAGGGAGATGAGCTGTCATGGGATGCTCCATCCTCCATCTCCCCTGCTGACCCCCGGTGGCCTGAGTCCGTTCCCGAACCCGGGTCACCGGTGTAGCGTGAGGTGTGGCGTCCAGTACCTCAACCCTCAGTGCCACTGGGCTGGCCAGAATTTATTAATTTTAAATGTACAATTGAGTTTTGTCTACTATGTAATGTTCTCCCAGGTTGCCCCTGAAAAAGGGACCTCTGGGGCTCAGTGGGCCTACCCGGTCACCAAAATTAATAAATAAATAAAAAATAAATGTTCACCTTTACTTGGCATTGGTGAAACCATATAACTTGTTGAGAGGCTGTGTAGCCTAGTGGTGAGGGCACAGAACAACAGAAAAGGAGTTTGCAGGTTTGAATCCCACTACAGCCATTAACTCACTGTGGAACTTTGAAAAAGTCACACTGCCTACTTTGTACTTCAGGAAATGTAGGACCACACTGGAAATAAGATGTTTCATCACAGCCGGATCAGTCTTGGTTGATGAAGTGGAAATCAAACATAAAATGTAACAGTGTGAGGAAGATTTTGGGTCCAGCTGAACTGACAATTTACTCAAGGTTTGACTATGTGGATTAACATTCTGTTTTCTAACTATAACCCCCCCTTAAAGGTGGGGGCTTACCTTGCCACCTCCCTCCCATTTGCCTGCCAGTCTCAGTCCTGTTATGGCTGTATTTACTCCTGCTGGCCTCTGTGTTCCAAACATTCCAAAGGGGATTGGCAGAGCAGAGAAGGAGGGGTGAGACCACCTGCAGGTGGTTTGTCCATCCACCGCGCAGCTCTCCACTCAGATGTGCGAGCTGGTGGGTTGGCCCTCCATTACAGTGAACACTGTGATGCTCTGTAAGTAAAAGCTACTCTGGTGGCTCCTGACCACTGTCTTCATGATGTCGGCGATCCCCCCACCGCATTGCGGTATTTAAACAATGCATGTGTGGGCATCAGTGGCTCTCAGGCACTGAGAGAGTTGACTTGATGGATCACATCCCCTTCCCTTCGACAGAGGTAGGTGTACTTTCCCCGAAATGAGTCAATTTAAAAAGATTTAACCCTTGCTGTGCCAGGGAACTGATATATTAGTCCAGAATTACTATGCGTTTTATTTCTGTTGGCAGCCTAAGGATTAAAAACTCTGTATTTTACTGAGATACAGCACTGAATGATGCTCATTGTTATACTTTGAGGGAAAAGCAAAGTGGAAATAAATCATGGTACTGTAGAGAGCCAAAAAAGCAAATGAAGTTAACAAGACTGAAGGTATTAAATGTTTTACTAAAGAATTGATAAGTTTGGACAGTATTATAAAAAGCACATTGGTTTATAGGACATGTTTGCCATTTCAGGAAATTATAAGAGAACACCCGCTAAACGAATTAAATCAAAGAGCAAGTGTAGAAATAAGGCGGATTGTATTAAAAGTTTTTACCATGGAATTGATAAGTTTAAACAGTATTATATTAAGCTTAAGGGACATGTTTCCCATTTCAGGAGATTGCAGGAAAATGCCTACTAGATGAATGAAGCAAAAGAGCACTGGTGAATAGGTGAGACTGGTTTCATATACAAATGCTACTGAAAGAACTGGGGAGAATGTTTATGATATTACAAAGATTGTTTTGCCAAACCTGTTTTATTTAAATATAAGTTTTTCTGAAATTTCTTTAGAATCAACATATAAAAAAAACACAGTTTTGATCTAGACAAAGATAAACCAAAGGCAACATTAGAAAATGTATAATAGATATAGAGGATAATGTATGGTCCTCTGTCATTACTCAGTTTGTTAACCGTCGAGAGGTTGCCAGGGTGACCATGTAAACCTTGAGAGCAAAGCTCGAGAGGTTTACATCACCATGGCAACCTCGAGACGTTACACAAATCGGTTAATGATAGAGGGACCAAACATTATATTTTATAGTGTATGGTCCTAATAAACTGGCAAAACAAATGAAGGTTTCTTACGTTTGGCACCACCGTGGACATTCTGGGCCATTTTCTTGCCGCAGGGCTAATTTCGGGAAGGCCGTCGGTGTGCAAGATAAAAGGTACACGCATATGCAGATGGGCTCCATTTGTAATCCCATCACTATGATGTACTCAAGAGAGGTTTATAACCACTTACTTCATAGAGATGGGATTATCAAGAAATAATTTTGCCGCTTTTTAGTGGTATTAAGGGCTCACCATACATTATAAGAGTTTTACTAAAATTTTGATTAAATGTACAATATTTATATGTAAATAGATTGGAGAATTTGTGGTACAGTTACACTGCTCTTTGTGGAGGGGACTAAAATTAATATAGATAAATCAATTTGTAGTTATAGAGATTAATATATACTGCTAGACACTTGGAGATTTCACTAATGTTTTATTTGAGATGTAAGCACTGTACTGGTTAGCAATATGAATTGTGAAAAATCAGAAGAAGGTACAATAATTTTTTTGTTTTCAATTTATTAACAGCACAACACTGTGGGCCTGAGGAAATGGCTGGGCCATGAAACGTAGCCCTATTTTGTGTGTGGATACACTTGAATAAAATACAGGAATTGTTGAAATATTGGAGTTCATCCATCATCAATCTGGTTTTACACTGTCTGTGAGTGCCCCACCCCATTGGATGTTCATAATAGTAGATGGCGTCTGGGAGCTCTTGGGAAAAATAAAATAATATTTTAAAGTGCTTTCAGGTGCTAAGCATGTAGAAGCACCTGCTGTTTTAAGAAAGCAGCCAAGGCTGCTACGAATATTTATGAGCCCTGCCCCGTCTGGGGGAATAGTGCATCAGCACTGGTGACAAGTCGATAAAGCTCTTTTCCAGCCCTTCTCTGCCTTCAGACCTTAGGGCAGGAGGGCTACTGCAAGACTGTGTGGCAGATAACAAATAAAACTGTTTGTGTTGGCTTCAACAAAACTAAAGTTGGGACAGTGCATGGACTGTAATAAAACAGCCATGTTTGCTACCTCTGACCCTGCCAGTAGCAAACCAGAGAGCCAGGAGTTATGTAAGACAGTGCAAAGGGACTCATTGGACTACAGCTGTGACTTATGGCAGAAGGCAAGGACAATATCTTTGTGTCCAAAGCAAGAAACTAATCAGGCATTGTAGGAGCCTAATGAATATTAATTTTGTGATGGACAACTTTTTCTGGCCAATCAAAAAGCCAGGAGCACTGGAGGTCTGAGGCCAAGAGACTTGTGGGAAAAGGCAAGGACAATGTCTTGGCTCCAGAACAATTAACCAATAGGGTGTCAAGTGAGGCTGATGAATATTCATTTTTCAAGTGGACAGCTTGTTTTATAAATCAGGAGCTGCCCTGACCTTCTGAAATCCCGAGGACTGTAAATGTTCGGTTCACCTGGAGCCCCTCCTGAGGGAGGGGTCTCTGGTCTCTGCACCATGATGTTGCTTCAGAGTGTGAAGAAGGCCTGCCTGGGGGTTGTATGGCCACTAGTCTGGGGGCCTGCATTGCCCTCTGATGTCTCAGGGGTACTGCTCCAGAATGAAAAGTATGGACCTGCTGACCAGAGGCAAGGAAGATGCCTGAGAGTTATCTTGAGAGAGAGGAATCCCTGTTGTGATTTTCAAGGGAAGGAGACCTGCCTGAAGACTTTCATGGCCACTAGCCAAGGAGGTGCTCTATGTTGCCCTCTGTTGCCTCCTGAGGGATGGCAGGAGTGTGTCATTAGACTGAAAGTGTTGTTTGCTGACCAGTGTTAAGGTCATCTGCTGAGAGTTCTCCGAGAGAAGGGAGAGGGCTCGGGATGCCTGTGATAAGTATGGAGGCCTACTTGGAGGTTTGTACAGCCAGAGATCCAAGGGAAGCCTGCCTGTTGTTCCAGCAGATTAAAATGGAAGTGAGAAGATTTGTTTTTCAGTTTAATTATGTACCTGTGAGGTGAGAAGGTTCATTCTTCTGTGCAAGTCTAAATTTCAAAGTGAGAGGACTCGCGCCTCTGTTCAAGTCTGAATGTCAGAGTGATGGGAAGATTTGTTCTTCTGTACCAGTCTAAGCCTTGGGGTGAGAATATGTGCCAATGTTTTCTGGTTAATGTGTGAATCTGAGAGACTGTTCCCTGCTAGTATTCAGTGGGAAATCCAGGGACTTTTTTTCTGATTGACAAAAGACTCATTCACACGACCGCCTGTGAGCCGTTGTCACTGGCTCACAGTGGCCAAATCGGTGCTCCTGCCGATGTGTGAACCTTCCCATTTTGGCAGGTTTCCATTGCATGGCATTGCCACCATGATCCCTCTTTTCTTGGGTTTGTGGTGTGGTGTAGGTGGTTTCCTGTGCCATCTGAACAGGCAAGCCACCTGCATCACTACATGTCCCCAACAGCCAAACAGTGACCGGAACAATACCTAAATCGCCAGAAAGCAAAAGGGCACCGAAAACACCGGTGCCATGTGAATGCGGCTCTCTAATGATTTCTTAAAATTTTTTTTAATGATTTGGAAGTGGCAAGTGTGGCAAGGCACAGTGTAAACGAGCCTAAAGAGTCATGACTGCTATGCTGGCAGTGTAACTGAAGCCATTTACAGCCAGATATTCCTAAATACCTGAAAGAGAGCGACTGCCATCTGAGGTCCATTTGGGGAATTAGCCTGGTAGTGTCAATGCTAAGCACTGCCATTGCCTCTCCCCCTGAGGGGTCATGCCTAGATGTGGTAGTTGAGGCATGCCGGACCGGGTCCCTAGTGCTGGCCTGCTGCAGCTTGTGACTTCACCATTAAGAAGATGACCAGTTGCCAGAGAAGCTGAGAGATGTCTAGCCTGCTAAATCTGCAACAGCCTGCTGCTGATAAGGTCCAAGCTGCAAGAGATGCAGATGAAAGATCCAAGCTGCAATGTGCCTGTTGCTCATCACTGCTCATCTCAGCAATTCAAGTGTCCAAGCAATGCCAACCAACCCCAGTTCTATAGTCTGAAATCCATCAGCTGCAAAAGCCAAGAGACTGCCTGCAAACCGTGAGTAATTCAGGCTTGCCCTGCATCTGGGGAACTATAAATAGTTGCCACCAGTTGTTTTCCAAGTGTTAATAGCCAAAAAGTAGTTGCCACCCAAAGTTCTGAGATTAGCTGCCTAGCTAAAGTATCAAGTTTCATCAAGTGGTTATTGCAACCATGGAAAAGATTTAAATCTAATTTGTGTTAAGTGCAAAAATGTTGGCCAACCAGCTGCAACACATCAGGGCTGAAACCTTTCAATGGTTGGGTACCCAGGGATAGAGTGTCAGGGCTCTTATCTAATTGACTGGGGAACTGGTACTAGTTGGGTTGTGATCATTGGGTCCAAAGAGTTAGTTAGATAGAAAGTGTTAATCAGAAATGTGCTGCTGGGAGGCGGATCACTGAGAATGTGTGCTGGGTTTAAAACAAAGTGATTGATAGATGTTTTGCCAGTTACCAAATGCCAGTGCTGAAATGTTGTTTCATATCTACATCCATTTTCCCTCTTTCTAGCTCTACGCCATTGTAAATAAATTGTTGGTTAGCCTTTTTACAGATGTCTCATGAGCATATTATTAGTGAGCATGTTATTAGCATACCTCAACTCATTTTATTTTTAAAAAGTGCAAGTCAAAAGTTATCCAAGCACTTGTATAAATAATAAAAGAAGAAAAGCAATTTAAAAACACATATATAATTTAAAAAACATATCTAAACAACAGTATTCCAAAAGCAATTAATTCATCTGCAATCCAAGAAGGTGAGATTAAACAAATGGGTTTTAAGGCCACTTTAAAGCACTCCATGGTCAGGCACTCTCTTACTGAACAATTTTAAGAATTCCACAAAGTAGGGGCCATAAACGAAAATGCCCTGGCACCAGAAGTCTTTAAGCTTACCCTGGGAATCTCTATCAAACTCTCATTGGTAGATCAGAATGGACGGAGGGGGCAGTAAGGATGCAGGAGTTCTTGCAGATAATGTGGACTCTGTCCATGTAGGGCATTATAGGTCAACCGACCTTGAAGGTGACTCGCCACTGAATTGGCAACCAGTGCAGGCCTGGGAGCACAGGCGTAAAATGCAGGCTCGAGATAAGCCAGTCAGCAGCCTAGCAGCTGCATTCTGTACCAGCTGCAGGTGGCAAATGTCAACCCCCAGAAGTCCTAGGCATAGAGAATTGCAATAGTCAAGGCGGAAGGTCACAAAGGCATGGACCAACATTGCAACTACATCGGGGGGGGGATCAGGTGTTTAATCCGGGTGATATTCCTTAGATGGTAAAAACAGGATTTAATGATGGCTGACACCTGTGATTTGACTTACCCTCAGTATGCTCCCGTCCCTTCTTTATCCATATGTATGCCAACGACACTGTCCTGTTCTCCTTTGGCAAATGCCCTGCCAATGTAGTAACCACCCTTCAGCATGACTTGCACCACATTCAGCTATGGTTTGCCTCACATCAGCTATTCCTAAATGCCAAAAACTCTGTCTCCATGGCCTTTGGCACTAGGCAGAGACTTTCTAGGCTCCACCCTTTACCTTATTTCCATACCCTTGATGGGGAAATCCTAGAGGCACCTCCTCATTCAGATACCTTGGGGTTTGGTTGGACCAACACCTCAACTTTTCTGGCCACATTGATGCCATCCTGAAAAAACTGCACCCCAAGCTTGGTGCCTTATTCAGGAAGTGTAGTTGCATCCCTCCTATGGTGTGGCATGAACTAGTCCACAAGATGATCCTCCCCATTTTCGACTACTGTGATGTAGTCTATGGTGCCACTCCCAAATCCACCCTAACCAGATTGGACACTCTCTTTAACTCCTTCTGTCAATTTGCCCTTGATGCTCCATCACGCACTCATCACTGTGACCTCTACCACACCCTGTCCCTTCCCCCACTTGCCAACAGGCACCTCACTCATTGTGCCAAACTCACTTCTTAATTTTGGTTAGGAGAACTTACCTCGCACCTCTCATGCTCACTGTGTTCCCCTCCCCCCAGCTCCCTCAGATCCTCCAACACTCGCACTTTGTTGGTCTGTCGAACCACTCTCGTGAGTCAGTCAGGCTTTACTCATCATTTCCCGCAAATCTGGAACTCCCTCCCCCCCCCAAATATGGCACTTGTCCTCCTCCTACTCCCTTGCATCTGCCTTACATAACTTTCTCTCATCTAATTGCTTCTGCTTTAACCCTCCTTAACCATCCTCCTATACCTCTGCTCCTCTCCATGACTCATATCCCCTATTAAATCTTCCTCCCCCGAGCCTGCTTCTCAGCAAGCTCTTCTCTCCCTTCACCACTTACCCCCTCACTCCAACCCTTAACCTTTTTCCCATTTCCAACTTGCCCCTGCTTAGTTTTGACCTCTGACAGGGTTCTTAGCATCCTGGAGGGGTCTATCACTGGGCAAGCCTCCTCCTTCCCCTCCCCCTCCCCCTCTTTGCTTTCTACCCAACTTGTCCTTGCCTAAATCTGCCCTCTGTCATGATTCTTATGACCATGGTGATGTCTACTCTCAGGTAAGTTTCTTCCCTTCCTCCTTCTTTTTTCCTTTCCTCTTCTATCCCCACTATTCCCTCTGCCCAACTTGTTCTCACCTCATTCTATTCCCTGGCAAGATTCTCTGCATCCTGAAGGGGACCAGCAGTGGGCAGTTACTCTTCCTTCACTCCCCCCCTTATCCTTTCTACCCAACTAGTTCTCGCCTGATTCTGCGCTCTGGCAGGGTTCTCAGCATTCTGGAATGGCCTAGTCTTAGGCAAGCTTCATCTTTCCCTCTTCTTCCCTCCTTTCCCTTCATCCTTTCTTTTCTCTCTTCCCAACTTGTCTTCACTTAGTTCTGCCCCCTGGCAGGGTTTTCAGATCTCTGGAGGGGTTCAGCACTGGGAAATGACTCTTCCATCTCTCCTCTTTCCCTTCCATCCTCTCTACCTAACTCGTCCTTGCTTGACTCTGCTCTCTGGCAGGGTTCTCAGCATCCTGAAGAGGCCTGGTCTTACGCAAGTTTCACCTACCCCTCCTCCCCTTCCCTTTATCATCCCCTCTACTGTCCCTACCCAACTTGTCCTTGCTTACTCCTGCCCCTTATTCTAAGTCCTAGACTCATTCTGCCACTGTCAGCGATCTTCACACTCTGAAGGGGCCAGTTCCAGGTATGACTCATCCTTCCCTTCCCTGTCCCTTACCCCCAACTCTCTCCTGCACTCCTCTCTACCCCCATGCTCTTAATCAAAGGAATTAGTTCACTTGAACTAATAATTTGCACTTTTTGTTCTGTCTGAGGTGCTCCCAGATTGCACTAGTGGTGTGTTACCTTGCCCCCACAACTGAATTTTTTTTGCTCACTTTTCTCCAGTAATGTTACCCCTCATCTTTATCCTCTTCTTCCCCAGCTGGTTTCCCCTGTCTACCCCCCACCCTCCTTGATGTCCCCCCACTGCACCTCATTCATTCAATAATTGCTAAATAATCTGCCTCTTAACCGTGATCCATTCCTGCAAGGAGTTGGCTTCAAGGCTACATTAAATTTCTGTACTACGTTCCTCGGATGTCCACTTGTAATTAAATGTATACCCCACAGGTATGATATATTTAACTGTGTGTTATGTCACAAATGCGACTGTATGATTATTCATGATATTTTTTTAACTGTATGTGTTGTTACAAATGTAATTAAATGTTTAATTTCTTGAATATGCTAAATGTTAAACTGTATGTCTAATCCCTCCTCCCCCAGGTTGCACAGGAGATGAGCAACTGTTGTTCAGTGGCCTTCCTGGTGAAACATTTCAATAAATAAATTTATGCATCAGCCCTTCATCAAAAATAATGCCCAGATTGCTCACCCGGTCTGAGGTCAACAGCTGAAAGCCCCCAAGCCAAATCCCAGAAGGCTGCCCCGTTAGTTTCCCTCAGCCTGACAACCCAGGTCCACAACCAACACCTTAGTCTTGTCAGGGTTCAACCTCAAACAACTGGCCCTAATCCAGTCCTGAATCTCAGTGAGGCAGTTGTTAAATATCGAGATCACATCATTTTACTCAGGCACAAAAGACATGTAGAGCCCAGTATCATCTGCATAACAGTGAAAACTCAGCCCATACCGCCTCACAATGTCTCCCAACAGCAGTATATACACCGCGAACAACATAGGTGACAACACAGAGCCCTGGGGAACCCCACAAGGTAGGAGACTGAATTCAAGGAAAAAAAATCTTAGACACCACTCTCTGAAACCTATCAGCAAAACACAAATGGAACCACCTGAAGACTGCAACCGACAGTCCACAGATGAAATGCAGGTGCTCTAGTAGCACCCTATGATCCATGGTGTCAAATGCTGTGGAGAGATCAAGTGGAACCAAGATGGAACAAGTCCTCTGATCTCTCACTATCAGGAGATCATTGAGTACCTGAACAAGTGCCATCTTGGTACTATGCCTCTTCCTAAAACCTAGCTGGAGAGGATCGTAGATCTCGTGGATGGTAAGATGATCCTCCAGCTGCAGCTTGACTGCCTTCTCAATAACGATCCCTACAAAAAGAAGGTTAGAGGCAGGCCTGTATTTAGCAAGACAGTTGGGGTCAAGAGAGGATTTCTTTAGGAGGGGTATTACTACTGCCTCCTTCAGGGTGTCCGGAAGTACACCTGTCTCTAAAGAACACCTGACTATCTGCACTAGAACTGGGCAGATAACCACAACACACCCCACTAGGAGGTAAGTTGAGCCCAGATCCAAACTACAGCAGGTTGTCTGCAAACTCTGGATGATCCTCATGATGTCCCCAATCACCAATTGGTCAAAGTTAGACCAGACGAACTGAGGAGAAGCAACCTTCCACCGACCATCGCAAACCCTATTGGAGCGGGACACACAGACATCAGACCTGATGCCGGCAACCTTATCTGCACAGAACCGAGCAAACCCATCACACTTTCCTTGTGACAATGCTCTCCGTGGCTGGAGACAGGCTGGATTGCACAGTCTGTCCACAGTCTGAAAGAGCTGGGATGGTCAGTTCTGTGCAGCAGCAATCTCCCTGAACACAAACTCTGCCTTCTTATGGGAGATAGCCAACTGATAATCCTTATAATGGCATATCAGTCAAAGTCTGTCAGCCTCCAAGCCAGATTTCCACCAGCACCTCTCCAGCCTTCATCCAACTCACCTCAACTCCCTCAAAGTCCCACAAACCAGAGAGACCGAGGACAAACAGTGAGTGGACAAATGCGAACAGAAGCTACAGAATCCCAGAGCCTCTGCCACAGCCCTATTATAGGTCTGCAGCAGATTCTCTGGATCCTTGCTTACACTTGGCATGCCGTCAGGCCATCTGGGGTCAAACTCCTCAAAGGGTGGTACTGGATCATCTCCACAGGGGCAGGCCTATTGGGGGGTGCCTGGGAATTGAACTTTGCGATGTGATGATCAGACCATCCGACCAGCTCCACCGTCAAGTCAGAGGTCTCCATCCCCAGTAGAAAGACCAAATCCAATGAGTGACTATGAATATGGGTAGCAGAAGTAAACCTGTGTGAAGCCCAACAAGTTCATTAGTTGGAGGAAGTCCTGACCAAATTACGAGAATTCATCATCGACCCAGGCATTGAAGTCCTCCATCACCATACATCTGGGGGGACTCCTACACCATATCAATGAAAAAAGTCCATGGCTTCCTGTAGAAACTGCTTCTCACCCCAGGTGGATGGTAGACAAGAAGGATCATGCACCCCACACCTGCGCCAATGATACACTCAAAGGACTTGGTCTTTCACACTGGCACATCTATAAGGTCCAATTCCATTGTAAAACAAATGGCTACGCCATGTGATCCATCTTTGGATGGTGTATCACCGAAAACCCAGCCAGAACAGCTGACTCAAGAACTGGGCCAGCATTCTCATCCAGCCAGGTTTCAGTGATGCAAGCCAGGTTCGATGACTCAACCAGATCAGCAATTACTGCTGTCTTGTTTTTAACTGACCTGGCATTGCATAACACTGCCCAATTAGGATGAGCCAACAAGGTCAGACACATTATCTGCTCACCCAAAGTGGAGCCCTTGGGTATGGGAACCAGACAGGAAGGGCCCCTCTCTGGAATCCATTTCACCTGAGGGCAACCCCTATGCCTCACCACTTCAATCCATCCATCCCGCTCCACTCCCCCTCCAGGTCCACAACCCCTGGCCCTGTGCCTCTTCCTCACAATCCCCAAAGCTCGACACTGCCCATATATATCACTGGGTAACAGGGGGCAATCAAAAGACCAGAGGGCATGGAGCTCAGAGGGGGAGTAACCTAACTGGGAGAGCTCTTGATCAGCACATACCATACAGTTTTCCCAAAACAATCAACAACAGTCCATGAACAACCAAATCTAACACTCCAAAACACACAACCAGAAGATAACCAAAATTTCTCCCCACAACCCCACAATGAACCCCTAAAAATAAAAAAATCCTTTAAAACAATGCAAGGTCCAGCAGCTTATTGAGTCTTCGTAATCAGAAAGGTGCTAAGCTTGCCACGCTTAAAAGCAGTTTTGAGCATGATGGGGCTCTCAACCCCACCAGCCCATAAAATTCAGTCTAGGAAACTGTGCTCTCTCCGCAGTCATCCAAAATAACAGTTTAAAGATGACCACTGAAGTACTGGGGCTCTCTCACAGCCACCAACCAGGCCAACTGAACACATCCAACAATTTTCCAATGAGTTTGTTCATCTCCGATCAAAGCCACAATGTTTCCTTCTGTAGATTATAATTAAAAAAAGAGTGGTCAGCCTCACGAAGGCTTAGGCTTCCCCAAGGGGATGCCTTCCGACCCCCTCCTCTACGGTGCCTTGAGCAGTCAGGCTACATCACCCACAGACAGTGAGCCCAGTGCTTACTCTGTTTGGCCTCCCCCCCAAAACCAGCCACACCCCTCACCCAACTGAAGGCCAGAACCAAGAGAAAATGCCAGGCAGAATGGTGCAGAAAATTCAGCAAGGTAACCCACACAACCAGGCCCCCAACTCACTTCTGGCTTGTGGAAAATCTAGGGCGAGCCACCCAAGGGACAGGGCCTGAGCTGGACAATGCCAAGTCAATAATTACAAGTTTTTGAAAATATGGGTTTTGGGTTTGTGGTAATCCATGTATGGGTTGATGGTAAGGGGAGGTGGGCTGGTAGAGCATCTCGGGCAGTTGTACTGCTGACATATCTTGCCCACTATATGTTTACTCTGGGTGGAGACACCGCACTAATTACTATATTTTTGTGAAAGAACACCCATCTGCATCAGAACTAGGACCCAGCAGGGGCATCATTTAGGGGTCACCAGGGGTCGCATTTATGACCCCTATAACAATTTTGTGACCCCTATGACAGGGCTTGTGACCCTGCCCTTGCCATGGCTTAATGGATGCTTGGCCACCACTGGCCGGCTGAATTTTAAAAAAAGATTATTTTTTTTTGCCTCCCTGGCATTACATGCCCATGCGTGTGTGCTGCATGGAGGAGGTTTCAGGGAATCTGTGCTGGCATGGTGGTGCCTGGCACGTGCTGCATGCATTTTCTCAGCCCCCATCCCCCACTCACGACCCCAACATCCATCCCTCCTCCCTCCCTCCCTCCTTCCCTCCCCCTTTTCAATGATTTTTTCTTTAATTTCCCGCCTCAGCTGGGGCCATGGTATCCCCTTATTGGTGTTGCCATGGCATGAGAGGGTCACCTGACATAATTGGATTGAGCAGGAGGAGCAGCAGTGTAAAAAACCTGGGAACCACCACATGAAAGTTGAAGACTGCGAGCGAGACTCGAGTGTGTGTGTTGTCGACCGGGTGCCTGTGAGGCTGCGACGTGGATGTTCTAAATGTGTTAGTCTTCTTGAGATTTCACTGAAATCATTTCAGGCAGTTACTTACACCAGGCTATTGGAACAACATTAAGCATTTTGTCACAGAAAAGGGCAGGTATGATATGTCTTAATTTTTTGCTGATATGGTGACTTTTCTGTGATTTTTGTTTGCTGTTGTTTTAGCAACACTTAAAATATTGACTGTAGTATCCCTAAGGGTTTTTATGTCCCCCTGTTTGTAACTAAACACTTTTAGGGACGTCCACAGCAGTGTGTAACAATACTAATTCTTGATTGTTTTGTCAGCCACTAAATGATCTTGCAAAAGTAGATTACAAATAAAATGACAAAACATGCCAATTTGCAGACTTTAAGCATATGAAACGTACATGATAAATGCCCTAAGTATGACACTTGTATGTAGCAATCATATGGATAAAACAGAGCTGGTTGTTTTCTTTCTAATTTTAGATGTCAACTAAAAACACTCTCTTTATAATATATTCATCCACTGCTGTTAATAAAATTAACAGAATTCCGTCATCATTCAGTTTAACAGATGAAATGACTGAATCAAGCCATTGATTTCTTTCTCATGCTGTTTTAACACTTCTTAACGTAATATCTGGTACATTTTGTTTTCATTCCCCAGGCAGCAGCAGCAAAGTGAAAATGTTAGGTCATTTGCTCTGTTCAGTATGTCATCAGTCAATATACTGTACTTTGACACCAGTGGTATTAAATGCATATTGTTAGTGCAGAATGATATTTTGGTGAGGGTTTGAAAATCCTCATCTCCAAGTCCATGAGGAGGATTAGTTAGAAGGCTATGCTGAAGCTTTGGTGAACAAATATGGTAAAATGCTCAGGTTATGACTGAACATTATGTTATTTTAGCACCCCCTCCCCCCCGTTGAGGTAGGCAGCCCCAGAGTTTGCCTTGCTGTTATGTTGTTATTAATTATAGGCAGAGTAAGTGCCAGAACAGTGGAGGTGTACTTTGGGAGGTAAGGCCTCGTACTAGGTACAAGTGAAGTGTCTGGTTTAAGGGGTAGCCTGAAAAAACTGGTGCTGTTGGAAAGGAAGTATCCTTTTTCACCTGTGAATGTTCCTGGGTGAAGGCAGTTGTTTTTTTTATAAAGAAAAGAGTAGCTTCTGCATGTTTTTTCAAGGCTGGCGAATTAAAATAAGCATTGAACTGGGAGTGCGCGGTGGCAATTGCCTTTGGTAGTTTGCCTTGCTCACACTGGAATTCACTCTAATAACTTAGTGGACTCCATTTTCATGGATTTAGAAGTAAGAGGATAACCAATTTCATTGAGAGTTGTCCACTGGATTTTGTTTATTTCTAATAATATGCCACAAACCGTTAGCAGCCATGGGAAACAAAGTGAATATTCGGAGCAACACAAAAGTTAGAATGTGCTACTTTTAGAGTGCACTTTACACAACTTTTGTGTGCCCTTCCCTCTCAATTCTCCCTGTCTCATGCCTATTTTATGTACATTTGGGCTACTGGTTTTAAACTGACTAGTCCAAGAGCTTCCATGAAAGTCTGATGTGTTCAGTATATTCTTACCACTAAGCTAAGAATGCCCCTTGTCTAAAATTATGTCAGTCCAAATCATATACCAAATTCAGTCTTGGATTGTCTCATTTTTAGTGCTGAGGGCTTAATGTTGCCTATCCTTGTTTGCCTTTGAACATTGTCATGTGACCAGGGTGATGGCTGGGAAGGTACTCTGAGCCCAGGGTAAAAGACTGGATTCTAAAAACTGACTTTTTGAAATCCAATGTTTTTATTGATTTTTAATAATAACAGAACACATACTGACCGGTTTAAAATACAGAGTGAATTATTAATGCATATTGCAAGGTATATGCTTATCACACAAAGTTTACATGGGAAAACAGCTTCAACTTAACACAATTGCAAATCTTAAGACATGACTGAATGCATGGATGCACGAAGAGAATTGCAAGTAATGACCAACAATTATTACTGTTATTGCTACTGCAAATTCATGGTGGCAGGTTGGGCAGTGGATGGTGGGGAATGCAGCACATATGTGAGGAATGTGTACCAGGCACTAGAATATCCCCTAGAACTAATTTGCCCTGTTTTTGCCAGGCTGCACAGTTTAGTACATGGCCTCCTATTAAAAGCATGGGGTTGTGCCAGACAGGTATGAGAGTTTGGGGGGGATAACCCTGGTTGGGGGGTTGTCATCTGCATGACTTTCTTTCAGGCAGTAGAGTCTTTCTAACCCTAGTGGCAGCATGGCAGGGTGCAGCAGTTCAAACAATGGGATATGGTGGACCAAGAGGGGTTCAAGGTCTACCCATCCCAGACGGTAGTGCTGAACAGGTGTGGACAGCCATCTTGATGTTCCACTAGTAATTTCCCATCTCGGGTTCTCAGGGATGAGATCTGGGTTTCTGCCCATTGTTTATGCAGGCTGTAGGCCAGCAGTTTCACTTATTTGTCACCACCTTCTCAAACAGCATGCTTCATCCTCAGTAGGTGCCAGATAATTTTTTTGTGGAGGATGAGACCCTGGAGAAGGAAACAGTAGAGAGAGTTCATAAAATGCCCAGTAAATCCACACTGGGCCACAAACCAAGATCCAAACCACCTCAGCTCGACCCATTCTATCATGTAGGAGGATATCATGATCTTCTGGATACCATATTTTCTAAATTAAATTTAACTGAACTGACCTGGTCTATAAAATATTTATTCCCCTTTCTTAGTACTATTCCCACTTTTCTAGCACTGTTCTCCTGCTCCACAGATATGACCAGTACATGTTCTATGAAACTGTAAAAATCTACTACCTTTGAAAGTGTTTCTCTTGGCCACTGTCAACTTGTTAACATGGATTAAGATACCATAACTCTTTTCTCTGGACTGGTCCTCCATGGAGTTCCATAAAATTACTTGATAAACACAAGTATTGGTACCCTCACTATGTACTATAATGTTCTGTGAACCATTTGAGATGGCCAAACAAGACTTGCTGCCCACCTGCCCAGCATACATCTGTTCATCCCTCCCCACCTTCCAGCATACAAACATATGAAGGTGCTGACAGAAGCAGACCTACGGTCCATCGAGTCCATCTGAATACAGCTGCATACATAATGACTTTGAGGCAATTAGAACATGAATCAAAGAACAGAAGTCTCCCCAGGCATCTAGCCAAGCCCAATACATTTCTCTACTGGCCAGTTGTGCTTGTTGAGATTTTGCCTTTTCAGTATTGGCCAGATACAAATTCTAGCAGCATTTTCTTAGTGGGCTCTGTCAGGTTCACCCCCTGGACTGAGATGGTATTCTTTCATTCTACAAGATGGGCCTAATAAAACTAATGTGTTACCATATTTAGTGCTGTTGAGCTAATTGTTAGCCTGCATTCCTTTTGGGATCTCCATCGTAATGTAGTACTGTACTGTATTTTGTTTGCGGTCTTCTTGGCATTTTCATTTCAGTTAACGTGCTAATTAGGCTGCAGCAGTGAGAGGGCTGTAGCTCAAAAATTTGATGTACTTTACTGGTGTGTGTGTATCGCGCAGCTATAGTTAGGGTTGAGCATCAAGGTCGATGTTAAAGCAAAAAATTTGCAGGTTTATGACTTTTGCACTACTTGTCCAATTTGCCTGCCTCTCTTGTTGACAATATAGCACAGAGGATTAAGGCTATGAGATGCTAATGAGCTTCATCCTGTAGACCTGGGTTTGATTGTCTGGCAGTATAGCACAGAAGTTTAAGGCCATGAGCTGTTAATGAGCTACATCCTGTAAGCCTGGGTTTGATTCCCCTCAATCTCCACTTGCATACTGTGTGACTCTGAGTAAGTCACTTAACCAGACCAAAGCTCCCAGGTCACCACGGAAAGAGGCACTTCTGCCTAGTGGGTCTTAACTGGATTAAAAAAATTCCCTTACCGCTAGCCTCTGGACCTTGCCACTAAGCCACCTCTCCACCAATTTCACCAGTTTGCCCCATACCCCAATCCGCTTCAGTTTACCTATCAGTGTTTTATGTGGCACTGATTCAAAGGCCTTACTTAAGTTGAAGTAGACCACAGCCATTGTGTTCCCTTGGTCTACTTCTGATGCGACCCAGTTGTAATTCTGGATTGGGTAGGACAGGCAAGACCACCCCTCCATTAAGCCATGCTGCTGCCGGTCACCCAGGCCGTTATTATTAATTAACTCTACCAACTTCTCCTTGAGGATTTTCTCCATTGCCTTCCCTGGGATGGATGCCAAGCTCACCAGCCTGTAGTTCCTGAGCTCCTTCCTAGACCCTCTTTTGTGCAGTGACACAACAGTAGCTGTTCTCCATTCTGCCTTCTGTCTCTCTCTCTCTGTTTGTAGACTCCCATTCCTTTGTTTTTTCTTTTAAGGATCCATCCCTTCATTATACAAAGAGGGCTGTGCCACCTCAACCGCAGGTCTTTGGAAGCTTTTCTGTAAGTAGTCTGCCAGACACATTTTGTGATGTCTTGGTTTCCACCTTCCTTCTCTCTCTCTCTCTCTCTCTCTCTCTGGGCACGACAGAGTGGCCCTCTACTTTGTTGAGGCTGATGGGCTAGTCCAAGTAGTAAAAATGTTTGTAGACTACCACTCCTTTTTTTTCATTTTTAGGGTTTCATACGCAAGGCTGGACTGGGACCAGGACTGGGACATTAGTCCCTTCATCATACAAAGAGGGCTGTGCCACCTCGACCACAGGTCTTTGGAAGCTTTTCTGTAAGTAGTTTGCCAGACACATTTTCTGATGTCTTGGCTTCCACCTTCCATCTCTCTCTCTCTCTCTCTCTCTGGGCATGGCAGAGCGGGCTGAAGTAATCTAGAGGACCAATGATGTTTTACGCGCATGTATTACCTCAGGTGGAGAGGTGGACATATGAGGTGTCTAGAGAGGAGGTTGGGAAGGAACTAAAAGGGTTAAAGGGAAATAAGGCAAATGCATAGGGGACATGTGTTGTCCCACCCCTGATAATTAAGGAGTTGGCTGAAGTCCTGGGAGGGCAATTTTGGAAAATTGTACAGTGTCTGTCCATCCTTAAGGGAGTGGAGCCCATGCACCCTGTTGACTGGAGAAGGGCAACAGTGGTACCACTGCACAAGTGTGTATTGACGAAAGATCTGGGTAAATATAGACCAGTCAGTCTCATTTCTATCACTGGTAAGGAGAGGGAAGGATCAAAGATACTGAGGAACAGGTTGGATGACTTCTTGAATGCCAGTGGGCTGACAGATAAGCAGCATGGCTTCACAGAACAGAGATCTTTCCATTCCATGTTGATATAGTTCTATGACTGGGTGACAGGAGAAGTGGATAATCTTAAGGGGAACAGAGTGGACGTGGTTATCAGTACTTCAGCAAGGCTTTCAACACTGTGCCACAAAGGAGGTGTATATGGAAACTAAAAGGTATATGAGTGGGGCAATGGCAGACAGTAGGAAATAGATGTGAGGAAGAGGTTCCATACCACCATCTACCATTGAGGAGTAGACTTACTTGTGTTACCACTTTGTTTTAAATAATATTTTATCAGGTTCATAGGTACAGTTAAATGTAAAATTTACACCTATATGTTAATGTTTTTAATTCCCTGATATCATTACTGTTTGCAGATTTTGTAATTTGACTGCACACTGGTGATTTCTTTAGACTCTGTGCACATTTGATTTTGTAACTGTTTTCCATGGGTTGCAAAACTGATATCTGATTTGATAATCACTGGGCATAGCTGCTGGCAGGCCAGGCAACTGACTGTAGTCTGTACACTGCTAAATGTCTTCTTTAGTAGCCTTCACTGATTAAAATTTCTTTGAAGTTGGCTGCTAAATAAGTATTACTGAAATGTCTCTGTCTAAGAAGAAGGCATCCAGTGATCCAAAGCAACCATCGGTGCTTCAGTTAGTTGCTAAGAAAAGAATTACAGCAGATACTGCACATGCTGAACACACAGTGAAGAAATCAAAACCTGAAGATAGTGTTCTGTCAGCTGGTACGCATGAATCTGATAGTAGTAGTATAGTTTCTGAGCTTAGTTATGCTTCTACAAGCCCATTATTTGTTGCTTCACCCTCACCCTCTGATGCATGTGAAAGCACATCCTCTGATACATGTGTAAGCACGTCATTGCCATCTAGTGAAGGCCATTCATTTTCAGTGGGTGAGTGTATTGATCATGATACTGTGCTAACTGACATATCTGCTACTCCTTACCAAGCTGCAGTTCAGCCAAAGTGTATTTTCCCATGACAAAATCACATAAATTTAATGTTGATTACAAAACTCATAAGTGGGTAGAATAGTCAGTACAGAGAGATGCTGTATACTATTTTGCATGCAGGCATTTTACTAGCACTCGTACTGCACCTGGAGGTGGAGGTCGTGAACATGGAAACATTCCTTTTGTCAATATTGGTTTCTGTAAATGGGAAAAAATTGGTTGTGCCTTAAGAAAGCACTGCGAGTCTGAGAAACACAAAGCCTCTGTTGTAGCATTGTGTGAATTTAACCTTATACAGTCTTCATCAGGACATTGGTCAGTTGTGAGATGGCTTGAAAAAAGTAGGGACATTGAAATTGAAGAAAATAGACGCCATGTTGAATTACTACTGCATGCAGTTTGTCACCTAGGATGGCAAGGTCTTGCTTTCAGAGGTGGTGATGAGTCGACAAATTCCGATAACAAAGGTAATTTTATTGAGTTTCTGGAAACATTATCTGCACATGACTCAAAATTAAAAAGAAAAATTGCCTAGGAGATACGGTCATTATACCTCTCCAGAGTATCAAAACGATTTGATTAACATAGTTGCAACATTAATACGAGAGAAAATTGTAAGTAAAGTTAGAAAATATTTCTCTGTTTTAGTCGATGAAACTAAGGATGTATCATGCAAAAAGCAGCTCAGCTTTGTAATCCGTTTTGTTGACAGTGATGGTAATATCTGTAAAAAAACACTTGGCTGCTATCACATGGATAAACTGGATGCTGGTAGTTTGGCTGGTGCCATCAGTCAGGCAGTATGTCAGGCTGGACTGCAGTGGAAGCACTGTGTGGCACAGTGCTATGATGGAGCCTCTGTCATGAGTGGGTGCTTCAGTGGAGTACAAGCAAGAATAAGAGAGTTTGCTCCTCAAGATGCTTATATTCATTGTCTTGCACACAGACTGAATCTTGTCTTGGTGCAAACAATTAATGATATAGCAGAAGCGAAATAATTTTCCAGAATCTTACAGGCTGTATATGTATTCATTTCTCAAAGTTCACCAAGACATGTGTTGTTTGTTAAAACTCAGAAAGAAGAAGGTCTACAAGTTCTGGAACTGGAACAACTGTGTGGTACATGGTGGCTTTACTGGAACGACTGTGTCAAGAAATTTCAGTTGTGTCTAGAGTCCATTATTATAACACTTCATGCTATTCAGTCACAAAACACTGACAAAGAGGCAAGTAGTGAAGCAAAGGGTCATCTGTTTAAAATTCAGAACTTCACCTTTGAAGTAACACTGTACAACCTGGAAACAATTTTAAGGAAGATACAATCAGTGTCTGAGGAACTTCAGAGAAAAGATCTGGATTTGCCAAGGGCCTGTGATCTTCTCCAGTCTTCGAAAAGTGAGCTCTTGTCGCTATGTAATGATTCACAGTGACAAAAGATTTACAAGGAGGCACAACAAGCCGCTGAGCACTGTGGCATTGATTACGATGTAGAAGCCACTCAGTACACAGGAAGGCCACTGTGAAAACATCAGTTGAGCCAAAAACTGACGAAATTTTTTGTTTCATCTACTTTGGGGAAACGGACTAAGAATATAGAAATTCAGGAAATTTCTGCAAGATCTAACAGTGACAGGCTTAAATAGGAAGTATACCTGGCCTGCAATGACAGGTTTGTTACTGAACTTGATTCACGCTTCACAAGTAATCTGGAGCTCTTAAAAGCTGTTGCTATTCTCAACTCAAAGGATGACAGTTTTCTGAATTGCTGTGCTTTAAAGGTCCTAGCTGAATCTTACCCAGGAGCAAATATAAACACAATTGTGTTAGAGTCACAGGTGGAATCAGCAAAGGCATACCTACAGAACAAAAATATGCAAAGTATTCATTGTGTCAGACAACAGTTGCAATGCCTTTGTAATGCATTTTCGGAAGTCCTGGAGATTTTGAACCTGATGCTGGCACTCCCTGTGACCACAGCTTCAAATGAGCTTTTCTTCTCATGCATGAAAAGAGTGAAAACTTACTTAAGAAACAGTTGTGGTGACAGATGACTCAGTGACTTAATGATGATGGCATGTGAGCCACTGGAGGTGAAGCAGCTAGACCTGTCAGTAGCAATAGACAGATTTGCACAGATGAGTTCAAGAAGATACCCATTACTGAAGTAACATTACTATCTACAGTCAGCCATCAGTCGTGTGTGCTACCAGTGTCTCCAGTCAGCCACCAGTCTTGTATGCCAGTTTTGTCCCAGTCAGCTCAGCTGCCAGTCCTGTTTGCAAGTTGTGCCTCCAGTCAGTAATGAGTCCAGTCTGTCAGCAATGTCTCCAGTCAGCCAGCAGTCCAGTGTGCCAGCAGTGTTACAAGTCAGCCAGCAGTCCAGTCTGCCAGTAGTGTTTCCTGTCAGCCAGCAGTCCAGTCTGCCAGTAGTTTCTCCAGTCAGCCAGCAGTCCAGTCTGCCAGTACTGTCTCCAGTCAGCCAGCAGTCAGTGTGCCAGTTCTGTCCCAGTCAGCTCAGCAATGAGTCCAGTTTGCAAGTTGTGCCTCCAGTCTGCAACCAGTCCAGTCTGCTAGCAGTGTCTCCAGTCAGCCAGCAGTCAGTGTGCTAGTTCTGTCCCAGTCAGCTCAGCAACAAGTCCAGTTTGCAAGTTGTGCCTCCAGCCAGCAACCAGTCCAGTGTGCCAGCAGTGTTACCAGTCAGCCAGCAGTCTAGTCTGCCAGTAGTGTCTCCAGTCAGATACCAGTCCAGTTTGCAAATTATGCCTCCAGTCAGCAATGAGTCCAGTCTGCCAGCAGTGCCTCCAGTCAGCAACCAGTCCAGTGTGCCAGCCTTTTCTCCAGTCAGATACCAGTCCAGTGTGCTAGCAGTTTCGCCAGTCAGCCAGCAGTGTCTCAACTCAGATACCAGTCCAGTCAGCCAGCAGTCCAGTGTGCTAGCAGAGTCTCCAGTCAGATATCAGTCAGTGTGCCAGCAGTGTCACCAGTCAGCCAGTAGTCCAGTGTGCCAGCAGCCAGTGTCTCCAGTCAGCTTAGCTACCAGTCCAGAGACAGTTTGCCAGTTTTGTCTCCAGTCAGCTACCAGTCCAGTTTGCCAACAGTGTTCTCAACTAGTCAGCAGTCCAGTATGCCAGCAGAGTCATGAGTCAGCTTCCAGTACTTCCAGTCACCTACCATCCCAATCTCCAGTGTGCCAGCAGTGTCTCCAGCCTCCAGGCAGGTAATAACACTCCTATGTCCTTTGCTTTACCACTTTCATGGGTGCTTGGGAGGGAGTTTATGTTCTTTTAAATTATTGTAAGAGGGAGTAGTAGCCTAGGTGTGGAGAGTTAAGGAGTACTGTCATTTGTTTTGCTGCAGTAATTGGAAGTCTGGAAGTCTTTGTTTTGTGTAACCCTGGGACTCTCAGTTCTTTTTCCTTTATTACAATTTTTCTTTACAGGTTTTTTGGTGTACAATTTTACTAGTATATTTTTCTTTTATTACTTTTTTCTTTATAGGTTTTTGATCGGTGAGTTTTAGTCGGCTCTTTTTCCTTTTATTATTTTTTTTTCTTTACAGGTTTTTGGTGTGATTTTTTCATCAGTTCGTTTTCCTCTTATTACTTCTTTTACAGGTTTTGGTGTGTCATTTCTTTTACTAAGTTCTTGTTTTAATAGAGAAGAAGTAAAGTTATGTCAGTTCTTTCTTTTCATGGTTCAGAGTATGCTTTCATAACAGTATAATTTCTTTCATGTTTTGATGTGTATTTTTTATGTGCTGTAAGGTATTGGTATAGAGATGGTTATTTTCTTAGCAATGTGTGGCTTAGCTTGTGTAGTGCCAATCAATTGACATGAACCGTGCGGTAATATTTTTTGGACACAGACAGTGTGGTAATATAATATTGTTAAATATTTGTATAGTTGAGGAATGGGACTTTCACTATACTGATGATTTCATAATTTGAAAGTTAGCTATTGAATTTGAATCAACATCTGTAATGACCCATTTCAGATTTATATTCAGACTTTACTATCCAATTCATACCCATTTTTAAATTACTTGGTAACTAGCTCTATGTCACATTGACAAATGCTACCCTCTCTGGCCCTGCCCACACCGTGGCTCTACCCACATTGTGCCCCTCCCCCACCTTGCTACCCCTATGATTTTGCTGAAATGATGCCACTGGGACTCAGGCCCCTTAAGCTTAGTCAGGCCTGCAAGGCAGGGATAGTAACCTATTGGTACACGGCACCCGGGTTACATAACAGTGAAAAAGGGGAATGAAGGGGAAAAGGCAACTGAAAACCCGTGGCTGTCATGACCCAGACAGCAGATAACAGAATCTGACTTACAGCTAGGAAGGGTAATTTCCCAGGCCAGTAATGTATATCAGTACTCTCATACAATGCCACTGTAGTGACATGTGGCGACCAGCGCAGTTGTGTGTAGCCACAGAGATTTTGAGAGTCCCTGATAAAAATGTGATGGAACTGGTAAATTCTTACTTATAAAAATCATGGGAGCTAACATTCAAGAGAAAAGATGCCAGTAACTTGATTTACTGTACACTATGTGAAAATAAATTTACTACACTAGCTAAGAGGCAGAGTGTTCTAGTTGGGTGTGTGACAATTCTCCAAAAAGGGCCATATTTTTGGAGTTGAATGTACCCACTCTACACACACCCACATCATACATCATTTGAAAGCTTAGTTTATGTACATTTAGATGAGGTATGATGTGAAGCTGTCAAGTGGAGCCATAAGCCTGTAGGTGAGTTTAAACAACGGTATCCAAAATGAGAAAGTTTCATTTTTTGCACAGTTCCACAAACACTGCAACATGACTATGACTCCAGTTTTTACTGTTTAAGTTAATTTCAACACCTTAATGTGGTGTTTATTGGTCAACACTACCAAATGACAATATATTGAAAGATTTTTTTGGTGTTGAATCTAATTAGCATGTGGCGTAAATGACGAACATCAACATTTTGCAATACACTAAAATGAAAAGTTTTCACATCGCAGATTGTTAATTGTCAAAGTGTCTCACAAGTGATTACAATTGCTTTCTATATTTTCAATTGAAATTTGCTGCCCAGATCAGTCTCACACTGAAGATTGTGCACCAGTAGCAGTAGATTGCATGCCCATGGTTTGTACTACATAGTGGGAAGATAAATGTATGGGAATTCCTGATGTAATGCTTACCTTTGTAATGTTTTGCACATACAATGTAGCATCTAGTCTGCCTTGTAGAATGCTTTAATTTGTAATTGCCCATGCATGCAGTACTAGCCTTTGAAATATTCTAGAAACCAGCTTTTTAATTCGGTGATACTTATGCACATGTCAGTATTAGTGTTAGAGATGACAATAGACAGCTTCATATAGGGCTTCAATCAAAGCACTCTCTAAACAAAAATGGCAGTTTTAATACTAACATATAGATGTAATTTATATCTAATTTAGCATAAGTCTGTATACTTGTATAAAATGAAAAATGGTGGTAGTGGTGGTGGTAATGTTAATGAGTACTTTTTGAATTTTACCTCCACAGGGAAGTTACAGTATATGAAGACATGGAGGATACAAGCCCCTTAAAGCTTACATCAAAGAGAAAAAGACTCTCCACAAACTCTGAAAAATGTGTTATTTGTCAAGAAAATCAACAGAATGCAAAACTGTCAAATGCCACCAGTGCTGGACATGTTTCTGTGATGCTGGCAGCAGAAGCCAGGAGAGATGAATTGTATTGGTGGCTACTGGATGAGTTTTCTAGTTTATATGATGTGCCACCAATACGTTATCACAGGGGTTGCTTTCAGAAATACACAAACAAGTTAAATTTGGCACATGCCAGAGTTGTATTCAACCCAGGAAAGAAAACAGACTATCGAATCCAACCAAGCAGCATCATGTTCACCTGCTTCTATAGCCACCAGAGTAAACACATCCTTCAGTGATTGGTCCTGTTGCATTGCTTGCTTGAGAAAAACACACAAGAAACACAAGAAACTTCATAAAATTGAAACATGTGTGATAGTAAACAATCTAAGGGAGGCAGCACTTCAAAAAGGAGGTGATAACATGTTGCACAGAATATCTGAGGAAGGCTTGATTGTTAAGGATGCAGTTTATCACTCAACGTGCATTTCTTCCTACTTGAGTAAAATGAATCTGAAAGCAATATCATATAGTTCCACTGCAACAATACAGTCACCTTATAACTTTGCATTTTATCAGCTGATTGAAAAGAGATACAATGATCTTAAGTACAAGAAGGCTCTTCTCCTGTCCAAGCTGCTACAAAGATATAAAGCCCTACTTCTCTCAGATGTAGAAACTGAAAGCTATTCCAGTAGCAAATTACAGGCAAGATTAGAAAAACACTATGGTTCTGAAACTTCACTCCATGCACAGCATGGACAAGGCAAGTCTATCATTGTTCTAAGCAGTGCAATAACATTAGCTGATGATATCCAAGCTGCTAGCAATCTGAAGCAGGTACTTAAGTCATCCAAATGTTTTGTGGATGTTCTTCTGGTGAGTGAGCCTGATGAACAGCTTTCAAATGAACACGTGGTTTTGTATAATGCCACTTCAATCGTTCAGTCTAAAATAGTAAAAATGAAACCCCCAGAATATTATCCAAAGCCAGGGGATTGTAGTTTACAGAGGTCAGCTACTTTTGTGCCCAGTTGGTGCAAGAGTTTGTCCTTTGGTTGATAGATAAAGAGGGAAATAATCTGAAGACTGATTGGGTTGCATGATCCAATTATTGCACAGTAGAGTTCTTGTTTGGGGGGCCCCCCCATGAGCCCTCCCCCTATGGAGATGGTCAGCTACCGCCCTTTAAGGGGTTTGATCCCTGAGGGTTTCCTGGCAGTAACCAGTCTATCTAGTGTGAGCACTGCATGCTTTGGTGGTTCAGGTGCTGCAGTTGCTGCCTGTAACAGGGCATTGTCTGAGGCACTCGACTCCCTCGCACTGGTCCATGTATGACCCAAATCTTCTCACTTGAGGTCCCCATGGTTTGACAGGGAGCTCAAGATGCTGAATATGAAGGGTCAGAGGTTAGAGAGCTGCTGGCAGAGGACCGGACTGGAGACAGATAAACTGGCCCTTCGTGCACACTATTGTGTGTACCGGGGCAATCAACCATAAGAAAACAGAGTTACTGTCCAGGGAGACTGCCGCTGGGAAAAATCGACCATCCATGCTGTTTTGGACTGTAGACAGCCTTCTGCATCTGGCCTGTCTGCAGCCAAAAATAGCCTTTTCTGAGGCTGTTTGCGAAGAGTTTGTTCAATTCTTTTCGGACAGGATGTCCAATATCCAGCAGGGAATTCCACTAGTGAGCCATTGTATGGCTGACAGTGATTGCCCTAGGTGTCTTGAGTGCACTCTGCCTAGTTGGGGTGAGTTTAGACCAGTGGAGGTGGTGGAGATCATTGAGGTTGCTACCAAGCTGAAGCACATTTATTGTGAACTGCACCTGGTGCCTACATGTTTCTTGATGGGAGGCTGCCGGTCCATGCTGTGTCAACTCCATTGGCCTGGTGTTTGCCCTGATTGTGCAGTGTTCCTTGTCTGATGGGGTCTTCCCTGGTGCCTTGAAGGAGGCTCTGGTGAGACCCCTTCTGAAGAAACCATCTTTGGACCACCCTGACATCAGGGCAAATTACTGTCCCATCTCCAACCTTCCCTTTTTGGGTAAGGCTGTTGAGAAGGTTGTGGTGCTTCAGCTGGAGGAGCACCTTGTGACCCATGAGTTAAGGAACCTTTCCAGTCTGGGTTTCATGTGAGTCATAGCACAGAAACTGCATTAGTTCAGGTGCACAATGATCTACTCATGGCAAGAGATTGGGGAGAGAGGACAATTTTTGTTCTCCTCCATCTGTCTTCAGCATTTGACACAGTGGACCTTTGTGTGTTGCTTGATCACCTGAGGGAATTCTGTGGTCTCACTGGCACTGTCATCTGCTGGTTTGAGTCTTTTCTCACCAACAGGAGGCAAAGGGCAGTGATGGGGAATTTCTCCTCCTCCTCTAGCCTCCTGTTGTGCAGAGTATCCCGGGGCTCAGTCTTGTCACCAATGTTGTTTGCCATGTATGTGCTGTCCCTGGGAGGAATCATTAGGAAGTATGGCTTGGGTTTTCACTGTTATGCAGATGATATCCAGTTACACCTTTCATTCACCCCTGGAACATCCAACGCATTAAATGTACTAAATATCTGCCTCACCAAGATCAATGACTGGATGGCCTCACTGGTTGCAACTGAACCCTGATAAGACAGTGGTACTGGTGGTGGAGTCGAACAGGGCATATGATATGTTGTCCTCTGGTGCATAAACAGGGCTTGTCCTTGGATCTGTTCCATTGAAGGCCTCTTCTGGGGCACAAAACCTAGGCATTATTCTGGACAGTGGATTGACACTTGAATCTCAGGTGTCTTCTACAGTCCATACTGGTTTTTACCATGTAAGGAATATCACCAGGATAAAGCCCCTAGTTCCACCTCTGGACCTCCCCCCCCTTGGTGCATGCCTTAGTGACATTGAGGCTTGATTACTGTAATGTGTGCTACCTTGGGGTCTCTGGGAGATCCCTCTACTGACTGAGCTAATGCAGAATGCATCTGCTAGGCTGCTGACAGGGCAGCCAAAGTACTGTCATATTACACAAGTGCTGCATGAGCTGTACTGGCTGCTGGTCAGGAGGGTCCTCTTCAAGGTGGGTTTACTCACCTTTAAGGCCCTACATGGCCTAGGCCTTGGTTATCTGTCAGACCTTCTAACACCTGCTATCTCAGTCCACTCCCTTCGCTCCTCTTCTAGGGGCCTCCTTGCAATTCCCAGGATGAGGTTAAAAATGGCCAGTGACAGAGCATTTAGTGTCACTGGCCCAGTCCTGTGGAATTTGTTATCTGCCGCTGTAAGGGAGGCCCCTACTTTAGAGGTATTCAAGACCTACCTCAAGGCCTTCTTGTTCAATCAAGCCTTCCCAGATCTTACTGTCTAGTCCTGCCTTAGTCTAACTGCTTCAGAAATATACTAGGCCATCAAAATCTCAGGGAGATAAGTAATTATAGCTGTCTCATTTTATATATATTTATGAAATGTTTAAAACAAAATTTCTATGACATTTTATTTTACTGCTTTATTAGTATACTTATGTTGATTGTTAAATTGTGTATGGCACTCAGAGCCTCTGGGATTGGGCGTCTGTTAAATAAAATTTGCCTTGTCTGCCTTGCATACTGTATAATTCAGCCAGCAACACATATCATCCTTCAGAAGACATTCAAAGAAGGTGCCTCTCAATTGTGGTGTGCATAGTATTTAACAGTTCCAAAATTATCACACCACTGCACATAAGCTTTGCTGTACAGCTACACTATGAATTTGGGTCTTGCAATTTAATTGACACCTTCATGGATTCTGCTTCAGTTATGATCAGCTGAGGAGGTTCATGATTAGTGCTACAAAAACTGAAGTAGAAAGACTTCAAGGAGGTGTGTTCATTCCAAATGGAATTGTACCACTTCATGCTGGTAGAAATCTCATCCATGAAGAAGATAATAATACAGACATCAACGTAGAGACCATTGATAGAAATAATACCTTCCATCCAATGGCTAGAGTTGTATTTCAAGAACAGTCTGAAGAAAGTCCAGCATCATGAGAAATATCACTGAAGTGTGGGAAAGAAAAGTCACTTACTCACCCCGGGCAATCAGAGTCTCTTTTGCAGTATGCAGCATTTGACAAACCTAGAACATGTCCAGAACCAACTCACCATGAAAAAATACTTGAAAAATTAAACTCCTGTCACCTATAAGTGAAAGCTGTCCGAGATCTCTCCTGGTGTCTTTTAATACTACTACCTCGTGATGTCCTACCAATACCAAATTATATTAATATTGTTCACACTCAGCTCAGGTGATTCCATTTTGAACTGGTTTCAACCACAAGCATGCCACAAAGAAGAGCACCTACACAGCAGTTGCATAAGCACCTATTATGGATGCCAAACCAGCTGACATGGCCACGGTCTTTACTACAATGCTGAAATGTAAGGAGATGTCAGCAGCTATAGGCCACAGTATGCCGTTCAGACCATGGATCAGCAGCTTTATGCTGTTCAGACCATGGACCAGCAACATGCCATTCGGACCATGGACCAGCAGCATGCCATTCAGACCATGGATCAGCAGCATGCCATTCAGACCATGGACCAGCAGCATGCCATTCAGACCATGGACCAGCAGCATGCCATTCAGAGCATGGACCAGCAGCATGTCATGCAGACCATGAACCAGCAGCATGCCATTCGGACCATGGACCAGCAGCATGCCATTCAGAGCATGGATCAGCAGCATGCCATTCGGACCATGGACCAGCAGCATGCCATTCAGAGCATGGACCAGCAGCATGCCATTCAGACCATGGACCAGCAGCATGCTGTTCAGACCATGGACCAGCAGCATGCCGTTCAGACCATGGATCAGCAGCTGTATGCTGTTCAGACCATGGACCAGCAGAATGCCATGCAGACCATGGACCAGCAGCATGCCATTCAAACCACGGATCAGCAGCATGCCATGCAGACCATGGACCAGCAGCATGCCATTCAGACAATGGACCAGCAGCATGCTGTTCAGACCATGGACCAGCAGCATGCCATTCAGACGATGGACCAGCAGCTGTATGCTGTTGCTCATCAAGTAAAATGGACTCTCCCAAATGAACTTGGTACCAATGTAATTTGCCTGGGTGGTTCTCACACACCGTGTTGTTTTATTGCATGTACTGGGGAAGTTTAGGGAGACACAGGATTGCTAGACCTTCTTGTTGATTCTGATGTGTATGCAGCTTGTACTGCAGATCAGATGCTTGCTGGAAAGCAATTCAACCATGCTCTATGTGGCTTGACTCTAGCATTTGAGGCCCTGAGTGCTCTGAAATGTTCTTCATTTGTTAAGTGATGTGAGCAGGGTGGAGGTACTGATGGAGTTCCAGCATTTGTCTGGCAAATGTTGGCTAACACTCAAAAGGTGTTTCAGTCTGAAGACATTGAGTCCTTACAACATGTCATTAAAAAGCTTGATGATGCTCTAATTAGTGATGAAAGTGAGCGGCATTCCAGTACTTTTTCTGTGACCGGAACACCATTCCAGTACTTCTACAAGACAAGAATGTATTTGTGTTGACGTGAAGTGCAGTGCAGTGCAGACTCACATTAGGCACGCACGTCATTGCCAAAAACCATTGTGTGTTTTTTTAAACTCATTTTGAGGGTTGAGGGGGTTGAGGTTAGAGGAGTCCAGTCTGGCTGCTGATCAGAAGAGAGTGGTCAATGAGGTAGTTTCCACCAATCATGGTTTGTGTTGTGGATGTAGTTCTTCTTATGTCCATAACGCAATCCGTGATTGGTGGAAACTACCTCACCAATAGCTCATCAATGGCCGCCGCATGGCAAATAGTGCCATGAATAATTGCCATCCCCTTGTCGATGTTGTGTGAGTGGGAAAAGTCAGGCACAGTATCAAATCGAGCGGCTGAGGGAGAGTTGGGTCGGACTCGAGGATCGAATAGAAAAAAAGGAACTCCGTCCAACCAACACCCAGGAGGAGACTTTCCCTTTGGTGCATGGCTGCATTTTTAAATGACACTGGTGGTGCAGCAGTCTAGCCGGTATGAAGCGATCATTATTTTTTTTTTGCTGCATTCTCCAATTGCAACTCAGAATGCAGACCAGGATCTGAACGTGGACCGGAATATTTATCTGTGGGACTTCATCCACTATAGGACGTCTACAGCAGTGGATTATGAATTCGTGTGTGCACAAGCAGCAAGAGCATACCTTCTGTTAGTACTAACATATTTAACATTATGCTTTAAAGTGTGAAAGAAATGGACCAGGGAACAGATTATTGAAGTAAGATTGAAACTATTGGTCACTCGTGTTTTGTGTGATGGAATATTTCTGTGTAGTGTTTTGTTTTATTAATGTATATCCAGAAATAGCTCCAGCACAATATAGAACGTGTCTATGGAGCAAGAGGTCAGGAAATTTGAGTGGAAAGATGTGCAGTGCGACTGTGATGCCTAATATAGAATGGAATGCCCACCATTTTAAGGGAAGCTTAAACAGGAAACATGACATGCTGGTTCAACTTCAACTTGACTACAAATATTTTCCCTTAGAAATAATCATGTTTTAATTCATAGATTCATAGACATGTGTCAGCAGAAAAGGACCCTCCTGGCCCATCGAGTTTGCCCACTGCCCCCATCCCCTGTTTAAGAACTGTATCCATTCATTTTCTTTGCCAACCACATGATTAGCAGAGGGCAGCACCCAAAACAAACAATAAATGCAGCAGCCGCTAACATTTTATCCTGTGGACACTCAATATTACTGCAATAAGGGATGGCCAAGCCACTCCTTTCAAATATCTCTAAACATTGTGTTTACGACAGACTTTCAGATTTCAGGGCCATAAAAACACTTCATATAACATGAAACAAAAAGACACAGCCCACAGGTGCACCATCTCTTGGATGCTATCTTCAGACAAGGGTGATTTGAACTGCATGACATTGTAGATGGAGTGGTTGGCATTGGGCTCCTTCCCCATTTGTTCCGCACTGCCTGGCTGCAACTCCTACTTCAAACTTGTAAGGATTTCTGCCCAAAAGTGGCTAGGAGAATGACAACCTACAGGAATTCCATGTGCACTATTCTGTGCCTTTGAACTCAATGTTATGTGCGTGCATCTGTTTTGGGAGGTAGTACGATTGTCGCTGAGGACATTGAACTTCTGACTCACTCCCAACACACACACATTTCCTCAAGATGAAGACTGCACATAGCATGCAGCTCATGTGGGACTCTCTATCCCATACAGACAAGCAAGGGTATATAGTACCCTTAATCTGGCAAATGAATGCCCTTCCCAGCCTCCCACCCACCATCACAACTGATTCAATGTCCCTCTTCCCCATCTCCTCCCCACCCCATCAACCTGACATCCCTTACCCCCCCAAAAAAAAACACTGTATCCCATTTCCTGCCCCAACACCTGTTGGGCACACACTACCAGCACATCCCTCCCATGCCAGTTACCCTTGCCACCCATGCTCTGTCCTCTTCTCTGCATCCCCACTAACCCATCATGTACCCCCATGGTCCTTCTCATCCTATGTCCTCTCCCCACCCACATCAGTGTCCCATGACCAGCGCATCTGATTCCCCATCCGCTGTCCATCCCCCTGACCACTTGCACCCTTTCAGCACCTTGTAATAATACTAGTAAACAAAAAAACTAGGTATGAATGTGCTCTCTTACCAGGTGCAGCAATGGCTCTTCCTGCATGGGTGCCGAATGTGTAAGTGAAAGCTAACATCGCAAACTTTGATTCTCCATTGATTCACTTTACATGAAAGCATGTGATGGTGGGAGAGCACCGCTGCGCGCCACCGACAAAATACAGGGAGCACAACTAGCTGGGAGGTGGGTTTTTTGTTTTGTTATTGTGACATAAAATACCTAATAATAAAAACCTTTCCATTCCGGAAGGCGAGTGCAGGCCACCCCCAAGTTGGAAGCAGCTTCTTCCAGTAACTGCCCGATCCCGACGCCCCCTTACTGCTTATCTTTTCCTACCATCGGAACCGAGGAACAGACACAGGTATTGGATGCCTTTGGCCTCATTTTATTTATTTATTTGTTTGTTCATTAATTTGTGTAGTTATTTATTTTTTTTTTTTTTAAAACAAGCACTACTTCTTGAATAAAAATAAAAATAAAATATTTGGAGTAAATAGATAAGATGGAATGAATCATAAAGGTTTTAGAGACCCCCACCCCATGAGTCCGATCAGTATGTGTCCTGCAGCCCTGGTTCTCTCATAATTGTAGCCCTGTCAATTAATAAAGTAGCAATATTTGTTAGTAATTTCATTGTATGTTATATTGTACTCTGACAAAAACATCAGTGTTTTCATTCATGAATTGAGATATGATGTTAAGCATTTTTAAAAGTGCTCAGTGCTTTGCCAGACCCACCGTGTAAAAAATTAAAAATCTTAGTGTGGTGTGGTGTGCAGTTTACAGTTAGAAAGAAGCCCGTCCTATAGTATCCTGCTAAAATCCGCATTTGGATAAAAAGAATATTTGAGGGTGGGTACAATGCGGCACATATATCTAGATCTAATAATCATATGTATATATAATATATACAATACAAATGTGAATTGAATATTCAGCCCATCAAACTGGGAAATTTAAAAAAATCCTAATTTAAGTTAAGGAGATAGTCATGAGAAGTCCTGCCATCACAGCACAAAGCTGTAATTGTTTTAAATCAGTATGCCCCTGAAATAAAATATACCAACATTTCTCTCCTGAAAAAATATATATGCATGTATTTGTGCCATCATTGTCCATGTTTCTATGTGTATGCACACACACACACACCAATACAGAGAATGCATGGGCAACCATACACAACAAGGCATTTTTATGATTAATATGTTTTCTGTGGCTCTCACCCCTACTTATTTAGAAACATAGAAACATGATGGCAGAAAAGGACCACCTGGCCCACCAAGTCTGCCCAAGGTGCCTAGCAGAGGGATAGGACTTCCTCCAACAACCTACTTCTCCGTGTGGCACCCTCT
This sequence comes from Neoceratodus forsteri, assembly GCA_016271365.2. NCBI lineage: Eukaryota > Metazoa > Chordata > Ceratodontiformes > Ceratodontidae > Neoceratodus > Neoceratodus forsteri. The sequence continues at coordinate 512,810,042 of CM057451.1, forward strand.
TTTTCTGCCCCGGCCAGCTCCTGATACCAGACACATGTGCCTTCCCATGCTCTCTTAAAGCTCAATAAGGTTACCTGCCCTATCACCTCCTCTGGGAGCTTATTCCATTTATCCACCACCCTTTCTGTGAAAAAGCTCTTCCTGTTGTTTCCCTGGAACCTGCCACCTCTATCTGTAGCCTATGTCCCCTGGTCCTCTTGTGCCCCTTTAGTTTAAAAATCCCTCTTCTGGTTCTCTGTTTATCCTTGTAACATATTTAAAGGTCTCATTCATATCCTCCCCCATCCCTTCTCTGCTCCAGGGAGTACATTCCCAGTTCCCTCAATCTATCCTCGTATGCCAAGTGACTAAGCCATGCTACCATCTTAGTAGCTCTTCTCTGCACCCTCTCCAGCCTGCCCAAGTCTCTTCTCAGGAAAGGTCTCCAGAATTGCACCCCATATTCCAAATTTGGTCTAACCAACTCTTGATATAAGGGGATGATAACCTCTCTCTTCCTGCTAGCGAAGCCCCTCCCAATACAGCCCAACATCCTGCTAGCATTGGATACCACCTGCTTGCTTTGTTTAGCTACCATTAGGTCATTGGAAACAATAATTCCCAGGTCCCTCTCATCCTTCTTCTTTTCCAGGGCCCAATCCCCCAGATAGTAAGTCTCACTCTGGTTTCTCCTCCCTAAGTGCATGATTTTGCACTTTTTTTTTATGTTGAAGTCCAATTTCCATCTTTTGGACCAGGCCTCTAACAACCCCAGGTCCCTATGCATATTCTCCCTTCCCTCCTGGTTATCCACCCTATCACAGACCTTCACATCATCCGCAAAGAGGCACATATTTGTTACCAAGGACATTTGCATGCAAACAGAATCGCTGCTCTATCTGTTATGGCTGCTTGCCTACACCTGACATCACAGTTCTGTTTATGACAACACACTCCTGTTGCTCAAGAGATAATTATGATGACATCAACAGGGGATTCTGATAGCAGGTGTAGGCAAACGGAAAGAGCAGGTAACATCTAAGGGTCAGTAATCCGCTTTCATACAACTGTCCTCAGCAATAAAGAAAAAAAGAAAGCATTAAAAAAAATATATGAAATATAAACTGAATGGTGTTTAAATTTCACATTTTTTCAAAGTTTTTCTAATGAAGTCAGGAGCTCTTTAACCATATACTATATTATAATTATAAATATTTACCAAAAATGTAGCAACAACATAATCATGCAGATTTTGCAATTATGGAAATAATTGTTAGCAGCTTTCATGGGCTGCACTAAGGAAGCCATATAATTTGCTATCAATAATATTTAGAAACCTTATTTGAAGAACTTGGAACAGCAGGTAACATTATAAGAGGAGCCCAGTCTGCTACCAACACACTACTGCAGCTATGGTTTTTGATCAACACCTAGTTTCTACTACTTCATCATTGTACATTTTTTATAGTCAACACCAAGCAATGCAATTAATTTAGCACATATATACTCAAATATATCTCTCATTTAAAAGGCTTTGCCTGAAGTTAAAAGGATCATCTTGTTGCACCAGTTCCCCTTATTTGTGTCTGACAGATGGATAGTAATAAATAAATTGTAGGAAATAAGACAGACCACCTTGAATTCAGGTTCTTCTCATCGTTTGGGTTTTTCATTTACCCTTAAGTTCACAGAGGAAAGCAACATTCGCTCCCTTGATAACTAGACAGTTTTCAAAGGGCATATGACAGAGGTTGACTGCCTATTTATATCTGAAGGGTAACATGCAGACCTCTGGGGAAGAGCTTTTCTTACAGCCCTGCTCCTAGTGGGGTAGGGTTGGGGTGTCCTTACATGTACTGAAAAAAATATCACAATAATAAAACGAAAATCATTTATCTTTCCTTGATCCTCCCCTGATCATCATTCTAAAAAAATCAAAAGTACAGTATGCACATTAACAGGGAGATAGCTGGTAAGCAATCTATATAACCTAATACTGCTGTTCAGTATTAGGACCGGTCCTCTTCAATGTCTTTATAAGCGACATTGCAGAAGGACTGGAAGGAAAAGTATGTCTCTTTACAGATGACACTAAGATCTGCAACAGAGTTGATGCACAGGGTGGGGTGGAAAGGATGAGAAGGGACTTGGCAAGGTTCGAGGAATGGTCAAATGTATGGCAGCTTAGATTCAATGCTAAGAAGTGCAAGGTAATGCACCTGGGAAACAAAAACCCAGGGGAGGAGTACACAATGGGGGGTGAGATACTAACAACAACAAGAATGGAAAAGGACCTGGGGGTAGTCATATCAGATGACCTAAAGATGGGCAAGCAATGTGAGAGGGCAGCAAGGAGGGCTGGGGGGATACTGGGATGCATAGGGAGAGGCATCACCAGTAGAAAACAGGAAGTTATTATCCCTCTGTACTGACAGCTGGTGAGACCCCATCTGGAATACTGTGTGCAGTTCTGGAGACCCAATCTCCAAAAGACATAGACAGGATGGAAGCTGTCCAGAGGAGGGCAACTAAAATGGTGCAGGGTCTGCACCAGAAGACATATGAAGAGAGACTTAAGGAGCTTAATATATATAGCCTCGAGGAAAGGAGGGAGAGGGGGACATGATAGAAACTTCAAGCACCTCAAGGAATCAACAAAGTCCAAGAGGGTAGCATCTTTCAAAAAGAGGTGTGCAAGAACAAGGGGCACAATTTGAAGATGGGGGGCAGCTCAGAGGTAATTTAAGTATTTTTTCACAGAGGTTGTGGATGCATGGAGCAGCCGGAGGTTTGTGAAGTCAAAATCTGATGGTGGAATTCAAGCATGCATGGGATAGTCATAAGGCAATTCTGGGGGGTGGGGGTAGGAAGAAGTAGGCTGCTGGTTAACTAGGATCTGCAGCTTATCCAGTAGGTAGGGAAATGGGCAGACTGGGTGGGCCAAGCGGTCCTTATCTGCCATCAAATTCTATGTTTCTATGTAATCTAAAACTTGGACAAGACAATCCCTCAGTTATGCTGAATTGAAATGACAATATGCGAAGATTGTATGCTCACTTAGCATGAAACAGGGAGGTTTAAATCAAACTTGCAAACTCTGTGCCTAACCTTGAGGAAGGCACCTGTTAGCAGTATAGACAAGAGGCTAGAGCAATGAGATGTGAACAAGCTTGGCACATCCAACAGACCTAGACTGGATTTCCCCACAACCTCCACTTGCTTTATGTGTGACCCTGAGTGAGTCACTTCACTTCGGGACACTGCTAGAAACAATATGGCTCAGTGTGCTTTTCCCTGGCAAATAAAATAAAATAAAATTCCTAAAATAAAAGATAAATAAACTTGACATCCTCTCTGTGCTGTGTCCCTTTGTGAAACTTGGGTAAAAGCGGGAACCTCTGGGAAAAAGCAGACACTGAATCTTTTCTTGGTCATAAAATCTATATACAGTGTACTGCTTGAAATTAATATTAACTTTCAAAATCAGTTTAGTATTTTTTTTTGTTTTGCAGTTAATAATTTTTATTGAATAGTTTCATCAGACAACATCACAGTACCATTTGCAAGCACATAGTCATAATGCATAAAGTGTGAAACAACATTGTATTCATGAGAAAGTAACAACATACAGCAGTCATATTATGGTCACTACATGTAAAAGAAAAAAACAGGAGAGATTGTCAAGGAGTAACAGAAAAAAATTATAATCTAAGGGACTGAAAGGCCTATTTCCTACCTCCTGTGCAAGGTGCATGGTCTAGCGATCCTGAAACTGTCAGGCTTGGAGTACTACTAGTAAGGAGACTCAACAGGTGTGGGGCGGGGGGCTTTCTGAAATATTTGTATTCTTTCTCTGTTGCTAACTGATTTTCTGCCTAGCAGTAGATACCCAAAGGCTGACATGCTAGTTCTTGTCCTCCTTATTCATTATCAACCATATGACACCACTGTCTGTGACATCAGAACTGACCAAGAGCCAATCACACACTGCCAGAGCATCACTTGTGATGTCACAATGCTGATGAGGCATGGAGAGGAATATAACTAGATATGTCAGTCTTTCAGTAAACAGGTAGACTAGAACCTCTTCTAATGTGTTAAGGGAAAAATAAAAATAAAAAGTAAGGGAAGTTTTAAAAATGAATAACATTTTATTGTCTGCTGGTTTTGGAGCTGCTTGCTCTTTACGTATAAATCACCCCTCTTCCTATTATAAAGCCATGGACTTCTACCCTCCCACAAGCACAGTCTACCCCACTTCAGATTATTTCTAGCAGTCTCCAATGACCAGCTCATATTTGACCACTGGCAGGGTTGAACTGGATGCAGGGGTGGCACCCTGGAAAATTGGTACTAGAGCCCACCTACATAATTAATGGGGGAAGGGCAGGGTTGACATATACCAGGATTCTATTGCAACTACTGGCTAAAGAGAAACTCTGTCAAGACAGATATGCTCCCGTTGCTCCTGGGATAGCCAATAGTGAGACAATAGGCAGCTTAAAGCATTCAGAAAAGACAAAGCACTTACAAACTGCACAGGTTCCTCCGTCAGTGCAAGATATGGAAAAAGCATGGCAACTGTTTCAGACCCTTCAAAAGATGGGTCCTCAATTTACAGGGGCTGGCAAGCACTCTTCCACAGTTCTCTGTTCTGTAGACTGTGAGGATGATGCAGATGATGATCAATTCTGTGATGCCCCTGACATGGAATTTGAGGGCCTTGAGCCCCAGGAGTTCCCAGACCCTCGCCTTGGTGATCCCCCGGGTGACCACGAGGAGCCTTCCTCTATGTTTTCATTTATACAAAATATGCTGGATACCCTGGACCTCCCTACACAGGAGCCCAACCAGGATGTCAATGAAGACAAAGATTATAGGGAGATGAAGGGTCTTTCATCTTCAAAGGTCGTCCCTATCTATAATGCATTTAAAAAAAAATTACCATGAAGGTGCTTCAACACCCTGCTTCAGTTCCAGGGGTTGATAAGCGGCTTGAGAGAAAATATAATTTGTCTAAAAATGGTACTGAGTTCCTGTCAGCACACCCTAACCACAAGAGTATAGTGCACAGGCAGCTTGTGAGAAAGCTGGAGTCTCCTTGTTGCCCTCTCCCCCTGACAAGGATTCCAAGAAAATAGACTTTATAGCAAAGAAAATGTATGCCACAGCTTCCCTGCTTCTCAGGCTTTCTTCTTACATGGCATTCACTGCCAAATATCAGAAAGCCCTTTGGAAATCTGTCCACACTATCGCCTGCAATGGATCAGATTCTATGGTACAGAAACTGGTGGATACATCAAAAACTGCATTGGAAGCCACTATGTACCAATTCCACATAGCAGATGACAATAATGATGCAGCCTCTAGGGCGATGGCCCATGTCATATCTGTGAGACGCTTTGCCTGGCTTAGAACAACCAGTCTGACCACAGACACTCAGAACAAGGCCATGGATTTTTCCTGTGATCAAAATATGTTGTTTGATTACAGAACCACTGACTACATGAAAAAGGTAATGAGTACAAGGCCTCCTGACAGAGTCATTCATCCAAGCCTAAACTCTCCACCCCTCAAAGATCTCGTCCAAGGGGTGGTAGGGGCAGAAGTTTTGTTCTGCCTTACAGTTCCTATCCCCAATCTGACTTTAGCCAGTAAGAGGGGTCTTTCAGAGGCAGGGTCAGAAAGGGCCAAAGAAAATCCACCTCTACCCAGCCATCTTCCTCTCAGTCTAAGTCCTGATGTGAGTGTCCAGGTCGCCTCCCCATTTCCGATTGGAGGCAGACTCTCTCACTATCTTCAGCACTGGTCCCTCGGCATGTCGGACAAGTGGGTACTGGAGATAGTGGAGAAGGGTCTGTCATTACAGTTCAAGCAGCTGCCAGACCTCAAGCATACCCAGGTGTCAAGACCTCTGTCACCATCACAGATTCTGCTGTTGGAAATGGAGGTACAAAACCTTCTGGCTTTACGAGCAGCGGAGAGGGTCCCCACCCACGAGAAGGGCAAGGGCCTCTACTCCAGGCATTTTCTGACACAAAAGAAAACTGGGGAGTAGTGACCTATCTTAGATCTCAGATATTTTAACAAACATCTGAAAAAAAATTCAAAATGCTCACTCTGTCACTGGTCATACAGTCCTTACAGCAGGGTGACTGGCTAGCCTCCCTTGACTTAAAGGATGCCTACTTCCACATACCCATAAGGAGATCTCACAGGAAGTTTCTTAGATTCAAACTTCCTTCAGGTCACTATCAGTTCACTGCATTGCCCTTCAGTCTGTCCTCTGCCCCAAGAGTCTTTACCAAGTGTCTCGCAGTGGTAGCAGCACATCTCAGGAGACTGGATGTCGATCTCTACCCCTATCTGGATGACTGGCTTATAGTAGCAAAGTCTCCTTGCCAAGTCAAGGAATCTCTTTCTCTCACAGAATGCTCTCTGGAGTCTCTGGGTTTCCTGTTAAATCTCAAGAAGTCTCACCCAGAACCCACCCAGCTGCTCACCGTCACAGGGGCCCAGCCGGACACTCAGAAGGGATATGCTTTCTTCCCACAGGAAAGAATTCAGAGTTTCCTTTCAGTGGCAGATTCTTTTGCCCAGGGACAGCCAAGACCAGCCAGACATTTCCTCAAACTTCTGGGACATATGGCCTCTATGATTGCAGTAGTCCCAGGTGTCAGGTACATGATGAGACTCCTGCAAGCCTACCTCAGAGATCGCTGGTCTTAGAGAAGCAACGCATTTTCAAACTTAATACCGGTGTCGGAGAAGTTCCTCCAAAATTTGCAGTGGTGGAAGGACCCTGCAAATTTGCAGGTAGGGGTTCCCTTTCAAACTCCTCTTCCCACAAAGGTGATCACCACAGATGCCTCCCTGTTGGGCTGGGGAGCTCATCTAGACTGTGCCTCAGTAAGAGGCAACTGAACTCCCGAAGAGTCACAGTTGCACATAAATCTTTTGGAACTCAGAGCAAATTACCTTCTTTTGTGGATGAATAAAATATATTTCTAATTAATTGAATGCTTCTGTATGTTTTTTCCAGCTGAAAAATGTCATTTAATAAGTACTATGCCACACTCCAGACATGAATATACTGGGAAGGAATGCATGTCCCTCGTGCCTCACAACGCACCAGGTGCATGCATTAAGGCCTAGTGTACACATGGTGTGCCATGAGTTATATCTGAGTTAATATCTCTCTCTTTGGTTTCCTATTGTTTCTTAACTGTATTCTGTATTCATCTGTCTTATGCCACATAAGGATACCCAGTGTGTGTACGAACAAAGGTGGGTGGAGAGGAGTGCATATGATGTTCTTGCAGACTGGGAATGTGAATCTTAAAACCAGCCACATACATCCCATTTCATGTTAAATATGTTAAGTTATTAACCTATATCAACTTTTTTGGAGGAAGTCAGATTGCTAAAATATAACTTGAAAGTATTCAGTTTACAAAACAGATTGTGATCCAGAATTCTCTAAAATGCACCAAATCGACTCATTTTTTAAAATTTTCCCGGGGGATCATGCCCCTGGACCCCCCTAGCAAGGCTGGGTTTTCGAACTTGAATACAGTTTCTGTACTTCTTTTGAACCACTTTCATCACTGGCTCTAATTCAGCATATGCTGCCACTACTGGAGAAAGTTTAGACATGGGGCTATGCCCAGTCTCCTAAATTAAAGTTCTGGGATCATTTTCTCCAGATTATGTAAATACTACTTCTAAATGTCCATGCAGAGTGAGAGGGTGATTGGAAACTTCACCTACATGCAGCTTACCATGTTTCCATACTTCTTTTCTGCAAACAAGCCCAACTATGCCAGATGGATTCCAATCTACATTCTTTATATGCTAAACCTCTGTGAAGAAGTACACAGTGCCTTTGAATCTGGGGAATTTGCTGTGCATCATACTCCTGGTTCTTTCAATGGAATTTAGAGTGACATGGGAACAGAGAAAACTGTCATCAAAGACTCAAATGACAGCAGTGAGATTGTAGGACTGACAAGAAAGAAGCCAGCCCTTGTCAGATGGACCCTTACAAGACATGTCCTGAGTGAATATACAAAAGCTATGAGAGAAAGAAGTGGCCTAGCAACAAGTAGTGAAGACAAAGTCCACAAACAAGTCCTTGCCTCTGCACTCAAGAGTGACGAAGAGCATGTTAGAGCCCTTACCAACCATGTCATTAACAATATGACAAACCCATTTGACTCTAAATCACATCCAGAGGTGCTTATCAACATATCTACTGGACTGCATGTAACATCAGATTTACAAGAGTCTCTATTGAAAATAGCAAAAGCTGGTGAAGAAGAAATGGAGAAATTTGTGAGATGTGCACTTGATTCTGATGGGACAGCTTCTTCAGCCCCATCAGGAAATCTGGCATCAAAACATTTGCTGACATGGCCATGAAGACCAAATTTAAGTCTGGCAAGGGAGGGACAATCACAGCAGCTATTAGTCCAGAAATTGTTTCTACTGAGTCCTGTCCTTAGCAGGATGCAGAGATGATGTTTCAATGGCAACTATTCTTAGTCACCCAATAGGATTTGTGACTGTGTCCCTCGTCCATGCTGATGGAACAATGAGAAAAACAGACAAAGCTGAATTAGGGCATCAGCTGAAAGCTCAAGCTGAAAGCATCCATGAGCTATGACTCAGGATGCAACAAAGAAACCACAGTGTACATCAGAGATGCCATGACTGTCATTCAAATGATGGCTGGAGACAAATTCCACACATTCAATGAATTGGCTGCTGATACTTGGGGTAGATCCTAAAGGATTTGACAAAGCTAATTCTATAATCAAAGTCTCTGACAGATATGACAATAGTAACTCTGTGGAAACTGCAGAAAGACAACGCCGGACAGATTCTAAGGTTGAATGTAAGCAATACTAAGTGACTGGTGGATGCCCTGAGCCTCCATGGAAAGTTTCTAAACATAGCATCCAACACGCAGTCACTTGCAGAATTCCTCTGTGAATATATGATTCAAAATGCCCCAGAGAGTGTAGGAGCACACCCAACAAAAAACTCTCCTTCTTGCTGGGGGCTTTTCCAATGGAAAAGTAGCAACGTCCATCACCAGTAGAGGTGTTGAAGAAGCCCAAGACTTGTACAGTACTCAAGAGGAAGCAGACACAAGGATGCTTCTCCATTTTGTATGTGCCAATATGTCTTGTGGATCTCTTGGTGTTAGAGGAACATAGTAATTAGGTCACCTGATACAGATGTTTTGGTCCTTGATGTTCACTACTTTCCAAATTTGGAGCACATAGATAACATATGGATAGAAACAGGCACCATTACAAGCACAACTGAGGATCATTTCTTCATACCTGTGCATGCAATTTGAGATGCACTCACTCCTGACTTCTGCAACATACTTCCTACTGTACATGCATTTACAGGATGTGATTCTGTGTCATCCCTATTTGGTATAGGGAAAAAAATCTGTGTTTAATGTTGTCAAAACAAAGGGAGCTTACCGCTTCACAGGTCTTGCCAAATTGGAAGAGAGGGATGAGAAAGCTGCAATTTCTGCAGCAAGGAAGTTAGTAGCAGTGCTGTATGACCAGAGCAAGAAAGAAAAGGAGACCCGGAGAGACCTGAATTGCTTGCGCCTCAATCTAGCCATCAAAAAGGGCAAGTCACTGGCCAAATTCCCACCATGTGGAAACAGTTTTGAAGAGCATGTCGAAAGAGCATCTTGGCAAACAAAGATTTGGATGTGTTTGCACACAGGTAAACCAGATATTGGATCACCATTGCAACATGAATGGAAAAATGTGGATGATGAACTACTTCCTGTATTCTTCAAAGTGCAATGGCATCTGAGCTTCTACACAACCTTATTTGTGCCTGTACTAGTAGGGGTCATTGCACAATCAACGGTGTCTGTAGTCAGAACAATCTTGCCTGCACAGAACTAGGTACATGCCAAGGCAATGAAGACTGTGGTAGCCCATGCACTCTCGATAGAGATAATGATGATGAACAAGATGATAATAATGATGCTGACTAGAAATGTCACTAGCGCTATTTCATTTCAATGATACCTGTACACATTCATTATTAGATTTTGTTTTACCCTTAAGATTATTGTTGTAATACTTTGAGGTCACAAATAGATCCTATTTTATGTTTTGAAATAATACATAGCTTCATTAAAGTAACAAACGAATGCAAAGATTTCAAAGTGGTCATTCTAACGTGTTGAGGGTGTCATTGTTTAGCCTCATTTTTATGGTACTGGCATCACTTGACAGCTCCACATTATACCTCATCTTAAAGTAGACATAATAAGCTTTCAAATAATGTATGATGAGTATGTGCGTAGAGAGGGTATATTAAGTTGACCAAATTGGTGGTGTCTGCCACTCACCTAAGTGGTTAGAGCATTGGCTTTGGAACCAGGTGATGGCAGGTTCAAGCCTTCCAGAACCAAATTCTTACTGTGTGGCCAGGAGCAAGTCACTTAACCAGTCAGCGCTCCAGTCCACCCAGCTACGGAAATGCATAGAAGCAGTATCCCACTGGAAACAAGATGTTGTATCCCAGCTGGGCTACCCTGGGAAAATAATTTGGAAAAACAAGCATTTGCCAGTAACAAACAAGTTTGTTTGCATGCTGAGACAGGTTAGAACAAGAGTATCTTGAAGCTTCGGATAGACATTTTTTACCCCATAGTTGTTTCATGGACTTTGGGTTCCACCTAGCTAAGGGGTATAGGCCCCTATAGGCCCTTATATTGTGAGCTGGCCATGTGCCCTGTGAAGTATTTAGCACACGGGCAGCTCTGAGGCAATATTCAGACAATTAGAATACTCCAACTGGAGCATGCTTGTCATCTAAATAGGGAGACAAGTCAGAGCAATGCACAGTGAGTATGCACTATGCTAAGACAGATCAGACTGAATATTACCCATAGGAGCCACACTCCCGTGGGTCATTTTCATCCCTAACATGCTAATGATATCATCCTGTAGCTGTCTTGAATGTTCCTGCTGGTTTCATAGGTGAATACTAAGCGTAAACAGACCTTCGTTCATAATGCTTGCTAGAATCTACTCTTCGCCCCTTCTGTATATCTTATCCAGGTTCTGTTTAAAGCTAACATGGTTTGACAGCTTACTACTTCATGTTTCAAACCATTCCACCTGGCTACCACCCGCTGGTTAAACCGCCTTTTTCTTTTCCAGGTTTTACAATTTTTCCCAGTGAGTTGTAATGAGTGGGTTCTGGTGCCATAAGATTGTTTTCTAAAGTGTAAACCCAATCTTTCCTGTAAGTCAGTATCCTTTACGGATCTGTATAATAGACATAGATCCCCTCTAGTTCTTCTGTACTCCAAGGGAAATAGATTCAGTTGTTCTAACCTAGTTGTGTAATCCTTGCCTGCCATTCCTATTATGGAGCGTGTAGCTCTTTTTTGTACTCTTTCCATTTTCATGATGTCCTTATGATGGTAAGGAGACCAGAGTTGGATACCATATTCCATAATGGGTCTCACCAATGAACTATACAAGGGAATGATCACCTCTCTACTTCTGCTAGACATATGGTGTACAATGCTGTTTAAAACTCCATTTGCTTTTCTGAAAACTATGTTACAATTGCTCTCCAAAGTTTAGGGCATCAGTTACTATAATACCCAAGTCCCTCTCTTTTGTTACCTTTTTCAGAGTTATGTTACCCAACTTATAGTCCTCAGATGTATTATGTAACCTGAAGTGCATCACTGTGCATTTCTCTAAATTGAGGGGGAGGCCATAGATGTTACACCAATATATAATTCAGGGTTGTCTGTCAAGTTACATGATCATCTTGTGTTTTTATTTCAATCCCTAACCTGCAATCATCAGCAAACTTTGTGATCCAAACATTTTCCTTCCCCAACTGAAGGGACATCACATAGATGTTAAACAAACAAGGGCCAAAAACTGAGCCCTGAGGCACCCCACTTGTCCCTGAGGAACACTCTGATGCTGCCTGTGATAGTAACCCCCCCCCCCAATGATTTTACTTCTGCTTTGAGGTTAACCTGGAAAGCACATATCTTTCTGTCTCATCTTTGTCATTGTGTTCATGTTGTGTTTTGTTTGTTGGGCTGGCCACCCACTTTGTTAAGTCCCCTTTGTCTTGTCCTTGTCCTACTTGTAATCTGCAATCTTTGTATTCAATGGTGCACTCCAGACTCCTCAAAACAGAGAAATTGTGGTGTGAGTTTCGGTATTTTGGGCTTCTTTTCAGCCTCATTAATTAGTGGCACAATATCCAAGAGTTTAGGGGAATATATACACTCAGCAAAGCGTTTGCTGCTGTTCTCAGTATGATTCCAATGTATTTAGGTGACCGCAGTATTTCGGTCTAGCGCTAGGTTTTGTTTCTTAAAAAGGTGCACCACTTTAAGAGCATTATTCCTTGGGTTTATAAGAGCACTGGATATAATGTTTATGTTGCTCATATATGTATTTTGTTTCCCCTGCGTGAGCAGTGAGGAAGCTTAAAGCAAGTGGAATCTACGTAGCGATAGTGCGGAGCACCGGTAAAGTTTACCGCGTGAATGCTCGCACTATCGCGAAGGATTTCTACCTGCTTAAAAATAGAAACATAATCTTTAGAATAGCGTATAACAGCTCGGAAGACTCAGCTTACCCTAACTTCATTGTATGTTGAGAGGTTAAACCAGTATGAAACTGTTTTATATCGAAGGGAGTTTTTCCCAGAGCTGTGTAATTTCCCAGGCTTCCCTTCCTTCCTCCAGCTTTGTATATTTAAGGGCCGGCCGGCCGAAATCCCCTTTCTTTTATGCTGCTGGTCAGAGGGATGGTCCTACAGAATGGTCCTCTGGACACAATAAACTGTTAGAAAGGTTGTTATTTTATTTAGAGCTGTTATTTTGATATGGACAATTATAAAGACATTATTTTATGGATATAAATGGAATTGATGCGTTCTTTATTTCTTTTTGGTTTAAAATTAAAATGCCTAAGGTGGAGTCTTTTTGTCACATGATTTCCATTTCTATATAAAGCATTTGCCTAGGGAGGTCAGTCAGTTTTTAAGGGGCTGTGGATCTGGTAACACCCCATCAGAGTTAGCTAATTTCTAGCTCTTTAAATTAATCTCTGATTCTGCTGATTTTATTTTTATTTTTTTCTTGATTTGTTGCCTTCCAGTCTGCTGTTTTGGAATAAATCTACACTTATTGCTGCTAACTTTGTCTGATGCCTTATTCTATCTCGCACCAGCTCACACTGCTCCTTTTATACTGCCCCTTTGTTTTCTGTTACACAACCAGGAAGCAATCCAGGCTCTAAAGTTCCCCTGAATACTCATGTTATCTAACACCTGTATTAACTTGGCATGTGGAATTTTGTCTAATGCTTTGGTGAAATCCAGGAAGACTACATCTACTGAATTATGCAAGTCCAAGCACCTACCAACTTTGTTGTAGAACTCCAAGGAATTCATCAGACATGATCTCCCCTTTGTGAATCCGTGCTGAGTATTATGCCTAAACATCCCAGAATTTAAATAGTCATTTAGGTGCTCTTTTATTATCCCCTCCAGCATGTTACACAAAATGTTTTTGAGGCTTACAGGTCTATAATTTGATGGTCTGCTTTTATCCCTTTTCTTGTACAGAGGTATCACGGTTGCTTTTCTCCAAGATTCAGGCACCTCTCCCTTATCTAGAGACAGCTGTAGTAGATAACGTGTGGGCTCTGCCAATTCCTCTGCCAGCTCTCTCAACATTCTAGGGTGCAAACCCTCTGGCCTTGCCGATTTATTTGGATCCAGTGCCTTCAACCTACCTCTAATTTCTTCAGTGTTCATATGTATGGTGCTATGCATCAACTTCTGGTTTGTAGGATATAAGGTATTTATATTTGCATTAAATACTGACAAGAGTCAGTGGCTCAGTAGGTAGCACACTTGCTTCTGAGGCTGGGAGATCAGATGGCTGTGGGTTCAGTTCCCACACCTGGCACTTGGATTAATATCCCAGTACTGACACTGTAGCACAGCATGAAAGGGGTGCTGCACTTCTAAGGTGCCATCTTTCAGATGAGACCTTAAACCGAGGTCCCATCTGCCTGGATTGGTGGTAGTTCAGGTGGATGTTAAAGTTCCTATGGCATTTATTGAAAAGAGTAGGGGAATTTCCCTGGTGTCCTGGCTAAATTTCCGTCCTTCATTAAAAATACCACCAACAGCTTAATCTTGTTCAAGGTCAGTTGGCATTCATCTGTATCCCCCTTCCCCGGGTCATGCCTGAAAATAGGCAGGATTTGTCTAGTGCACTTACCCGGTCAAAAAACTAAATAAAAAAGAAAAAAAAAGAAAAATCTGCATTCTGTATTTCTGCCATTTCTTTATTGTTACTTGTTGTTAATCCATCAGGTCCCATTAATGGTTCCACGGTACTGCCAGGTTTTTTATTTCATCCCCAATCACCTGTCATGTAGCTGTCTTAAATATTTCCTGGTGGTCTAGTGTTCCACCCCACCCTCCCTTAAGGGCATCTGATCGTGAGTACTTTAGAAACAGCTGTCTGTACAATACTCATTATATGCTTAGTGACATATATTAGCAGGGCGAGGTGGTGAGCTGAGGGCTGCACTGGTTGCCATTGCTATTGTCATAGTTCAGCTTATGTGAGAAGGGAGAGCAGATGCGTGGAAGAGGGTCCTGATCGGGCAGGTCAGGAGAGGTCATATGCCCTTACAGGAGGGGCCACTAGACCACAACAAATATTCCAGACAGCTACAGGACGGGTTTTTACAATGCGTTTTTCCAAGACAGGCCAGCTTAAATGCATCATCAACTTTTTTAGTGCAGTTCTGCTGTAGGTTCCTGCTTTTACACAATTTGGCAATATTTTTAAACTCAGGATAGCCCAGCAGAGATGCAAGATCTAGTTTTCAATGGGATCCTTCTTTTATCAGTTTTTACAATGTGTTTCGCCAGGGTAGCCTAGGTGAGATGCAATTTCTCATTTTCAGTGGAGTCCAGCTTTTACAACGTACAGTACAGTATTTACAGGCTACAGCAGGACAGATGCACATCTTTCAGTGTGGTTCTGCTGTACTGGGGCCCAACTTTTACATTTTACCATATATTTACCCAGGACAGACCACATGAGATGCAAAATGTCATTTTCAATTGGGTCTTGCTTTTATACATTTTGAGACTTTATTTACCCAGGATATCACTGGGAAATACAATATCGTGGTTTCAGTTCAGGTCCTGCTTTTACCCATTTTTACAATGTGTAAGACCCTTTGGGAGTTTACTAGTTAGGGCCCTTTAATTCTGGGCTATCTGGTGTTTGGTTCCACCTGCTGGCGGCGAGTGAAGCTGGGGCTGGCATTCCCCATTAAAGGGGTGGTTTTTAGCACATTTGGGGAGTTCCAAGTGGCCCAGGAGCGGGAGGTAGGGCTCCCTGGCAGAAATGCCAAGTGTTTCAGCTGCAGAACTGAGGTTCGGGGCCAGGATGGGGTCGTTGCTATCCTGGTCCACCCCCTGTCCATTTCAGCCTTGTTAGGGTAGTGGTTGTGGTCAGAAACAGGGCCGCTCTGGGCTGTAAGGTTAGGACCTCCTGGAGTAAGAGATGGGAGCTGGGGCCTGGTGGAAAGTATGTTGCCTGCCTTGTGACCCACTAGCACTGGGGTAGGCCTCAGGTGGTGTCCCATTGTGTGTCCACTGGTTGCCATTGGTTTGCCGTGGTGCAGTGGTGAGAGGCTGCATCATGGGAGGTAGTGGTGACAGCCTGCCTCTGGGGTCCCCGGGGTTAAGCTAGTGTTCAGCAGCACAGGATTTATGGCCACAGTGATGAAAGTGTGGCATTGCATGAGTGTCCCTAAGGTCTGAGGTCTTCAGAATTGGGACTGAGTGTGGGGTACCTTGCAGTGGTGTCGCCATCCCTGTTAACGAGCTGGGATCAGGACTCCCAGGCCGGTGAAGAAAGCACCTCGCACATTCACATTGAAGTTGTCAGCAAGGACTGCAAAGTTAGTGCAGGAGTGGAGGTCAGAGTGTTGCTGGGAGTCTATGTGCTGCAGACACCATCAGGAGGGAGTTGCAGCTCCTCTAAACATCAAGCTTTGTGCTGTGAAGATCCTTGGGTCTGCACAAAAAGAAATAGAGTTTCTGCCCTGTAAGAACTGTCCTGTTTGGAACTGTTCCCACTTCTCCATGGAGTGAGACCCTGTTTTATTAATTAAATGAGTTCCTTTTAATTTTCTAACTGCACCTGGACATCAGGCTTATTTTCTGCAGTTGCTAATATGCTAGCCAGCTTGTCTCCCTAAGCTCCCCGAGATAACTCTTTCTGCATCAGCCTGCTGCACCCCCATGTTGCCTGTTGTGGTGGCATTATAATGGAAATACAGAAACATAGAAACATAGAATTTGACAGCAGATAAGGACCGCTTGGTCCACCCAGTCTGCCCATTTCCCTACCTAATGGATAAGCTGCAGATCCTAGTTAACCAGCAGCCTACTTCTTTCTACCCCCACCCCCTAGAATTGCCTTATGACTGTCCCATGCATGCTTGAATTCCACCACTGTTTTTGACTCCACAACCTCCTCTGGAAGGCCGTTCCATGCATCCACAACCCTCTCTGTGAAAAAATACTTCCTTACATTACCTCTGAGCCGCCCCCTTTTTCCAAATTGTGCTCCCTTGTTCTTGCACGCCTCTTTTTTTGAAAGATGCTACCCTCTTGGACTTTGTTGATTCCCTTGAGGTACTTGTTTATATGTCCCCCTCTCCCTCCTTTCCTCGAGGCTATACATATTAAGCTCCTTTAGTCTCTCTTCATATGTCTTCCGGTGCAGACCCTGCACCATTTTAGTTGCCCTCCTCTGGACAGCTTCCATCTTGTCTATGTCCTTGCGGAGACTGGGTCTCCAGAACTGCACACAGTACTCCAGATGAGGTCTCACCAGCTGTCTGTACAGAGGGATAACAACTTCCTGTTTTCTACTGCACTAACTTTGCAGTCCTTGCTGACAACTTCAATGTGAATGTGCGAGGTGCTTTCCTTCACTGGCCTGGGAGTCCTGATCCCAGCTCGTTAACAGGGATGGCGACACCACTGCAAGGTGCCCCACACTCACACATATGAACTATTTATTCCTTGTACTGTGTTTTCTCTGTTTGTGGGGTGCCCCCTCCCCATTTGTTATCATCAGGAATACACCTAGACATGGGAAGGGGGTTTACAAATGTATTTAGCTAGGATAGACAGGTTGAGAGGCAATATCATGTTCACTGGGGTCCTGCTTTTATCATCAAGTTTTTCCACAACAGACTAGTGTAACCCCTCACCCCTGCCTTTTTGCCAAACGACAGGTGGCATGCTGTTGACGCTGACAGCATTACCTGGTGGGGACTTGGGTTTGGGGAGGATGAGGTTACTCAGCACAAGGGGACCTAGGTTTGGCTACTCTGCACAGGGGCACCCAAGTAAATCCGAACACAGGAAGCAATAACTGTAATGTCCAGAACCAGGAATGGTATTCTACAGTGTGGCTTTTATTCACAACTAGCTGAACACAACAAAGCATAGACAGACCCCCATGGGGCTACATTTACTGGTAATGCAGATTAGAGACTACAACGTGGTCCACTGGAAGAATGAACCAATTATATTGTTTTCAGGCTCTGGACCCACCAGGCACACAGCCCGGACTTGCACACGCTTTGGGTACACAGCCCGACTGGCCCGACTCCCCTGCCGGCCACTTGATCCACAGTCCATTGGAAGAATGAACCAATTATCCTGTCATGGCTCCCCACACCACTTAGAGTCTCGACTCCTGAGAGATTTACTTACTTGTTATGACTCCCCATCTCACAAAGAGAATTCTTCTTTACACTTGTTGTGGCTCCCCGCACCACTTAGAGTCTGTGACTCCTAGAGAGATTTTCCCTTTTGCAACCCACATCTGGGTACTTCCCTCATCACTGGCCAAGTGCATGAGGCAAAGTAGCAACCACAACAGAAACTGTAGAGGTGGACCTGGTTACTAAAGATGGGGGGTGTGCCTACCTCCAGCTCCTACAGCCCATACCCGGCCATTTCTCTGGAAAACTGGAACTTTTGAATGTAGATTAAATGGTAGATGAACTGTCGCATCCCCTCTACAATTTACTTGAAATCACACAGCACTCTAGCATTTGACACTACTCCATTTGTTTGACCTAGTCTTATAGGCTTCCCAAATTGTAGCTCAATTCCTAGATTTCCTCACATGTCCCAGGCTGAAGAAACACATTTTTGCCCTCTCATGTTAGAGCAAACACTTTCCCTTTAGTTGCAGGTGCCCCACAGGCGAATCATAAATCTTCCAACTTTTCAAATCAAAGACTGATCTGAAATGGCAGCTTTTCTTTCTCCTGGCAGAATTAAGGGGATTGCCCCAGGAATCTGCATGGGGATCTTTACATCCTCCCCCGGAGGGAGGGGGACACTGAGACCCGAACAGCGGTCTCCACCACTTGACACTGACTCCTTCCTACTTGAAGGCAAACTGGAACTGCTCCTTCTTACTCGAAGGCAAACTGGAGACTGACTACTTCCCTTTGAAAACTCTCAACATTCTATCTAACTCCCTCTGCTGCAGAGTCCAATGTGGCTTATGCAGCTGCGAAAGTTCTAGTGGTGATGTCATCCCTCAGTCTCGGCTGAGACTGAGAACAGAGTGAGACAGTGTGAAACCCATTTAACTGGAGTTTCACAAGCTGCCTTCCCTGCCTACCACTAGGTCTTACTGGGATTCTAGTAACCCTGGGTAACAAGGGGTTACACTCACCCTTGACCAGGAAAATGACTGTCCGCAGTCATTATTTACCCGGCCTTAGGCCATCCCACCCTATGTGCTACCTGCGGAAGGGGGTGATCAGGCCCCCTCCTACCATGTGCAAGCACAGACTGGTAACACTAAGGGCCTAGAGGCCTGTAGCTGACATGTCAGCCTCTACTCTATCCACTTACTATGGACTCCTAGTGGCTCTGGTAGAACCATCCAGAGCATAGCCCTGATAGATCAGCACTGCAGTCCCTATGGCCGTTCAGGACCACAGCCTGTCTATCCCTCCTAACCCTCTAGGGAAAACCTATCTGCCTCTAACATAATATTCCAAAACAAAAACAACCCGGGACCTCCCTGACCTTGGGCAACCAGCAACCACACACCATTAAAATACCAATTACTACCTCCTCCCTACCCCCACAACCACACCTGTGGAAAGAAAGGGTTAATACAGCAATAACCATAACAATAACAACACAGTACTTTAAATTTCTACACAATAAAGCACTGACGAGGAACTCCGATGAGCCCTCCTCCTCCTCTTCTTGTCTTCTCTTCTGTCTTCCCAGGAACACCTGTAAGAAAAATAAAGACAAACATACGCTCCTAATCTGCATACACAGTCTACCTAAACCCCTACCATCAAAACACTGCAAAATCCCAAAAAGACTTTTTTTTAGAAAAAGGTAGAAAAACAGTATTTACATTAGAATACAACAATGACATTATTTACAATACACATTTGGGGGGATGGAGTGCCCTAAAAGTCCCAACTAATGACCACAAGGCCAGAAGGCTAGTCCAATAAAGAGCCTCTCCTGGGCCGGAGCCCAGTGAAGCACAGTTCTAAACAGGCCAAAGTCCCGAAGGGGAGAGTCTTTGCAGACAGTTCACATATTTTTGAAGTCTGTAGTGTAGGGTGTGTACTGCAATGTCATAAAGACAGAAAAGTTCGGGCTTACCAGCCACTTGTAGTACAAGACTCTGCACCAACCTGCACCTCAGCCGAAGACTCTCCCTGGCAGCATTTCTTCTGATACAGCTGGAAGAACATCTTCCAGGAACCACAGGAGGGCACATCTGGAAACAGAAAGGCTGATGTCATCTCTGGAGAAGGAACCTTAGAACAGGAACAAAAAGAAAACAGCTGGTCCGACGTCATCCGATTACCAGGCGATGAATAGGAAAACAGCTGGGATGGTGTCCTCTCTGGATCTGAAGTCATCTGGTGGGCCAGTGGATGGTTGCTGGACAGGACAGTACGCTGTAGACTGATGAATGTGGGGCACCTGAGTCCTGGATGTTCATATTGGCGGATCAATAAGGGCACTTCACAGTCTAGATGTGGCAGTATTGACTACCACTGCTCAGCTCTCCATTTTGTAGGCACAGGCTTATTTGCTGGGAGGTCCTTGCACTGAGGCCAATAGTACCGGGAGTCAGAGGCTTGAAATTTAACCCCGTCTGGGTGCACATAATTCACACAGTGGGAGATTTCATGTCCCCTCTCCGTCCACTATTCTCACTCTGTCCATAAACAGTGTCCTGCCTCTCTTCCACTGGGTATACTTTTCATGGAGCAGTCTATTCTTTACATGCTTGTTGGCCCCGGGATGCACACTTTTCATTGCTTCATCCCAGATCCAGGATTTCCTGCAGTTCTCAATCTCCTCCCAGACTTTTCGAGGAAAGGTAGGAAAGGTCATACCATAGATCTCATTTGCCTTCCTACGAACCAGTCTCTCCTCTTTACTTGCTTTGGTCAATCTGAGACCGCTGGCCTGGCTTGGGGGTGGCCAGTCCTGGTTCTGCCAGCTACGCATCCTTAAGGAAATTAGAAACAGATTCCTGACTTCATCCTCCTGTAAAGCCAGGGCAGTGGCATCACCACTTTCTTCCATACATTCCTCTGAGGCAAGATCTTGAGGCTGTGTACTCGTTCCTTTTTCACAAGGCCACATAGGTTCCCCCTCATCTTCCTCTTCACTGAGGATCTGAGCCCAGGAGTGAGCAGTCGTCCTCACTCCTGAGACTATCCACTCATCACTAGGTGCGGAGGTCGACACCTCCCATTCAAAGGCCTCCCGCATCACATCTTCACCTAAGAGACTTGGGCTAGGCCCCCCCACCCAGGGGTCTATTGATGCTTTATCCAAACTTTCTTTCCGGGATCCAGCTTCCAAAACTTCAACTTCTGGTTCTGTCTCTAACTCTGCACCCTCTAGCTTTGTGCCACACTCTCCCGAGGGGCCTTCCTCCACAGACTCCGCCTGGTGCTGTGTGCTGCCAACTGCAGATTCCTGAATTTTTGTCCATGTGGGGGCCAAGCGAATTGGAGGCGCTTTATACAAGCCATATTTTTTTAGGCATCCAACACAGTGAGGAATCTTGAAGACGTCCCTTCCAGCACTCAAGCATATCTGGCATACACACACTGGATAATTAGGAATCACCACAACAGGAGGCAGTTGCCCTTCATAGCACCGCTTTTCAATATCTCTCAGTCTATTTACTGCTGCTGTTACTGCAACCCAGGCATGATCCGAGTAACGAGTTGGTCCTGAAGCCATGACTGCAGAAAAACAAACAAAAGTTCACTGTAACTGAAAGTCCCACTTTATTGAACACACTCTTTAGCTGTAAAATGGCTCCTCTGCTGCTGTGTTTACTTTACTACCCCACCCTGTAATGGCGGCGGCAGCACTCCTGTGCATCAACATTTAGAATCTGGGTCAAGCCACTGCGCACCCGATTTACACAAGCTACTGATAACTTTTACTCAAACTGCACAACTTGCTCTGATCTGGCTTTACACACATTTACAGGATTTACCTTGGGCTTTCCACAAGCTGGTAACATTTATTTTATTCACAGTCCCTTAAAAGCTTCAGGTTTTTAGCACAGGATTGCCTGCTTTTACTAGTGCTTCATTTTGCTACAACCCACAGTCTCTCTTGCTGCAAACTTTAAACTGAGGCTAAATTCACTTACTATGCTCACATTCAATAGCTTAACAGACTTGTACTTGCTGGTAGGACTTCACACAGTCGTTACTTACAAAGCGACTACACTGCTGCACACACATTTTATACGGCATAGAATGAAAATCACTTTGAGCAATTTTTTGAATGTTTACTTACTGTTATCAGTAGCAATTTGCTGCGATGGGGAAAAACGGCCTGCAGCCAGTTCTTGAAGGCCTCAGTATACAAACGGGCGGGCAGTCCTAGCGATCGTCATTTTAAACACCAAACTTTCAATTTCCATGATTGATTAGCGGGTTGAGCCCGATTTTAAGCAAAAAAGTCAATTTTTAAACTATTTACAATGCTTTGAACTCTCCGTGACGCTCCTCCACTGCCAGTACACGCAATGCACTCTCACTCCCTCTCGAATGCTGGGGCAGTCTTTGTAGAGCTGGCTGAGGGGCAGGACTGATTGTAGCCTGACAAACCACAAGATGCCATGCAAATGAGCCTCTTCTTCCTCACGAGGGCTCTTCTCCTCACAGCAATCGTCGAGCAGACAAATTTAAACTGCAGAATGCAACTTTTTTTTTTTCAACTGACTCCACAGCAGGAGCCCATTTCAGCCATATAACATAGCCATTTACTCTGCAGTCTCTCAATTCATACAGAAAGCATTTCCAATGCCCAGGGCATAATTTTCCTTTTGCTACCCCTAGTCTTCCACACTTTCCTTCACAACAATTCATTATAAAAGCATTTCAAACATCCAGGGCACAATTTTGCTGTTGATACCCCCTAGTCTTCCACACTTTTCTTCACAACAATTCATTTTAAAAGCATTTCAAATGTCCAGGGCACAATTTTCCTGTTGCTACCCCTAGTCTTCCACACTTTTATTTACCACAGTTCATTTTAAAAGCAGGCAAAAAAGCTGTAAACAATTTTGATGATGCAGGACAAGAGCACACTCTTTGGCTTTACAGCTCCTTGGTAAACAGTTGGCATTTTTAAACAGCAACACAAGATTCACAGCTCACAGCAACACACACTAGGAAAATTGCTTCAGCTTTTTGGGCTACCCACTGCCAGATAGCCAAAAAGCTAGCCCCCTTGCCCAAGCACCTTCCTTCCCAAACAAATCCAAAGCGGTGCCTCCATTTTTGTAACCCCTCACCCCTGCCTTTTTGCCAAATGACAGGTGGCATGCTGTTGAAGCTGACAGCATTACCTGGTGGGGACCTGGGTTCAGGGAGGATAAGGTTACTCGGCACAAGGGGACCTAGGTTTGGCTACTCTGCACAGAGGCACCCAAGTAAATCTGAACACAGGAAGCAATAACTGTAATGTCCAGAACCAGGAATGGGATTCTACAGTGTGGCTTTTATTCACAAGTAGCTGAACACAACAAAGCATAGACGGACCCTCATGGGGCTACATTTACTTGTAATGCAGATTAGAGACTACAACGTGGTCCACTGGAAGAATGAACCAGTTATACTGTTTTCAGGCTCTGGACCCATCAGGCACACAGCCCAGGCTTGCACACGCTTTGGGTACACAGCCCGACTGGCCCAGCTTCCCCGCCGGCCACTTGATCCACAGTCCATTGGAAGAATGAACCAATTATCCTGTCGTGGCTCCCCATACCACTTAGAGTCTGCGACTCCTAGAGAGATTTCTTCCTTACTTGTTATGACTCCCCATCTCACAAAGAGAATTCTTCTTTACACTTGTTGTGGCTCCCCGCACCACTTAGAGTCTGCAACTCCTAGAGAGATTTTCCCTTTTGCAACCCACATCTGAGTACTTCCATCATCACTGGCCAAGTGCATAAGGCAAAGTAGCAACCACAGCAGAAATCCGTAGAGGTGGACCTGGTTACTAAAGATGGGGTGTGCCCACCTCCAGCTCCCACAACCCATACCCGGCCATTTCTCTGGAAAACTGAAACTTTTGAATGTAGATTAAATGGTAGATGAACTGTCGCATCCCCTCTACAATTTACTTGAAATCACACAGCACTCTAGCATTTGACACTACTCCATTTGTTTGACCTAGTCCTATAGGCTTCCCAAATTGTAGCTCAATTCCTAGATTTCCTCACATGTCCCAGGCTGAAGAAACACATTTTTGCCCTCTCATGTTAGAGCAAACACTCACCTTTTAGTTGCAGGTGCCCCACAGGCGAATCACAAATCTTCCAACTTTTCAAATCAAAGACTGATCTGAAATGGCAGCTTTTCTTTCTCCTGGCAGAATTAAGGGGATTGCCCCAGGAATCTACATGGGGATCTTTACATCCTCCCCCCGGAGGGAGGGGGGCACTGAGACCAGAACAGCGGTCTCCACCACTTGACACTGACTCCTTCCTACATGAAGGCAAACTGGAACTGCTCCTTCTTACTCAAAGGCAAACTGGAGACTGACTACTTCCCTTTGAAAACTCTCAATGTTCTATCTAACTCCCTCTGCTGCAGATTCCAATGTGGCTTATGCAGCTGCAAATTCTATTGGTGATGTCATCCCTCAGTCTCAGCTGAGACTGAGAACAGAGTGAGACAGTGTGAAACCCATTTAACTGGAGTTTCACAAGCTGCCTTCCCTGCCTACCACTAGGTCTTACTGGGATTCTAGTAACCCCGGGTAACAAGGGGTTACACTAGCTTAAATGCATATTTTCAGTTGGGTTCTGCTGTACTGGAGTCCAACAATTACACTGTTATTCCTAAATTTACCCAGGATAGACCAACTAAGGCACAATATCTCATTTTCAATTGGTTCTTGCTTCTGGTACAGTCAGAGAGATATGAGTCCAGGATGGGGCTCACAGTATTTTGGCAGGATGAGCCCAGGATAGGGCCCACCAGATCTAGGCCTAACTAGGCCTCCAGATGTCTCAAGCAGCAGCAGGTCTGCAGTAGTCACTTCTGTGTTTCTCTCCAATTGCCAGTGCATTTGCGGCACAGCTTTACCAGCAATTCATCTCAAATGATAACCTTCTGGCACAGTCACCTCAGTCAGTTCCCTTCTGGCACAATCACCTCAGACAGTTCCCTTCTGGCACAATCACCTCAGTCAGTACCCTTCTTCTACAATCACCTCAGTCAGTGCCCTTCTGGCACAATCGCCTCAGTTGGTGCCCAGGAGAAGGCTCACAGGATCAACAGGTTGAGCCCAGGAGAGCACTCACAGAATTTCAGAAGAGTGAACCCTTGGGAGAACCCACAGAGCAGGTCTGGTTAGGCCCCTTCTCCCCAGAAGCAACTGCAGGTCCACCTTGCTAGGAGTCACAGCCGGACTACGACGAGCTCCCAGAGAGCCCAGAAACTTCTTTCACAGATTCAGTCCTTGATTGGTGTATAGGGCTGTCTGTCTCTCCTACTGCCTTGTGCAATTTTCAGATTGACTCTTTTAGCCCACCAGTCCTTTAAGGAGGGTCTCCAATAATTTCGGTGCCATCATTCATTGCTGTCTGTAGCTGGGCTGTCTAGCCCTCTCACTGACTGAGCTGCAAGGTTAGGGGATGCTAACATGGCTGAGGCCAGGTTCTGATAAAGCCTTTCATTATTTTGCTGCTCTCTTATGTGTACTGGCCCCAGTGTATGTGTAGCAGCCATCTGGGACTGTTATCCGATCTCCCTGGGGAATCTGTTGGTGTGGCAGGTCTGCGGTTGGGTTTGCTGGCAGGATCAGGAGTAGTGAAGAGTGCTGGGGAGGAGCTGTTGCCCATGTGCTCCCACTCTGGGCCACTGGCAGCATGCCCTCGGCTCTGAAGGGACCAAAGAAGTGGCATGTCTTGGTTTATGGTTCCCGGTCTATAGTCTGATTCCTAGTTATATTACCCTCTCATTGGAATATTTTCTAGTCTTTGTCCAATTTTGAGCTGTTGACCTTTTGCAGTTCTAAATGACTTTCCTCTATGGCTGTTGCTGTAATACTACAAAAGCCCTGTATCTCCAATGGCTGAGAAAGGGTATTTTGTGGTAGTATCTTGTAATTCAAATTATTATGAATCTGTTTACCAGCCTGTACTAATCAGAAGAGAACAGCTGTAGCTCGACATTATTCTTGCATACAGAAATTTCATAGCGCTTTGTGTTTGGGTAATAGAGCAAAAGAGTTTCTGTATATGCTAATATCCTAATGCACATTTAAAAATTACAGCAGAAATATGTAGTGCTGCTTCAAAGTCTTGCCAGTGATATGGTGCCGCGAGATTCAGTAGTAGTCTGGCCTCTCAGTCTTTTTCACATTTTGCACTGGAAGACATTTAGGACAGATTTTAATACTAAAGTGTGTATACTTATTTTATGTATTTTGTGTGTTTTAGGTCTTGAATGTGTCGTGTTGGATTTCCATCTTGGATTGATGGAACTGGGAAACACTTTCTAATTGATTATTTTTTATGCCCTGTGTTAGTCATAAATCTGGTGCCACCTATGTTTCTCATTGAGTACCACCTGTAGTTAATTTACTGTATTTAAATGAGGAGAGTCTTGTGGGTACTACTTCTGATGAAGCTCATAGCAAAATGTTAGGTCCGATACTGGGGTGCTGGCAGCCATGGTATATAGCAGTTCTTAATGATCCACTGTCTGTGCCACTGCTTATTTTGTTCATAATAAAGAGGCACTTTGAATACTTTGAGTGGGTGAGTACATTTTGTGGTTTCCCAGTTGAAGAATGAGTGCTGACTGTTTGTATTTCCTGTTGCATTATGTTTGTTTAGGTTTGGGGAGCTCGGCGAGGGGGAAGGGTTGCCTACAAATGATTTTGGTTTTTAGGACTTGATTGTTCCCTGACTGGGTGGGGAGAGTACTCTAGGACTGGGGAGGTGTGTTTTTCTAATAGTATACAGGTGCAGCCTTGATTGGAGGTAGAGAGCTGTATACCTCTGGAAGTATAGAGGTATCCCTCCAGAGGTATGCATCTGTAATTGGGAGGTATACAGCTTTAATTGGGAGGGAGCTGGTGGGATATACAGGAAAATATACAATAATGGTTTCTATGAGGGAAAATAGCTAACCATGTGTATATGTATATATATATATATATATATATATATATATTCATTGCAAAAAACTCAGTGAATGCATCAGTTAGGGTTGATAGCATAGTGAAAAAAGTATGGAAATGTCATGTTAGGGTTAACCCCCTTATCCCTCCACCCTCCACTGACCAACAGACATCGGGATGTGCCATGGGGTTGTCATGACCAACTCTCCTAAATTTTTACTTGAAAGGGCTGTGAGGGAGGAGGTCCTAAAAAATATAGGAACAACAAGAACAAGGTGAAACAAACTGGCAACCAGAAGTCCATACTAAGAAAGCAGAATATTAACAACACAAATTTTCACTCCACATCCAAGTCAGACGTTGATTCAACCAAGAAGCCTTTTTTAGAAGGAGAGGCAGCGGGACAGAACAGCCACCCATAGAGACTGGGGAGAGTGGTCTGATTCAATGACACCCTCATACAAGGAGGGCAGCAAGAGAAGACGTGGCAACAAGAACAGCACCCTCCAAATGACAACCTACAATGAACAACCAGAACAGTCAGATGAACCAGAAGGAGCAAACCCAAAAACAAGGGGAAGTGAGTGTAATTAACATCTCTCACATCACATTGACTGAAGACCAAAACAAATTACTGTAGCTGTTTTAAATAGAGGACTGCGCTTTATCCCCACCTGTTGCACGATGAAGTTTGATTTCTTTTTGGACATGAAGCAACTTACAAGAATGTTGAGCATCAAAGCCTTTTGAACAGGCACAAGACATGTTTGCTGGCTGGAGCATAATCTTAACCTGACGTCATTCCACCCAATACACAACAGGGTGGTTCTGGTGGGGGGCACTTACAATCTTTCAAGCCTCAGTGTACATTTAAACCTCTTCCAGCTGCAGCTATACAGGTATTCAAACAGGCTCACTTTAGTGATATTGATGAGCTGTGCGAGACCAGTAATACTTCTAAATTTTGCAGCGTTAGCAATCCTGAAACTAAAGCACTCAAGGAATTGGAAGCAAATAGCCTTCTCACAATCAAGCCAGCAGACGGGGGGGGGTGATATTGTTGTGTTGAATTCTGCTGACTATATTTCTGAGGTATACAGACAGTTGAGAAATGCCTCCTTCTATAAACTACTGGACAGAGACACAACTATGGACTTTAAAAAGGATATAGACTCAGTTCGGAGTGCTGCTTGTGATGATTGCATTATTTCTCATTCCTCCCTTGAATTTTTTCAGGTGGACCACCCAGGTGCATGTAACCATATATGTTATGCCAAAAAATCCTTAAAGGTCTGCAGAATCCTCTCAGTAGATCCACTGTGCTGGGCATTGGGTCCTTCATGGAACCACTTTCTCAATATGTGGTTTCCCACATTAGAGATATTGTAAGGGGACTTCCATCATTTTTACGAGACACAACCAAGGTACTGGGGATACTGGGGGATCTGCAGACAGAAGAAAACTGTCTCTATGGACATAGAATCTTTATACACTAATATACCCCATGAAGGTGGATTGCTGGCACTGCGTAATAAGTTGGATGAAGCAACTAGTCTGGGGGAGGGGCCAAAGGAGTTTCTAGTTAAGCTTTCTGAATTTGTACTTAAGTGCAATGCCTTTAGCTTTCATGGGAAATACTATCACCAAATAAAAGGTACAACAATGGGGACTACTTTTGCCCCAAACAATGCAAACCTTTATTTGGGACAATGGGAAAAGGAGGCCATTTGTGACCAAACTAACAACCCTTTCTTCCACAGGAACGACCTTTGGAGACATTATATTGATGATTTCCTGATGGTGTGGCAGGGGTTGGCCAAGGAACTGCAGCAATTTGTGGACTATTTACATCGGTCATATCCTAATCTGAAATTCTCAGTACGAGCAGATTTGAAGAAAAAAAAAGTAGGGATTGAGCATATATAAACAGAGTGATGGCACCAAAGTAAGTGACCTATTATGAAAAGAAATGGATAGGAATAATTTGCTGCATGCCTGGAGCTGTCAGCCCTGCCATGCCATCAGGAACATCCCCAAATCTCAGTTCATGACTGTGAAATGTAATTGTACTAGATCCTCAGATTCTGAGAGTTGAATGCAAGAGATGACATCCAGATTCAGGGAAAGGGAATACAGCCAGAATCTAGTACAGGAGGCAGCAATGGCTGTAAGGGTCGCCATGATCCACCTTGCTGGAGTACAGGGTAAAACAAGTTCTGATGACAATCAGATTAATTTTATTACCACCTTTGGTAAAAACTCAGGCAGAGTGAAGACAGCCATAGAAAATAAATGGCATATTTTGATTACGTATCCTGCTCTAAAGGAAGAAGCAAATGTTCTTCCTAGAACAGTATATAAATGAGACAGAAACCTCTCAGTCATTTTGATGCACTCCTTACAACCCTCTGTTAAACCAGCACAACAATGGCTACCATCACAACTCAAGGGTTGTTTTATATGGGGCCACTGTAAATTTTGTGCAGTAATTACAAAGGTATCTCATTTTTCATCATGTAATACTACCAGGAGCTATGATATTAGACAGTTTATCAATTTTTCCACAGTAGGGGGTGGTTTACCTTGCTACATGTTCCTACCAGGCGTTTTACATTAGTAAAACCAAGAGGTCACTTAAGTCGAGGGATAGTGAGCTCCTTAATGACATTCAATTTAACAATGAGAAAAATGCTAGAGTCAGGCATTTAAATCAGTATGGACATGATGGTTCTCACAAATTCAGATTCTGTGGCATCGAAAATGTCACAATGGGTCCAAAAGGTGGTAATCTGGATTATAAAATCCTGTATAGGGAGCCATTCTGGATCTATCATCTGGGCGCACTGAAACCCCCAGGCCTCAATAACACCTTTGACATTTCTCCCTTTCTTAAAAAAAGTGAGAACAAAATATTGAGGAAACTGTTGTGAACTAACAATCAAAGATTTAGCTAATTGACTTTATAATGTTTGTTCTAATTTTGCCTCAAAATTGGCCTATCCTTGTCTGTTAGTATTGTTTTAATAATTCTCTGTTCCTCTTTTCCTTTTAGCCTGAAGACCTATTTGTGTGTAATATGCTGCCTTGATGCAAGTTTGGGTCTCACGATTCTTCACAGCTTTAAATGCTCCTCATCTTCAAACAAAAATAGCACTATAAAGACATGATTTATACCTGAAGTAATATAAATATTTAACTTTTATGCATTAATATCTATTTATAGTATTTGTATTTAAAGGAAACATAAACGGGGGGCAGAATCTGGGCAACACATCTACAGCAGTGTAGGTTGCTGTCTTATCAGGAGCACCTTGTAAATAGGACTTATGTCCTAATGGTGTATTTTGCCATCTGATAATGACTAAAAATAAAGATTTTACTACTACTACCACCTACAAAATGCTGTGCTCCTTTTTCTCGTAAAGGTTTTTATTCCTGAGTTGCTAGGGTGTGAAGGTTGCATTACAATGTAAACAAATCCCCTGCTCCATATTTAAACCAGTCACTCCTCTAGCTCCATAAGATGGCAGCTACATGTGTACATGATGATGTCATTGGAGTTACAGTGCTCCTGAGTGTTCATGCATGCTATATGGGGACCTTATAAATTACATATGAAAATATCATTAAAAAGGCACTTCTGCATCAAATTCTTTACCTTGCAGGTGTGACAACCTTTTCACACCTGCACAGTAAAGGATTTCGACCATAAAAATTAACATCAAAATTCCACACCATCTGGGTGCAAGGCAATGAGGAAAACAACTACAAAAAGTGGTGACTTTTAAGGTTTTTGCACTATCTAGATCTCAGACTCTGCACATCCAACTGAAACTAAACTTGCCACATCAAGAGATCTACCCCATTGAACAGTGAATGCCAAATTTTGTGCAAATCCATCGATCAGTTGCAAAGTTATTACAATGCAAAATCTGAAGTTTAACATTAAACATGCTGCTCAGCCCTAGATATAGGGGCATGACTGTGCCCCTATAATGGAGAGAGAGAGAGAGAGAGAGAGAGAGAGAGAGAGGGAATGAATAAATGATAGCTAAGTGTTGTATACATATAGTATATACTGTAATATTTGATAGATAAGTCATATATGAGGAAATATCACCATTGAGGGTTCAAACTAAACAAAAAGCCATGAGCCCAAAGGGTGAGTGGCCTTTATGAGCTTGTTTGATGCTGAGATGGTGATATTTCACGGATATCTGGGACTTATCTATCAAATGTTTTATGTATTACATAAGGTTGGTCTGTTTGACTTTAATAAAAAAGTGTGCGGGTTTGGCTTTAAGAAAAAGCACACTGCTTTGAGCAGCATGGTTTGGGCTCCTTCAGGTTACCATAGTGTACTTCCTGTTGAAGAAGAAGTGGTTCCAGCATTTCTCTCTGTAGTGTTTTTAAGGATTGCTGTATGGAAGGGAGCAGCTACAATGTCTGGTAAATGTTTCAGGACACTCTTTTTATGTTTGCTTGCACGCATGTGCAAGAAACATAGTGCCATCATCCGAGTTTTTGGAGGTGTGGCAGCCCTCTTCCAATTCAGGCAGTGTGTTTGCAGGCGCGGCCGCAGTTCTCCAATGCCTGCTCGAGCTGTCTATGACAGCTCCAAAATGCAGTGGAGTACAGTTGAGAAGGGAGCTCGCTTCAGTGAGCAGCGATAAGATATCGCCTGCTCAGTGGCAGCTCTCCCTACATACACACACACATGCTGCGCACGCATGCATACTCGTGCTGCCCCCCACGCACCGCTGTATAGCTGGGGTGCCCAATCCCCATCGGCTGTGCTGCGCTCCCAAAGCCTTCCACATGCCATGCTGAGTGCCCACCCCAGAGTGACAACTCATCGTGAGTAGCCGACGGGGTGCCCAGTCCCCTGTCGGGCTCCATCGTCCCCCAACCAGCCATCCTTATGTCCCATGCTGGGAGCCCACCCAGCGTGGCAAATGTCCTGTCGTCATTTAAAAGAAAAAACCTGCAAATAAAAACTGTCCTCGCGCATCTCCTGCCCCCTCCCACAACCCGCACCCACCCACTGCGCACCCTGCACCCCACCCCCTCACCCCATACTTACCTCCAGACCTCAGCACAATGATCTTCAGTGGACCGGGAACATGTCTGCACTCTTCAAAGCCGACCGCGATCTGAGGAAATGCCAGTAAGCTGTATAATGGGATAGATATGGTTTTTCCAACTTTGCTGCATATCTCAGGCATTTTTTTGAATTTTTGCACCAAATTTTCAACATGGGGTTTTTTGGACCCTTCTCATGAATGCTGTCACTGTCATGGCATTATTCGGGCCCGAAGGGTGATTTCGCAGTCACTGCACAAAATCACCTTTTGGGACTGATTAATGAAATGACACTGCCAGTGTTCATAAGGTGACTCTCAAGAAGCCTATTTTGAAAATTTGGTGGAAAAATTCCAAAAAATGACTGTTTTACGAGTGTGCATTGCGCAGTTCCTATGTATGCTTGTAAGTTTGCGAATTTTCAATATTTTCACTCCAGATTTCAACATTGCCATTTTACCACACCTCCTTATGAGCAGTACAGCTGTCATTTTTCACATCTTGCCCAAAATGTGTTTCCGCCCATGTAGCGCACAATGGCGCAGTCGATGTGCGAAATCAATGTATGGGACACATTAAGAAAATCACAGTGACACTGTTCATGAGCAGAGGTCTTAAAATGGCTATGTTGAAAATTTGGTGAAATAATTCTTAAAAATTACTGTTTTACGAGCGTGTGTTGCGCAGTTCCTACGCATGCTTGTAAGTTTGCAAATTTTCAGTATTTTCAGTCCAGATTTTCAACATTGTCATTTTATTACACTTCCTTATGAACAGTACATCTGCCATTTTTCACATATCATCCAAAATGTGTTTTCGCACATGTAGCGCACAATGGTGCAGTCGGTGTGCGAAAGCAATGTTTGGGACAGATTAAGAAAATCACAGTTACACTGTTCATGAGCAGAGGTCTTAAAATGGCTATGTTGAAAATTCGGTGACAAAAGTCCATAAAATGACTGTGTTATGAGTGAGCATTACGTAGTTTCCACGCACCCTCGTAAGTTCATGACTTTGTAATATTTTCAGTCTAGATTTTCACCAGTGGCATTTTTCCACACTTCCTTATGAGCAGTACAGCTGTCATTTTTCACAACATGGCCGAAATTTGTTTTCACACTTTCAGCGCAGAGATACGTGGTCGCTGTGGGAAATCATTGTTCAGGACAGATAAAGAAAATCACAGTGACACTGTTCATGATCGGAGGTCCCAAAATGCCTGTGTTGACAATCTGCTGTAAAAAATCCCCAGACTATTTACATTACGGGTGTGCGTTGCACAATTTCTATGCACGCTCGTGACTTCACCAGTTTTTTTAATATTTTTATTGCAGATTTGCAACATTGCCATTTTTTACACCTCACCATGAACAGTACAGATGTCATTTTTACATCCTGTTCGGAATGTTTTTGCACCTGTGGTGCTAAATGCTGTAGTCGCTGTGCATAAGCAGCTTTCGGCTAACAAACTGATATTGCCACTGTTCATGAGGTGGGGTCACAAAAAAAAATGTTGAAAATTTGGAGTGAAAATACCAACGAATGCCTGAGGTATTAGGGTTTCCAACCATAATGCCCAACCCTGTAGAGAATGACAGGCATCAGGGGTGTGACTTGGGATTCTTGCCTGTAATGCTCATACCATTCCATACCCTGCAGCCAGTGAGAGGCATCGAGGTATGCCTTGGACTCTTCGGCCCCAAAGTTCACCCCATTCTCCTATACCGCACCCATCTCATCATATTTCCTGATGGAATGGGGTGTGAATAAGGGCCAAAGACCCCAAGGCACACCGTGACACTTGTCAGTGTCTGCAGGGTGGGGTGTGGTGAAATGGCATGGCCGTTATGTCTGATGACCCAAACGCACACCCCAATGCCTGTCACTCTCTGCAGGGTGGTGGTGGGGTTGGCTTCAGTTCAATACTTCACTGCCATTCCTATTACGCAGCTCTGTAACTTCTACACTACCACTGCCAATGCCAGCAAGCAAACATTCGGCATTGACAAATGCTTGTTTGTTACATGGTTTAACTTTGATCTTCATGTGTGGCTGTTAGTTTGGCAAGTAATAAGGTAAGGCAACGCAAGACAATTTTATTTATATGGTGCCCATTCCCAAAGGCTCTGGGTGACTCACAATAAAGATTAAAAAAAACAACTAAATAGAAATATTAAAATATTAAAAACTTGAATCCAGAATCCAGGCCAAAACTTAAATGAAAGAAATATGTTTTTAGAGAATGTTTAAAAATGGTCAGCAAAGGAGCACCTCTCACTTTTCAGGGAAGAGCATCCCGAAGAATAGGAGCCACCACACCGAATGCCCAAACAACTGAGGATTTCAGCCATTATCGAGGACTGGAGAGGAGGTCTGCCTCCGCTGAGTGGAGGGAACGAGCAGGAACATATGGAACCAGAGGGACTTTCAGGTAGCCTGGACCCAGACCATGTAGGGCCTTGAAAGTCATCAGGGAAACGTTGACGAGAACATGCCATTGAACCAGCAACCAGTGTTGATCATGGAGAATGGGTGTGATATGCTCAAACTGTGAGGTCCCTGCTGCTGACTGTGACAATGCATTCTGAACTTGCTGCAGATGGCACACCAGCCTCATGGATAACCCACGGCACAGAGCATTACAATAATCCAGCCTAGATGTGACCAAGGTGTGTACCAGAGTTTTCAGATCAGTCAGCTCAAGACAGGGCTTGATCCAGGCAATATTACGAAGATGGTAAAAACTACTGCAAATAATAGCAGACACCTGGTGCTCCATGGTCAACTTGGAGTCCACAATGACACCCAGATTCTTCGCACTATGAGCAACATGAAGTGCAGCGCCATCCAGCGAGGGAAAGATGGTGCTATTTCTAGGCATGGCTGAACCAGACTGATCTGGCTCCACCAGTAACACCTCTGTCTTCAATGGAGTCAGCCTAAGCCAGCTAGCCACTATCCAATCTTTGGATCTCCCCAAGGTGCTTGTTCAGACAGCAAACAGCTGCACTCTCATCAGGGGCACAAGACACATATAGCTGGGTGTCATCAGCATGGCAATGAAATGCCAGGCTGTAGCATCTAATGATCTCATCTAGTGGCAAAATGTATACAGTGAATAACATGGGGGCCAAGATTGGCCGCTGAGGCGACCCACAGCTGAGCACAGCACTGCTCAGTGTAAAAGAATCAAGGGCAACCTGCTGCGTTCTGCCAGATATATAGGACTCAAACCACTGCAGCACTGTTTCTGAGAGTTCCACACTGTGCCTCAGGTGATCCAACAGCACCCTATGGTTGACCATATCAAATGCAGAGGAAAGGTCTAGTAGTACTAGAATGGAATGATGACCACTATCCCTTGCTAGGAAAAGATTATGGTGCACCCTGACTAAAGCAGTTTCTGTGCTATGACAAGGCCAGAAACCTGATTGAAAAGGCTTATAGATGTCATGTTTCTCCAGATGTTGTTCAGTTACACTGCCACCACCTTCTCGATCAATTCCCAATAAAAGGTAGGTTCAAGACAGGCCTGTAGCTGGAAAGATCATCAGGGTCAAGAGAAGCTTTCTTAAGGAGAGGTTTCACCACAGCTTTTTTAAGAACCATTGGAAAGACACCCTCCCACAGGGAACACCTGATGATCTCCAGCACAATTGGACTGAGCGAATCCCAGCATTCTAAAAGAAGTTTGGTTGGCCTAGGGACCAGTGCACAGAAAGTGTGGCACAGATTGGAAACCACTCAGGAAACAGCATCTGCTGAAAACTGGCTCAAACTTAGTCCACAGTATTGGAGTGCCTACAGTCTGAAAAGGTCAGGTATTGTCAACTGATGAGCGGCTGCTCAGGGATATCCCAGCCTGGATGGAAGACACCTTTCCAAAGAAGAATTGGTTACACTTCTCACACTTCTTGAGAGAAAAGGCTCGACAAGACTGTAGACAGACTGGATTTAACAGTCTGTCCACAGTCTTCAAGAGTTGAGCTGGTTGGATCTTCCCAACGACAATCACCCATGACAGAAATGTTGCCTTTTTCAGAGTGCTTGCTCCCTGATACTCACCGTAGTGAGTTTTCAGCACCACTCTTTCTGCCTCCAAATGGGACCTCCACCAACAATGCTCCAACCTCCACCCTATAGTCTTTAACCTCCTCAGGTCGTTATCATGCCAGGACAACCTGAGGTGTGAGATCAAGGGGTGTACATAGACTGGTGCTAGGGAACTGAAGGCAGACAAGAGAGCTAAGTTATAACACTACACAGCTCCATTGACCTCCACTGCACAAGCCATCTTCAGACTTCAGATGTCTAGTACTGCCAGGATGCTCTATGGCTCCAAGTTTTTGAAAGACTGCTATCTGACCATCTCCACAGGAGGGATTAGGTGGGGAGCCCCACAGAGGAACTGAATGACATGAATCAAGTGGCCGGATCAACCCTAACGTCACTTATGTCAAGACCCATTAAGAGCCAAGACATGGCAGTGTAGGTGGGTACAGGAGACAACCACCTGTACAAAGCACAGGGATGTCACCACCTGGAGGAACTGTAATGCAAAAGGAGAAGTTTTATTGTTGCAGGTATGTGGGAATGCAAAAATAACACAGGACACAGTAATTGGGTACAACACACCCGCAGTGTGTTTTATTTTATGAAAAAGTGCAAAAATAATAAATAAAATATCAATAAACAGTTCAATCAGGACTAGAAAATAAACAATAGCATAATACTATTCCACCTTACTTCAGGTATCTCAAAATTCAAACCTCAGCTTTTCTGCTGCTTGAGACAAATTCCCTGTTTTAGGCACAGGTCATTCATCTTACCTTAACCTCAAGTAAGTGAGACTGGCTGGTAGCTAATCTGACTCTTGGTGTTTGAGGAGACTTATATAGCCTTCCCACTTATGGGAAAGCCCTTCCCATAACATCCAATTAGTTCTAGAATGGTCCCTAAATTGGGAAACACCTCCTCTAGTACATAATGAGGTTTTACTTATGGGAAGACCCCCTAGAGGAAATCCCCTTCTTGAGGTCTTGCTAACAGGTCAGCACCTTATTTTCTATATATGCAAACAGTACAAACATATATTTCATTTATATATGTGCTGAATTTTTTAGCATGAATACTAGCCCTTTAATTTATATCTCAGGGCTCTACACATAATGGAGCTCCTTTAGAGACCTGCAGTGTCTCTTTATTCCTTAATTTGTTTAATTTCTTTATTGTGTTTAGTTTATCTTGCAGCCCTCTCCTTATTCTGAGGGCTACTTCAACTGTATAGCCTTTCCTCATACATAGGGATGTTCCTGCTCCTTTAAATCATTTGTTTTCTGTGTTGTAGCAGAGTGGCAGACTGCTAGACAATCATTGTCTAGCTGCTCTGCTTTTGGGATCTATATGGATTTGGTAAATCTGCCTCTCTAGCAGCCTATACTGACTGTACACATGCTACGGACTCCTCCGCATCTAGCTGGCACCATTCTACAGCATATCTTATACAAAGCTAACAGACGGGAGTCCTAATAATACACAAGCATCAGTAATTATTTACATAAATACCAAGCGTAAAAGAAAAGTTTGCCACTTGGTTCAAACAGTTCCTGCTTCGATGCAGGATTTCTTTGGCATAACATTCTACATAACAACGGAGTGGCAGTATAATAGTTTAAACATAAGTATAATGCTACTTCATTTGTATCCATAATCCACTTTTCTAAGTGGACATTATTTTGTATTTAACTGTCATTTTAAACATTTCTAAACATTCCTGCATCATATACATAAAAATGGCATAAGCATTAACTTTATGAAGCGCTGTATTTCAAAAAATGCAATTTATTCAACCAGCACCTTATATCTCTTTAAAAGCACTTTGTTATTCTTTATTAAAACAACCATATTTAAAGGCTTGGATGCACGTCATTCATGGCATGAAATGCCAAATAAGCACCTTAAGTTACTTCTGTTTGCCAGCTGGCATGCTGGTCTGATACAGGGTGCTTCTGGGGAATGATGATGAGAGATGGATGCAGGAGAAAGGAAAAAAAAAGGCAATAAGAAAGAGATGTAGAGAGACAGCGAGAGAGAGAAAAGACTGGCATAGATGGCCAATCTATGCCAGGGCTAGACAAAGACAAAGAATAGGGTAAAGAAGTACTATTGTGCAAAAGATTTATAGTAGGAAGGGAAAGGAGATAGAAAAGACATCCGTCCACCGGGTATAGGGACCGGCGGAACATAGTTCTGCCACATTCATCTGCACAAACGTTGAAATCACCCAAAACCAAAAGTTTGGGTGACTCTAACACCAGGTCAGCCATGAAAGTCTCTAGTTCCTGCAGGAATTTGTGTCCACAACCTGGAGGACAGTATATGAGCACGATCCTGCAACTCATACCTGGCCTGCCATTTACAGTCACATATTCATACGAAGGTGTTCAGCAGAAACAGACCACCTGGTTCACTCCACGCCTGCTCAAGTGTGCAGCTAACACTCTAGCCTCAGCTGCCCCACCCCCTCCCTTTGTCATCCCACTGCCGCCCCCACTTCCCCGCCTCACTCTCCACTGCTCCTGTCCCGTGCCTTTTAAAGCTATATGAACATACAAATGTGCCAGCAGAAACAAACAATCTGATTGAAGCCAAGGAGTATGCCATCAGGTCCAGAGTGGGTCTAATGCAGATAGCTATCCCACCCACCCTGCACTCTTGTCTAGGACAATGCATCACGAAGAAACCCAGGGAGATGGACGACCGAAGCACAGGTCTCAAGTCATCCCCAACCAAGTCTATGTAATGCATACTAGGTCTGCAGAGGAATCCACAATGAAGGCTTCCTTCATGACTGCTTCATCCCTGAAAGACCTGGTGCTGCAAAGTATTGCCCTAAGTGGAGGAGTCGAGTCAGCTGGTCCATTAGCCATCAGCTGAGAGGAAAGCTCAGTAGCCCTAGAAACAGGGATCAGGTGGGGGGACCCCTTTCCAGATAACATCTGCTCCCCGGGTGCCTCCTGGATACCACACTCCTGATCCTACCCCCAAGGTCTGTCTGCAAATCAGGTCTACCATTTAAGCAGCACCCTTGAAGAATCCCCAACCTCCTGCAGTGGTGGAGTATGTCGGAAGGCAGGGTACAAGAGAACCCCCCAAAGGGGTGCCACTTCCATAGCTGCTCCATGGAGTAGACGAGACAAGGCCTGACTAAACACATAATAAAACAAGTCAACCTATAAAAATTAAATAAAATCACCCACCTCTGACAATAGAGTTACCCAACCAAAAAACTACATAAAATGCCGTACAGCTGTAGGCAGGGTACAAGGGAACCTCCCAAAGGGGTACCACACCCATAGGTGCTCCATGCAGTAGACTAGACAAAGGCCCGGCTAAACACATAGTTAAAGAAGTTACCCAATAAAAACAAAATAAAACCACCCACCCTGACAAACAAGGTACCCACCCGAAAAATGTTCATAAAATACCCTATGGTCAGAAGAATGACCCAATCACTCATACACCATTCTCACAAAAATAACTCAAACTATACAAACACATTCACACCCCAAGGTACTCCATCTAAATGTGTATAGAACTTGACAAAAGCAGATTAGAGGAGGAACATAAAATTCACAGTGTTACAACAGAAAATAAAAGCCCCATTGTAGCCAAGGTGGAGGTACTTGAAATGTCCAGAAAAACTGGAATAATTGCAATTTCTGCTCTCATCAGAGAAAATCCAAATGCGATCTGTGTAGCTTACCCCACAAATAGTCCTCTCACAGCTGTTGCATGGCTCCAACAGTTCCAGAGAATTAACCTGGGTAGTGTGCATATTCTTAGTTGGGTCACATTGAAAGGTTTTACATTGTGTATCACTGATCTTATTTTCCAGGGGGTCTTCAGGGCAATTGCAGCAAATCCAGCCCTGGTGGTAAGTGCAAGAGGTGTGGGCATATTCATATTGTTATCCAGTGCATGCAAAGTGTTCTATGGTATTACTTTTTAGGCCACTAGATGCGTTGGTGGGTGGTTATAGCAATCTGGAGGGCTATACCAAAGCAGTCAAGCTACCCCAATACCACTCCTCTGGGTGGAGGCACCCGTTCACAGAACTCAGGCCCCTCAGCCTGTGACTATTCCCACAGGCAGGGGTAGAAGCCCACAAGATAGCACCACCTAGGGGTTACATACATGTGCAAATCACCATGAAAATGTATGCTGGTTCTGCTTTTAGCAAAAATGCATGGCGCCAAAGGGCCTCTTACAAAATCTGCAAAGGGAGAGTCAGAACAGTTACATACTTACCATAACAGTAGATCTTTGAAGTCTCTCTTTCATCAGGCAACACCGTCATAACTTATAGCCACCAGGCACTAGGACCACATAGAATCTTTTGCCAGTAGTCTGCCAGGGGCCACCCATGATGACATGAGACGCCAGCATATACGTCAATGTGGGCGGCCCATCCTCACCTCATTTCTCTGCTAGACATCTGCTCAGAGGACCTCCCTCTAGGGAACCAGGAGAGACCCCAGCCCTCCACATACCAGGTGAGATAAAGGGCTGGAAAATGTGGCAATGGAGACAATAGCACAAGAATCCCTTGTTACAACTTCTAAGGGGGAAGAAGGGTGGGACGGCATGGCCTCATGAAAGAGATTCTCTTGAAGACCTACTGTTATGGTAAGTACATAAATGTTCTATTTTCCTTAAGGATATCTCATTCATCAGGCCACACCTTAGGAATGAGTACCAAGCAGTACCAAAAGCTAGCAGTAGGAGTGGCTGGAGTCTATAGGCTTATGAAAGTAGGCCTTGTAGTACAGCTAGGCCAAATCCAGCTCATCTGTGAGAGACAATGTCCAGACTGTAGTGTTTAGTGAAGGTGTGGACAGTACTCCAGGCAGCAGCTGTCCAGATCTCTACAGCGGGAACATTCTGGAAACAAGCAACAGAGGTGGCCATCTCTCTGGTGGAATGACCATGAACCACAACAGGAAGTTCCTTACTGTACTTCCTGTAACAAAACATAATAGTTTGCTAGCCATTTGGACAAAGACTGTTTAGAAACTGGGATGCCCTCTTTCCCAGGGGTGAACAAAACAAAAAGCTGTGAAGTTTTTCTGCAGTCGTTCGTACAATGTGTATAGTGCCTGAGTATTCTATGCACATCCAAAACATGGAACAATGCTTCCTGGACTGGCATGCTCTGGATAATAAACTGGCAGGTAGGTAGTTTGATTTAAAGTAAACTCAGACACTACCTTTGGAAAAAACTAAGGACTAGTACTCAAAGACATCCAGTCTTTGTGGAAAATCAAATAAGAAAACTCATACATTATAGCTTGCAGCTCTGAAATCCTCCAAGCAGAAGTGATTGTGACTAAAAGTAACACTTTCCAAGAAAGAAAGCATTGAGCCGCAAGTCACAGCTGGCTCAAAAGGAACCAAAGCCAACTTCTCCAAAACAAAATTCAAGTCCCAAGCCGGGATTTGATTATGGATGGGAGGCTTTATGTGTAAAATGCCTCTCAAGGATGTATGGGCTACCGCCAGCTGAGCAACCATACAGTCATCAATAGGCACATGGAAAGCAGATATGGCAGCAGGTGCACTTTGAGTGAGGAATACTGCAGGCCTGAATCCAATAAAGACAGCAGGTACTCCATAACCTGATTGCCTGGGCAGATAAATGGATCCAGGTTATGTGAAGTGGCCCATAAAACAAACCACTTCCACTTCATAGACCAAGTGATTCTGATGGACGGTTTTCTAGCAGACACCACAACATCCACCATTTTCTGGGAAACCCCAAAGCAAGCTATGGCTATGTCTTCAGGAGCAATGTGTGTAAATGAAGAAACTACAGGTCCGAATGGACCAGGGCTCCCCATTCCTGTGATAATAGACCTAATAGACCCTTGCACAGGGGCAGAGGTATTGGGGGTTCCACTGGCAGTTGTTGCAGCAGGGGGAACCAGATCTGTTGAGGCCATGGGGAGCAATGAGTATCGGAGTTACCCCCTCCATTTGCAACTTGAGTAGTGCTCTCTGAATTAGAGGGAAGGGAGGAAATGCATACAGGCACCTACCTTTCAAAGAGAGGTACAACAGGTCTTGCCAGAAAACTCCAGGCCCTGGAATAAGCAAGCAGAAATGTGGCAGTTTTGCGCAGTGTGGGGATGCAAAGGTCCAACTCTGGATGACCCCATCTTTCAAACTGGTCCTTGACCACTGAGATCAATAGTTCTCACTCGTGCATCCTGGACTGTGACCAACTTAGTTTTTCTGCCAAAATGTTTGGATGCCTGGAACATGTACTGCTGATAGCTCTAGACTGTGTTCCAGATCTAAATACCAAACCCTCATTGCTTACCTGCACAGCAGATAGGAATGAGCCTCCTCCCCTTTTTTGTTGATGTAATACATTACACTGACATTGTCCATATGTATTAACAGAGGACATGGGGATGACTGGTTCTGGGAGACCTGGACTTCATATAGAAATGCTTGCATTTCCAGAATATTGATGTGCAAAGTGCATTCCACAGGTGTCCACATGCCCTGTGTCTAGTGAGGAACCATGTGCACTCCCCATTCCAACCCCAGAAGCATCCATAGTGAGGATCTGAAAAGGGTAGGGGATCAGGAACAGAACCCCCTTGAAGCAGGTTGCTGCGTTCCACCTTCCATTTGAGCAATTTGCGCACAGATGACGTGACTAGAACCATCTATTCTAGATAGTGCATGAGCTGGTCCCACTGGCCTCTTAGGGTCCACTGGGGAATCCATATGTGCAGTGTGGCCAGTGATACTGTGACAATGGTTGTAGCCATAAGTCCCAGAAGGTGTAAAAGTGTTCTTGCTGATACAGAACAGCTGTCATGCAATAATTGTGCTTGAGCAATCAGCTGGTCACTCTGTCTAGAGGGAGAAAGCCAAGCTCTGAGCTGTGTCCAGTACTACCCCTATGTACCATAGTCACTGGCAAGGTGTCAGCACTGATTTTGGTATGTTGATTGTCACCCCCAAAGTATCAAACAGCTGTCTGGTTCAAGCTAAAGTACTCAACAGCTGGTCCCAGGAGTGGGCTTTCAATAGCCAACCATCCTGGTAAGGGGAAGCATACAGGCCTTCTTTGCAAAGGACTGCTGCCAGTACTGCCCAGCATTTGGTAGAGACCATAGCAGAGAAGACAATCTAAAGGACACACTCTGAATTAGTAATGTCCCCCTTGAAATAAAAACATCAGGTATTTTCTGTGATGTTTCTGGATCTTTTTTTTTCTGTGGACTTTATTTCT
The DNA here is from genome assembly GCA_016271365.2 of Neoceratodus forsteri. Lineage (NCBI taxonomy): Eukaryota > Metazoa > Chordata > Ceratodontiformes > Ceratodontidae > Neoceratodus > Neoceratodus forsteri. Next base: position 512,853,237 of record CM057451.1, read on the forward strand.
GCTCCAAACCCTGGGGAACACTCTCCAGCTACCCTACTAGTTCACTACTCTACTTCCCATCTGAAGCTTGTGTCTTCCAGGGCCAATCCAGCCTAGAAAATCCCCTGACTCTGAACTTCCCAAGGTTGGGTTGCCTACGCTCTGGTGCTCTATCTAGAATCCAATGCACTGGGCTAGAGTCGGAGGGGAGCCCCTGGAAGGCAAGCCCAACTATGGGAGTGTGGTCGGGACACTGGAGGCACCTTCGCCTATCCCCAAGGCTGGGGATTTTTCTGTATGTGGTTCCCCCTAGGAGCGCTGGCGAGCAATGATGCCCACACAGAGAAGCCGTAGGCATCCACCGTGCTCCTCCCCTATGCTGTTCTGGGTACTAGTAGTACCTCCGGTCTCCACCGGGAGTCTCTACTGTACTGGAGAACCCTGGGTCCCTCCTCAGGGAAGGGAAAGGAAAGCAGCTCATCAGATGCTCAATCCTCTCCCTCCCCTGCCGACCCCTAGTGCCTGAGCTCGTTCCCAAACTTGGGTCGCCGGCTTGGAGCAAAGTGTGGCTTCCAGCGCCTCAACCCTTAGTGCCACTGGGGAGGCTTGTTTCTGGACCTTGATATGGGGGTACACATCCTTCACATCCAGGGGGTATATCCAATCCAATTTTTGCAGAAACGGAAGAAGACCATGCAAAGTAACCATTCTAAACTTCCTATGTTCTTTGAAGAAGTTTAGATTCCTAAGATCCAGAAAAGATCTCAGGTCTCCTGTTCACTTTGGGACAAGGAAGTACCAGGAGGAAAAACCTGTGTTCCTGTGTTCTAGAACGACAGGTTCTATTGGCTGTTTTTGCAGCAGAATCATAACTTCCTCCCACAACAGGGGCAGGTACCCTGGAGGTTATGTGGACACCACTGGAGAATGATCTGGAGGATTGTCCAAAAGTTTCAGAGCATGACCCTTTTCTATGATCTCTTGAACCCATGCATCTCTAGTCATTTCCCTTCATTGGGCTAAATGAAGGGAAACATGATCCCCTATAACCAACCCTGAAAATAAAGGTGATTGGGAGTGTACAAGGAGTCAGGCTGAGTCGGTGGGGGAAGCTCCTCTGGTTCTACCACCTCTGGGTGCTTTAGAAAGGGCACCTGGGGTACTGCTGAGGGACTGTTAAGGGCCCTGCTTCTTTGCTCCTGCCCTGCTGTCTGAGATCTAGGAGCTATACCCTGACACCAGTTGGGTGAAAGGCACCACTGCTTCTACCCCTGCATTGGGCATGACAGCAGGAGTGCACAGATTTCAAAGTCCTGCCTAAGCCTTGGAGATTTTTGAGAATCCCTTGTACCTCATGATCAAACAACTTTTGCTCTCTGAATTGGATATTAGGAATTGTTTGTTGCACATCTGTGGCAAACCCTGCTACTCTGAGATAAGAAAATCTCCTGAGACAAATGTCAGAGGCCACAGCTCTGGCAGATGCATCAGAAACATCATAGGCTGTGTGGAGCAAATGCTTACCCACATCAGCCCCAGCGGTTAAAGCTTTCAGTACCCCTGTTTTGAAGCACTTTAATGAAAGGCCTGTGTATCAGCCTTAGCCTTCCTCCTGAGGGTGTTCTGATACTTCATCATGTGGGCCTGGCAGTTAGCAGTACAAAGGCCCGAGGATGCAGAGGCATATGTCCTCTCATTTATGACATCCTGCCTTCTAGATTCCTTACAGAGAAGGAGGAAGCTCATGTGTTTAGACGCCCTAGACCTGTCATGGGCAGCATTAATCACAACTGAGTCAGTCTCAGGTTGTGTGGCATGGAAAGGCTTCCAAGAAGGGACAGAATACATTTTATTTGCCTTTCTGAGGACAGCTGATATGTTGTTTGGTCTGTACCAAGCTGCATAGGTGGCATCCTCTAAAGCTGGGAGCAGAGGAGGTGCCACTTTAGCAGGAGACTCTGGCAGCTCTAGAAACTCCAGCAGGTTCTTTTTAGTGGTGTCCTGCTCTTCTAATGCAAAGCCCATGGTAGCTTGCATCTGCTGTATCATGCTGAAACATGTAGGGTCTTCTGGAAGGGACCTTAGTGTGTTCACCACAGAGTTCTCACTGCAAGCAAAGACTATAGAGCTGGTGCCGTGTTCATATTGGCTCTCGGCATAGTTTTCTGCTTCTTCCTCCTCTTCCTGGATCATTAGATCAGGATTATACTCAAATTCATCATTGACTGGGTTGACAGGAATGAGAGACCTCATCGTCGACGCTGGCGGCAGCATAGGAGGATTCAGTGGCAAGGTAATACCTTGCATCATTGAGGGGTTCTTGTGCAGAGGACCCCATTGATGGGGCTCCCAGGAACAGGGAGACCTGGCAGCAGGTGCCTTATCATATCTGAGAAGGAGAGAAGGACAGCCTGAACATTAATGATTCTTTTGTTAGTGGGCGCAACCAAAGCAGTCAATGGGGGAGGCCAAGTCCCCATCATCGATGGTGCGTTACTGGCCACAGTAGACCCTGTAGCACCAATGCCAAACCCTGACCTTGGTGTCAAGTCGAAAGTTGGCGGGGTGGTCAGTGTAGCTGTCAGAGTAGATGACATCAAAGCAGAGATTGTTCCTGTAGGGTTCAGAAGTGACCTGGAATGTGCTGGGAAAGACTTCTCCATGTCCCAGTGCTTGTGCTTATGACTCCCTGAAGTTTTCTTCTGGGTTTTAGATGGCTGCGATTCAGTCAATGGAGCCGGCAACACAGACTTTTCTTGGAGCTGCTTCTTCATACTCTTAACAGTCTTTTGGGGTAAACATTTCTCCAAAGCATGTTTTTTGCATCATCTGGTTATAGAATTAAACCCCTGGCAGATTTCATAGGCTTTCATGGTGTGGTCTAGGCCTAAGCAGCAGACACAAACTTCATGGGAGTCACCGATGAAGATCTTTTCTCCACACTCACAGTACCAGAAAAGTTTAGATGGTTCTTTCAACGAAATGCAGGTCATTGAAAATCACTATTAAAGTGATTATTTAGCAAGTGAAAAAAATAAAATGGTAGCAATAGCAGCAATAGCAGTGAAATTTCCTACAATGGTTCAATAGGTTAAAATCAACAGCAGGAAAAGAACTGAGGAGAAAAGGGAGCCACCCACGTTTACATGTATGCTAATGTCTGACATTATTGTGGGTGGTCCCTGGCAGACTGCTTGCAAAAGTTTCTGTGTGATCCTAGTGCCAGGCAGCTGTAAGTTCCAAAAGTGTGGCTGGATGAAAGAGACATTCTTGAAGAAGATCTGAAGACACAAACACGTGTTTCATCCTCCTCAGGACTTATAAGTGTTCCATGTCTGTATCTCATCCCAGGGTGGAAACAAACAACTTCCAATTTAGTCTTATGGGTTTGGGTTATGGTGGGCCCAAAGTAAGAAAGCTAGCTAAAAAGATAAAAACCCTAAGCCCAACAGCACTGTAACAAGTATTACTGAAAAAGGGCACTGGCAACAAAGCCAGGTTTAAAAAAAAATACAAAATCATACATACATCCATAATGCAAAGCATCATGGGATATGTATGCAAATCACCATGGACATTTAGGCTGGTTCTGCTTTAAGCCGAAATGCATGGCAAAGGGCTGTTCACACAATCTGCAAAGGGCGAGACCAGAAGACACAGACATATGTTCCGCCCTATACAGGACTCATCGGTGTGCCTTGTCTGTATCTCACCCCAGGGCAAAATGAAGCAGACCTAATGTGGTTTTACAGGTTTGGGTCATGCTGGGCCTAAAATAAGAAAGCAAGATAGAAAAAAAAATCACAGTAGATAAGCACAGAGGCACCCTCGCCTCAGAGCTTTTGTGCTGAGGGTCTTTGTCTTTTTATTAGTTATGGGGTTTATTTCTGAGCTATGGGACCCAATCTAAGCCTCTTTTCAGTTATAACAAAATGGCAGTGTTGTATGAGTTGTGGATTCACTTCAGAGTCATGGGGCCCAAACTGCACCATCTTCCTGTTATGAGCATATGGCAATGTTGTATGAATATTGGCCACCTTCAGAGCTAGAGGGCTCAGACTGAGCCTCTACCCAGTTATAAGCAAATTGTGGTGTTGAGTGAGTTTTGGGGCTCACCAGAGATATGAGGGGCCAGGCCTTTCTAGACCCCCCCATTCAAACACCTCTGTTTCTTGTGCACTGGGAGTCCCATTGAATCTTAGAATGATGTTCAATAATGTAACATTACTGTTACCTTTCAGACTCACTCCAAGGCTTTATACTTGGAAGAGTGCTCCTTGCCCACTCAGTAAGCATCTCCTCTCAGTCACACAGTTTATCTGATAAAGGCATGCTGTTTCTAGGGAAGAAGTGTCCTTAATTACAAGCAAAAAAAAAAAAAATTAAGGGAGGGTCTGCATGGCAGTAAATGCCAGGCCCATGATCAGTATTGCTGACAGCTGTGTGTGAGCCTGTTCAACTGCTGCCTGAATTCCTCGGGCTACAGTAACACCAGCTGCTGCTTATTTCAGCCCAGCAGTTGAGCACTGTCACAAAGTGTGCAGCAATTAATCAAAGGTGACCTGAGGCAAAGCCCATATGAGGGAGAAGGCCCCAATATTAGTAAAGAAATCAATAAAAATAAGTTTTGCATCAAGGAGTCTGTCATAATCAGATTCACGCTTGGGATTCATGTGAAGTGGATAACTGCAGTGTGTCCCTCCCTCCCTTTCTTTTACAGTTTATTTACCTAGGTTGTCCAGCTGAAGTGCAACATCCTATTTTAAGTGGGTTTTTGCTGTTACCCATTTTCACAGTTTATTAACACCAGATAGCCCAAATCATGTGCAAACTTTTCAGTGGAGTCTTGCCGATATCCATATTTACAGTTTTTTTTATAAACGATAGCCCAACTGAAATGAAAATATGATTTTCAGTGAGATCCTGCTAGTACTCATTTTTACAGTTTATTTAGCCAGGGATATACCCTGGTCCAGAGTATATACCCTGTTCAAGCTTGTTGAGCTCCATTCCCCTCCCCCCCCGGTCCCTCATGAGTGGACATCTCCCATGACTCCCTTCCCCCCACGGTGGTGTTTTGGGGGATGGTCCCACCTGAAGCAGCCCACTATGTGAGCTATGATCCCGTGTCAGTAGACACTAGGAGCTACAGAAGCCAGGAAGCTAGGCTGTCTTACAGGTGGTGATTGAGTTTACTCCAATGTGTTTCTTCCTGTTCTCCCTCCTTCCCACAGCTACAAGTTGCCTCGGCTGCATGTAGTGACATTCTGCGGTGGGAGACAGCTCCCTTGTCTCACCACAGGGGGTCGCTACAGCACTGGTGGCACAGCACCATTCCCTCCCCAACTGCGGTGCACGGCCAAGCGTCAGCTACTGTGGTCAGGCCCGACCCTCAACGTGGTATCCCAGGCTTGTTCCCGTACTTGGGTCATCAACATGACAGCATGGCTGGGCCATTGTGGCAGCCTATTAACCATTTTTGCAATTTATTTATCTAAGATAGCCCAGCTTAGCTACATCTCATTTTGTGTAGGGCCCTGCTATTACATTTTGTACAATTTATTTACCCAGGATAGCCAAGGTGAGATGCAACTCATTTTCAGTGGGGTTCTCCTATTAATAATTTTTAGAATTTATTTATGTAGGCTATCCCAGCTGAGATGTGAAGCTCTCATTTTCAGTGAGGTCCTGCTATTACACATTTTTAAATGTATTTACCCAGTATAGACCAGCTGAGAAGCAGCATCTTTTTTTCACTGAGGTCATGCTATTACCATTTTTAAATATATTTACCCAGGAGAGCCCTGCTGAGATACAAGATCTAATTTTCAGTGGGGTTCTGGTACTATCCACTTTTACAGTTTATTTACCCAGGATAACCAGAGGGATATATAGAAAATAACCATTGCAATGGAATGCTGAACAAAAGTCTGTAGAAAAGGAGGCCACCATTTGTCTGCACTACCTGCCCCCATATTCCTTCCCTTACTGCTGCCCCCCCACCAAGTAACTACTAAGCCCTTCACTCTGTCTCACACATGCTGAAGACCATTAAGGCTGTTTTTACCCACCTGCTCTGCTGGTAGGCTGTTCATGACTCAACCACTCTCTGTAAAAATAAACCTTCCTCATATCCCTCCTGAATCTCCCCTTCCTGCCAGCTTCCACTCATGTCCCTGTGTTCCTGTTGAATAGTTCCTTACTGTTTATCGTGTTCATTCCTTTCAGGAACTTGAAAGTCTTAATCATGTCATCCCTCTCTTATCTGGCCTCCAGTGAGTACAATTTTAGTGTCCTAAGCCAGTCCTCGTAGTATCTGTCTTGGTGGCCCTGAATCATTTTGGTTACCAAATGCTGCACCATCTCCAGCCTGTCCTTGTCTTTCCTTAGGTGAGAACTCCAAAACTGGGCACAGTACTCTAGGTGTGGCCTCACCAGTGATCTAAAGAGAGGGAGTAATACCTCTTTCCTGCTATCAAAACCCCTCCCAGTAGGGGACTTCTGGTGATGTTACAGAGTTAATGGCAACTTAGACCTTCAGTTCTGTGAGCAATACTTCACAGTCCTTGTCCATCTGTGGCCCAAAAATACTAAACATTTTGAGAAAAAGGACAATCGAAGACTTTCTAATGGCTACAAGAAGCAGCAGTGAAAACAGAATCGGGCCGATTCAGATTGGGCCATAGAAGCAGCCGTTCCTCATTATGGGAGGCCACAGTATCTCCCCCAGACAGCGATCATGAAGATGGTGAGGAGTCTTACATGACTGTATCAAAAAGACTGTGTGCAGAACTTCAAAGTATTGGGGTAGCTCTATCTAGTCAAGCGTGAATCAACCATAACAGATGGCTGCAGAGATCTGTGCATTTCGGAAAAACACACAATGACAGTGGAGGCCTGCTTGTCAGAGTATGCCTCCACCATGGATGTGCAAATGGAGGCACTGTTCAGCTTGCATGGCAGGGAGCTAGAGCTTAAATTAAAAGTCAAGGATCTGGAAAACTGGCATCAGTGGAACAACATCAGCATCCATGGAATCCCAGAAAAAGCAGAGACAGGGAACACAATTAAATTCATAGAAGGTCTAATGAAAGAATTACCAGGCATGGGAAAAACAACAGAACTTAATGTCACAAAGGGCCCACTGAATGCTGGCTGCACCACCTAAAGACCCCAAGACCAGACCCAGGTCCTTTATTATCACATTCCTCAATTACAGGACAAAACTGACAGTGCTACATCAGGCCTGGGGAGGGAGGGAAGAAAATTATATTCAGGGATTCCAAACTTTAGTTCAAACATGATTTTGGCCAGGCAACAATGCAAAGGAGACAGAGTCTCCTGGCAGTTATGAAAGAGCTGAAGAAACAAAGGGCTGAAGGTAAGACTGGAGGTACCCAGCCAGACACCACCTTTGCTCAGATTATGGCTCTTAAGTGTTCAAAATGCTGACAGAAGCCTCTTCTCTTCTCCTGAAGTACGACATCTGAGTGGAAGAGATGATCCAGCATCTGAGAACTAGAGACCTAGAGGCACAAAGATGGCACAGAACAGAAACCACTCCAGGATCTTCCTCACCAAGCAACAAAACAGTTTGGTATAGGCTGTATCAGAGACTTGAACTGTATGCAAATACTTAAATATAGGTTATTTTTGTCACTTAACTGTGTTGCTGATAATCAGATTGGTGGGGGTTACTAAATCCAACTTGAATTGCTTGTAAACTGCAAATAATGATGGGGATGCAGATGCCAGGAATTTAAGTGGTTAATGAAGCCGTGGGGGTAGAGTGAGAGCCTTATTTTCTCTTTCCTGCTCTCTTTCCCCTACCCACAGTACTGATTAAGGTGAAGTGCTGCCAGTGAGACAAGCTGCTCTTTTCCTTTTCTTAATGATACAAGTGCACAGAATGCTGCTTTTATGGGGTTCTCTAGGGGGGCTGGGTGGAAGGGGTGCCCCTGGGCTGGTAGTGGCTACTGGTGCTGCAGGGGCTCCCACTCTTGGATCCCACAGCTCTGCACAATGCACTTATTGGCTTCCTGAAGGCAGCAAACTTTGAAATCACTGAATATATGCCATTAAAGGGAATTGTCGATGTGAAATTGGATCCCACCTCAGTGTGAGGCAGGGCCTGATTCACATTTTGCAAACAGTTTTAATTTTTTAATTTACAGTGAGAGTAGTAATTAAGATTTTATCTAGTTGATCCTTCCATACCACCTGCTGGTATTTTGAAAGGAAGTGCCCCAGTGATGCACCCACAACCTCTCACGGCTATCCCGAGAATGACGTATAAGCCAGGGAACAGCTGCAGGAGCATACGTAGAGGTCCTGTATGGTCAGAGCCATTAATAGCTCTGCTTTGCAAGATACATGTCTCGGTGCTATACTGAAGACCAGGTATAGACTAACAGTCAGCTGGGTCTCAGTATAGCACTGAGACATGTACATTACAGACCAGAATTATTAATAGCTCCAACTATACAGGATCCATAAATATGTTACTATGGCTGCTCCCCAGCTCATACATCATTCACAGGACAGCCACAGGAGGTTGGGGGTGCACTGCTAGGGGTGCTTCCTTTCAAAATGCCAGTAGGGAGGGATGGCAGGATTAACTAGATAAAATCTTAATTACTACTCTCACTGTAAATCAAAAGTTAAAACTGTTTGTAAAAATGGTAATTGGCCCTGCCTCACGCTGAGGTGGGGCTCGATTACAGGTGGACATTTCCTTTTAATGCTAGCATTCCTGACCAGAAGGCACTTTGGGCACGAAAACAAAAATGAAATATTATAGAGGGACTTTACAAGAAATGTTGGGGGTCAAGGCACTGGGGTCTCGTCCTCTTCTCTTCTCTTCTCTTCTCTTCTCTTCTCTTCTCTTCTCTTCTCTTCTCTTCTCTTCTCTTCTCTTCTCTTCTCTGCCAATATCCAGATCTATGTCTATTTAATCTAAGGACTATTGACAGCATGGGCAATGATTAGAGGTGTATTTTAAGAGCCATAGCCACAAGGCACAATTTGACCAGGCAGAAGTACCACTCTAGCAGCCAGGAGATGAGGGGTCTCTGGACCACCATCTCTAGGGGAATGGGGTCAGCCGACAGTGACATAGCTACACATCATTTCACATAGAAGAGGATACATCCCCACCTTTAGTGAAGCTTCAAGTGAGCATTTACTGGGGACGACGGGGGGGGGGACTAATGTGGACAACAGCATCCATCTCAGTGGCCTCCCTTTTCTCTCAAGAGACAATTGACAACTACTACTCAACTACTCCTATAACTGGTTTCTTGGCTGGCAGTTTGGATGGGGCTGGGGTGGGTCTCACAGTCCAAAAGTGGGATGACTTGGGGAATCTAGGAGGTTCTAGGCCCAGCTTTCTGGGGGCCCTGCACTGACAGAAGGCACAGAGGGCAGAATACCCATGAAGATCCAGAAATAGCAGAGGCCTGAAAGAGAGTTAGGGTACAGCAGTGTACGTTAAGAAAGTGCCTCATTGCCAAAGTGGTGAATTTAAGCCCAGTTTGGGAACATCTCTATGTGGCTGTCCTCCCAAGCATGGGGGTATATCTAGCATGACCCCTGTCACTACAGCAGCCAAGCAGCCCTTGGGCTGCAGGATTTGACATGGTTTGTGTTGAAACACATTATGATTAATGGTTATAATCTATGCCAGCTGCAGGACAGGTTTAATGTTATTATTAATTGTTAATTTATTGTGCTTTTATGAGAAAATCAGCAAAACATTACATGAGAAAATGCCTTGCGATGTAATTTTCTTAGACTTTAGAAAGACCTTTGATTTTGTCCCACATGGAGCCATAGCTGAAAAATTAGAAACAAAAGGTGTCAACCACAAAGTGATACGGGGGATATCAAACTGGTTGGAGGGTAGACAATGGTGATAAATGGTATTGCGTCACAAGAAGTAGTTGTGTCTAGTGGAGTTCCATATGGATCAGTACTTAGTCCCTTTATTTTCCATATATTCATAGCCGCTTTAACTCAGGGTTTAAACAGCTGGTTGGCCAAATATGCGGACGATATGAAAATAAGCGGTACCTATGCAACACAAGACAAAGTAATGCAAATTAAGAAAGATCTCAACATCATTACTACATGAGCAGCCTTATGAGGAATGAGTTTTAACTTTGATAAATGCAAGATTATTCAACTAGGTTCAAAAAATATAAATCATACTTATTTGTGTGGGAAGCATTTGAACACAACAGCACTTGAAAAAGATCTGGGGGTCTATATAGCAGATGATTTAGACAGCACAAAACACATGAATGAGATAATTAGTAAAGCCAATAAAATTTGGTGGACCATTAGAAACAATAACAGATCCAGAGCCCCTGAGGTCCTAGAACCACTTTACAGCTCGAATGTCCTCCCCATTTAGACTATTGTTCACAGTTTTGGTGCCCATATCCCAGAAATGACACGTCAGTTAGAAAGAATACAAAGAAAAGTGACTAAGCAAGTTAAAGATTTAAACAAGTGATATTACAACGATAGATTGTGCAGGTTAAGACTCATGTCACTTAAACAAAGAAGGTTAAAAAGGAACCTGCTTCTTAAGTTGGATATTATAAATGATCCCTATTTATTTACTGATGTTGGTTTTGAATTCCGACAAGATAAGGTAAACACTAGAGGAGATCCGCTTCAGCTATGTTGTACTAAATATAGCAGTACCAGGAGGAAATATTATTTTCCCTATAAAATGGTTAATCCCTTGAATACTTTTCCACTTGAGATTATGCTAAGCAAAAGTAAACGCTTTTTTTAAAACTCAATTTTATTCAAAGGTAGTATGTTAGGACATACACTTACACATCATTGGCTGCAACATTTGACCCTGTGATACACAATTACAGTCTTTGTTTCCCATGATCTTCCTGCTCATCCAGTGCTCTTCCCAGCACTGCCCTCCCTCAGCACATAATGAAGACATTGCTACTGACTATGCCAGATTCTTGTAGTACAGATACCTGTTTTGTAATTTCTCATATTTCCATCTATCTGTTTCCCAGTCAGTTATACGTCTCTGTTTGTCTATGGTGTGTCCCAGATGAGAAACTCCTGAGCTACCCCCTTATTAAGATGTTATCATGTTCGAAAAAGAAAGGAGAAGAAAAGAAAAGGAAGGCGGCTACCTGAGTGATGTCAAGGTTCAGAGGTTAATAGAAGAGTTATACTTGACCCAGCTGGGAGTTAGTAAAGAGGACAGTGTCTGGAAGTCCAGTTTCTCATCCTCAGATTGTCTCATCATCTTCTGAGGTTGTGGTCCACTTTCCTACACAGTTAATGTTCCTGTGAAACAAAGAGGTAGGGTGTTATACATTTGTTTTTTCAAATCTACATCAGGGTCCCCATGTTACTTTTGGACCAAACGTTGTTACTGGCCCTTTAGACCTATTCTTGCAGATATGTACATTCTATATCTAGGTTCCATATCTTAAGCTACTTCTGGTCAGCATCTGTGCTGTATGCTCCATCCTTACTTATTTCTAACAATCAGGCCTTCTCAACCAACTGAGCTGGAAAAAAAATAAATGAGTGAACATAACACAAATTGTATACTTGGCAAGGTTTCATTTTCATACATGTCATACTTCAATACATTTGTTTTCTCTTTCCTTCCTGTTTAGTCATACAGTAATTGTTCCAACACAGGTGTGCCCTCCAGTTCTTCTATAATGTGAGCAAAAGGTAGCCATCTAGTATTAAAACGTTCTGTGCTCAGGTTCAGCCTGGCAGACATTCCCTCCATTGTCTTAATCCTTTTACAGACTTGTATCCAGTGGTCTAATTCTGGGATTTGGCTGGTCAACCATCTTTGTGTAATTGCCTTAAAGGCTGCTACTATGAAAATGTTATAAATGTACCTCTTCAACCCCCTTAACTGCTATTGGGTACAAGCCACACAATACGTTAACTGCACTCAATTCCTGGGGCAATCCCAGGGCTTCCTTAATCTGTCTCTTAATTGCCTCCCAAAATCCTTTTAGGGCCCTGCAGGCCCAGAAGATGTGTGTTGGGGTCCCTCTCTCCCCGCATCCCCTCCAACAACAGTCTGTTGTGGTGTTTCCCATTCATTTTGATTTATCTGGTATGATGAAGAATCTACTCAACACCTTCCATCTGAATTCTCTCCAGCTCCCTGAGTTAGTTGTTCTATGCAACCCTCTCCAGATCAGAGACCATTCTTTTTCATTCATCTTGATATCCAGTTCTGCTTCCTACTTTAGTTGCACTGCTTCTATTCCCTGTTTCCCCACCCATCTGTTTAACTCAGCATATATGCATGAGATTTAATGTTTGGCTGAGGGTGTCAGAGACAGTGACCTAAGTTTTTGTATCATGAGATGCTCTTCTTCCTCCTCTCAGTTACTTGCTTCTAAACTTAGAATATGTGCCCTGATCTGGAGGTATCTGAAGTAGTCTCTGTTACTTAATCCAAACTCTAGTTGCATTTGTTAGAATAATTTAATCCCTGTGTCTGTCTTAAATGTGTCTTTATATTGTAATCCCTTCCTAGCCCATTGCTTGAATGTTGAGTAAATTTGTGCTCGAAGGAACTGCCTGTCCATCCAAAGAGGGCTCCAATACATTTTTTTGGATGAGTAGTTCTTTTTTGACTAACAGCCAGTTCAAGAAAGTATGTCGCATCCATTTGTTTGTAAGGTTAATAAGATCTGAATGGGGCTTTACATTACAGATTAGCACCTCAAGGTGCCTCTCTCTGTTTGTGCTTTGCTCTGTCTCTTTCCATATTGGTTCCTGTGTATGATTTGTAATGCCTAATAATGGTATTAATTGTGCTGCTTCATAATATGCTTTCATGTTTGGGACCCCAAACCCCCTTCCTGCTTATGTCTTTGTAATGTGGTCCAAGCTATTCTTGATCTGCCATTAGCCCACACAAACCCTTTCAGCACTCCTGTAAGTTCTTTCCATTCCATTCTCTTTACTGGTATAGGGAGACACTGGTACAGGAACAGAAACCTCGGCAAGATATTCATTTTAATTGAGTTGATTCTGTCACTGAAAGACAGTGGAGAACACTCCATCTCTTTATGTCTGTGAAGACTTCTGTTTTTAATTTCCCATAATTAGCCACATATATCTTACTTAGGTGCCCTGGTGTGTGTAACCCCAGATATCTGACTTGTTCTGGGGTCCACTTCCCTAGCAGTAGCGTCTCTGGTTGCCATGTAACTCCCCGCTAATCCTGATAATTTCTGTTTTGGAAAGATTTATTTTAAACCCCGATATCTCTCTATATTTCCAAGCCAATTCTAATAATATTTTTATGTTTGTTTCAGGGTGCCTCATGTATATGACAGTGCCATCCGCAAAGACTGAAATTTTATTTACCACCCCTTCGATTGTGACACCCTAACATAGAAACATAGAAACATAGACTTTGACGGCAGATAAGGACCACTTGGCCCACCCAGTCTGCCCATTTCCCTACCTATTGGATAAGCTGCAGATTCTAGTCAGCCAACAGCCTACTTCCTGCAACCCCCCACTATAATTGCCCTATGTCTGTCCCATGCATGTTTGAATTCCCCCACTGTTTTAGACCCCACAACCTCTCCAGGAAGGCGGTTCCATGCGTCCACCACTCTCTCTGTGAAAAAGAATTTCCTCACATTACCCCTGAGCCATCCCCCCTCTAACTTTAAATTGTGCCCACTTGTTCTTACACATCTCTTTTTCTGAAAGATGCTACCCTCCTGGACTTTGTTGATTCCCTTGAGGTACTTAAAAGTTTCTATCATGTCCCCCCGTCCCTCCTTTCATCAAGGGTATACATATTAAGTTCTCTCAGTCTCTCTTCATATGGTTTCTGATGTAGACCCTGCACCATTTTAGGTGCCCTCTTCCGCCCTGTATGTCACCCTCTCTCACTGCTTCTGTGAATGGTTCCACGCTTAAAGCGAATAAAAGAGGAGACAATGGACAGCCCTGTCTTGTCCCCTTCTCTATTCCAAATTGACCCGACATAATGCCATTTGCTTTTACTCTGGCTTTTGGATTCTTGTATAGTAGTCCTATAGTTTTAATGAATTCCCCTTCAAAACCCATATGCTGGAGTGCTCCCGTTAGGTAAGTCCAATTCAGTCTATCAAAGGTCTTTTCTGTGTCTTTTAAGATTGCTATTTGAGGTTCTTTGCTATGTTTGCCCTTCTCTAAGATGTTAATCATTCTTCTAATTGTAACCCCCCTGCAAATGGGGGTTCCCAAAAGACTTCCAGGAGCTTGCTTGAATGCTCCAAGCCTGAATGGTGTTTGGCGTTTAAGCCATTTATCAGTGAGTGTTTTTAGAGCCTCTGGTACTGTCTCTTTAAGAGCTGTCTGCTTGCAGACATAATTAGTTTGTATGGGGGGACTGTGTGCCTCTCTGCTTGAGTACCACTCAAGCTGCTGCTTATTCACTCCATTTTTGCAGTCACTAGGAGTGCAAAGGGAACCTATCTGAAAGATGTAACTGTTTGCCAGAAATCATTTAGAGTAATAATGAAAATACAGTTTGTCTAACCTGCTTTCTTTGCAGTCAGAACTGTGTTTGCCTAGTTCCCCATTCTAGTTTTGAACTGCTGAGCTGGACCAATCAGTGTGGGTTAAGGTGCTCTAAAATGGTGCCTTGGACGAATCAGAACTTGGACTCATAATCTGAGCCAGCCACAAGAGGATTGTATGGGCAGTGACTCTGGGAGATGTAGTTTAGACTTGGCCTTTTTGGACCAACAGGGGCAGTCTATTGTGAGTGACAGCCAATCCAGCCAAGAACTGGGAGGAACTCAAAGGAAGTTTTGTCTGCTGGAGTTTCAGTTGAGCTCTGGCAGTGAAGAGGAAGGAGCCCTGTGCTTTTCCAGTGTGCAGTTTTAGTCGGAAACATGTATGAGGCCCAGAGTTCCGGTCTGCAGCTTGTGTAACTGCTTGTTAGGACTGAATCCATCCTGTGAAGAGAATCAAAGGATATCTGAAGAGTAGAAACCAGGCTCACCCTGTAGAAGACTGGAGAAATTGCTGAATTGCACTTGGTCTGTCAGGAACTGAATCTGCTGTGTGTTCTCCCGGTATTGTGCAGTAATTGTGATCGGATAGAGAAGCAGCCTGCCTGGTATAGTACTTTCTGTTTACTATATAAATGTGTGAAGAGCTTGTGTACCTCAAGTGAATCCTGCTGCCATTAAAGGACTTTTGCCTGTTACTGTTCACCATATAAATGTGTGAGGAGGCTTGTGTAGCTCAAGTGAATCCTGCTGCCATTAAAGGACTTTTGCCTGTTGCAGTTTGCCATATAAATGTGTGAGGAGTCTGGTGGAGCTCAAGAGTAGCCCTGCTGACATTGAAGGACCCTATCTTGTTTGGAGGTCGTGAGTACTAATTCAGGGTCGCTGCCTGTTGAATTGCCACATTAAATCCAAATGGAATTACTGTACTGCTGGCTGTTTAACTAATTTTTCTTTTCTCTGTGTGAAAGGGCCCCTACCAGCTGCCACGGTTTGACTAGCCACTAGGGCTTGGGTACCCAGGGACAGTAACTGGTAGGGATAGGCCTGTGCACAGAGCCATAGGTAGATGAGTAAAGTGATAAGCTAATTAACCTGATTTCCCCCTGTCCTTGTTATATTCCCCCTAAATAAATCAGAGCTGCTTGTTTCAGCAAAGTTATACTGCCTGAGGTATTTGTCTATGTTAAAGTATTGTACTGTGATTGTTGCACTGTATCTTATTTTACAGGAGGTTCCAGTGCCTGAACCAGTCCTGGGGGTAAGTGTATACTGTGAAGGTAATTTGATATATTGTGTGGGCCACTAGTGGGAAGAAAGGGGGGTTGCAGTGTCCCAGAGGGCTGTGACCAAGTTAGTTTAAACACCTGACCTCTGGGTGGAGGCACCCGCCATCGGATCCAGGCCCCTCAACCTGTTAGTGGCAAATCAGGCAAGGGTAGTAGCCCCTGGGATAGCGCCATATAGGGGTTACATCTTGAAGGCTCACCGCTGGGATTGTGTGTCCTCTAGTGGCCATATTTACAAACCACTGTTAAGAAAAAAAAGAAATAAATGGGTACCCCGACAGAAGTGGCTGTGCACCGGCTGGTGGAGTGGTGTACTGGGGAGGAGATCAACCCCCAAAATGCTATGCTTATCCTGGACATCCCTGGTATCAATACGGACACTGTACAGGAGTACTTTCCAAGGTGGAAGGTTTACAAAACCCTGTGGTGGTGGGTCGGCATGCTAATCTGCTCACCCACACTTTCCTGGCCCTAGTAGAGTTTAAGGATCCCATAGATAGCTCCAAAGTGCCACAGACCATTACCCCAGAGAGAGCCCTCACTGCTTGGAGAGTGATAACTAAGGACAGTAAAGACCCAGGGGGAATGAGCCCCCACCACTATCTGAAACTTTTGAGGAGAAATTTGCTAAATGGTTGCTGGGGGAAGGGAAAACTGTGGAGGACTTGAAGAAAATATTCTTGCCACCTGGGGGTGTTCCTCCCCCAACACCCTCTCCCGCTCCAGTACCCGTAATGGTGGCTGAACCAATACAGACTCCTATTTCTGCACCTGCCATTAGTCACGACTCTTACCGAAGGTTGAGGATCTTCTCTGGCACCCTCCCACCCCCAAGGGAGGATGACTGGGAGACCTGATAGACTATGTTGCCCCCAAGTGCTAGAATGGCAAATGTTCGGAAGCCGAAAAAGAAAGAGGGTTAGTGAGAGCCTCCGAGGTCCTGCCCTGGCTACCATCCGTGCTAAACGGGCTAGTAACCCTGAAGTGACTGCACAGGCCTATCTTGAGGCCTTGAGAATGTGTATGGGAGCCCAGATTCTGATGAGGACCTATGGTGGAGAGTAAGAAATGCACAACAGTACCAAGGGAGTTGTTGTCTGTGTATGTATCTCGCTGGAAAAATTGTTGCAAGAATGCCTCAGAAAGGGTAGTTTGCCAGCGATTGAACTGGACCGAACCAGGCTGGACAGGATCCCCAAGTCTGCCCCCCTTCTAGAACTGCTGTTGCTTCAGTTACACCTGGCAAATCGACTGGAATCCACCCCTCCTATGATGAGTTAATGAGAGAAATTCAAGGAGTTGAGAAAAGGCGACCTCGGGAGGACCTGCACCAACAGCTGCGGCTACGACCCAGTGACTGAGGGTGACCCATCAAGTGAAGTTCAGGGGCAGAGGTTGGCAGTCAATGAGTGCTCTGACAAGGAAAAGATATGCCACAATGGGGCGAACTGTTGAGAGAGATCCGGAATTCAAAACAGTCCTTTATGAAGGCCACGCCTGCAAGTAATGGCCCTGACCTATATCCGACTGCATCTGCTATGGGGGTGGGGGTAACCACCCATATGTCTCCTGCTGATAACGGCTCCAAACTCGATTTCTTGACCATGGAAGTGGAGAAACTGACGAGATGTCTCCAAATGCTTATCACGCCGCAGACAGAGATGGCACCCAGGTTTCCAGTTAGTAATACCCCTGCCCTGGCTCCCAGTGTGGCGCCTCAGCCAGCTCAAACTCCAGAAAGTATGTTTTGCTATAATTGTGGGAAAGATGGGCACATGAAAAGGGAATGCCGGTCCCCAAAAGACACTGACAAAGTTGCATATAGGCTACAAGGAGAGCTTCGGAGAACAAATCAGTGGTTAAGAGGCACAAAATGATCCCAGTGAGGGCACCAAAATGCTAACTCACGCCTTTTGTGGCAAGGTCAGTTGCCCAGGCCCCGCTACCACCTCTCCAGACTGGTCCAGAATAGTGGGTCCCTCCATGGAGACCACTGTAAAGGTGAATGGAGTGTCTACAAGAGCTGTATTAGACAGTGGCTCCCAAGTGACAATTATGTTCCAGGATTGGTATCAGAAGCATTTGTCAGACGTACCCTTACAACCATTAGAAGGACTGCATGTAGGGGGTTAAGTGAGAAGGCCTACCCCTATTCGGTATATCCAATTTGGCTGTCTTTCCCCACCTCCGTGGTTGGAGTGGCCGAACAAGTAGAGACCCTAGCCTTAGTGTGTCCCCCACTGGACTGTATGATGGTGTCCCTTTGTTGATTGGAACAAATGCTCATATGTTCGAAGGCTGGCACAGTTGTGTTATGAAAAACAGGGGTCAAAGACTAGTAGAGCTTTAAGAGTTCCGGCTTTAATTAAGAAGGCCTATGAGGCACAGAGAGATGCTGAAAAAATAGAACCAGAGGAACCGGTCGGAATTGTATGGAAGAAGGATCCTGAGTCTCTGATCCTGGTGCCAAATGCCCAGTGTACCTTACAGGGAGAGGTCCGTATCAGAAAGGATGTTAAGAATAAAATATTAATGTTGGATGCACCAGGCAATGGAAAGTGCCAGAGGACTGCTGGTAAAGCCTAGTATTTTGCCCGCTAGAGCCCATGCTTATGCCAGAAGGGTAATGGTCCAAGTTCATAATGTGTCTGAAAGAGACATTCGAGTAAATAGAGGTTGCATCCTGGCTAATTTGCATTGTGCAGACACTGCAGTGCTACCCAGCAGCAAGAGTTCGAGGAAGAATGACAGAGTAACGCCTGACTTGTTTGATTTCGCGACTCCCGCTGCCAGCTGAATGGAAAGTGAGGATCAGTGAGAAGCTTGCCCAGAGAGACCAGGTGTTTTTTAAAGGATGGGATGTAGGATGCGTGCAAGGAGCTGAGCACAATATCCGCTGCATGACGAAAGACCATTTCGTGAGAGGTCTCGACGCCTGGCACCTGCTGACATAGATGATGTGAGATGGCATCTGCAAGAGATGTTAGCTGCTGGTGTAATACAAGAATCCAGAAGCCCTTATGCTTCCCCATTGTGGTAGTGAGGAAAAAGAATGGGACAGTAAGGATGTGTGTGGATTATCGCACTTAAACGGTGGACTATCCCTGATCAGTACACAATGCCCGCATTCAGGATGCTTTGGACTGCCTAAACGGGAGCAAGTGGTTCTCTGTGTTGGATCTCCGCAGTGGGTACTACCAGATCCCGATGGCCCCAGAGGACCGTGGAGAAGACAGCCTTTATCTGTCCGCTTGGCTTCTATGAATTCATGAGGATGCCTCAAGGGATTTCAGGTGCCCCAGCCACTTTTCAACGATTGATGGAGCGTGCAGTGGGGACATGAACTTACTAGAGTGCCTGGTATACCTAGATGATGTTATTGTGTTTGGCAGCTCACTGGAGGAACATGAGAGCAGATTATTTAAGGTATTGGACCGACTGAGGACTTTGGCCTTAAACTGTCCATTGATAAGTGTCAATTCTTTCAAACATCTGTAAAGTATGTGGGACACATAGTATCCACGAGGAATAGAGACCGACCCAAGTAAAGTTGAGGCCTTGACCACCTGGCCACAGCCCAAAAATCTAAAAGAACTGCAAGATTCCTGGGATTCTGTGGTTATTATCGTGTTTCATCAAGGACTATTCAAGAGTGATCCGCCCTTTACTTAACCTTACTCAAGGGTATCCCCAACCCACAAAAATACCAAAAGTCAGCGCCCTCAAGACTGAAAGAGTGTATTTTCATCCAGTGAAGTATTTGGGGCCCGCTGGACTCCTGATTGTGAGACTGCTTTTCATGAGATCATATATCAACTTACCCATGCTCCAGTGCTGGCCTATGCCGATCCAAGAAAACCTTCGCCCTGCACACTGATGCTAGCTTGCAAGGGTTGGGGCTGTGTTATACCAAGAGCACGAGAATGGCCTGAGACCAGTGGCCTTTGCCAGTAGAAGCCTGACCCCATCCAAAAAGAACTATCCTGTACATAAGTTAGAGTTCCTAGCTTTGAAGTGGGC
This sequence comes from Neoceratodus forsteri, assembly GCA_016271365.2. NCBI lineage: Eukaryota > Metazoa > Chordata > Ceratodontiformes > Ceratodontidae > Neoceratodus > Neoceratodus forsteri. The sequence continues at coordinate 512,873,068 of CM057451.1, forward strand.
TATTGTTGACCAATTCCATGAGTACTTGTATGGGGCTAAAATACTAGTAAAAACTGACAATAATCCTTTGACCTATGTGCAGACCTCAGCTAAGTTGGATGCCACTGGCCATAGGTGGCTTTCTGCATTATCTACATATGACTATGCTGTTGAATACCGAGTAGGCCTGAACCACATAGATGCTGATGCTCTCTCCCGGAGGCCTGTTCCCCAGAATGATTGGGTCAGATCGGCAGAACCTGACATTCGGGCACTCTGCCGGAAGTTTGACAGGGAGGAACAAATGTCCACGGACGCAGTGGACTGCATGGTGGATTGCTTGGGACCCTCTGAGAATTGCATACCTGCTGCTTATTGCCACTTTTCTGCAATAGACATTGGTGCACTGCCTCAGCTGGACAATGACAGTATTCGTGGGCTCAATCCCGATCCCATGATCAAATCAGCTTTAGAAGCCTCTATGCAGGAAAAGATGTGTCCAAATTACGCTCCACTGATTTGAGAACTGCACTGTTATACAAAGAAGGTCCTAAGTTGAAACAGATCAATAAACTGTTGTACAGAGAAACAGTAGACAGAGGGGGACAAGTATACAAACAACAACTAGTGCTGCCCACTGCCTTTCGAGACTCAGTACTGAGATCCTTGCACAACCACATGGGGCACCTTGGTATAGACAGAACACTTGACTTGGTGAAATCCAGATTCTATTGGCCTAAGATGGGGGCTGATGTGGAGCAACACATTCGAACTTGTAGTCGCTGCTTACAGAGGAAAGCTTTGCCCCAGAGGGCTGCCCCCCTTGTTAACATCATCACCAGTGCACCCATGGAGCTGGTCTGTATTGATTTTCTGAGTTTGGAGTCAGATCAAAGAAATATCAGTAATGTGCTGGTGGTCACTGACCATTTCACGAGATATGCCCAAGCTTTCTCCACCAAAGACCAGAAAGCATCCACTGTGGCCAAAGTACTTGTAGAAAACTTTTTGTTCACTATGGGGCTTCACAAAGAATCCATTCTGATCAAGGAGAGACTTTGAGAGTCGTCTGATCAAAGAGATGCTTTCTCTGTGGGGTGCGAAAGTCCAGAACCACTCTTACCACCCCAGGGGACCCACAGCCTGAACGCTTCAACCGCACTTTGCTAGATATGCTAGGCACCCTGCACCCAAGGACAAGCCTAGATGGAGCCAATAAATTAGCACCCTGGTACATGCTTATAACTGCACCAAAAGTGATGCCACTGGTTCTCCCCTACTGCCTGATGTTTGGAAGAGAAGCTCGACTACCGTAGATGTGTGTTTTGGGGTCTCTCCTGATGGGGTTCAAGCTGACAACTATTTACAGTATGTGCAAAAGTTAAAGGCCCAGCTAACCCATGCGTATAACTGGCTCAAACCATGGCTGCCAAAAGAAATCTGGCCAACAAAGAAAGGTATGATAAAAGGGTGAAAGCACAGGAACTCCAGGAGGGAGATTGGGTATTGCTAAGAAATCTGGGACTGCATGGCAAACACAAGATTGCTGACAGATGGCACCATCTCCTCACATTGTAGTGGGCAAACTAGATGATCTGCCAGTGTACAAAGTAAGGCCTGAGAATAATTCAAAAGATGTAAAACAATGCATAGAAATCATTTACTGCCCATTGGACAAATCTTGATTGAGTCTGAACCCCAGAAGATGCCCCTCTGGACCAGTGACTAGAGGTGCTGCTAAGAAAAGATCAAGAAAGTCTGCACCTACAGAAGCAGAGTTAAAGTGTTCCCTCCACAAGTCCCAGTTGAGCATGACTGTCAGTCAATATCAGAAGAAAGCGAGAGTGACTTTGAATACTATCCTTCTTATGAACTGAGTCAATTGTTTCGGGCAATCCCTAGTCAATACTGAAGAAGCTGGGCCTTCTGGACTGTCTAAGCCCCCAGCTTTGTCCCTGGAGCCAATGCTCCCAGAAAGTGAAGTGCAAAGCATCAGATCAGATGAAATGGAATCATTGTGCATGGTTGAACTGTTTGAGCTTCAGGGAGAAAATGATGGATTGGGGCAGACTGGTGATACACCAGAATGAGAAGAGTATTTTGAGTGCCCTGACAGTCCACTGCCAGTGTCCGAAAGCTCTCCATGTGAGCCAAATGTTGTGGACTCAGAAACTGTAACTCCTGGAGCTGAAAGTGCCCCAAGTTCTAGTCTCTACCCCATGGAGACCCCTGACAAGTGAGGACAATGCTGAAAATGAGGCTCAGAGTGCAGAGACTGTAACAGTTCCCTAGAAAGACTGGTCGAGCTGTAAAGCCTGTGGTGCACCTCAGTTATGATTCCCTTGGGAGGCCTGTGGACTTGCCTCTCAATGTTGTCCATAAAGGAGTGTATGTGTCCCCGAACTCATTGCCCAAACTGAGTGTCAGTGCTAACTCCAAGTTACTTGTGTTGCCTCTACATGGTGCCTTGCCCCATCCAGCCCCAAGGTAACTGATAGAGAAGGGCCCTCTCTTCAGGTTTCATGTACAAGAGGTAATAACTTGAGTTATGGTACAATGTGTGTGTAATACTGTGTAAAGAGTGACGACTGCAATGTTTCAGAAATGTGTTCTTGGTAAAATGATATATTGACTGATGATTACATGTGTGAGCCTAATGCAAATGTATATGGTTGCAGTTGAAACTTATGGGGTACTTGCTTGACGCGGACGCCAAGCTTTCCCAGGCCAGGAAGGGTGTAATCCCCTGCAAACGGGGGTTCCAAAAGACTTCCAGGAGCTTGCTTGAATGCTCCAAGCCTGAATGGTGTTTGCGTTTAAGCATTTATCAGTGAGTGTTTTAGAGCCTCTGGTACTGTCTCTTTAAGAGCTGTCTGCTTGCAGACATAATTAGTTTGTATGGGGGACTGTGGCTTTCTGCTTGAGTACCACTCAAGCTGCTGCCAATTCACTCCATTTTTGCAGTCACTAGGAGTGCAAAGGGAACCTATCTGAAAGATGTAACTGTTTGCCAGAAATCATTTAGAGTAATAATGAAAATACAGTTTGTCTAACCTGCTTTCTTTGCAGTCAGAACTGTGTTTGCCTAGTTCCCCATTCTAGTTTTGAACTGCTGAACTGGACCAATCAGTGTGGGTTAAGGTAGCTCTAAAATGGTGCCTTGGACGAATCAGAACTTGGACTCATAATCTGAGCCAGCCACAAGAGGATTGTATGGGCAGTGACTCTGGGAGATGTAGTTTAGACTTCGGCGCCTTTTTGGACCAACAGGGGCAGTCTATTGTGAGTGACAGCCAATCCAGCCAAGAACTGGGAGAACTCAAAGGAAGTGCCCGTTTTGTCTGCTGGAGTTTCAGTTGAGCTCTGGCAGTGAAGAGGAAGGAGCCCTATGCTTTTTCCGTGTGCAGTTTTAGTCGGAAGCGTGTAAGGCCCAGAGTTCCGTCTGCAGCTTGTGTAACTGCTTGTTAGGACTGAACCGTCCTGTGAAGAGAATCAAAGGATATCTGAAGAGTAGAAACCAGGCTCACCCTGTAGAAGACTGGAGAAATTGCTGAATTGCACTCGGTCTGTCAGGAACTGAATCTGCTGTGTGTTCTCCCGGGTATTGTGCAGTAATTGCGATCGGGATAGAGAAGCAGCCTGCCTGGTATAGTACTTTCTGTTTACCATATAAATGTGTGAAGAGGCTTGTGTACCTCAAGTGAATCCTGCTGCCATTAAAGGACTTTTGCCTGTTACTGTTCACCATATAAATGTGTGAGGAGGCTTGTGTAGCTCAAGTGAATCCTGCTGCCATTAAAGGACTTTTGCCTGTTGCACGTTTGCCATATAAATGTGTGAGGAGTCTGGTGGAGCTCAAGAGTAGCCCTGCTGACATTGAAGGACCCTATCTTGTTTGGAGGTCGTGAGTACTAATTCAGGGTCGCTCCCTGTTGAATTGCCACATTAAATCCAAATGGAATTACTGTACTGCTAACTGTTTAACTAATTTTTCTTTTCTCTGTGTGAAAGGGCCCTACCAGCTGCCACGGTTTGACTAGCCACTAGGGCTTGGGTACCCAGGGACAGTAACTGGTAGGGATAGGCCTGTGCACAGAGCCATAGGTAGATGAGTAAAGTGATAAGCTAATTAACCTGATTTCCCTGTCCTTGTTATATCCCCTAAATAAATCAGAGCTGCTTGTTTCAGCAAAGTTATACTGCCTGAGGTATTTGTCTATGTTAAAGTATTGTACTGTGATTGTTGCACTGTATCTTATTTTACAGGAGGTCCCAGTGCCTGAACCAGTCCTGGGGTAAGTGTATACTGTGAAGGTAATTCTGATATATTGTGGGCCATTAGTGGGAAGAAAGGGGTTGCAGTGTCCCAGAGGGCTGTGACCAAGTTAGTTTAACTATTGCAAACCCTGACCTCTGGGTGGAGGCACCCGCCATCGGATCCAGGCCCCTCAACCTGTTAGTGGCAAATCAGGCAGGGGTAGTAGCCCCTGGGTTAGCGCCATATAGGGGTTACATAATGTTATCAGACCGGTGTCTCCCTGGGATAAACCCAGTTTGGTCTGTGTGTATTAGTGTTTGTATGATCTTTTGTAGCCTGGTCACCATAATCTTGGAAAATATTTTCAGATCGTGGTTTAGAAGGGAGATAGGTCAATATGATTCATAGCACTCTGTGTCTTTCCCCTGTTTGGGTAATACAGTTATAATCGCCTCATTCCAAGATTTGGGGGGTTACTTCCTTTGTTAGGCAGTGTCTGACTTGGTCACCCAAAATTGGTGTGACTTGCTTGATAAAAGTTTTATAGAAATCTGCGCTTAAACCATCTGTCCCTGGTGCTTTGTTAGGTTGAGATCCCTTCTTGTGGGAAATACTTCACCATTACTAATTGACACATCCAACAGGTTTCTTTCCTCTTCAGATAGTTTGGGTAGTTTAATCTTAGCTAAAAAGCTCTGCATTTTGGTTCTCACCATCTCTGAGTTGTGGTCTTCTGAGTATAGTTTTTTATAGTATTCTGCGAATTGGTTTGCTGTTGAATTGCTATCTTATATTTTGATGGGTTTTTTTGTCTTTGATTTTAATTATTGTTTTTCCTGCAGCGTTTTGTTCTCAGCCAATATGCTAGTAATAAGGCTGCCCCCTCCCATCTCATAATATCGATGTGCTGTGTATCTTAACTGACCTTCTACTTTTCTATCTTAAATGTCTTGCAATTCCCTTCATGTGGCTTGAATATCTTTCAGAATATTAATGAGTGATGTCTGTTTATGTTTCTCTTCTAACTTTTTTAATTTGTGTTCCAGGTATATCTGTCTGGCCAGATGCTGTTTCTTCTTGAAAGCTGACCAGCTGATTATTCGTCCTTGCAAGATTGCTTTCATAGCATTCCAGACCACCTGCTCCTGCACCTCTCCCCCTGCATTTCTGTTCCTATATTCTTTCATTTCCTTTTGTTTCTTTAAAAGCTTTGTCATTTAATAAAGAGTTATTCAGCCTCCGAAGTGTATGATTTTCTGTTTGATTTGTTCTTATTGTTATAGATATCGGGATATGATCAGATATCAACATTTGGCGTTTGTTACTGGCTGTATCTGCTCTAGGTCTGCTTTGAATGTGAGAAACATATCTACTGTATCCTGGAATATTCCTGGTGTGGGTTTGAGTAAAAGGTGAAATCTCTCTCCCCTGTGTTGTTTCCTCTATATATCCACCAGCCCTTGCTTCTTCAGACAGTTCCTTAGCATTTTATTAGCGGCTTTATTAGTATGGCTATTTCTAGTGGACCTGTCTTGTTGCAGGTCTAAGACACAGTTAAAATCCCCCCCCCCCAATTATCACCAAGCCCCTGTCCAGTTGGGCTATCTTTTGGAAGAGGTCTTTAATGAAACCAGTATCCTAGACATTGGGGGCATATGCATTTATTATGTGGTATTTTTTCTCATTCAGGAGTCCGGTTACTATCACCCATTGTCCCTCTTTGTCCTGTTCTGAATTCAGGGACTGGAATCCCAGACCTTTCCTGATTAGCACTGCCACTCCATTTTTTTTTTTTGCAGATATATGAGATGCTGTGACCCCCCCCCACCCCCACCCATTTTCTGTTTAATTTTTCATGTTCAAGCACTGGAAGGTGAGTTTCCTGCACCAGTGCTATGTCTCCCTCCAGTTTTTTGACTCATTCAGAATTTTAGCTCATTTTACAACTGAATTAATTCCCTTTACGTTAAGGGACACAAGTTTTAGTATATTCATTTTCTGTTTCAAGGATTTTTCAGCATACTGCCTTTGTGAACATATTAGACATCTGCTGTGAGGTTCTATTACCAAAGTATACCTTGCCAGTGAGCTTACTTTCAATGCTTAGAACAAATAACATATTCAAACTGTGAGAACTATATACAACCATATACATGCTATTGATATGATGGTACATCAGCCTCTCCTCCACCCTGATGCTGTACTTCAAGGTGACTTCTAAGGAATTCTACAATTCTAGTCCTGCCAGCCCACTTTCCCATGAGACCTTTCCTTCCCTGAGTTCCCCTTATGTTGGGACCGTGAGTTTGATTCCCCCCTTTGAAGGCTAATCAAGTCTCCTTTCACGAGTCTGGGTGAAAAAACAGAAATCAAACTCAATCCCAGACTCCCCTACCTTGAGTATTATAATTCTTGTTAAGTGATACTCTCGGTCCGCTTTCAGATTTAATTATCTCTGACCCGGTATTGAGAGACTCTGAAGGAAGAGCCCCACCCATCTCTATCCTCCCCCTCCCTCCTTTTATGTTATGGTTGCTCTACCCCCCTCCCTTATCCTCCACAGACTTCATATTTCACTGTACCTCTCACTACTGTAAGGCAGTATTTATTATTCTGGAGTCATTCTTCCCTAACCCCCTCGAGATTATTGCCTCTGTGCTCATTCTTAACCTTCCCTGCCCCCACCTGGCTCTTATACCCCGACTTTTTTTTTCATTACTATTACCATTATCTCTCCTCTCCATCTGTGGCCTCTACCATTATGACTATCTTACCCCCTCCATCACCCACTTTGGGTTCTCTTCAGACCGTCTTATGCAAAATGTATAATGCTAGCTTTGTTCCGTGAATTAATCATGAACCCTACTTATCATATTCTCCCATCTCTCTCCTGTTGTCATGAGGGAGGCAGGCAGTTCTTGTGCTGTCTTGTCGGTGGCCCTGAGTGTATGATATTTTTCAGCTATACAACCTCATCTAGATATGCTATGAAGTTCTCTGCCTTTGCTTCCCTCAGTCCCTCTCTCTCCCACCCGTATTTTGAATCTATCAACCCCCCGTCACTGCCTTCCACTCTATATTCTGTGTTACCTGTAATAAATCATGTTGTTTACACTTAAAGGGCTGCAGGGATATCTTTTCTGTATCCTTATTATAATTTCCTCTTTCACACTACCCGCTTTGCTTTCAATTCAGATACCGCCCTTCACCTGTCAGCCCTGCTTGTTATCGAGACTCTGCACTATCAAATCAAGTGCAAAGAAATGAAAAGGGCAAGAAAAAGAAAACAATTTAAAAGCAACAAAACAAAAAAAAAAAACAAACAGAAGAGAAAAAAAATTCCAAGAGAGGCTAGACGAGGCACAGTTCATTCAGTCCTGTTACAGTCTCTGTCTGTTTTCAATGCAAATGCATTTCTGTTCACTCCGCTGGTTTCTCCTTCTGGTGTTCTCAGTTAATCCGTATCTGCACCACTCTCCTTCCCTTTCATCAGGTGCCAAATATCCACCTTCAAATATCTGGGAAAGTCTGCTTCAGTACTTGGTCTCTTTCTGGCCGACCCTACCCTTTGCCACATTGATTTTTGTAGATCCATTTCCAGCTGCTCCATTGTTGTTTCTGGGCAGTTGATACCCAACTTCACTAATTGGGGAGCTGCCGCTGACATATTTTTGAACACCTGTACGCCCTTGTCCAGAAAGATTTTCAACTTGGCCGAGAACAGTACCTGGGCCTTAATGCTGCATTTGTCTCTCAGTTGATGAACCACATTCCTGGCCTCTTGTCTTTTGGCCTGGAGAGCCAGGGAAGTTCGAAGTACAGAGGTTGGTTTTCATACATTATCTTCCCCTGCTTCCACACTACCCCAGTATAGCTTCTTTCATGTACGAACATACGAACATAAGAAATTTGCCAGCAGATAAAGGCCTAGAGGTCTATCAAGTCTGCTTGAATGTGCAGCTAGCACCCCTTATTCTGCAGCTGCCCCTCCCTTCCACCCTTCCCCTTCATTAACCCTCCCCCTTGTCCTGTCCTATCCTCGTTTGAAGCAGTCCACTGTTCTACTGCATACCACTTCAGCAGGTAACGCATTCCACCCAGCCACCACCCTCTCTGTAAAAAAGTGTCTCCTCATCTCCTCATCTGACGATGCAGCATTTTAATAGTTATTGAGCATGGTCATGCATTGCTGTCTGATGGCTTTGGACCAAATGACCAATGCACTCTTTCATTGGTAAGATTCAAATCTTCTGGTAGTTTTATTATTGTTTTCAGCAGATGGGTGATAAATGCTATCATAGTGGGGAATGCATCTTCTGCCCCTTCTTTCACTAAGTGTATTGTGAAATTATTACGCCATGCCCTATTTTCGGCATGCTCCATCCTTATTTGATGTTCCCTGTCCTGTTGCAGCAAGTAGAGGAGCAAACTGGAGTGATTACATTGATTATCAGTAATATCCCCTATTTGTTTTTGTGTTGTGGTTATTTTCTTGTCTAAGTTCTTTAAATGCATGTTTAGGTTGGCAAGAACTGACTCCAGGGTCTGTACTGTCATGATCACCTTTCCGATGGTGGCATTAGATGTCTCCTTTTCTCCTCGAGGTCTCCCTCCAGGTCCAAAGATGCAGTAGAGACTGGGGATTGCAGCCTTGAGTTGCGAGGCCCCGATGACTGCATGGCTTTTCTCTCCCCTTCTTGGGATAAGTGTTTGAGTTTTGTAGTCGAGGTTGCCGCGGTGATCTTATTCTGCCTGGCAGACATTCTGGCTACTGTTTCTCCTTTTTTCAGCAGTTTTCTGAATTTTAGAACCAAGCATTTCTAAAATATGTTATTGGTAGGTCTCTGAGCTGTTGTTCAGATATCTTCTCACATCTTGTGACATCACCGGAAGTCAGTAAACACATTTTTAAGCAAAAATTGGATACATGGATCCTGGAAAAAGGGGAATTGCAATATTATAGGTTATCAAAATGGCAACTATCTATGGGAATTGTTTGCCTTTGGTTCCCCAAATCTGCTTAGTATGATCCTTAATTATTTTCAGTACAGCTTCAGTGAAGTCTACAACTACAGACCTTTGTGGGCGTGGAGGTAAGACAATAAGTCTCTTGCTAACCACTTAGGCTACAAAACAATGGGCTCATTAACAGAAGGGATCTTAAAATAGTCTCTTAGAATATTTGAGGCATTAATAATACCATTAAAAGGATAAGGCTACTCCAAGATCTTAACAGAGGAAGAATACATGTGACTTTTTTTCTGAAGACACACCTCACCCAAACAGAACATTAAAAACTATCCAGGCAGTGGGTGGGGGAGGTGTACACATCCACATATGAACAACAACCCTACAGAAGGGGGTATCATTTTTGCTCAAAAGAGATCCCCCCAGTGGTGCAGAAAGTGACTCAAGATAAGGAGGGCCACTTTATAAAATTGGAATAACTATATAGGGATATCCCATGCGCACCACTGAATATATGTAGGCAATAGCTAATGACAGGGTGTCCTGTTATTGGGGATTAATGCACACCCAGGTGCATTGTGAGGCACAAGGTCGGAGGCCCAGTGTCCTCACACCACCCGGGTGTGCATTAATCCCCAATAACAGCACACCCTGAAGCGGATTATTGCGCTTATAACATGGGTTCTGTTTTAACAACAAATAAATATGAAAAAAGCTGTTTCTTGCTCTTTAAACAACAAAAAAGGCACTGTATCCTGCTGCATGGACAAATAGTCCCCAACTAATAATGCATTTATGCAAAGACAAATGTCGGAAATACAGTACTCACATGATTTCTGAGATTTGCTGTGCGTAATATATATTCTACAACAAAGTGTACTATATAACTGAATGCTTTAGGACCAGAGAGAGACACACAGATAGGAACAGAAACACCAAGCACATTGCAACAACTTTTGTTAACACTGTTTCCTGCTCTGTCCCTCTCACCAGAACGCACACTTGCACAAATCGCTTGAATCCTCCTCTCTTTCCCAAGTAGCTCCTGGTCCCAGTTTCACTCTCTCAACTCAGGACACTGTACTAGGACACACACAGCACAGCAGTGCAGAAAGCAACACATACCCATTTCTGTCCATGCCAGGTACAGATGGCAACTAAACAACATGGCAAACAATTAAATAAGGCAATGTAACATAGTCACACACCCAGCATTAAGCAGCATGGTAGAACCATTGGACATTGATTTTCACTCATTTACACCACTTGCGAGCATGGTTTCAGTGTGCTGCTTCTCACTGTGTCTGTGTGTGTGGCAGTACTACATCTCTCTCTCTCTCTCTCTCTCTCTCTCCCCATCCCCACACGGTAAACTAAGCTGTGCCGAGGGAGTGTCTGTTGCTCTCTCGCTCTCTGTTGCTCTGCTCTGCCTCTCTGGCTCTGGGGATCACTAACTAGTGTGTTTCTGTCACTGCTGAGACAGGGGACTGTACTGTCACTTACTGCTGAGAGAGACAGAGAGAGAGAAAACCAGAGATTGCCGCAACTGTCGATTTCATGTGGCACTGTTGGGGTGTGTGCGCCTCTCTCTCTCTCTCTCTCTCTCGTTACACTTCGTCCACTGTCACTAACCACTGTAAGGGGACCACAGATTGTTGACTTCAGTGGTGGAAGGGGGGCATACTCAACCCATATGTTGCCAATCACCGACCAGAGATATGGACTGCTTTCAACTGTGTGCCTGTCATGGCAGCGAGGTCCACTCGTTGATGGCAGGAGCTGCAAGGAAATGCTCACCTTTAACCATCTGCTGAACATGCTTTTGTGCCGTATGCCAACTGCAACACACTCCACCTCCCAGTGTGTCACTGTCGTGTGCGACTGTGCTTTTGAATGGAGATACACAGGCAAAGGCATGCGGGCACCAGATAGCCGCAACTTGGCAAACAGCACCGCAGATCCATGGGTTGCAAATGGGCTGCAAAATGCAGAGGGTAGGGTTACCACCTTTTAAGAAGCCCAAAGTGGGACATTTCTTACTGAAACATGATTTTTCTCAGGGCAGTATGTAACCTTGACCAATGCAACAGACTTGTTTTCTCTATAAAATCAGAATTAAGGCTAAGTATTATAGTTTCTTAGTTGCTTCTATTGTTTCTTATCATTTCAAGGTATTTCAGTTAAGGTACTGTAGTTTTCTACAACATTTAGTGGAAAGTTAGAAAATATTTTTTCTACTATAAAATCAGTTTATGTAGTAATTTGCATGTTTTTTTGCAGGACACAGCTACCCAAATCAGGACTGCCCTGCAAAAATCAGGATAGGTGGTAACCCTAGTGAATGGTCATTGGAGATCTACAGGGTGGGTGGGTGGCCAAACAATGTGTGGCTGGACGTTTATGCTGGGTCACCAGAGATGTGCAGGGTGGGTGCAAGCCAAGGGGGGCAGTGTATGTGACAGTGAGACCTCAGGATCTGGGTTATGGAAATACAGTGCATCATCAGAAAGGTGGTGCCAAGATATTCAGTGGCAATTAGTTGGGCCAGTACTGTGCACTGCAACAGAGCTAAGGGGATGGGGAGGGACACTACTGAAAACATGCTACTGGGTCTGTCTCGCTTAGCTAGGATTTTTAATGGCTGACACACTCTGCAGCTCTGCCTGCACAGTGAAGAAGTCCAGCTGCTCCACACAGATTGTGCTGCTTGGACTTGTCACCCTGACTATGCATTAAAAATGAACAGTCACATGGTGATATTTAGCCAATTGCCTTGTTGTATTTCCTACCCCATGTTATTAATGCCCTTTAAATACAGATGGAACAGTTTCTTTAAGGAAGTTATTGACAGGCACAGTTCGTAGCCCTGATCATTTATGCAAGCAATAATACCCACCAGGGTGGGTGGTATTGGGCTATACCTACCCGCCCAGGGGTGTAATGAGGCCCAACACCACAGGTAGAGGGTCTTATAGCCCCTGGAAGGGTGGGTATAGCCCATACCGCCCACCCTGGAGGGTATTATTGCACTTAGAAAATTGGTTATGATTATAAAGAATGAGACAGACACAAAGTTTAGTGATTGAAATTGTGAGGAATTTATTTTTTTAAACAGTACAACTGTGGGAGAGAAAAAAAAAATAGACCCTGGTAAAATAATGTATTTTGTTGAACAATGAGAAGTGGGAACGCTGACAGAAACACCAGGTCATTATACAGACGAAGAAATAGTGGTAAGTGGATGAGAGGAGTTGTGCACTTTGTGGTGTTTTATTGGTACAAGGAGTTGTGAAGGAAGCAAATGAGGTGTACTCGAGGACAGAACAGTATTTTTTTGATGGTTCAGAGGGGCATGACGTGTACAAGATGTAGGCTTTAGGGGACCTGCCTATCCCCCACCACCCGTCCCCCGCTTCTGAAGTAACTCAGAACATGAGAAGATTACATTTAGTGCTTTAATGTGTAAATATGGCAGGTTTTTTTTCACTGACCTGGTCGGTATTGTTGGGCTCATGGGCTGTTTGTATTGTTGTACTGCCATCCTGTGACTGCCCGAAATGTATTGCGCTTTCTGGTGGTTCGGCAGCACTTGCTTTGGTTATTTTTGGAGGAGACACGTAAAAAATGTTGTCTTCTAAGTCCGACATTTGCCTGAGTCCTAGTAAGGTGATTGTGCCAAAATTTATTGAGAAGTCTAACATTTTTTTACTTTATTCAGTGGTCAAGTTTAAATCTCCCACTTCCGTGTTACGGTTTGCAGCATGAATGTTTGCGATGTAGACAAAGCAATGCAGGTGGCACATTGATTTCTGCTTTGTTATTGGACAACACAGGCTGGCACTCATTCAAGTTGGGCATTGTTGACTGATAGATGCCCAGCTAGATGAGTATCTCAGCCAGTCAGGAATAAGAATTGTGTTTGCCCATTTTCTATATATTATTCGGGATGATTTTAACTCTATAATTGCTAACCTGCAGACAGACAGGGGAGTGGGGAACACAGACATAAAATCTTGGCAGATTGTTGGCTAGACTGGCAGAACAGCTGGCAATAACAGATGTTTGGTGATTATTAAATCCATGAAACAGAGGGTTTACTTGCTACTCCCCACGGCATAATTCACATGCTAGAACTGACCACTTTTTTATTTCAGTGAGCGGGCTGCACCAAGTAACTGACTGTAGAATTATCAGCTCCCCAATGCAGACCATTTACCCATATGTTTGAAAATAGATACTGTCCAGATGCCTTACAATCTAACCTGGAGGTTTAAAGTGAGCCTATTAAATGACCAGGAGTCCAGGACAACAAAGAACACACAACAAAGGTTACATTGAAGGCTGCTGGATGGACAATCTAACCACCAAAGTTTCAGCTGCAATGACATGGGACTGTTTTAAAGCTATGGTAAAGGGGAAACTATCAAGTCTGCGTCTAGGCTAAACAAATTCTGGCAGAGCCACTACAGCTGCAAATGCATTACCCATATCAGAGTGTTTCATGGGCTTAAACATAAACATGAATTGCATTTAATAAGGCCTACAATACCGTTCCACATATGACTTGTGAACAAGCTGAGTAGCCTGAGAGTAGGTCACAAGGTGGTAAACTGGGTTAAGAACTGGTTGAATGATAGAAGATAGAGAGCCATGGTAAATGGTGCTCAGTGTAAGGAAAGGAGTATGAACAGCAGTGTGCCACAGGGATCAGTCCTAGGCACAGTCCTGTTTATTGTCTATATAAGTGAAACTGCAGAGGGTCTGGAGGGGAAAGTGTGCCTCTTTGCAAATCACACTAAGATCTGCAACAGGGTGGACACTCTGGGAAGGGTGGAAAAAATCAGGAGGGACCTAGGTAAACTGGAGGAATGGTCCAAAGTGTGGCAGCTGAGATTTAATACAAAAAAGTGCAAAATCATGCATTTGGGTTGCAGGAACTCATGGGAAGATTATGGGGGGGGGAATGATCACCTAAAGGTGGCTAAACAATCTACCAAGGCTATAGGGAGAGCCAGTGGGATGCTGGGGTGCACAGTGAATGGTATCACCAGCAGAAGGAAGGAGGTGGTGATGTCACTGTGCAGATCACTGGTGAGGCCTTATTTGGAATATGATGTCCAGTTCTGGAGGCTGCATCTCCATATGGATGTAGACAGAGTGAAGGCAGTAAGGACGGGCAACAAAGATGGTGCAGGGCCTGCACTAAAAGTCATATGAGGAGAGACTGGGAGATCTCAATATATATATATATATATATATATATATACCCTGGCAAAGAGACAGGGGTAACATGATAGAAATCTTCAAATATCTAAAAGGCATAAATAGAGTGCTGCGGGTAGCATCTTTCAGAAAAGAAAGATGTCCAGGAATGAGGGAGCATGACATGAGGTTGGAAGGGGGTAGACTAAGTGGTACTGCAAGGAAGTATGTCTTCACAGAAAGGGTGGTGGAACCTCTAGAGACTTCACAAGTCAGTTTCATTGTGAAAGAGAGAAAAAAGCACAATTGACACATTTCACATAATACTGCAATACACTATAAAAAACATAGGATGAGTAACTTTATGCATAATCAATGTGTTCTGTCACCTCGAGGGTTCTGATTCCCATGGACCTCTCAAGCTTCACTCTCCTGGTCAGAGGGAATCAGAACCCCTCTGTGGTAGTGCATACTGGTTGTGCATAGTTGCCCATCCAGTATTCTCTATATTTAGTGCTGTATTGAGGATTTCTAAGTAATAAACCTGTGTCATACAATTGCTTTAAATTAGACCAAGATTCTGGTCTATTAAATTCAAATTTGTTAAGATGAAGAGCAAAGTTTTTGAAAGAAACCAAAGGAATAACAACCCTGTAAGTCAGGAGGTAATGTTTTATAAATTATTTGCTATGCAGGTGTGAAGGGCTACCCAGCTGTCAGCTGTCCTGCAATATCAATTTTGACATCGCTGCAACAAAGCAATAAAGAAAGACAGGAGACATTTCACAAAACCTTGAGACAGAAATTGATGCCAGAGTTTAACTAGCTATATGCTGTCAAGTACAGCTTTATCAACTGCAGAATCAGTTTCAGTCTCAGGGTTCTATGAAATGGCTACTGCCTTGATTTAAGATAAGACTGATTTAGACAGGTATAGGCCTGGACAGCTGACATCTAAAGATAATCCCAATACCTCATCCCCTTTGCAGCTATGCTCCACTGTAGAAATTGAGTATTTCGATAACTTTTTTTAATTCTTTACTTCCTACCAGTTGTACAATCACAGTAATCCACTGCACAGTGTGGAGTGCATTGGGACTTATGCACACCTGGCATTGTTGGTCATTTGCCAGGTGTGGGTAAATCCAGCCCAACCCACACCTTGTTGTGGATTATTAAAGGAAAACTGCATGTTAAAATCAGGAAAAGTATTATTACCTTTTTTGTGTGCTTCATCTCAGTGTTTTTTTCTGCTCAGGCTGTGAGAGGAGTTTTTTCTAACTTCCCCTGGCTGTTTTATGACCTCTGGTGGCTGCCATTTAGGTTCCTTTTATTGCATCTTGTCCCAGAGACTCTTCCCAGGGTACCCTTTGCTCTGATGTCTAATAGCCCCTGCAGGAGGCCAGTGTCTTGTTACATTGTCTTTGTTTCAGCTCAGCACAGCAGAGAACACAGCAGCCAGGAGTCACACTGCTAGTTTTTGGGTAAGTGTAATAAGTTTCCTAAATATTGGTACCTTATCCAGCTGTGTTCTTCTTAGGGTACTGCGTGTGTGTGTGTGTGTGTGTGTGTGTGTGTGTGTGTTTAAGCATGTCACTGTTTTTTTTTTTTATATTTCTCCTCCTGTGGAGCGGATCCCCCGCGATCCCTGGCCGTTGACACCCGCACCCCCTCCGGGGCTCGGTCTGGCACCCCCCCAGAGCCAGCCTTTAATCGCTCATGCACTCTGTATGCAGGATCCTCATGGATACCAGGGGGTGCTAGGCATGGCTATCAGCCACCGAAATCACACCTGTGCAATGGCATCCAGCACAATGTTCTAACTCCCACCGCACTCTCCCCCATTCTGCTGCTCGTTGCTGTGCTGCTGGCCTCCGCCAGCTGCTGCTACAGTGTGCTGAAGTGCCCTAACCCTCCCCAAAGGAAGGAGAGCAGTCATGGGACACTCAATCCTTCCTCTCCCCTGCCAGCCCCCGGCAGCCTGACTACGTTCACCAACCCGGGTTGTCAGTGTGGTGCAAGGTGTGGTGTCCAGTGCCTCACCCCTTAGTGCCACCAAGCTGGCAGCATGTCACTGTTTAAAGTAGTTTTGTCTGCACTAATTATGCTATCCCCCTTAGCCCCTTTCAGTTTTTGCACCAGTACTAAGTAGCAGAAATGGAACAGCACCTTATAGTTTGTTCGAGTAGCCCCTAAATGAAATAACATATGCAGCATTGGAAAGGTTTATATAAACTAGTTTGGAAACATCATGGAGCACAGGCAGCTATTTATAAAACAAGTCTGTGATTGCTGCAACAATGCTCCTCCCCCCATTGCATAACAGAAAACGCATCAGTATATCTCAACAGCAGTTACTGCTGCTTGCAATCTGTATATAAACTGGATTACTTTGCCCAGAATCCTGCTCCCCCACCTGCTTTGATCAACATATTATGTACTTTTGATTCAGTTGCATGTGTCTTGTGTAGAAGACAGTGCTTGTAAATAAATGTGAATCATTTTGCAGCTGTGGTCATCCAATGGCTAACAAAGGAATTCACACCTCTGTAAGATTGGAGAAGGGTACCAGCAAAGCAGGAGTTTCTCAGTATGCAAAAGGTAGTAAATTAAGCACTGAAACTAAACAAACAAAAGGTCCATAAAACACTTTGGAGGAGGTTTCAACTTGCAAAAAAAAAAGGCAGTACTGGGGAGGGCTCAATTAACTTCTTAAGACAAAGGAAAAATAGTGTTCTCAAGCTCCCATACACACACAGGCAGTGTAGTAATGAGGCTTCAGTGGAGGTCACTATTTTTAACACTCTATCATGTTGTTTGGAAGGTAATTTATGCAGGAAGTCCTTTTCTCAAAGCAAAACATCTGCAGGGCTACACCCACTGCAGCTGTAAAAAGGAGAAAACACAGAGACGATCAGATTTAGAGAGGGTGATTGTCAATTTGGAAACTGAACACCAGACTGCACTACAGGAAGGTGTTAAAAAACAAGTAGAATAGAAAAAGGCCACACTAGAGAAACATTTTGATGAACTGGTGAAGAAAACTCTTTGTTTCACTAAACAGTGCTATTATAACCAGGGGAACAGGGCCGGGAGATTACTGGCCTTACAGCTTAGGAAGTAGGCTGCTAAAAGAACAGTTCTGAGAATCAACATACAAGAGGAATGGATGGAATGCCTGGGAATCCCAAAACTATACTGGATAAATTCACAGATCTTTACAAAATCTTGTACACACCAGAAGGTGAGTGAGACCCGGCCACATTCTTTCAGACACTGGCAGTCCCAACACTATCATAAAAGGCCAGTGACATGTTGCATAGCTCTGTTCTGGGGTAGAGGTTCTGGACAAAATAAAAACCTTACAATAGGAAGTCTCCCAGCACAGATGGCCTACCACTTGAGTAATACAAACACTACATCCCAGCAGTAACACCACACTTGGTAAAGGTCTTCAGTGAGGTGCTGGTGGGACGGGGCGCCCCTTCATGGCACCAAGCTCAAAGTGCAGTAATGCACAAACCAGGGAAATAACCTATGGAATTTGATTCATACAGTCTGATTTCCCTTCTCTGTAATGCTAAGAAACTGCTAACAGGGATTATGACAAACAGACTCCAAAATCATGTAAATGCCATTTTTCACCCAGACCAGACTAGATTCATCAAAGGTCACAAACGATAATATAAGGAGATTGTTGAACATCTTCTCTTCCCAGTGTACATCTAAGACCCCTAATTAGCAGTCTTGGTGGGTACAGAGAAGGCATTTGACTGGGTTAATTGGTACTTTCTAAATTAATCTTTGTGAGCCTTCCAAATCGCCCCCAAATTCATACACAGAGTTGGATCCCGGAAGCTACAGTGAAAGTCAATGGCTATAACTCAGACAGATTTGCTTGGGAAGGGGGCAATGCAGGGCTCTTCCTTTTCCCCACTATTATTTGCAGTCAGTCTGGAACTACTGGCCACTGCAGTTTGACAGCATCCAGCCATAAGGGGTATTCGGATGAGTATAAAGGAACATAAGTTATTTCTTTATGCTGACAACTCAGTTTTCTTCCTGGTGAACATATAAACGTGGAAAAAGAAAGATATACATACAGTATATGTATATATATATATATATAGAGAGAGAGAGAGAGAGAGAGAGAGAGAGAGAGAGAGAATGTTCAAAAGGAGGTAAGGAGAAGACCATTTATAGTGCATAATTCTAAAGGGGTTAGAGAAGACCATTTATAGTGCACAATTTAAAAGGGGGGTTAGGAGAAGACCATTTATAGTGCACAATTTAAAAGGGGAGTAAGGAGAAGACCAATTATAGTGCACAATTTAAAAGGTGGGTAAGTTTAAACAAAATGTGTTTTTTATTGTCTTTTCTCTTTTTCCACATTTTTGTACATAAATCTAATTTCTTTGTAACTGTAGCTCAAATTTAACACTTTCTCACTAGCTTCCTTTGACTTTATTAAAATTCCTTTACTTTGGGGTGGGATCCCATGCTAAGACACTAGATAAGGGCATTTTTCAATTTAACTTCTGTATGAAGTGGCAAATTACTTTAGAGTAACATAGCCTAGGTCATTGGCTGTTTTGTCCAAGCTGTTTATAAAATAACTTTATTTATTTTTTCTATTATTCTGGTACATATAGTGATACAGCTTAAGTTAAAGTAGGTGAACGTTTCTGCACCGAAAGAATGAATATTGTATATAGCAGTTCTTTTTTCCTAATGTATTAATTCCACCAGTGTGAACAACTGTTTTTCTCAAATCAGTTATTTTCAAATGTTAAATGTTTTACTTTAGTCATGTAAACATATGATATGATAATGTATGCACTGATATAATAGAAACAGTGGACCTTCCTGACGGAATCTATTCTAGATCCACCCCCAATGAAGACCTGGATATGGTTGAAGCGCCGGGGCTTAGGGCTCTAGTTGGCTTGTACTTCTACTTGCTTGCCACACAATAAATCACTTTAAAATTATTTCTTTGCCTGGACATTTGGTGCATTGAGTCCATGAGTGCAGTGCTAATTACTAGTTTACATTTAGCAGGCTGGCCACCTTGCTCAGGACCACTTCCATTTTTTGAGTGGACAGTATTTTCTGAACTAACATTTATGCCTGCTCTTCCACACCTGTGTGTGGTGCAACATGAACCCCTCGGGCTGCCCAGCTATATCATGAGGCCACATTGAAAGCTGAGTCTGTGATTTGTAAAGGTATGCATTGAGGCAGGGAGCAAAAACATGCTAACAGCAGGTGATGGCTGTGCAGAAAAAGGAGGGTTTTTGTATGCCTGTGCATATAGGACATATACATAGATATACTCCTGGACCCAGGACTGATCCCTGTGACACTAACTAATATAACTACATCCTATCTGAATGATATCAACAGTATACTTCACAGAACACAGGGTCAATATTGGTATTAGCATTTTCCACACCATGGTAAACAATTATACATCCCAAAAATGGCTTGAAGGCAGTACAAGGGGGACAGCAATAGGGGGCTTGGCAGCAGATTGACATTTTCATGTACTGTACCACATTTACAGGAAGGTCAGAGAGGACACCAGTGACATTGTACTGTAAGTGAGTTTAACTGGGTGTTTGATTCTCTTCCAGAACAGTGGCACAAGTTCCTGTGCAATGATTTCATAAGGATCATTGATGGGGTCTGCATCCCTGCTGGAACTGGTTTCAGTGTACTGAGGTGGTTCTATTATTGGGATCCAAACATCCTCTGTGATGGGAGAAATGTTCAAGACTGTGGGCCCAAATTCAAGAAGAACAAAGGGTGCTTCTGTGAGATTCAGTGGTTTTGAATGATTCACATTTCTTTCCCTGGGTGCTGAAGGGTGAAATTCCATGGGGAATGGTTGAAGCGGATATTTATGTGGTGCTGGACAACTGTAGGGTTCCTCATCCTCAGAGCTACTGTATACCACATCAAAGTGGGTTGCCGGGTGGGTGGTGGGGCAACAGGAAATTCAGATGGAGGCACATGGTTCCTCCTTGTCTGGGCCTCATTCCTGGTGGCAGGTCTCCTTGGTGTTGAGAGAGGTACTGGGTTGACTGGTTCAGGCAACAACTGTCCAGTTGGCAAAAGCTGGTGCTGATGAAAAGTTTTGACCACAACATTTTCTCTTTCCATTCTCAGATGATAAATTATACTATCAGGTTTGGAAGCTGTTCCACAATTACATCGGGATCTGGTTTCCATCAGTCCTCAATCTTGTTTTCCTGGGATCCCCAAATTCCAGATAAGTACTCGGTCCCCTGACTAAAGAGCTAGCTCTCAAACTCTTTTGTTGTGTCTGGTCTTGTTGAATAGGCTGGACTTCCCAGCTGATTCTTGGGTCACTCTGTAGGCCTCTTTCAGTTGAGCACATAACCTCTTGCTGTAGTCCAGGTATATCTCTGGCAAGGCACAATCAAATGATACCCTGAAACATAAGTCTACCAGCAGTTTGGCTTCTGTCTGAACATTAGGAAGTAGAATGAGAATCCTATTAAGTAATTTTTGGAACAGTTGTACTCAGGCTAAGAAAGGCACCTGCTGGCTCCAGTACAGCTTGTTTGTGAGGTCCAGTGTCCTCAGTATATTAAGCTGTGTTCTACCGAATCTCTCTGGCTGAGAGTTACCCTCTGTATGATAGGGAGTGGTATAGGACTTATTGATGCTCATAATGCAGCTAAGTTCTTTGATGAGACAACTAAAGTCTCTTGCTTAGTTGGAGTGAGGACAGCTGGGAAAGCCATAATGCACAAAGTACATTTTGCACAAAACTTTAGCCATGGTGGTTGCCTTCTGGCCCTTTCTGGAGAATGTCTGTGCATAGTGGGTGTTGTGGTTGGTCACCACCAGAATGTCACTGATCCCTTTCCAGTGAGGTTCAAGGGAAAGAAAATCCATGCAGACCAGGTCCATCAGCCCAGTACTGGTGATGTTTACAAGTGGTCACCCTCTTGGGTAGAGTCTTATGGCTGATGCACCAACTGCAGCATTTGCAATGTCTTTCTTCTTCAATAGCCATGTGTGGCCAATAGAATCAGTCTTGGATGAAACCCAGAGTTTTATCAACCCCCAGGTGTCCCATGTCCTCATGCAATGATTATGAAACTATGTTTTGATACTTGCTGGGAAGAACTAGCTGTTTTTTGAGGAAAAACATTTGTGTTTTTGTGCTTTGATAGAGCAGTCCATTCTTTAGCTAAAGTTTGTCCCACTCCCTCAGAAGAAGCAGCACATCTGAAAAATTTGATTTTGCTTGAGTGGAAGCCAGCTCTTCTCTTTAGCTAGAATGATGTCACACAGACTGGGATCTGTCCACTGTGCACATCTTACATATGCAGCTCTGAGGTAAGGCAAAGAAGTATTATGCAGTGTGGTGAAGCAGGTGTACCCCTCCAGTACAGCATCAGAATGCACTCCAGGCAAGTCTGCAGCCATGCTGGGGTTGGTGGGAGCAGGCCAATCATTGGGCACAATCAGTTGACAGATTGCTTTCACTCCATCTTCAGATACATAGGTCCATGACCCCTCTGTAAGTGGAATATGATGTGGTTGTCTGGATAGGTCACCTACATCACTGTCGTTCCATCCCAAATAGTATTGCAAGTGGAAGTTGTAATCAGATAGAGTGGAATCTATGCCCAGTGGTGTCAAATTTGGCAGTTGTTAGTGCACAGGTCAGTGGGTATTGTCTGTCAATACAACAAACCTGGCTCCCTAAAGGTATTGATGCAACTGATCAGTCACTGCCCACTTCTGTACAAGGAGCTCCAACTTATGAAGTAGATAATTATTTTCAGATGGATTTAGGCTGTGATTGGCATAGGTGACTAGCATCATACTGTTTTCATGCTCTTGGTAAAGTACACCACCCAGTCCTTCTATGCTGATATCAATGTGAAGGGTATACAGCTTGGTATAGTCAGCAAAATCCAATACAGAGGCTCCCATTAGACACAAATGATATCTTGAAAAGTGTTTTCACGGTCCACAGTCCATCTGTCCCCAAAAGGTTCACTGGTCCTGTAGTATTCCAATGGTAACTTTGTGGTTTGGAGGATACCCCTGAGTCAAGTTGTTCAATGGTCTCACCACTGAGGAGCAGTCCTTCATAAATTTCCTATAGTATCTGCAGAACCCCAGGAAAGACCGAAGCATTTTTAAATTGTTGGATTTCAGCTAGGCTGTAAAAGCATCCACTTTTGCTGGGTCACTGCTAATTCCTTGCTCTGCTACAATGTGCCCAACATATTTATTTATTTATTTTATGTTTATTGAATACTAGGATTAAAAATACCTTTGAACCAGAGGTTCTTTTACAAAGGTTCCACATCAGAACAAAATTGTGGAAACAATAAAATACTAACAATACAAACAATACAGGTAGAGAATTAACATTATGGTCTGGCATAACAGACACTTGTCTAGTGAGATCTTTGGCCCATGTTCCTTAAGCCAATTCAGCACCATCAGTAGTTGGGCTCCATGTTCTTCCGTGTCCTCTGAAACACTATAAGAACACCCAGGTAGACTAAGACCTCTGTGAGATTCATATTACCTACCACCTTCTACATAAGGTGCTGGAAAGTTGCTTGCAGCATATGCTCAAATTGATAAAAACCAAGAAGACAGATAAAAGTGGTCTTTTCCTTGTCTTCCTCAGCCATCATTATTTGATAGCATCCACTGTGCAAGTACAGCACAGAGAACCATCTACTCCTTCTGATGCTGTCCAGGGCATCTTGCACTCAATGTATTGGTCAGCCATGGTCCTTTGATTAAGGGTGCAATAGTCAATGCACATTCTTATGGCACCAGTCTTCTGTCAGACCACCACTATAGGTGAAGCATAGGGGCTCCAAGACTCCTTTATGATCCCTCTGTTACAAGTTCTTGTGAGTTTCATCTGATATCTTCAATGTCAAGTAGGTGCCAGTGTCCTCAGCCATTCTCTGAAGGAGTGGTTGTCATGTAGTCCTATACACTGTTCTTTCTTTTTGGAATATCACACATTCCACATCCCACTCATGGCATGAGAAGACATCTGATTCATCAGCCAACTCCTGTTGCAATTATTTCTTCCAGTTGAGGGTAATGGGAGATGAACCAAAATGAAAAACTATTTGTCCATTCGAGTGGTCCTCTCCTGGTGGAATGGTGCCACTACTACCTCAGCAGTGTACAGGTTGGCTAATACTGTAGTAGAATGCACTGTCAAATCTTAGTTGTCTTGTTCCTTAACTTTATGTTAATCCTCTTTACCATTACATTGGTACCAAGTAGTAATCCACATTGAACCATCAGTCGACTTGGCAAAACTCTTCCTGAGGACTCTACAATGATTGTCTGATCTGACAAGGGTTCATGGCAGTCCATGGCTCCTTCTAAATGACACTCAACCCAGGGGGCACAATTCAAGTCTCTTTTTCTTTCTTTGTGACTCCCACAATCCCTTCGAAGGTGTTGCAGGCTTTGGCTTTCTTGTCCATGTTAGCATTATGCACAGTGGCATAAATTGGAAATGTCTGATACATTTTCCTCCCTGCCTTCTGCAGGCACAAATGAGCCAGGCATACCAATATATTGGCATTGGTTCCAATGAGCACTGGTGTATTGTCCAATATCTATGTGTCAGGACAAATGAGAGCCAAGGTATTGATCCTTTAAGAGACTCCAGCAAAAGTCTCTAGGAATTTGAATTGCACAGTGATGTATTTACCATAGGGGTAGCTAGTACTGCTCAAACCTCAGACAGAAAGTCCTTCTAGAGATTGCAAAGGCCAGATATTTCAGGTACATCTGGTAAAAGGATTGGTAGTTAATGGTGACCTGTGATCCACTGTTCAATACAGCTTCATATGGGTATCCCTCAATGGATATCTGTATGATCAGGGTGGGAACCATCAAATCAGGTGACAACTTGTATTGAACAGAGGAAGTGGGATTTGCCCATCTTATGGAGTTGTTCACTCTCACAGTGTTGGGTTTCTCCCTTACTGGGCTCTGTTGTTATTTCCCTGTGATTGTTGCCATCTTTTCCATTTTTGGTCTACTAGCTGCAGGTTCTCAGGCCTGCCACGTCCTCATGCAAAATGTCCACCTTCTCGCCAGTGAAAGCAGAACAGTCCATCTAGGGGCAGCACTGAGGGTCAAAGTCTGACACTTTGGGCAGATGAAGGATTCAGTGGGCATCCACAACCAGGTGAAAGGGAGTCAATTTGTGGATGAGGGACCTGCACCAGCTGTAAAGCCTTCACACACTGTGTGAGTTCCTACAGCCCAGTGGTCATGTCTAGGGTGTCATTCTTCTCTCAGCAGCTGTCAAGTTGCAGCTGTAGGGTTATGGCTTTGTCTGTGGGTACCCATAGTGAACTAGCAATGGCTTCTTGTGCTTCTTCTTCCCTTACTTCATCCAGTACCTGTCAGAAGTTTGGGGGTTCTGTTGTATATTCTTTCAACATGAGAGATATCAGTGTCCAGCAGGAATATACAGTTTCTCACAAAATCTAGTCCAGTGTCATCTGTGCAGTCTGTGCAAGGGTAACTCCTCTAGCTTCCACAGTTCTTCAATTCACAGTATCAGCTTGGGTCATGTAATGAGACAACGTTCCTCCTCTTTTTGCATGGTAACTCCCAATTGGTAAATTAGGTCCTCCCCCTGCTCAGCTGCTCCAAATGTACTCTTCAGTATGGGAAGGAGATCACTTGCAGTGCAGTTTTTCTGACTGGCCCATAGGAAATGGATGATGTCCAAAGCCATACCACTCAGGCTGCCCCCAGTTCTTTTGCATTTCTCATCATCTGAACACTTCTGCATTTTCTTCATCTGTGCTTTCATAGTCATCCTCCCCAGCAGGAGTGGAGGTGGCTCCAGAGAAAGCACACAGTCTCCTGTACTGTTCATAGGGTGTGATCAAATAGGGGATTCAGTCCTGTCTTCTAATTCAGAGTCCACTGGGTGATATTGCTTGCACTAGTTCTTCTTCCTTGAGGAATGTTCTCACATCTTGAACAGATTTTCCCTCAACTGCCAAAAAGAACTGCAACTTCTGCTGAAATTCACATTGCTCTTTAGGGCCAGGGGGGAGGGTCCCAATTTGTATGGATTGCTATGAACCATGGGGTGGTGTCCCCATTATTAGTGAGCTAGTCAGGCACCCTTTGATGGATCAACATCCTTTCTGAACTTCATCAGAACACATGTTTGTAAAGCTGAATTGTAAACTCTCCCATGAACAGTCACTTTTCTCAAACTTTTTATTCTCCCATAACAGATCTGAGATGGTCGTTAAGGGTTCCTTCAGTGATACCATGCATCAAAATGACTTTTCAGACCAAAATTCTTACCCTTGCACCAGTCTAGCAATGAGATGTGATCCATCATGAAGTTGAAAAATTGGGGAGGGGTGGACAAACTCTGTTCCTGCCCCAGGGTGAGGAGTTGCAGAAATGTTCCAGAAATCCCAGTGGTCACTCCAAATTTGTAACCACCCCCACCCGCGAGGTGCACTGACTAAACCTGGAGATGGTAAAGGGCAAAATCTGTTATGTCTTCAGGTGAATGACTTCTGGGGTGCAGTTAGAAATGGGCTTGGAAAGTGGCATGGTGCCTCCACCTATGGGGATCCTTATGACAGAGCACTACCAGGATGTTCCCCCACAGCAAATAAATAAATACAAGCCCCATCTTCTGTGACAAGGAACACAAAAACGCAATCCCATCCCCACTTAGAAACACAGAAACATAGACTTTGATGGCAGATAAGGACCACTTGGCCCACCTAGGCTGCACATTTCCCTACCTATTGGATAAGCTGCAGATCCTAGTTAACCAACAGCCTACTTCCTTCTACCCCATCTAGAATTGTCTTATGTCTGTCCCATGCATTTTTGAATTCCTCCACTATTTTTGATCCCATGACCCTCTCAAGAAGGCCATTCCATGCGTCCACCACCCTCTCCATGAAAAAGTACTTCCTGACATTGATCCTGAGTTGTCCTCCCTCTATCTTCAAATTGCAACCCCTTGTTCTTGCACATCTCTTTTTCTGAAAGATGCTACCCTCTTGGACTTTGTTGTTTCCTTGAGGTACTTGAAAGTTTCTATCATGTCCCCCTTCCTCAAGGGTATACACATTAAGCTCCTTTAGTCTCTCTTCATATGGCTTCTGGTGCAGACCCTACACCATTTTAGTTGCCCTCCCTTATCACTCTAAGCATGCAAATAAACAGGCAATAATGGCAAAATATAACAACAGCTGCCAATAAATAACCAATGGGCTTATTTTGGGTTGGAGAACAAGGTAGGAGGCAAGGGAAGCAAAGGTAAAAATAAACAAAGACAACCATTTGCATTCACCCTCACTGTAAGGCATGTCTCAGCATCTCTCCCCCCACTGGTGCACCAGTTAACTTCACAGTCTCTGGAGCTCCCAATCACAGTTCAAGTGTACACACAGATGCAGAATTGCAGGCCTGTGATGCTTGGACCTCAGTGTGGTACCATATAAATTCAGTTGTTGGCTACAGCTGCTGACAGGAAAATTACACAGATAGGTGGACAGTAAAACAGTTGCTCCTGGCTATAAGCTGTAGCTGTGGACTTGATTCTTTGGTCAGACAGGAATGCCCAGAAAGTATCTAGCTAGCTATCTAAACAATACGAATGATAAATTATGTGAGTAAATTCCAGTACTCACAACCTTTAGATGACAGGCTGGTGCTGTATCTGTGGGGACGTTTGCCCTGCTTAGGCAAATGGTGGCTGGATGGTCTTTTCTGTATGCTGGCAAAAGGTGCGTGGACCTATCTTGCTTCCGGTGGCAAAGGGTGAGGGCCGTGATGACTTTGGATGATGAGAGCTCTGTTCTGTAAGCTGGTTACAGGTGCTGTGGTCCCAATACACTTCCAGTGGTGAGGGGTGTAGGCTGTGATGCTCCAGATGATGATGATCCTCACTACCCCACACAGAGACTTGCCTTCACCCACCCAACAGGTGGGTAGTCACTCAGGACCTCAGCTGGTTCTATCTCCTTTCCGGATAAAATCCTAACAGCAATAGAAAGTAATCTTTCATCACCTTTCCGATGCAGAGCAGCTTTCAAGGCAACCACTGCTGTAATTTGGTGCTAGAGTCCAGGCTTGGCACTCTTGCTGCATCAATCCCCTTTTCCAGGGGTCTCAAGTCTGTTTTGGACAAACTTTGTGATCAGACAGGAATAGCAAGTGCAAGCTATTCACAAATGCTCTCCTCAGAGGTTTTGTTTCTGGCAAAACTTCTCTTTTGCACGCTTCTCTCTTGGGCAGAAATCTGTGATTATATATCAGTGGCTAGCATCACATGCATTATTCATTATGCTAAACCCCTGACTCTCAGTGGCTGTCAGTTCCAGGGGGAATGGATGCATACAAGTCCTAAGCCAGCTTGCAATCCAGAGCTGTTCTGCAGAGCTGAGCTCCAGATAGATGTGGATTTCACAGAGAGAGGATCTACTAATTTGATTGTTTTGCAGAGCTGAACTAGTCTCCAAATTAATGTCAGTTTCACAGGGACAGGATGTACTAATTTAGTTGTTTTGCACTTTGTCCAGCTTTGAGAGTTGCTTGAAACAGAGGAATCTCCTTGCTGTGGGCTAACCTACTCTAAAGGCAGTCTAGAGGCCAGTTGAACAAAGAGAAGTGGTAGCACACCAGCAACAGTGATAAGGGCACTGAACAAGCCTGCAGAACAAATGACAGTGTCCAGTCTAGCCCTGGGTCCCACAGCTGCAGTCTGGAATGGGACCAGGGTGAAGGAGCAGTTCAGGGGAAGGCAGCAGCAGTGCTCCTGAGAGAGCCAAAGGCATGCACCCTTTTGAAGGATATGCCACATATTTACTATTCATTTCAATAACACAAACTTTTCTTCACATTAAAGCATCTATAAGTGGCAATATATTTATCAAATAATTTATGTTACTCGATACATGCTGCAGAAAGCAAGAAAAGATTTATTGGGGAGCACTGGGGTTGTACTGAATTCCAGTGACTCTGGTAACAGGGTAGGCTGGCAGGAGGAAATGAGATAAAAAAGGGATAGGGTCAGTGTTTTATGACCCTTGACGGACTCGTAAAACATTAAAGCACTGCACATAATCTCCCTTCCCCAAAAAGAGTTTATTGCAAATACTGCCTAAATAATTTTGACAGCACAGCTGCAATTATTTGCAATCACATTTAGCTGGAGTTTCAGGAATCTGCAATGAAAATGTTTTTTTTTTATATTTTTTTTACCCAGCCCAACTGAGATGCAAATGTGTGTGCATGTGTGTGTGGGGAGGGGCCTGCATTTTTTTCAGCTAATCTTATTGTACAATTTAGAGTGAATAACACAGAAAATGGAGTAGAGCCACATCAAAAATTAAAAAAGGGGACAACATATATACATCATATAAGGATCTGGATGCAAATGTTACATCAAATGTGATTATAAAAAGGATCTCTGGAATACTTTAATCTGATTGGGTGTCAGTATTCTTCAAAAGACGACACACAGTCTACTTGGCTGCTCTTACCAGACTCAATACGAAGTTCCCCAAGACTCTGACATGGCTAATACTTGCTTTATTGCATAGTGAAAAACATATACCACTGAAGCAGCACCCCCACAGCACTGGCCTCAGCGTTTCACATCACCCTGATGCTTTTTCAATAACAAAAAAAGCAAGTATTATCCACTACAAGGTCTTGGAGAACTTTGTATCGAGTCTGGTAAGAGCAACTGAGTAGAGTGTGTGTGTTGTCTTGTGAAGGATTATTTACCTATGGTTCCTTCCCGAGATGTCCTGAGCAGCCATCGATTCTTTTACACAGTAGCTATCAGCATTCTGGCAGCCTTATATTAATTTTTGTTACACTGTCATTTACTACTTGATCACCAAGGCACATGGATTCTTTCTATCAGCATTCCATTTTCTAGCACCACTGAATGACTGAAATGGTGTATTCTTATTCTGAACCAGCATTCTTAAACAGTCAGTGGATGACCTATTTTATATGTTAATACATCCCCCAGAGCCACTCATTGCAGTATAAGAGTGGTTTTATGCACCTTCGGCTGGAGCGAGAACAGCGAAGTGAAGCTGAGCTGTTCTGGCTCAAGCAGAGAAGTGGAAACCACTCTTAATACAGGAACGAGTGTATGCATAGGGACGACATGTTATTGATCAGAACTACTTGATAATATATTAAAAACAAAAAGTTCATTGAATGTGTCAATTTCCAGTGCATCTGCATGTGAGACACTCTTCACAGAATAAGAGTGTCTCACACGCAGGGAAAAGGAATGCTCCAATTGGTCGGGAGCGCTCCCTCAATCTATAATACTACAAATCTCCCTGCCAATGAGGAAAACATTCAAAGCACACTTCTAACAATTTTCTTTTGAAATTAGTTTTTATAATAACAATATGGACTCCCAGGAGTTACTGTAGCTTAACAGGCAATCATCCTCTTTGGGAAATATGGCACCCAACTGCCCCTTATGCCATATTACACCCTGGGGTGATTAACAGACTGTTAATCTAACCCCTGGCCATGTCTTATCACTTAAAAATAGTACAGTTCATGATACAGAAGTTGATCAGCACCATGGCACCTCTGAAGAGAGGTTTCCAGTCATGCTAGCTAAACCTTATGAAGAGTAGAAAGGGGGTCACGGGACCTAAATAGAACCCTGTTTTGCAAGGGAGAAGGAAGGAAGGAAGGAAGGGAGGAAGGGAGGGAGGAAGGGAAGGAGGGAGAACAATTTCAGGGATAACAGAGTAGATCTTTACCATCATGCACTGGGAATTGGGGTTAGCCTGACACAAATGGGAGTCAATGTATTGTCCCCATATTTTGTAAACAAACTAAACGCAGTGAGCTGTGATCCATCATTGTCATCCTTGCTGGTACAGCCAGTTGGTTGATCATCTTGATCCAAACAGAGATGAGAGGACTCTCTGAAGTTCTCCAGCAGCAAAGAATAAGTGGGGGGGGGATTGTTCAACCAGGAAAGGCACACTAAACCAAAGCTTGTTTCCAGGTGCGACCTGGGAGCACAAGTAAGTTAAGCGACTTGCTCAGGGTCACACAATATGCAGGTTGTGCTGTGGCAAGGATATGAGAGGATCAAACCTGGAGGTGATAGACCCAAAAGATACAGTGATAGGGAGATGGGGAGGTTGCATACCAGTACTGCACTGCAGTTGCTATGCGCCGTCATACAAAAGGGATACAGATTCAAGGAGGGCCACAGAACATGTGCCAGGTTCTTCCCTTTCCTAGTGGCAGTCCCAACACTGGTCATGTGGTGGGACACCTAATGAACGGGGTTTTGTACCCGAAATGTAACACTTTATTTTGTATAAGGAGGCTTTTACTATCAGTGCTGACTGCCTTGGATACTCTCCAACAATGCTCCCACTCTGACGTCAACAAGAAAATATCCAGAGCTCGCTTCCACTGCCTACAGGCCTGCACACACTGGTCAGGTATCTGAGCCCTGATACTTCTGTAAATCTTCCCAGCTGTGCCCTTTGAGGTAGCAGATCAGTGGGGCAGTAGGGAACTTGGACACAGATGAGGCTGATCTGGGTTCTGTTGCAGAAAATGAGTAATGGAGCTGCAAAGTTGAAGGAAGTGTCAAAAAGCCACCTGGGGAATACCCTATCGGTGTTGCAGCTACTGAAAAGAATCTAAGAAGAACTATCATGGGAAAAAAATGCCACTG
Source organism: Neoceratodus forsteri (assembly GCA_016271365.2). Classification (NCBI taxonomy): domain Eukaryota; kingdom Metazoa; phylum Chordata; order Ceratodontiformes; family Ceratodontidae; genus Neoceratodus; species Neoceratodus forsteri. The sequence goes on from CM057451.1 coordinate 512,904,252, forward strand.
ATTTGGTGAATGCCCCTGGTCCTTCACCCACTCCAGTGGATGGATTTCCTGTTAATGTGTATAACTGGATTACCCCATATCGGTGCCATGCTTGGGGGATGGTCAAGGGGTCCTTAACTGAACAGTATGAGCCACATGGCACAGGAGGCTTCTATAGTGGGATGTTTCCTTGGGGTGGAAGGAGGGGTGTACAGGTGGATAGCCAGAGATGAGGGGTTACAGATGTCTCTCCACATTTGTGCAAAGGGGGAGGAGGCTGTATGTGGTTGAAACCATCTACATGTTTGCACCTCCAAAAGGAAAGATAGTACTCATAGACCCAAAGGAAGTTCCAACCATCCTGTCACCAGTGTGACCTTAGCCTGGCCCGACTGTACTGAAGAGGTTTCCCTTATCACTGAAAACTGCCCTAAAGGGCATCCATTTTATCAGATGATGACTTTTAGATCCTAAAGTGGGAGAAGTGAGAGGCAGTGCATTAGTTTGGGGGCCAGAATCCTTTACATAGCTGTGATTTTCCCTGCTAGTGACACAGAGGGCTTCTACCACCTGTCACATTCCTTGTGCAGCTTTTTGAGGAGTGAGGTATGGTCGGCCACACACATCCACATCAGATCAGGGGAACCTGGATCCCAAAGTACTTCAGCATATTGGGGCATCAATGTAATCCTAAGAAGAAAATGAGGGCCTGGGAACAACAGTGGTTCAAGGGCATTATCTCCATTTTGGATGGATTAATCATAAGTCCAGGAAGCCCTGCAAAGTCCTGCAGTAAAGTCAAAAGCGGGTAAATGTCATTTGGGGCATCTGCGAAAAAGACTAAGAAATCATCTGCATGTAACATAGTGGAATAGTTGACATGGTATACACCACTGTCAGCGACATTTCAACAGTGCGGTCCCCTACAGCGACAACAGTGCCAAGTTGCTGTAGGGAACCCGCTGGAGCCAGGCACTGTCTCTCGGGGGTCCTGCATCCTCCCCGAATGAGCTCTGACTTGGAGTTGACAATCCTAAGTGGGGGGGTGCAGGAGGGCAGCCCCTGAATGGGGGTTGGGGGCTAAGGCCCCTGCAGAAAACACTTGTTTTCATATGAAACTGGCAGCCAACTTCTAAATTCGGTTGACCTGCCGGTTTCGTTGTCTGGTCGTTCGACAAAAATTTTGTCAACGACCAGTGGTAGATTCATTGACATAACCCACCTGGATGGCCCTTAGCATATGGTGTTCCCAGATCGCAATGGCCAGCAGCTCAATTGCTGCTACAAAAAGCAGGTGAGACAGAGGAGTGGGGTCCTATTTTTACCCATTTCAACAGCTGGGTGAACTAATGCACTGATGAGTTAAGTGATTCACAAGGGTGACCCAGTGAGTAAGTACATTTATACACTCAGAGTTACAGTGGCATGAACTGAATGGCTCAGTGATTGCCAAAGGAATTCAGTTCAGTGATTGCCAAGGGTCACACAGTGAGTAAGTACTTTTCTTACATTTAGACATACAGTACTGTAGTATGCATTGAGGGGTTCAGTGACTCACCAAGGGGTACACAGTGAGTAAGTATGTTTCATACACTCAGAAGAACAGTAGTATTAATCACTATCGCACTTTCAGCCAATCAGAGCACAGAATGGACATACCTCTTATTCCCAGCTGAGTTGTGTTTTCATGTAGCTTCAACTTCTGTCACAGTGGGCATACTCAGTCCACTCACCCTCGTGTAAACTTCAAATTCAGCAGTAATTTTCTTTAAAATGTGACTCTGATGTATTAAAATTTTTTTAAATGGTTTAAAATAACTAATTAAAATGTGTTTGAGTAAGTCCTGAGTGCAAACCCTAGAACTGCCAATTGTCGAATTACATCATCTGTTATCATGTTTGTTTAAACTGTACCACTGAAGGGTATTGTGAAGGCGGAACAATTTAAACTCAGTTTTAAATCTCTTTTTATTAATACGTTTCCTAAACTTGTCACCAAAATAATTTCATAGTGATTTATAATATATTTGTATGTCAACGTGTGTGTCTCTTATATTGAATGAGAATGTTTTTCATGCTGCTTGGGCTGACAGAACCTCTCAGATTTGCTTCATGATCCTCGCACTCAGACAGCGCCAGATAAAGTTCTTGGGTTCCATATTCAGAGCTGGCCAGCTGCATGTGCAAAAACGTGCATCACATGAAAAAATTGGACTGGCCAGCTCTGGTGCTATATTCAAAGAGATAGCGTGATCCAAACTAACCGCACTATCTGTTTGAAAATTAGACCCTGGTAGCACAGAGCCCAGCAAGTGGTCGCCATGTTTGGGGCAGTGCTACCAGGTGAGCGCTATGGCCCCCATGGGCGATATTCAGCCCAAACATGCAGGTGAGCCGACTGGGTATGCACAGTGCTATGGAGCCATTTGCATGCCCATTATGGGCTCATCTGCATGTGAGCACCTGGCCCAAGTGTGCATCACCTCCTCCAAGTTCTAATCCATGTACTGATAAAATAAAATTTCTCGCTGGTAGTCTAGTGGCCCCTCCTCTAGATCCCCGATCAGTGTAATATGTTAAAAACCCCATTCTCCCTGGTAGTCTAGTGATCCCCCTTCCTGATCCCCGATCCATGTAAAATGTGAAAAAGCCATGCTCCCTGGTAGTCTAGTGGTCCCGCCTCCCTGATCCCATTCAGCAGACATAAATTCCCAACATCCCTGGTGGGCTAGTGGCTCCCCAACCTGGTAGGCAGTGATCCACCAACCTGCTCCCCCTCCAACCCCTCCCAAGCTGGCGAATGCCATAGCCCTCCTCACATCACCATGGCCAGCAGCTGACTGAACTGTACTGAAGCGCGTACAGTATACAGTACACACTCGTTGGTTGACTGGTTGACCAATGAGAGTGTGCTGTATACTGTGTGCACTCTGGCACAATTCAGTCAGTGGCTTCCCGTGGCAGTGTGAGAAGGGCTGTGCCAGTCGCCGGCATGGGTCAGGTAGGGGGGGAGGGGGTGGTGGGTCACTGCCTACCAGGTGTGGAGAGTGTGGGTGTGGGGCCACTAGCCCACCAGGGATGTGGAGAATTTATATCTGCTGAATGGGATCAGGGGGGGACCACTAGTCTACTAGGGAGCATGTTTTTTTTTTAATATTTTAAACGGATCAGAAGGGGGGACCATTAGACTATCAGGGCAAATGGTGTTTTTAACATTTTACACAGATCAAGGAGGAGGGACCACTAGACTACCAAATCCAGTATTGTCCTGTGCTACCATGTGGGGGGGGGGGGTGCTGGTAGAGGGCTGCCAGCCCAAAAACACTCCAACAAAAAATCCAGAAAACCAGCACTCCAGCACAAAAGAGACTCCCAACAAAAATTCCAATGCAAAATGGTGTGATTTATTGGTGAGCCAACTACACCATAGACTCCAAGCACTTCGTCTGTTAGGCCTTCCTCAGTGGGGACACTTTCTTACATAACATTTTGGGAACTAGACTGTTTATGTGCTTTTTGCACTATGTTTTCCTTCTAGTTGTACTATACCTGTGAATTTAATCATTAAGCATTTTGACTGTTTGAACTGTACCATTTGTTAAACAGTTCAGGAGAATGTCTCTTGAGTTTTGTTGTATTTTGTACATGTTGCCAAATTTGTGTAAAACCAGGATTATATAATACATATTATTGGTAACAGTGTGGTAACTCGTTACACACCCTCAGAGTGTGATACCAGTATAAACCACTTGCCCGTTGGTTTCATGATTAATGTGGTATCACACACCTTGGACTGCATAAAAAAAACTCATGGGCACCAAATGGCCCAGCCACAATGCATTATGCTGCCATGCAGGTGATTCAGGTTGAGGAGTGAGCCTGAGTCACCGGGTCTGGAGGCAGACCAGGCTCAGGTAGCTGCCGCTCCTCAACGAGGGTGGATGGACAATGAGCTGCTGTACTGCAGTGACTTCTGTGGCTTGGCCAGGGAGCTTGCTATTGCAGCAGTGGCTGTGCTGCATGCATGCAAGGCCAGCATAGGAAACGCACACATCAGGGGAGGTGGGAAGGACAAGATAACTGGGGGAAAAAACATGGCAATCTGAATGATGACCTGGGCCCTGAGTTCCCCTGGGTCCTAGTGCCTGTAAGCACTGGTTCCTAGTTCACATATTGGACTGGTCTAGGGGAGGATGGCCCTCCAAATGGAGCCCTTGCAAAGGAGTGCCAAACCATGGGTGTCGCTGGCAGGTGCCAGCAGCCAGAGGGGAATCGGGAATGCAGGCCTGAACAGCATATATACCTGGGGCCAGGGCACTTCCCTGACAAAGGTGTATGTGGCCAGAGAGAAAAAACTTTATACAGAAAAAAAAAATTACACACTGTTACCCAAGCATTATTCTCTCTATATATAGACTGAGGAGTCTGTGTCTGTATTTTGTTACTCCCTATCTATGGTGTAGCAACTGTAAAAGCCTGTTTTTGAGCAATGTTTGTTCTGGTGAAGCACTTGACAGCCTGCTCGACACAAAAGTTTTGCATACTGCTGTCCATGATGCTTTGCACTGGGTTTGGGATGAGCTTTTGAGTGCAGGTGTGTGGTTGGGAGAGAGACACTGAAACCAAACAATGAACTGCAGTTGGATCCTCCACCTTACCACAGACCCCATTAAGGTTTGCAAACACTGCCTATGTGCTAATTGTGAGGGCTACCAAAGCACAGGATTACTGTGTGGATAATGCACCCCAAGCAGTCCCTGCAATCAAGCTATCCAATTCTACCCACGTGAACCTGCCCTCAACACTGTGTGGATTATCCTCACAAAGCACTGTTTGTTAAAAGAAAATAGTACTAAAACAAGCACACTCCCTTACACATACTTAAAGCCATGAATAACATTTTTGCAGTAAAAAAAAGAAATATTTTAAGTACCATTTAGTAGTTTTAAATAAAATTACGGGCCTGATCCTCAGATGGCCTGCACCCTCTTATACTTCCATGGAGGGGCTATTCCCCCAGTATGTGGTGTGCAGAGGCCCACTTCCCACATGTAGGAACTTCCACACATTCACATACATGGGCGGCTGGCTCCATCCACACCCAGTCCTTGTCCATGCACGAAATTCTGCAGTTGGGCCGAATGGGTGCGGGCCAGGGGGTAGTTGGGGACGTGCACCACATCCATATGAGAAAATCCATGGTGAAGAAGGTTGGCGGAGGAGGCAGATAAAATGCAGCCCTAATGACTGCATTAGCTGTTATGTACCCCCCCTACACTCAGCCACATTGTCATTCATGAAGCCCACTCACCCCCCACCTGCCCCCAGCCCATGAGCCTTCACAGTAGACTGGGGCAGTACTGACTGGCAACATGTCAAAAATGTTAACTTTTTGTTAAGTATTGTGTGCAAGGATTATGGCAGTACTCAGAGGACTGCCACATCCCATCATGCCCTGCACCCTGCGCAGGCAGGGATCCACTGGGAACCCAGCATGAGCATTCAATTGGATGTCCATAGTCCAGACCACCCTGCTGCCCTTTGTCCCAATGCATGGCTCTGCACCAACAGAATATAGCAGGGGAGGTTGTGGATGCCATCTGGTGAAGATGGGAATCGGGCTGCATTCAGTCATGGCTAGGATACACTCATTTTGAGCGTATCCTGCCCACCCCCCCCAAAGAGGATCTTGCCCTGTGTAATAAAGAGTCTGCCAAAATTTCTGGTTCGCAAGGCTGCTCACCACCATCTTGAGGATAACCACTTGCTCCATCACCTAGGATGCATTAGTGAACCCTGTTGACCCAGGCAGAGGTTAGCAGGGCACAGTAGCATATCTCAGGATGGGAAGCAAGTGGCTGCCCGTAAGATGGTTGCAAGCAGCTTGTAAACCAGAGGTTTAGGTGGACTATTTACAACTTATCTGAAACTATTGACATTATTTTTCAATGTAGAAATGCTGATTGGGGCCATAAGTGCGGTGGGGTTTGCTTAGTTAAGTGCAGTTTTCATTAACATAGAGCTTGTTGAGTCTGGCCTCTTGTTCATTGACATACATTGTGCAGCACCAATATACAGGAGACCCTGGCACAGGAGCAATGGCAGGACTCTTATTAATTTGTCTGGAAGAGGGCACATACACTGCAATAGCACTGTGCTCTCTCTGGAAATAGAGGGCTACAGTATGCCCCTCTGCACCCCATCCCCCGCATCTCAGTTATGAATGGAACTTGATGAGGTCTTGGAGGGGCAATTTATTCAGCCTCATGGTCAAGGTTATGTGTGGGGACCAGCAATACACCCTACAAACACTGGAGTGGGGGTAGGGAGAGGACAGGATGGAGAGAAACAAACCCTGGGAAAATGGTGCCCTCTGACCAACCCTATAATGGTGTCCTGGGAACAAACAAGCCCATGTGATGTAAACAAAACTGAAGGAAGGTTTGTTTCTGCCATCAATCAGAACTCCTTCTCAGAATGAAGCAAACATCTAGGTTCCAGGACTTCCAGTTCAAAGCTGTGAAGAAACTGATCCCCTTTCACTGGGAGACCAGAACAAGGAGGAAGTGCCAGTTACCTTGTTTACATTGCTCAGAGGACAGCTGCTGGTTGGCTGTTGCCTGGCAAAGGGGTATCTCTCCTCCTTGGTACATAGACTTGCATCCCACTCCTGTTCTATTTATGAATCCTCAGCTGATCACCTTGTTTGTTTCTCCTTGGGCAGGTCAGGAAGGGGTTAAATCTGTGACTCACCAGGCAGATGACTGCCGCATAACAACATGTAGTCTCACCCTTTCCACCTGTTGTCAGTCAGCATGCATACAGCTCCCTGATCCCATGAGCTGTCACTGTCTGAGTAAAGTGCAGAGCTTTAGCAGCTGCTGTTGCTTATGGATATGTAAAAAAACACATACAGACTAACCTAAGGCAGCAGCTTCAGCTCAAGCAAGAGAAGGGAAGGGGAGAAAAGTAACACCACAAAATAATATTTTATAAGCAATAAAATCATCTATAAAATGGAGGATGGGGAACAGAGGGGCAAGCTGTTTTGGGTTTTAAAAGCAGGGCAGTTTCTGCCATCTTCCCTTTATCCTGTCTGGCAATTCTGCCTCTGGCGTAGCCATTTGGACATGCACTTTGTTACTGTATGTAACTCTGTCCTGATCTGGGGTGAAGGAAGAACTTTCACAGTGGAACTGAACTGGGTCATTCAGATGTGTTTGCCACACTGTTTGTGCTATATTGGCAAGTAGGGCTGTGCAAATACTGTACCTTTCCCCAAATATTTGGCCGAATATTCAGTATTTGGTAGCCAAATATTTGGGTACTCAGGTATTCAGGAAAAGGATTCGTCCACAGACAAAAAAAAAAAAGAAACAACCCCACTTCCTCCTCCCTAGCCCAAAACTAAGTGAAATTTAAACCTCATGCCCCCACCCTCTATCAAAAGACCACTGCTATTCTACTCCCCCAGCACCCACAATTTATTATTTTATTTAATGTTCCCCAATGGGCACCTCTCCAGCCAGCCACAATCTTACTTAATGTACAGTGCTTGTTTGTGCTTAAAAAATACAATTTGTACGTCCCCCAACCCGGGCACAGCACCACATTGAGAACCCAATTCTATTACAAGCAAACTTGGGGAGTCAAGAAAGAGACCAGCTCAACCAGCTCTCCTCCACAGCCAGCATCCTTCTCATGAATGAAAGTGCTCACACACACTTGCTGTAGTAAAGCCAGCTGATCACAGGACCTCTTTCCCAAATATGAAGAGTGTCCTATTTGGGAGTCCTACTATTAGTGGTATTTGGGAAATACTGTTCAGCCACTGCACAGCCCTATTTGCAAGTGTTGTGGAGTCCTTTACTTCTGCAAAGGAGATTTTTTTTCCAGTGTCAGGTGTTATCCACAAGATGGACTATAGCCCAGCTCCACAATGGGCACATTCTTGGGAGGCAGTATAGAGCAGTGGTCTAAAGCTCTGAGCTGCAAATTTGGTGACATCCAGCAGACCAGAGCTGGGTTTGAATCCCACAGCTTCCACTTGCATGCTGTGTGACCCTGAGCAAGTCACTTGACCTCCTTGTGCTCCCAGGTCGCTCCTGTAAAAAAGCTTTCAGCTTAGTGTGCTATACCTGGTTAAACAAATAAATAAAAATAAATTCTCAGTATTGGGAGTTGTCCACAGAAACAAACATTGACAGCAGAAGAAGGTTATATAGTATATGGTGGAACGCTGTTCCACATGGAAATCCATGCCTGGAACAGCATTGTTGTGCTGCACTGAGTATATCACCGGTGCAGCATAACAAGATTGAACACATGCGCAATTGAGCGGCCCATGGCAACATGGAAGTAAGCATGTGGCTACAGATTCCAAAGTAAGCCTTATTTTTTCTGATAGACTTGTTTGGAGGGTCACAGAGTGCTGCTTATGGTTGCCCATACACTATAAAAGATTGTTTATGTGCAACCATACACAAACAAAGCAGTTGTGAGATCTCGAGGTTTCCATGGTAACGGACCTCTCGAGCTGTGCTCTCGAGGTCTCTGGTTACCACGGAAACCTCTCGATCACATCTGCCTTGTTGTGTATGCTTGCTCATACACAACCCTCTATATGATCCATCCAGTCCACCCAGCCCTACTTAAGGTTGGATGTTATGGCCTGAGTGCTCCTTTGCTCCTTCATTCCCTCTCCACTTCTTCTACTGCTTTAAGCAGTCCCATATGCTTGTATAAACCATGTGTGGGTCCTATCTCTGCTTTTACACATACAATTTCCTTGCTAGTTTGTTGCACCTATCTACCATCCTTTGCATGAAAAAATTGTTACTGATATCTTTCTTATATTCTCACCACCACCACCGACTTCACTGAATTCCCTCTGGTGCATGTGTTTCCGTCAGTGTGAACAGCTGTCTGCTGTCCGCCTTGTTCGTTCCATGAAGGTATCCAGGGAGTACATGTTGAAATCTTCTGACTTCTCCATGTAGGACTTCTCTTGTCTCTGGATCATTTTGGTTATCCTCCTCTGCACTTCCTTCACCCTGTTCCTGTCCCTGTCATTTTTCGTGTGTGGATTCAAGAACCTCACACAGTACTGCAAGTGTGGTCAAACCAGGGCTATCTGTACAGGAGATGAGCATCCCACTCCTACTGCTCCTCCCCCACACGGCTAATCCCCCTTCAGCATTTTATTTGCCCTCCACACTGTCGTTTAGCACTGGGATGCTGTTTTCAGGTTTCGTATAATCATTACCTGAGTGATAAAGCTGTAGAGCCCAGCAAAATATTGGGGTGTTTTGTATGTGTCTTTCTATTATTAGGGCTGTGGGCGGAGCCTACAGCCATTTTGCAAGAGCTCTGTAGCTCTGAAAATGGCCAATCACAGCACCACTTCTGCTGGACTTTTGAAAGTATCCTTCCAAAAGCCGAATGGAGCTTAAACCCCTCCACCATGATCGTTCCACTGAATAACAGCCATACTATTTCGGCTGTTACTTCCGCATTCCGATGCATGCAATACTCATGTGCATGAGTCGTGTGCATGTGCAGTGCTGCCGTTCTGCCATGTTGCAAATGGTGAAATGCCATTCATTATTTTGTGTCCCCCATCTTCAAGTCATGCCCGATATGTCATGTCGCACACTGGGAGCCCACCCCAGTGTGCAGAATTTTTTTGTTTTCTGTAAATTAGAAAATGGCCCCTCATCGTGTTTTTGTTTTCCTGGTGCCTCCTACCCACATCATGCCAGTCATTGGGGTGCCCAATCCTCATGTCAGACAGTCATGTGATTACACTGGGAGTCCAAATTCTAGTGTCCCAAAATTATTTTTTTTTTTTGCTGTAGATTAGAAAATGGTCCCTCATTGTCAGTTTGTTTTTTCTGCGAAACTAAAAACGATCCCTCTTGTTTGCTACAGTTCCCCTCCTCCTTCCCCACCCTCCCACTGAGAACCCACCTCCCCCCCCTTGCCCCACACTTACCTCTGGAGGATGGTGCTGTCATCTGCTGTGGACCGGGACATGTCTGCACTCTTCAAAGCCCAACCGCGAACTGAAGAATTAAAGGTAAGCATGCTATACAGCCACTCAATGGGATTTTCAACTTGTACTGTTATCTCAGCCATTTGTTGGACTTTCTGCCCAAAATTTTCAACATGGGGTTCTTATGACCCCACCTCATGAAAACTGTCACTGTCATTTTGTTACTTGGTCCCGAAAGGTGATTTCTCAGTCACTGCATGGAATCACCTTTCAAGACCAAGTCATGAAATGACAGTGCTGCTGTTCATGAGGTGGGGTCCCAGAAAGCCCATAGAAACATAGAAACATAGAAACATAGACTTTGGCAGCAGATAAGGACCACTCGGCCCATCTAGTCTGCCCATTTCCCTACCTACAGGATAGGCCGCAGATCCTAGTTAACCAACAGCCTATATCTTCTTGGCCCCCACAAGAATTGCCTTATGTCTGTCCCATGCATTCTTGAATTCTCCCAGTTTTAGACCCCACAACTTCCTCAGGAAGGCTGTTCCATGCATCCACTACCCTCTGTGAAATAATACTCCTCACATTGCCCTGAACCTCCCTCCTTCTATCTTTAAATTGTGTCCCCTTGTTCTTACAAGTCTCTTTTTCTGAAAGATGCTACCCTCTTGGACTTTGTTGATTCCCTTGAGGTACTTGAAAGTTTCTATCATGTCCCCCCTCTCCCTTCTTTCCTCAAGGGTATATATATTAAGCTCCTTTAGTCTCTTCTCATATGGCTTCTCTTGCAGACCTTGCACCATTTTAGTTCCCTCCTCTGGACTGCCTCTATCCTGTCTATGTCCTTGCAGAGATGGGGTCTCCAGAACTGGACACAGTATTCCAGATGGGGTCTCACCAACTGTCTGTACAGAGGATAACAACTTCCTGTTTTCTGCTGCTGATGCCTCTCCTATACATCCCAGTATACCCCGCCCTCCCTACTGCCTTCTCACATTGCTTGCTAACCTTAAGGTCATCTGATATGATTACCCCCAGGTCCCTTTCCTGTTTGTTGTTGTTATTACCTCCCACCCATTGTGTATTCTTCCCCTGGGTTCTTGTTTCCCAGGTGCATTATTTGCACTTTTTGCATTGAATCCAAGCTGCCATACGTCTGACCATTCCTCCAACCTTGCCAAGTCCTTTTCATCCTTTCCACGCCTCCTTGTGTATCAACCCTATTGCAGATCTTTGTGTCATCTGCAAAAGGCATACTTTCCTTCCAGTCTCTCTGCAATGCCACTGATGAAGACATTAAAAGGACTGGACCCAATACTGAACCCTCTTGGTACCCACTAGTAACCGCCCTTTCTTCAAGTGGACTCCATTTATAATTACCTTCTGTGTCCTGTTGTCCAGCCAATGTTTTACCTAGGCTACCACCCTGGGACCCACTCCCAGGCTGGTTAATTTGACTAATAATCTTTTGTGTGGGACTGTGTCAAATGCCTTGCTAAAGTCTAGGTAGGCCATGTCCACAGCTCTCCCTGGTCTACTACTTTGGTCACCCAGTCAAAGAAATCTATTAGATTCGCCTGACATGACCTTCCCGCTCTGAACCCATGCTGCCTTGGATCCTGTGCTCCACTGACCTCTAGGTACTCAACTATTCTTTCCTTCAGAAGTGACTCCATCACTTTCCCTACCACAGAGGTCAGACTGACAGGTCTGTAGTTTCCTGCTTCTGTCTTGGTCCCACTTTTGTGAAGGGGAATCACATCCGCCTTCCTCCAGTCCTCGGGTACCACACCAAATGTTGTAAATTTGGTGAAAAAAATACCAAAAAATGACAAAATTTCGAGTGTGCGTTGAGCAGTTTCTACACACGCGCCTGATGTTGCTAATTTTTTATATTTTTACTCCACATTTTTAACATTGCCATTTTTACACACCTCCTTCAAATCAGTACAGCTGTCGTTTTCCACAACCTGTCCAAAATGTGTTTTTGCACCTGTGGTGCAGAATAGCATATTTGCTCTGCGCAATCACCTTTCGGGACAATTGAACAAAATGACACTGGCACTGTTCATAAGGAGGGGTCCAAAAAGGCCATGTTGAGAATTTGGTGCAATATCTCCAAAATATGGCCAAGTTACATCTAGGCGTTGAATAATTTCTACGCACATGTGTAACTTCTGTCACTTGGTAGCTTTTCTCAGCCCTATCGGCTCTAGCCAAAGTTTATTTCATTTAGTAAACCTACCTTCCAATAAAGGCTTACCTTTTTTGGCAACATACTCATACTAATGTTTCACAGATGAAGATGTTCAAGAGGGCCGGTCCCAAGACTGAGCCCTGTGCCACTCCACTGGTTACCTCGCTGACCTTTGAGTACTCTCCATTAAGGGAAACCTTCTGAGTTCACTGACTCAGCCAATTCCTTACCCACTTTATCTTTTATTTATTTATTTTATTTTTATTTTTTTATTTCGTCATTTTAACATAACCTTTGAGCAAAACGCTCTTTTTTAAAGGTTCCACGTCTTGACAGGAGGACAACACAGAAAGGTAGTTACAGAGTATGGGTGCACAAGTACAGACACAAAAAAAATATAAGAAATAACAACAATTGGTCTGACTATTTACAATTGTAAGCCATCTCATATAGAGGTACATATTGCAGTTAGTACAGCCCAAGGTACATGGTGAGTGCTGTGGGTTTAAGGAACTAATTTAGCAGGAGCTGAAGCAGCCAGGGGAGGCACTGCCATTATTTCTTATAAAGTCAGGAGGGGAGAGACTCAAAATAGGCTTTCATACCCTGTATGTTAATGCAGCCAAGAAGAGGTTTTGTCATTAACTCAAGTCAAGGGTTGGAAGGGTTAATTTTTTGTGCAGGACTGCCTAGTGGGAACATACTAGAGAGCAATATGAGGGAGGACCTTTCACAGAATAAGCTGGTGGGAAGACAGATGCTTAGAGACAATCACATTTGTGATGGGTCAATGGCAGGGGAGGGACTTACTAACATACTAACATACTAAAATGCCAGCAGAATAGGCCTAATGGTCTTTCGTGTCTGCTCGATTGGTCAGCCCCCACCCTGGGAGCTGACCTTGCTGTCCCCCTCACCTTCTCTGGCTCCTCCCTTCCCAGTTCCGGATATTTTCTCTGCATTGGAATTTGCTTCCAGAACCCTTCCCCTGTACCTGTCCCACCCCCTCTTGAACCCCTCCACCGTCTGTGCCTCCACCAGCCCCCTAGGCAGCACATTCCATAGCTCCACCACCCTCTCAGTGAAGTAGCACCTCCTCCTTTCTCCCTGAATCTTCCCCTCCAGCTTCCACCCATGCCCTCTAGTGGCCCCTCTTCCCTCCTTGACACACCCTGACTGTTCCTCCCTATTTACCCTCTTCATGTACCTGAGACCTCTATCATGTCCCCCCTGGTCCCTTCTCTCTTCCAATGTGTAAATATTTAGCTCTTCAAGCCTCTCCTCATAGGTCCTGTCCCCCAAGCCCTAAATCATTTTGGTTGCCCTCCTCTGGACTCTCTCCAGGAGTTTAATGTCCCTCTTTAAGTGTGGCCTCCAAAACTGCATGCAGTACTCGAGGTGTGGCCTCACCAAGCAGTTATACAGAGGGAGTATCACTTCCCTCCTTCTGGAGGTGATCCCCCTAGTGATGCATCCCAGCATCCTGTTGGCCTTGGCTGCTGCCCTCCTACAAGTCTTCGAGTTGTTCATTTTGACATCCACCACCACCCCAGGTCCCTCTCAGCCACCGAGACTTGTAGCATTCCCCAGGGTGTACACACTTTGCCCGGGTTTCTGGGCCCCCAGGTGCAGTACCTTGGCTTCCCTGCATTGGAACCCTCAGCTTCCACTTCTAGACCATCTTTCAGAGCCTCCAGGTCCCCCTGTAGGCCACCTCCCTCCTCCCATCCACCACCACCCCAGTTTTGAGTCATCCGAAAAGAGACTCATCTCACTCCTGATACCTGTCCTTATGTTGGATATGTAGGCATTGAACAGGAGGGGCCCAAGGACTGATCCCTGTGGGACCCCACTAATGACCCTCCTTGGGGATGAGACTATACCTCCGGCCCTGGAGCCAGTTGTCTATCCATCTGATCATCTGGTTCCCCACCCCCATTTCTCCCAGCTTATCCTACAGGCCCACATGAGGAACAGAGTCAAATGCCTTGCTGAAGTCTAGAAAGAGGACGTCCACTGGTCTTCCCAAGTCCAAGGCACTCGTCACCCAGTCATAGAACTCCACAAGGTTTGTCTGACACGATCTCCCCAGGACGAATCCATGCTGTCTATCGTCCAGGCACCCTGACTTTTCCAGGTCCCCCCCAGCCTCTCCTTGACAATGCCCTCCATCACCTTGCCCACCACCAATGTCAGGCTGACAGGTCTGTAGTTGCCTGCCACCTCCCTGATCCCCCTTGTGGACAGGCACTATATGCACCACCTTCCAGTCCTGGGGCACCCACCCTGTCCTCAGAGAGATGGTGAAAAGCTCCTCCAGGGGTTTCGCCAGGACATCCGCAAGTTCCTTAAGCTCTCTGGGATGTAATTTATCTGGCCCCGGTGCTTTCTCCATCTTAAGGGACCTGAGGGCTTCCCTCACTCTCTCACAGAGTGCTGAGTTAAGGACAGTAGATAGAAGACTCTTTAACAGGCTGTGGCTTTTTAGATACTAATATTTAGATTTGTCTGTTCAAAAGTGCTGGTTTTTTTTTTTGTGTGGTTCTATACATAATTTATCACCCCTAATTGCTTTCCTCAGTCATTCCCTCAACTTTACGTCCCCCCATTCTGTGTTCTATTCTTGGATTCTCTGCACCTATGTGCAGTACCTTACACTACTTTGCTTTTCATTTTAACTAGCATACCCTAGACCATTTCTCTATTGTAGCCTCGGTGCCGTGTGCTAGTAGACTACTACACTGCCTGATGGCTGCAATACAGGTTAAGGGGCCTGGGTTCTGTTCTGATGGCAATTGGGGATTCTCTCCTAAGGTATTAACAAATAGTGTTGTGCCTCCACCCAGAGTAAAATGATAGTGGGTCAGGTGTTTGCTTAGTACAACCGCCTAAGATGCTGTACCTACCCACTTTCCCTTCCAGTTACCCCATACAGAATACCACTTTAAACCAAGGTAGAGAGGTCGATAGGCAGCAGGGCAGGGGAAAATAGAGAAAGAGGCTAAGGCATTAAGTACAGGGATGTGGCTAAAATGGGCAAGACCACCAACAAATGGAGGGTGATGAGTCCCAATGCCCATAGTTTTGGTAACAAGCTTCCTGAACTAGTAGCCTTGATGGAAGAGGGACACCTGGATATTGTGGCAGTTGCAGAAACATGGTACACAAAGAACAATGTCTGGGATGTCAACATAACAGGGTACACAGTCTACAGGAGGGACAGGGAGGGTAAAAGAGGAGGAGGGGGAGTAGCTATCTATGTAAGGGAAGGGATCAAGGCAACAGAACTAAAGAGTAAACAGGGAGGACTGGAGGCACTGTGGGTCACCCTGGAGACAGGAAATGACACCACAATCTGCACGGGGATTGTATAAGACCCCCATCTCAGGGGGAGGAAATGTACAAGAAAATGATAGGAGGCACACTTAGAATGGCAGAAAAAGGGATAATATTGCTGATGGGGGACCTCAATATGCCAGATGTTAACTGGGTCACATTTGCTGCAGCCACATCCAAGAGCAAGGTTATTCTTGATGCCCTATAGGGGCTATGCCTCAGACAGCTAGTGTTGGAACCCACTCAGGAGAGTGCAGTCTTAGACCTGGTACTCTCAAATGGAGACAGTGAGAGGATCTTGGATTTAGAAGTGGGTAGCCATCTAGGAACAAGCGACCACCAAACAGTGTGGTTCATGATAAATACAGCCGTGGAGTCAAGCCATACAAAAGTGAGGGTACTGGACTTTAAGAAGACTGACTTTGGCAAAATGGGAGAGCATCTAAGGAATGCACTACCAAATAGGCAGGAAGGAGGGGTGGAGGAACAATGGGGAAGAATCAAAAATGCCATGCAAGAAGCAACAACTCTTTGTGTGAAGCAAATAAACAAAACAGAATGAAGGAAAAAAAACACTATGGTTCTCAAAAGAGGTGGTGGGGAAGGTTAGGGAGAAAAAGATAGCATTCAGAAAGCATAAGGAATCACAAAAGGAGCAGGACAGAGAACTGTATCAACTGAAGCAGAAGGAAGCAGGAAAAACAGAATAGCAGAAGGCCCCAACTTAGGAAAACATAGCCAACTCAGTTAAGAAGGGGGATAAAACCTTTTATAGGTACATTAGTGAGCAAAGAAAGACCAAGGGAGGGATTGTGAGGCTTAATAAAGGGGAGGGTGGGTGGGTAAAGTGAAGGCAGAGATACTGGATGAATACTTTTGTTCAGTATTCACAAAAGAAGAGGAGGAGGGGAAGGTATCTAAACCAAACAATAGACACACTCTGGATAGGAGGGTCGACACCAGTCCATTCACAGAAAAAGGGTCCTGAAAGAACTCCTAAAACTCAAGGTGAACAAAGCAATGGGGCCTGATGGGATTCACCTCAGAATTCTAAAAGAACTAAGGGGAGAACTAGTGGCACCACTGACTACTCTTTTTTTGCATAAAAATATTTTATTTCAAAATAAAAAAAGAGATAAATACACACACATACATTAGCATTCATTTACAACTTTTCCTTTGCCTTAAAACTGTAACAGAGTATGACACAGTTACCTAAGAATCACTTGGCAATATATCTTTCTAACATATCTCTGTCACATTTGACAACCATATACTGTTTAACTAAAGATACCAAGACCCAGGTGCTCAGATATGTCAGTGGTACATTCCCTTTCTTTACTTTACATAACCCACATCCCAGATAAATACACTTTCTTGCGGGATTAAATCCACTAACAAGGAAGCCCAGTCTCTAGTGAAACAATCTAATCTATGTTTTACTAGTAGGGTCAATTTCTCCAAGGCCAGAGTATGTATCACCAAAGTGCGCCAACTTTGTATTGTCAGGGGGGCATGCAAAACCCACATATTTTGGATATTATGTCTGGTCAAAATTAAAAGAATCCTCACCCATCTCGGCAATGGCTCCCACTCATCTCCATCCTCTGTATCCACCCCGAACAGACATGTCAGAGGAACCATTGAAATCACTGTGTTACCTATCCTCCCCAGCTCCAGAGCCACTGCTCTCCAAAACTGTTGTAATACGGGGCACATCCAGAAACAATGGATATGTGTACCTATGTCTCGGCCACATCGTCCACATATTGGAGATGTGGCAGGATGGTATTTATAAACTATCAATGGGGAAGGGTATATATCCTATATATAAATTTATAAAAAGCCTCCTTAAACTTGCTACAAAGCAAAAGCCCCATGTGCATACAGAGCAAAAACCGCCCAGTCTCATTCTTGTATCTGGACACCCAAATCCCTCTCCCAGAGTTTTTGGGTTTTGAGTGAGAGATCCGGCATACAATATCTAAGATCCCTAACAGCTCTTCCTACAAAGCCATTTATTTCCCATTTTGACCCCTGCATAAGTACTTCTGTCTTTGTTATTTCTCCCATTTCAGGCCCTTCCCTGACCAATTCAGCCATGTAAGCCCTTACCTGAAAGTATCTAAATAAGTGCCCCTCACCCAGGTGTAATCTTTGACGTAAATCTGGAAAAGAGGAGTGCCCTTCCCTGCCACATAAATTTTCTAGATTATTTATCCCCCTTTGTTCCCACGTCTTGAACCCCGAATCTTCAAAATCAGGCAAGAAGTATGAGTTGCCAGCCACCAGAACCATGTACGTGTCCACCACAATTGCCCTCCTCCTTTTTAAAATCTTACCCCAACTTTCCAAAGCTGCTAATGCCATTGGATTCCTGGTAACCTGTCCCTATACGCCCCCAGACCCTGTCTCTCTAAATATGCAGAGAGCCGCACCTTATATCCCCTCTGCTCCAAGTCCAACCACCGAGTGGCCCAGGGCATATGTATCCAGTCACATATGTATTTCTGATAAGCACCAAATAATAAGTTCCACTGTCCAGAAAGTTAAGCCCTTCCCTTTCTGTGTCTACTTTAAGTCATTGAAGACTAACCCTCGGACGCCCCCCTCCAGATAAATGAAGAAAATGTGCATTCCAGCCTCTTAATATCCCTCTTGGAGATTCCCATATATGACATCTGTATAATATATACCAGTCTGGGTAAGATGTTAATTTTAATCAAATTAATGTGCCCAAGCCAGGAGATTGGAAGCTCCATCCACCATCTTACATCAGCCTCTATACTCTTAATTATGGGGAGATAATTTAAGCCATATAAAGATCCACGACCAGCCAATGTTAATCCCCAAATATGTAAAATGTCCTTTTACCTTCTTAAATCCCTATCCCTGGCTCCTTCCCATTGTCTTAGGAAGTCTCAAGAGCTCTGATTTATCAAGATTCATTTTATACCCAGAGAATTGTGCACATTTTTCTACCAGTTGCACCACAGTGGGCACAGAGGCTTTGGGCTCTGTAATAAATACCAACATGTCACCAGCATACATTGCAAGTTTATGCTGCTTCCCGGAGGTCCCCTGTACTCCTTGGATTCCCTCTTCTTACCGTATTACTATCAACAGTGGCTCCACCACCAGGGCAAAGAGAAGCGGGGATAATGGGCATCCCTGCCTTGTGCCTCTACCCAGGCCGAATCCCTTCGAAAGCACCCCATTTACCAGCACCCTGTCATGAGAGGAGTTATAGAGTGCCTGAATCCAAGCCACAAAAGTAGCCCCCAGAACAAACCAGGTTAGTGTCTCAAACAAATACGCCCATTCCACTCTATCAAATGCTTTTTCTGCGACCATAGATATAACACTTGTATCTTCTTTCCGCACCTCTGCTCCACAGATCACATTTAACAATCTTCTCATATTATGATCTGAGACACCCCTTAATAAACCCAGTCTGGTCTGGGTGGACTATGTCAGGCAACACTACTTCTAATATACCCACCAAAACCTTTGCCAAGAGCTTGGCATCGCAATTTAAAAGTGAAATCAGTCTATGTGAGGCACATTCAGACACATCCTTCCCAGCTTTGGGAATTAAACAGATCACGGCATCTGAAAATGAGTCTGGAAGCTTCAGAGTCTACCCATCCACCTGCTGGAAAGTACTGCATAATGGGTCTGAAAGCTGCCCCACTAAACATTTATAGTATTCTACCAGGTAACCGTCTGGTCCACTCGCCTTCCCACTGCACAGTTTCTGAATAGCTTGGACCACCTCCTCCCTTGTAATAGGGCCATTTAACAGCACTTTTTGCTCCCTAGTCAACTGAGGTAGCCTCATAGTGTCCAGAAAACCCTGTCCCAACACCTTCATTCCCCTTCCCCCTTCTGTCATGTAAAGTTTTTTATAGCACCTCCAGAAGCTTTCCCGTATCCGCTCTGCTGACTTCTGTAGCACTCCCTGCCTATCCTTGATCGGCGTAACATATACTGGACACCTCCCACCTTTCATTAATTGTACCATCAGGGGACCTGGTCTGTTTCCCCATTCATATAATTTTTTCCTCCCAAATGTCCACGGTCCTCTAGCTTGCTCACTAAGCAGGGCATTCAACAGTTCCCTTATAACCTTTAACTGCTCTCTCACCGCGTCCTCCTCCCTCTCTGCAGTTCATTTTTCCAGTTCTCTCACCTGTCCTTCCAGTTCCAGTCTCTTCTTTTGTTTTTCCCTTTTGATTCTGGCCACATATTTAATAACCATCCCCCTAATAAATGCCTTTCCTGCATCCCAAATGACAGCCTTACTAGTGGGGGAGTCCGCATTCATGGTCCAATAAATCTTCCACTGCTCCTCAAGATATTCCTTAAAGGCTTTGTCCCCCAACAAGTAGGCCAGAAATTTCCAAGGTGGGGGACCATCTCTTGGCTTATTCGTGTTCAAGGACATAACTACCATGGCATGGTCTGAAACATGAACAGGACTATGCAACACATTCTGCATCCTCCCATACCAGGTTCACGGAAGGAATATGTAATTTATCCTTGACCAGGTACCATGTGGTTTAGAGTAAAAAGTATATTCTTTTGCTCCAGGGTTCACCTCCTGCCATCCATCTATCATGTCTAATTCTAATAGTCTCCTATACCACTGGTGGATCCCCTTATGCTGTCGACCTTTACCCTGAGAGTGATCAAATTTGAAGTCCAGGGTACAATTCAGATCCCCCCCCCAGGATGAGACCCAGGAATTGTTCCTTAATCAGTATGGATAGGATGGTACCATAGAAGGAAGCATCAAAAACCGCTGGGACATATATATTACCAAACGTAACCTGTTCTCCCTACAATTGTCCCACAACAAAAATGTACCTACCCCCGTTCTGATCTTTTACCACTCTCTGCACCTGAAAGGAGTTATGCAGAAGGACAGTGACCCCACATTTTGTGAGCCTTAAAAGAGGCTGCAAAACAATTCCCAGCCCACCCTCGCACCAATTTAACATGCTCCACCACTGTGAGATGAGTCTCCTGCAACATGGCAACCTGCTCTCCCTGTCTATGCAGAGAAGTAAGCAAAGTGGTACACTTCACAGGAGTTGCTATCCTTCTTACATTCCATGAACATATACTGAGATTTTGTCGGTTAGCCATGATGTCTGATTAACCATTTCACCTTTGCCCCTTCCAGCATCATCTTGTGAGTTTCCCGCACCCATCCAGCCCTGCCCAGGGACATTTTCCCCATCCTTCCATTTCTGCTGCATTCCTGATACACCATATTGTTAGTGCTATGTACGTGTGTGCAAGAACATGTAAACAGTAAAAGATTAAACACAAACCAAAATTGAACACTTTGAACTTTAACTCCATGAACTTTAACTCCACCCAACCCCCCCAACATTTTCCATATACATCCCCAACCTTCCCCATTACCTTCACACTCATGTCTTTCTCTATCTCTGTTTCCCTCTTTGTCCCAAAATTAAATTTTTCCATTTGTAACTATTCCTCTCCTCCTCGACACTATTTGCCACACCTGCGTAAGTGTCAATGAGTACCCCGACCATGAACATGTTCACCTTCCCCCCTCCCGGAAGAGCTATCTTGCTCATTCCTGTGACCCAACTCGACTGTGGGTAACTTCATATATGCTTTTCCCCAGTCACATATCCCAAAGGGTACTTAATCTGTCTGTACTAGACCAAGCAGGCCAGTCCCTGCCACCCCTCCATAAACATTTACCACCCTACGACCTCACCAAATCCACCCAGTCAGCTTAAGCCCCATGCTGAGGGGCTCCACCCCATCTAATCTATATGTAGAAACTCTTCTCCCTGCTGCCTGTGAGGCTGCCCCTCCAGTGCTCAAGCAAAGAAAGCGGAGGGAGAAAGGAGAAAAGGAGGGGGTGGGAAACAGAAGCCAATTCCATCCTTCTATCTCTCTCTTTTCATCTGAGCTTCCAATTTCCCTCATATCTTAAAACATGACAACTAGCCCAACTATTACCCTGTGCCTCCATCCTCCACCCCCTCCCCACCCCCACCCCACCTCCCAAGTACCCTAACTATTGGGTGTATGACCCCTAATTCTCTGAACTCTAACCAAACTATGTCATTCATATGAGCAGGAGAAAAAAAAAGGGTGACCCAACTAAGAGAGTACACCCCCATTTAGCCATTACAATAGTCCTTGGAAGTCCAGTCAGCCCAATGGGGCCATGTAATAATGCCCTGCATCTCCTCTAAGCAGAGTGAGAGAGAATGGAACCGGGGACTAGTCAGAAGCACAATCCCATGTGATGATGTTCTTCACCTTCTCCTTCTCCCAGAACAACCAGATTGCCCCCTCATACTCCACCCTTAAAGGGGACCCAGTGGCTCAGATTGATACTCAGTCATACAGAGTCCAGAGTACAGCCATATCAGTTCCGGCTGCAAGGGCAGGAGAAACATTCAACTTAAAGAACGTGACTACCCGACAGTAGCCACCATAATCCTTGGAAGTCCAACCGGCCCAATGGGGCCATACAAGAAGACTCTGCACCTCCTCTAAATGGAGCACAGGAAGGTGGGGCAGGAATCCACTCAGAGGTACAACCCAACATGAATGAAGAAAATATTCCACATACCTCTGATGAGCTGTTCCGCACCATAATATTCAAAACCAACACAACTTAATGGTGTCCTACCTACAGTGCAACTGTTCTTTCCTCTTAGCATCCATGCACAAATATCCCCTACAGGCATCCTCTATGGAAAAAGCAGAGAAATAAGTCAGCCCACTTTCTTTTTCAGCTCTTCTGTGAACTTCGCCGCCTCTTCTGCTTCCCAAAATGAACAAACTGCCCCCTCATGCTTCACTTTAAGGGTAGCTGGGTAGATCAAATAGTTTTCCACCTTCAGGGCCCGAAGTGCCCATTACCTCGTTAAATAACTTCTCTTTTTCAGGAGTTTCGCCAAAATAGTCCTGAGATAAAAAGAGTCGGTGGCCCTTGAACATTAGCTGTCCCTTCTCCAAGTAGGCTCGGAGTATGGCCTCGCAGTCTGGAAATTTGTGGAACCTCATTATCATTTGGCGAGGTGGTTGTCCTGCAAGCGGCCTGGGCACAACTGCCAGATGTGCTCGCTCCAACTTAAGGTGCCCATTCTTTACCTCCAAGTTCAACAGTTTAGGCAATGTCGTAGCACAAAAGTCCATCACACTTCCCCCTCCAGCCCCTCTGGTAGGCCACGGAGATGGAGATTAAGTCTCCGATGGTAGTTCTCCTGGTAGTCTGCTGCCTCCTTCATATCCTCTAATTCTTTTTGCAATGCAATAATTTGTGCCTGGACCCCCTGCAAGTCACCCTCCATCCTAGAGTCCTATTCTTAAGCTTCTGTGATTCTGGTAGCTTGGTTCGCCTACTGGATCAGCACCTCTTGTAGCCGGTCATCAATGTGAGTTTCAAGTTTGCAGAGCCATGGCTCCAATGCCACATGGACCTGACCCATCAGCTCGTGTCCCAGGGCACTGACTTCAGTGGCTGACAACGATACCGCTTGGTGGCTGTCAGTCTGCATGCAGGCTGCCTTTTTCTTTGTGGCTTTCCCGGCTGCTGTCTGGTTGTTCCCCATACCCGAGGTCAGCTATTTGTCCATGGTGCATCAATATACACCTCACAGCCAAAAACAGTTGTAAATCTGAGTGAAATATAACTTTTATTCCTTTATTTTACTCCAGAGGAGGAGCAAGGTGTAAACACATCTAGCCTCATCAGTTTCTCATTAGCGCCCCCCGACTACTCTTTTTTTTTTTTTTTAGTAATCTATTTTTCCTCCCCCGTGCTCACTGATCCTCCCCTCCTTCAAGCTCTATCAAGTTCCCTCTGTTCCCCCCATCCTTCACCGGCCTTCCTCAGATCCCCAGATCGCAGCCGACCCCCAGGGTATCCCGGTGTAACCCTTCACCAGGCGGGTCCCTCTCTTCCTAGGGGAAAGGCACCGGGGTAGCTCCAGCACACACTTTCTAGGGCCCGGGGATGCTGCTGGGGAGCAGGAGGCACCAGGAAGGCATCGGAGGCCCTTTAGGAATGGAAGCCATCATCTGGAGGCCAGCGAGTGATTTTCCTGGCTTTCTGGAAGCGTGATGTCAGGACATCAAGGCAAGAGCCGATGTCTGTCACGCACCACCCCCTTATGGCCCTGACGTGCTGCACTACCACTGGCCTCCACCAGTGGTCGTTATGGCACCAGGTCACAATCCCTTCCCTCCCTGGAGGCAGTGAGCAGTCATGGGATGCTCAAGCTGCCTCCCCCCTTGGCCGGCCCTCCAGCGACCTGAGCTCATTCCCGAACCCGGGTCACTGGCGTTGCAAGCAGAAATCCAACCGCTGAGCCTATGGGCCGGCCCTCGACTACTCTTTTTAACAAATCATGGGAGGATGGCATGCTACCTGAGAAATGGAGGAGGGCAGATGTGATTCCCCATCACAAGATAGGGAACAAGGCAGAGGCAGATAACTACAGGCCTGTTAGTTTGAGCTCAGTGGTGGGGAAAATGATGGAATCACTTCTAAAAGAAAGAATTATTGAGTACCTAGAGGCCAGTGGGGCACAGGACCCAAGGCACCATGTATTCACAGCAGGAAGGTCATGTCAGACAAATCTAATAGATTTCTTTGACTGTGTGACCAAAGTAGTAGATCAGGGAGGGGCTGTGGACATGGCCTACCTAGACTTTAGCAAGCCATTTGACACAGTCCCACACAAAAGATTAATAAAGAAGCTTGCCAACCGGGGAGTGGGTCTCAGGGTGGTGGTCTGGGTAAAAATTTGTCTGGACAACAGGATGCAGAAGGTAACTGTAAACACAGTTCACGCCAAAGAAAGGGGGTTACCAGCTGGGTATCACAGGGTTCAGTATTGGGGCCGGTCCTCTTCAATGTCTTTATAAGTGACATTGCAGAGGGACTGGAAGGAAAAATATGCTTTTTTGCAGATGACATAAAGATCTGCAACAAGGTTGATACACAAGGTGGGGTGGAAATGATGAGAAGGGACTTGGCAAGGTTGGAGGAATGGTCAAAAGTATGGCAGCTTAGATTCAATGCAAAGAAGTGCAAAGTAATGCACCTGGGAAACAAAATCCTAGGGAAGAGTATACAACTGGAGGGAGGGGGAGATACTAAAGACAACAAAAATGAAAAGGGACCTGGAGTCAGTCATATCAGATGGCCTAAAGGTAAGCAAGCAATGTGAGAAGGCAGTAAGGGTGGCTGGGGGATACTGGAATGTACAGGGAGAGGCATCACCAGTAGAAATGAGAAGTTGTTATCCCTCTGTACAGACAGTTAGTGAGACCCCATCTGGAGTACTGCATGCAGTTCTGGAGACCCCATCTCTGCAAGGACATATACAGAATGGAGGCAGTCCAGAGGAGGGCAACTAAAATGGTGCAGGGTCTGCACCAGAAGCCATATGAAGAGAGACTAAAGGAGCTTAATATGATACCCTCGAGGAAAGAAGGGAGAGGGGGGACATAATGGAAACTTTCAAGTACCTCAAGGGAATCAACAAAGTCCAAGAGGGTAGCATCTTTCAGAAAAAAGAGATGTGTAAGAACAAGAGGGCACAATTTGAAGATGGAGGACGGCTCATGGGCAACTTGAGGAAGCATTTTTTTCATAGACAGGGTGGTGGACACATGGAACAGCCTTCCTGAGGAGGTTGTGGGGTCAAAAACAATGGGGGAATTCAAGAATGTAAGGGAGAGGCATAAGGCAATTATAGTGGGGTGTAGGAGAAAGTAGGCTGTTGGTTAACTGGGATCTGCAGCTTATCCAATAGGTAGGGAAATGGGCAGAATAGGTGGGCCAAGTGGTCCTTATCTGCCATTAAAGTTTATGTTTCCATGTAAACTGTAACTTTGTAAAACACATGCAATTAATGTCCGTAGCTAATGATATGCTCACAACCACTTTTAACAGTGTCAACCATAAATCTTTTATTATGGGGAAAGGGAATGGGAGAGCAGAAAATATAAGAAATTTGAATATGCAAACAGTTACCATACCAATGCCCAGTCCCCAACAGCACATAAAACCTCCTCCTCACTGGTACCAATGCCCCCTTTAGTCTATCTGGGTATTCAGAAATGGTGCAGGCCTATACGTTGCCATGGGTTGACTGGTGTTGGGGCCCTTGCAGTCACTTTGGGATGGTAGATGTTAACAGCTTTACACTTGCAGACAACTTTACACTAGACCCACCTGGTCAGGGCAAGCCCTGTGTTACTCACGGTCCTGTAGACACTGGTTTTCAAGCTCTGGTACAGTGGGCTCAATCAGGAGGAACAAATCTGCTGTGGGGCAGCAAGTAGGTGGACAGCAAAACTGGCTGGATGGTGTGGCCGAATCTGGCAGCTTATCACCTTCTGGCTTGGTTGCAGATTCTGGCCACTTGTCACCTTCGGCCTGCAAGGCAGCCTGAATAATGGAGGCACAACACAAGGCTTCCTGGTCCACAAGAGAGCCCAGACCCAGGAGTGACCCAATGGGCTAGCTTCTCAAATAGATCCAGAGTGCTCTAGCACTCAGGCACACTCCTGTGGCTTCCTGCGGCCCAATCCACCCCACATGATAAGGGTTAGCAGTTCCCCAACCTGGCTCCAAGCTGTAGCTGTGCAGGCTGCAGTCTTTGTGTTCCACCTGGACTGGGATCAGCAGCCCCTTGATGCAGCAAAAGTTCTTTTGGATTTCACCTCTGCAGTGGCTATCTGCTAGCAGCATACAGTCTTTTGGGTGGCAGCTCCACCTTTACACAGCTGGATTTCAGCAATGCGAGCAGGCTCTCTGGCTCTGCAGCCCTGCTAACCTTTTCTACAACTTCTTTCAGCTTCAGGACCAAATTGACAACTTTAGGCTCTCCACAACTAAGGGTTCCTCCAATGGCTGCAGGTTCAGCTGCAAAACACTGGTTCCCCAGATAGAAGAAAAATCTTTCAAAGTTCTCCGACATTTGACTGCAAAACTCATAGGTTGGATTCCAAACTTTTCCTCCATACACAAACTAAGCCCTCTTGACTCACTGACAGCCCAAACCAGACTGCTTCTAACTGAAAAGTCCCTGGGGTTTCACTCTGAAAATCCCATTCTCTGATTGGCTAAAACATTCTATCCATCAGTTAAATTATTAAGCATTAGCTCCCTTTGATTATTGATTGGTTATTAATTTGTGTGCCTAGAATAGGGTTTACACCTCTCCCAGCAGTCATTTCACGCTGTCATTGGGCACCCAAGTCTTTGATCGGTTGGCACTGGGGGTCAAAAGATCAAAGATGGCCGTTATGGTATACAATCCCAAACTGGTTACACAGGGTCCTCACTTTAATGTGTCTTTGCAGCCAAAATTCACAGTTTTTAGAGACAGTTGCCCCATTGTCCAATAGCAGCCTTTACTCTCTATCACCTGGCTGCACAAGTGTGTTTTAATATGCTTTAGTTCACCTGTTGTGGCTCCCATTTCATGCAGTCCCCAGGCAGCAGGCAGGGAGTTCATTAATATGTATTAGCCCTCATTAATATTTATAGCCCCCAATCTTATAGCACTTATGGGTGCTTTTGAAATAGACATTGTGAAGACTCTTTTGCTGTCTCCTCCGTGTGTCTGAAACCCAACTATACATCTTCTGTGGGTCAAGACCACCAGAGAAGCATTTGGGCAGCCACAAATATGGCCCATAAACCACTGTGTGCTACTGTGCATGTGTAGATCTAGGTGCAAAACACAGCGCAGCAGTTCTGTGGCTTCACTCCTCCAACCCCAAAGGACCCAAATGGGGGGGGGGCTGGACAAAGACTCCAGGGACCACACAGGACCTGGACTGGCACCAGAGGCAAACAGAGGAACAGGCAGTGACCAGGGGAGGGGGGAATTACACTTCCCCATGCCTTAAAAGTTTGGTGTCTGCGCCAAGTCCATTATCAGGGACCTGGTGAATATAAACATTAAACCTTAGCAACTAAGCATACCTTTTACATTTCTAGTCAACAAGTGTTTTCTAACCATCACAAGCAATCAGGTACTTTTGAAATAGGCAAAATCAATCTATATACACAGTTACCAGTACTGGAAGCATTTCCAAACTTTTAACAGCTGTCATGACATTAGGTAGTGCACCAATAAGCATATGAACTGTTTTTAATATACACTTCTGCCAGTATTTAGGAAAACACATTTCCATAAGTACAGATGACTTTCAACCTCTCATTTTGCACTTTGCAACTTTTCTCCCTGTTCTGGGTGGTTTGGGACTAGATGGGCACATGAAAATGTTTGGCGAAGGCTTGGGAGTGACAAATATACCTTTGTGGATCACATACAAAGGCAAATCAGTGGGAGCCCCAGGAGAATCATAGGTAAGCTTTAGCAGAGGCTTAACAGTTCTTTCAGAGTATCTTAATGGCACTGGACCTTCTTCTTTGGCACCAGGGTTAGTTGCTCCCTCATTGTCCAGCAATGAAAAATCTTCAGGCAAAGTGTGTACCACAATTTTCTCTGGCATTTTGTTTGTTTCTGTGACCAAGTCAAAGAAGTCAATTAGGTTAGTCTGGCAGGACCTCCCTGATACAAACCCATGCTGCCTCGCATCCTGGAGTCCCTATCCTCCAGAAAGCTCACCAATCTCTCTTTCAGGATGGTCTCCATCAGCTTGCCCGCTATTGAGGTCAGGCTGACTGACCTGTAGTTCTCTGGTTCATCCTTTGGCCCACTTTTAAGATGAGGCACCACACGTGCAGTCCTCCAACCCAGCACACAATCCCTGATTCCAGAAGGGTGTTAAACAGGTCTTCCAAGGGATCCATCAGAAAGTCCACCAGTTTCCTTAGGCCCCTTGGGTGCATGCCACCGCCACTGCAAATCATCTGCTAAACTCCTCCATTTCCTCTCCCCTCACTCTGTCCTTCCCATACTTCATACTTCACACAGGGAGGACCACAGAAAAGGCAAGAAACTGAGTGTGCCTTCACTCTACTCCCCCCCCAGCTATCATAATTTGAGCTTCACCATTTCAATAGGCTTGTTCCCTAGATGATTAGCACCCAAATGTACCAACACTCCCAGCTTCCACACCTCCTCCACTACCATCCTCCCTATCTGATTCATATCCCGGACGGATGATGCACCAGATAGACACCTGACCACCCTCCTTTCTTTACCCCTCCCCCACCACCTTTCTACTCCTCTAACAATAGAGCCCCCCAAATTTAAAATACTCCTTGCTGTCTTCCTCTTGTTTTTATTCTCAAGTGCTACCAAACCAACCTGCCTAGCCTTCTTGACTTGGTTTGAGACC
Source organism: Neoceratodus forsteri (assembly GCA_016271365.2). Lineage (NCBI taxonomy): Eukaryota > Metazoa > Chordata > Ceratodontiformes > Ceratodontidae > Neoceratodus > Neoceratodus forsteri. The sequence goes on from CM057451.1 coordinate 512,933,093, forward strand.
CTTCCAACTGAATCAGGACTTTATTTATTTATTTAAAGTTTCACCAGGAGAGGCATACTGAGCAAATAGTTCATTTCCAGATCCGACCAGGGGAAGGGAAAGGGACTATAGCAATAATTGAGAATACAGATGTAATAAACATATACAATATAAGCATATACAATTAAGGCAATAGGTTATACAGAGTTACAAGTGCATAATAGGCATCAGGGATGCAAGCAGGTTACAAGTTGCCCGATGATGCAGGTGAGCTGTAGACACCTGGCCAGAGGCAAAGGAGAGAAAGGTACAGTATTGTGGAGTAAGAAAGTGTACCTAGCAAGTAGCAGAAGAGGGACAGCATGATGAAAGAGAGGTGGGGAGAAGGATTAGGGGCACAGCATGAAGAATGAGGAGTGGGGAGATGAGAATAGGAGTACTTGCAAGAGGGTGAGGTGAGGTTTCAGAGGAGGGAGGAAAGGGCATGAGAGGAAGAGGCTGGAAGAGGTGTTATGGATGGGAGCTAGAAGGGTGTTCCAGAGCCTGGGGAAATGGTGGTAGAAAGCTGCTTGGCAAACAGAGGTAGGTCTGGAGAGAACAGCAAAGGTCTGAGCATCAAATCTCCTGAGGGGGTGGGTGGAGGTAGAAGGCAGGGAGAGAGAGGCAGAGAAATAGGAAGCTGGCACAGTGGATGAGGCACCTGTCCTCAAGAGAGGGGAGAAATAAAGACTGGTACAGAGTGCAGTGGTGAATTCAAGGAGGGCAGTTGAGAGCAAAGCAGCAGAAAGAATGGAAAAATGTCCAGTCTGGCAAATGAAGTACCAGGGATGGCATTGTAGACCACATCCCCATGGTCAAAGATGGGGAGGATCATTCGCTGGAGGACTGCATGACAGGCTGGCAATGGGATGCAGCCATGATTTCTGTACAAGGCACCAAACTTGGGGTGTAGTTTTTTGTTATTGTCATGTTATTGTCATCCATATGACCAGAAAATCTGAGGTGTTGGTCAAGCCAAACCCCAAGATACCTGACAGAGGTAATGTCCTCAAGTGAGAGCCATCTAAGATGTGGAAAGAGGGGAGGAAGGTGATCCTAGAAAGTCTCTGCCTAGTGCCAAAGGACACGGAGATGGTCTTCTTGGTATTTAGGAACAAGTGGTTTGAACGTAGCCAGAACTGAACTTTGTCAAAGTCAGGCTGAAGTTTAGATGCAACATCAGTAGGGGCGGGGCCAGAGGTAAACAGAACAGTGTCATCCACATACATGTGAATGGATGTAGACAAGCAGACCATAGGGAGACCATTTAGAAAAATGAAGAACAGCAGGGGTCCAAGCCCAGAGCCTTGTGTGACACTGTAATAATAGGCTTTAACAGAATGTGTCCTACCCACCAGGTAAGAGCAGAACCAGTTGGTGGCTGTACCTGAGAGCCCAGTGGAAGAGAGTTTATCTAGGAGGAGGGGATGGGAGACAGTGTTGAACACCTTAGCCAGGTCAACAAAAATAGCAGAAGTGATGAGGCCCTGGTCAATGCCAGAGAAGATGGAATCTGCAAGTCTGAGGAGGGAGGTGGTAGAGGAGTGGTACTTCTGGAAGCTCAAATGGAAAGGGGTGAAGAAGGAGGAGGAGTCAAGGAAGGAAGAACGTTGGGAGAAAACAATGCATTCCTGCGCAGCTTGACTAGGGTGGGAAGGAGGGAGATGGGACAGTAATTTTCTGGGGCAGAGGTGTCACCACCTTTAGGGAGGGGGATGACAGTCACATGTTTCCAGGCAGAGGAGACAGAGTTGCTAGCAAAGGAGAGGTTTAGGAGGGCCACAAGGGGGAGGATGGCTGGGGTAGACAGGGAGAAGTTTAGAGTCAAGGCCATCAGGACTCTTGCTGTTAGAAGGGTTTAGGGCAAGTAGAGCATGAAGAACAACAGAAGTAGATGCAGGGGAGAAAGAGAAAGAGGGGGTAGAAGGGGAGGAGAGAAATGAGGACTGGAGGGGGGAAGAGGAAGGGGAGGATAAAGGAAGGGAGGAGAGTGAGGAGATACAGGACATGAAGAAGGAGTTAAATTCAGTGGCCACAGAGAGGAAGTTGAACAGGGAGGAGTCGCCCACTTGGAGGACAGGGTCTAGTGGTTGGTTTGGTGGGAAGGGCATGGACCACTTTCCAGAATTTGGATGGGTGATTTAAGTTTGATTGCAAAGTGTTTGAGAAGTAGTCAGCCTTTGCAAGTCTGACTACCTTGGTGCAGGTATTACATAGGTGATGGTACTTTTTCAAAGCAGCAGGGGACCAGTCCATTTGTGCTCTTTCCAGGCCTGGTCACATGCACATAAACAAGCAATTAATTCAGCAGTTATCCAGGGGAGGTGGGACCCTCTCACCCAAGTATGCCGAAGTGGGGTGTGGAGGTTCCAGATATCAAAGAAATTTAGTTTTGAAGAAGTTTAGATCATAATTTATGGATGGAACAGTAGATATGGGGGACCAGTTGATGTTGTACAGGTCACTAAGCAGCAGGGTAAGGTCCAAGGATTTTGAAGGAGTAGAGCAGGAGTAGTTTTGTAGGGTCCTTGGGGCAGTGGATTTTGCGGATGCAGTATATGATGTGATGATCACTTAGGGCACTGGAAAGGATACCAGGACTTTCTTTCCTCTAGGAGTGCAAAGAGCTTTGCTGTCATGATTTTTATGGGCTTGGATGACTGCCTTGTGATTACCCTGCACCCCTCCCATTCCCTGTCCCCATCACCCTCCAGACCCCTGGGCCAGTGGGCCTCTGGGGGAGTGGATGTGTGTGTGTGTGTGTGTGGGGGGACTAGCTAATGCTGACATTCAGTTCCTGGGTTACTGTGCACTGCTACCAAGGATATCTCTTTTAGGTTCCTATGGTCATTGTGAGCTATTAAATCAGAATCCTGGACACCCTCTCTGTTGCATGTGAGGTTCCATATTGTAATATTAATTGGGAAATCAGTTACATATATCAGTACGGTATATGCATGAGTTAGGCGGGCCAGTCAGTGAGCTGAGCAGAATGTTTGAACTGGCCACCATTGTTGGACCAGGGTGGGGGGGGTGCCACTAGACACCAGCAAAGGCATAAATGGATATGAGGAGAGGGTGGGTGCCATGGATACAAGGCACATGATACATGGGGAGGGATAGGGAAAAAGGAGGGGATGGTCTGTGTTATTAAAGGAATAATGCCTGACAGGGTGGGTGTTATGCTGGGATAACATCCCACCTTGGGTGGTTGGGGCTGAGGCCACCGACTGAGGGCATCCAACACCCAAGAAGGGATGTTATCCCAGCATAACACCCACCCTGGAGGGCATTATTCCTATTATACAATGACTTATTGTTTTATAATTAAAAATAATTTTAAAGAATGTTTTTGTTACTCTGGAAAAGTATTTTTATTTCTTAGAGAATATACAAATAATGATAGAGCAAATAGTCATCATCATCCAAATCATCAGCAGGGATGTTATGCCAGGATAACATCCCTGCTGTGATAGCCAACTGACCAAACAGAAGCCAGGATTCTTTCTTGCCATTGTATAATTGCATATAATCACATGCTTTTGGAAGCATTAAAGGTGAAGTGTTACATCATTTTGCTGTATTAAAAGCATGTAGTTTCTTGCAAGACCCAGTATTGGACATACTGTACCTTACTTAAATGAAGTGTGACCCATATTCAGAATAAGTTTAACTCTCCATTTCATCACCAGTGTAATGCTGCAGTCCAGCTCTGTTCACAGATGCCATTGGCTGCTTGTAGTGAGTAGCTCTGAGTTGTGATCATTTGAACAGATACGTCACTACCACTGTTCATCCTGCTAGCAGAAAAGTACCAACCTCGAACAGTGAGACATGGGTGACAGCTCATTTGAAAGACAGTTCAGTTCAGTCAAGTGTTGATATTCTCGTGTCTGTTTATAATCATGTTGCAATGTAGAAGTGAAATGTTTGTTTAACATAACAAAAAAGTATGCCACCTCTGCCTGAATAACATGTTATAGTGCCTGGTGCCATGGCTTGGAGGGACAGGAAGCGAATCCTCAGGATTGCAGAAGCAGCATCACAGGAGAGGAAACTAGATATCATTGTCCACCTCGGGACAAATGACCTAGCTAGGCATGAGATCAGTGCAGTGCAGGACGAATTTGTGGAGTTGGGAAGGGGCCTCAAACAGGTAGCAAGCACGGTAACCTTCTCAGAGATGCTGCCAGTCTATGGCAGGGGTGAGGCTAAGGTACTGCACACTATGCAGTTTAATGAATGGTTGCAAAACTGGTGCAGAGCACAGGGCTTTGGCTTCAATGGGGACTGGGGGTCCACCTGGAGAGATGAAGGTCTGTACTGGCATGATGGTCTGCATCTGTCCAGGAAGAGAAACACGCTCCTAGGTGACAGGTTTAAAGGCTTCTTTGGAAAGCTTTTAAACTAGCCAAGGAGGGAGGGGCTGATAGGAAACAGGAAAGTTCAAGCCTCCCCCCACAAAGCATGGCAGGTAGTAGGGTAAACACTGAGGTACAGAGCTTGACAGAGGGCAGGACAGGGGTACATGGAAAAATGGACAAGGGCAGTAAGAGCAGGGATGGGGTAAAAAAGGATAAAGCCAACATTAAATGGAGGGCAATGAGTACCAATGCCCATAGTCTGGGTAACAAGCTTCCAGAGCTAGTAGCCCTGATGGAAGTGGAACCCTTGGATATTGTAGCAGTCACAGAAACATGGTACACAGAGAAGCATGACTGGGATGTCAACATACCAGGGTACACAATCTACAGAAGGGACAGGGAGGGTAAAAGAGGAGGTGGAGTAGCTCTCTACATAAGGGAAGGGATCAAAGTAACAGAACTAAAAAGTAAAGGGGAGGACAAGAGGAACTCTGGGTCACATTGGAGACAGGAATGGCATCACAATCCGCACAGGGGTTGTATACAGACCCCCGTCTCAAGGGGAGGAAATGGACAAGAAAATGATAGAGGGCATTCTCAAAATGGCTGAAAAAGGGGAGATACTGTTGATGGGGGACCTGAATATGCCAGATGTTAACTGGGCAACATGGACTGCAGCCACATCCAAGAGCAGGGTCATTCTCGATGCCCTACAGGGAGCATGCCTTAGACAGCTAGTGGTGGAACCCACTCGGGAGGGAGCAATATTAGACCTGTACTCTCAAATGGAGAGAGGATCACAAACTTAGAAGTCAATAGACACCTGGGAACAAGCGACCACTGCACAGTGTGCTTCACAATAAACACAACCATGGAGACAAGCCATACAAATACAAGGATACTGGACTTTAGAAGGGCTGACTTTGGCATAATGGGTGAATACCTGAGGAATGCATTAGCAAATGGCCAGAAAGGAGGGGTGGAAGAACAATGGAGAAAAATCAAAACTGCCATCATGGAGGCAACAAGCCTTTGTGTGAAACAAATAAAGAAAACAAAGCGGAATAAAAAACCACTATGGCTCTCAAAAGAAGTGTCAGGGAAGGTTAAGGAGAAAAGGGCTGTAATCAAAAAGTATAAGGAATCACAGATGGAGCACGACAGGGAACTGTATCAATTAAAGCAGAAAGAAGTGGGGAAGGCAGTCAGAAAAGCAAAGGCCCAAACCGAGAAAAGGATAGCCCACTCAGTTAAGAAGGGGGATAAAACCTTTTATAGGTACATTAGGGAACATAGAAAGGTTAAGGGAGGGATAGGGAAGATTAATAAAGGAGAGGGGAGGTGGGCAGAGGGAGACAGTGAAAAGGCAGAGATAATGAATAAATACTTTTGCTCAGTATTCACAAAAGAAGAAGAGGAGGAGTTACCTAAACCAAACAGTAGAAGCACTCTGGATAGTGGGGTTGATACCAGTCCATTTAAAGAAGAAAGAGTACTGAAAGAACTTCTAAAACTCAAGGTGGACAAAGCAATGGGGCCTGACGGGATTCACCCTAGAATCATAAAAGAGCTAAGGGAAGACCTAGTGACACCACTAACCACACTTTTTAACAAATCATGGGAAGATGGGGTGGTACCTGAGGACTGGAGGAGGGCAGATGTAATTCCCCTTCACAAAAGTGGGAGCAAGGCAGAAGCAGGAAACTACAGACCTGTTAGTTTGACCTCAGTGGTGGGAAAATGATGGAATCACTTCTGAAAGAAAGAATTGTTGAGTACCTAGAGGCCAGCGGGCGCTGGACCCAAAGCAGCATGGATTCACAGCAGGAAGGTAATGTCAGACAAATCTAATTGATTTCTTTGACTGGGTGACCAAGTAATAGACCAGGGAGGGGCTGTGGATATAGCCTACCTAGACTTTAGCAAGGCATTTGACTGATCTCGCACAAAAGATTAATAATCAAGTTAGCCAGCCTGGGAGTGGGTCCCAGGGTGGTAGCCTAGTAGAAAACTGGCTGCACAACAGGACACAGAAGGTAATAGTGAATGGAACACATTCTGAAGAAAGGGGGGTTACTAGTGGAGTACCTCAGGGCTCAGTACTGGGTCCAGTCCTCTTTAACGTCTTTATAGGTGACATTGCAGAGGGTCTGGAAGGAAAGGTATGCCTCTTTGCGGATGACACAAAGATCTGTAACAGAGTTGATACACAAGGGGGTAGAAAGAATGAGAAGGGACTTGGCAAGGTTGGAGGAATGGTCAGACATATGGCAACTTAGATTCAATGCAAAGAAGTGCAAAGTAATGCACCTGGGAAATAAAAATCCAGGAGAAGAGTACACAATAGCATGGGAGGTACTAACAACAACAAAAATGGAAAGGGATCTGGGTGTAGTCATATCAGATGACCTAAAGGTGGGCATGCAATGTGGAAATCAGTAAGGAGAGCCAGGGGATACTGGGATGCATAGGAGGGGCATCACAAGTAGAAAAAGGAAGTGGTTATCCCTCTATACAGACAGTTGGTGAGACCCCATCTGAGTACTGCGTGCAGTTTGGAGACCTCATCTACATAAGGACATAGACAGGATGGAAGCAGTCCAGAGGAGGGCAACTAAAATGGTGCAGGGTCTACATCAGAAACCATATGAGAGAGACTGAGAGAGCTTAATATGTATACCCTTGATGAAAGGAGGGACAGGGGTACATGATAGAAACTTTTAAGTACCTCAAGGAATCAACAAAGTCCAGGAGAGTAGCATCTTTCAGAAAAAGTGTGTAAGAACAAGGGGCACAATTTAAAGTTAGAGGGGACAGCTCAGGGGTAATGTGAGGAAATTATTTTTCACAGAGAGTGGTAGACGCATGGAACCGCCCGGGAGAGGTTGTGGGGTCTAACACAGTGGAGGAATTCAAACATGCATGGGACAGACATAAGGCAATTATAGTGGGGGGTTGCAGGAAATAGGCTGTTGGTTAACTAGAATCTGCAGCGTATCCAATAGGTAGGGAAATGGGCAGACTGGGTGGGCCAAGTGGTCCTTATCTGCTGTCAAAGTCTATGTTTCTATGTTAGTGTATGGTGGAATGTTGTTCTTACTGAAATTCCACCATACTAAAATGCTGTTCAGCCACACTGAAAGCAATGAATGGAATGCTGTACTGACTGTACATGCAGAACAGCATTCAATTCATTTAGAACGAAAAGAGCTTTTCATGCTTTGAAATCTCAAACCGAAAACCGCCACACGGTAATGTTATTTGAAACACCACTGACGATGGCTGCAGCATTTTTTTACAAGAGCGCACTTCTCTATCGTTAATGGAAAATGCAGGATCAACCAGATATTAGCAGAATTAAAGTACTTACAAAGCAATTTAGCCCTCCCATTAGTATGTTTTCTTACTAAGCTAGAGGTCTAGTGGCCATGTTTTGTTTTCTGTGAATCCCCACACAGGACCAATTGCCAGTGGGAGCGTACGCTGCTAATTAATGGACGCTCAGTCCCTAGCAACCTCTCAACTCACCATAGGGCTTCAGAAATAGTAAATGGGAGACAATTTCTTTTACATGAAAAAAAATTAATTCAGATAGTCGCGGATATTATTAAAATGACAAGGGGCACCATTCACTATATACAATACTGGCAGAGCAACCCTATGCAGAACTAGTGTGTTCTGCCACCTCAGGGTATGATTCCCAAGAACCTCTCGAGTTTCACTCTCGAGGTCACAGGAAATTATACCCCCCTGTGGAAGAACACTGGTTCTGCATGGTTGCCCATCCAGTATTCTCTGTATTGATGTTTGTCTGATGATGGATTGTTAGCACTAGTGACAGGCTTCTAATCTAAAATTCACCTCAGTCTCTGTCCGAATAGCTGGTTGCTGGCAGTGCCCTCATATTTGCGTTACAGAATAGTTCCCCAAATATCTGTTAGATCAAACTGCTTATAATTTATTTTAGTAAATGTTCAGTACAATTTCAAGAATATAAAAACTATTTAGTACTTAGTATCTTGTAATAAAGAAACCAATCATAACACACAGTGTGAAATTCTAATAATTAAATCTTCCAGTAAATCTTTACCTCCTATGTTTCATTAAATGAATGACAGCTCTTCCGAGTGCATAGTAAAAGTGGATTTTATTTTGTTGTACTTGTCAGGTTAGAAAAAGTAAACTTGATACAGAATATTCAGAACCCATAATATTGTGTTCCTATGTAGATGTTAGTTCTGCATTCAACTGAGACCATATTATTATGAATATAGGATTAGTTATGATGCATTCACTTTGATGCCATCACATTTTATTATGGCTGTTTACTAATCAAATGTTGGTTTGCTTTACATCTAACACATATCCAGCTTGCATGAGTGTATAACACTGCTCAGCATTTTTTTTCATCAGAATAATACATACTAATATGATATGTGCATGCATTGGATGCAGATCAGGAGCCAAAAGCTGCCTGGGAGGCAGATGACTTATTCCCAGCCTCCGCTGTGTCTCATTGGTTAATACCATCTAAAGGACAGTAACTGAGGTTGCCCGCCTCTTGCTGCTGACTGGTTACACATGCAGTGACTTCGGAGGCAGACTACTTAATCCCGCCCTCTGTTGTGTCTCATTGGTTAATACCTTATGAAGGACAGTAACTCAGGCTGCTGCCTGCTACTGCTGATTGGCTATACATGCTGCTGCCTCAGAGGCAGACCACTTAATCCCTCCCTCCGTTGTGTCTCATTGGTTAATACCTTCTAAAGGCTGCAACTGAGGTTGCTGCATGTTGTTGCTGATTGGTTATTCATGTGGTCTCTAAATAGCCCTCCCACATGTTTTTTCTTGCTCTGATTGGGTGGTTCTAGCCTTCCCCTGATTGGCTGACATACAGAAAATGCTTTTTCTATGACAGTTTTTTTAAATGAAAGTTGCCACTGAGGCAGATCCGCCTCCAAGGCAGCCCTGCCTTTGAGGCAGGAATGAATAGGGCTGCCTCATAGAAACATAGAAACAAAGAATTTGATGGCAGATAAGGACCGCTTGGCCCACCCAGTCTGTCCATTTCTCTACCCAATGGATAAGCTATAGATTCTAGTTAACCAGCAGCCTACTTCTTCCTACCCCCACCCCCTAGAATTGCCTTATGACTGTCCCATGCATGCTTGAATTCCACCACTGTTTTGGACTCTACAACCTCCTCCGGAAGGCCGTTCCATGCATCCACAACCCTCTCTGTGAAAAAATATTTCCTAAAATCCCTTTGAGCCACCCTCCTCTATCTTCAAATTGTGACCCCTTGTTCTTGCACACTTCTTTTTTTGAAAGATGCTACCCTCTTGGACTTTGTTGATTCCCTTGAGGTACTTGAAAGTTTCTATCATGTCCCCCTCTCCCTTCTTTCCTTGAGGCTATACATATTAAGCTCCTTAAGTCTCTGTTCATATGTTTTCTGGTGCAGACCCTGCATCATTTTAGTTGCCCTCCTCTGGACAGCTTCCATCCTGTCTATGTCTTTGCGGAGATTGGGTCTCCAGAACTGCACGCAGTACTCCAGATGGGGTCTGACCAGCTGTCTGTACAGAGGGATAATAACTTCCTGTTTTCTACTGGTGATGCCTCTCAGGCAGGGCTTTAATCTCTATAGCTAAAGACCTGAGTTTCACTGCTGTGCCAGCTTGGTGGTGTAGTGGAAAGTGCACAGCCTGATAAATGATAGATTGCGAATTTGAATCTACACAGGGTCCCCTCAGTTCTCTTTTGTCAGAATTTCACTTGAGTGGTGATCCATGGCATCATGGTGTTAGAATAGCAAGTATGTAAGAAAAGGTACTTAGCTGTGCCTCAGAGGCAATATTTGTTTAAGAAAAGGGTTGCAGATCTCCCTTAGATGCAAAACTTTATTGTTGCAATTATTCTTTCTCTCAGCTACAGTAAGTCCCTTTTCTTATATGCTTACTATTCTAACACTATGCTGCCATAGATCACCACTCAAATGAAATTCTGACAAAAGAGAACTGAGGGGACCTTGTGTGGATTCAAACTCTCAACCTCTTGTTTAGCAGGATCTAGACTTTTCCACTACACCACCAAGCTGGCACAGTAGTGAAGCTCAGGTCTTTAGCTATAGAGGTTAAAGCCCTGCATAGTAGGCAGCCCTATCCATTCCTGCCTCAAAGGTAGGGCTGCCTCGGAGGTAGATCTGCCTTGGAGACAACTTTCATTTCAAAAAACGTGCCTTTAAAAAAGGAGCTTTCTGTATGCCAACCACTCAGGAACAAGCTAGAACCACCCAATCAGAGCAAGAAAAAACATATGGGAGGCCCATTTAGAGACCAGATGAATAACTAGTCAGCAGCAACAGGCAGCAACCTCAGTTACTGCCTTCAGAAGATATTAACCAATGAGACGCAGTGGAGGGTGGGATTAAGTCATCTGCCTCTGAGGCAGCGGTGTCTCAGAGGCAATATTCATTTAAGAAAAGTGTCTCTTGTGAGAGGGGAGGTTCTTCTCAAATTAAAACCTTCCATGTATGTAAGCTGTGAATTGTTTCACATTAGGAAGTTTCTGAATCACTTCACATTTTTATGCTGGAGGGGGGAGGCTGGTATTTTTCTTGGGGGTGATATTTACATAAATAGACACTATAAATATCATTTGCAAGAGCTTATTAGAACTTTTTTTAATATAGGGAAATGAACATACATTTTTATGGCGTCTCTTTACAAAGGTGCAGCTAATGCCACTCGCTAAGCAAGAGAAAGGGAAAATATAATCATCTCTCAATAGCGAAAATGAATCATTTAGTTCAGCTCTCTCTTTTGCATACTCTCAGACATGCTAATTGTAAATCACTGAGCTTCATTTTTATAGTAACAGACATGTATTTGACATGCCTTCTAATCAATCATGTAAGCTGAATGAAGTGTAGGACTCTGAATGCTAGACACCGCAGACTGTCAAATAAGGATAGAGATGCAGTGTCAGTCAGTCAGACAGTCACAGGGGCAATGACATCATTGCTGTCTCGTGCTACTGGCTTTGAAAGTGGCAGACAGCATAGCATGACAACAGTCACGAAAAAAGTTTAGCATTCGAACATACAAAGAAGCCAGCAGAAGAAGGCCATTTGGTCTATCATGTCTGCTCATATTGCAGGGTCCACAGCTTGAGCTAATGCCCCTGCCCTCCCTCCCCACTCCTCTCAGCCTCCCTACCCATGATCCTTACTTTCCCCCTATGCCTATCCCAGCCTCTCTTAATGCTGTCTACTGTCTTCAACAGATGACCTCTCCTGGCAGTGCATTCCAAGTGTCCTCTGCCCTCTCTGTGAAGAAGTGCTTCCTGACCTCCCTCCCAAACCTCCCATCCTCCAGCTTAAAACTGTGCCTCCTACTGTTATGGTTGCACTCAGCTCAAATAGACTCTTCTTATAAACCTTATTTATCCCTTTCAAGTACTTGAAGCACAAGAAATCGTGAGGGTGGTGGTCACAGCTTAACAAGTAGGGAAGGGGTTAGCGCCCTTAAAATAGACATGGCATGGGGTCTGGATGACCTGAACCAAAGGACACTTAAGGAACTTGCTTCAGAGCTAAATTTATTCCCAGATAAAAGAACTTACCCTGCTGGCTCTGTGGTGCTCGGTGATGGGGGATTGCCTGGCATGCTAGCAACTCGGGTTTGTGCCCCGAGCCCAGGACATCAGGAGCGGAGGCCAGCAGGGAGGGTATAGGGCATCCATTGGATGCACTTCTCCAAGTGGGGGTGGGTGTGGGTTTGCACCACTCTGGAGAGACCCCCCTCAGTGACGCACGATGTGGCATGGGTGCACACATGCCACTTGTTCATCATGCTGGGAGAGATGCTAGGTATGGCTGCTGTGGGTGGGGAGGACTGACAATTGGAAAATCTCCACCCCATCAGACAGATGATGGCTGCTGGATCCATGTCACCAAAACAGCCCGAGGTCACCCTGGGCTGACCCCGAAGGCCCCTGGGATACATCAGTGTGCCTACAGGCACTTCTCTCCTGGAGAAAGGGACCCATCAGATAAAGAATTATATCAGGTTACTGGGAGACCACCAAGACGGGGCAGCGGATGGCAACAGGGGTGTGGTGGTGGTGGTGGTAGGGCACATGCGGCCTAAAGGAGAGGCTGGTTGGGGGGTCGGGTAGGAGTAAAAAAACAAAAGAACTCACTCTATTATGTGATACTTAACTGAATCTTATGTTACTAAAGGACAGAAGAACTAGAGTGGATTACCTTCAGTTCTATAACATAATAAATAATGACGAACTCAGAACATGTGGCATCATGCCTAAAAAGCTCCCCCTGGAATTAAACATAGAAACATAGAAACATAGAAGTTGACGGCAGATAAGGACCGCAAGGCCCATCCAGTCTGCCCATTTCTTTTTCTACCTTATAAATGTGCCATCGACCTTTGCTCTGTCAGTGGCCTATCTATTCATAGTCATTTGTATTGCTCCCTTATACCTATCCCATGCCTGTTTGAGCCTGCACTGTATTCACTGCCACCACTTCTTGTGGTAAGCCATTCCATGCATCCACCACCTTTCTGTGAAAAGAATTTCCCCACATTCCCCTTAATCGGCCTCCCTCTAATCTCATGCTGTGTCCTCTTGTCCTGCTATTTTCTTATATTTAAACATGTTAGACTCTTTCACCTTGTTAATGCCCTTAAGGTGTTTGAATGTCTCGATCATATCACCTCTCTCCCTCCTTTGCTCAAGGGTATACATATTGAGCTCCGGTAATCTGTCCTCATATGTCTTCTGATGCAGTCCCTGCACCATTTTGGTTGCCCTTCTCTGGACTGCCTCAATTTGGTTAATGTTCTTGTGAAGTGTGGCCTCAATACTGCGCAGTACTCCAGATGGGGCCCTAACCAGTGTCTTGTACAGAGGGATTATTACCTCCCTCTTACGACTTGTGATACCCCTACTAATACACCCTAACACCCCCTAGCCTCACCTACTGCTTTAGAGTAAGCTTGGATGATTTAAGTCATCGGTGATGGTGATGCCCAAATCTCTTTCTTCCTTTGTGACTACTACTTAACTCCCTCGCCTATAGGTATTTCAGGGTTTCTCTTCCCTATGTGCATGATTTTGCACTTCTTTGCATTAAATCCCAGTTGCCACTCTTCTGACCATTCTGCTCGTTTATCCAGATCTCTTCTCATTCTGCCCACCCCATCTGGATCATCTACTCTCGCAGATCTTGGTGTCATCTGCAAACAGACAAACCTTACCCTCTAGTCCATCTGCAGGGTCACTAATGAAGATGTTGAAGGACTGGCCCAGCACTGATCCCTGAAGGTACCCACATTGTGACTTGCATCTCTTCTGACTGTATACCATTTACACCACTCTCTGTTTTCTGCCCGTCAACCAGTTTGCCACCAGTTGACCAACTTCACCCACCCCGAGCCTACCCAGCTTATTTATCAATCTTCTATGTGGAACAGTGTCAAAGCTTTGCTGGAGTCAAGGTGAGCGACATCAACTGCTCCCTCTTGGTCCACCACTCTGGTTCCCAGTCAAAGAAATCTATGAGATTAGTTTGACAGGACCTTCCTTTGTAAACCCATGCTGTCTTGGATCCTGTGCTATGGATTCCAGGTGTTGCACTATCCTTTCCTTAAGGTGCCTCCGTAATCTTGCCCACTACTGAGGTAAGACTGACGGTCTGTAGTTCCCTAGCTCCTCCCATACCACTCTTGTAGAGCGGGATCACCTGAAGCCCTTCTCCAGTCTTCTGGGACCTCTCCTGTGCTCAGAGACTCACTAAACAATTCTGCTAATGGCTCTGCTAGTTCCTCCTTTAGCTCCTTAAGTACCCTGGGATGTAAGCCATCAGGTCCCATTGCCTTATCCACCCTGAGCTTAGTAAGCTCTTGTAGGACCCTTTCTTTTTGTGAAGGAGTAGTGCTCTACCTCCCCCCTGTGTCCATGATGCTGAGCTGTGGGCCCTGCCCTACCTTCTCTTCAGTAAACACTGAGAAAAAGTATCTATTAGGATAAATGCCTTTACAGGGTCCTCCTCCTCACATGCTCCATTTTCTCCATTAAGCTAGCAATACCCCTCTGGACTTTCTCCTTTCACTAATGTATCTATAGAAGTCTTGTCACCTTCTTTACTGTTCGTGCTAGTGTTTCCTCAGTTTGGGACTTTGCCTGCCTTACTGCCTACCTGCTTCCCTTAGGGCAGTTTGGTATGCCTCCCTATCTTCATCCGCTGTGTTTCCTTATATTTCCTGAAGGCCAGCCTTTTGGCTCTGACCTTTTCTGCTACTGTATTTGAGAACCAAAGTGGTTTCCTTCTTCTTTTGCACTTCTTTTCTGTCTAACACAATGGGATGTTGCTTCAAGTATTGCATCCTTAATGCTTGCCCACTTTGCCTGTACCCCCTCACCTGTGTTTCTTTTGCCAGGCTAGCTTAACTCTGTTGGCCATCTTATCAAAGTCAGCTCCTCTGAAGTCCCATATTTTTGCCTTGGAATGGGATGATTTAGATGTAGTAGCCAAATTGAACCATACCATGTGATGGTCACTAGCCCCCAGGTGACCTTCTACCTGGAGATCTGTGATCCCTTCTTTGTTAGTCAGACCTAGATCTAGGATAGCCCTGTCTCTTGTGGGTTGCTGTACCAGTTGTTTGAGGCCCTCCCCCTGCAGGGAATCCACTATGAGTCTAGTTCTGGCAGATGTTCCTGCTGGTATTGACCAATCTGTATCCGGCATGTTGAAGTCTCCCATTATCAGAACCTCCCTTTAGCTGTCATGTTTTGTATATCTTCTAACAGTAATGTGTCTATGTCTTCCCTCTGGTCTGGGGCCTGTAGACAACCCCAGTTCTTATGGCTGTCCCATTTCCTGTTTCCAGGGTGACCCACAGTTCTTCTGGCTCCTTATGTGTATTCTGAATTTCTGTAGCTTTGATATTTTCATTAACATACAGGGCCTACTCCCCCCCTTTTGCACCTCGGTCTCTCAGACAATACATAGCCAGGTACTGAAGTCTCCAAGTGTGGTTACTGGTAAACCACGTCTCACTAATTGCTACTATGTCCAGTTTAGCTCTGACATTATTGCCTGCAGGTCTGGGATCTTATTTCCAGGCTGTGAGCATTGTGTACATGATTTTCCATTGGCCAGATTTTGGTGTGTTAGTTGTTGGGTGAAGTTTGGCATTACCCCTGTGTGTCATATGGGAGACAAACCTTTTTCTTACCTGGTGATGCAAATGAACTGCAAACATGCTGAATTCCTGTTTGACCACTAGCTGAGGGGGGAGGGGTGTTCTTCCCATTCGACGTATGGGGTGCTGCACCCCTCTCCCCATTTGCTAGTTTAAATATTCTGCAAAGACGTCAAACTTCTGCCCCAATGCACTGACTCCCTCTTTAGTCAGATGCAGTCCATCAAATTTAAAGAACTTTCGCTCCCAGAACTGTTGTCAGTTCCCTACAAATCTGTATCCTTTTTCCTGGCACCAGCCCTTGAGCCACATATTTAGCTCCCCTGTCTCCCCTTCTCTGACCTTCCGTCCATCTGCTCCCTCTCCCAGACTGGCAGGATCTCAGAGAAGGAGATGCCGGATGAAATAGATGATAGTTTGTCACCCAGCCTAGTCAGGTGTTCCTTGGTCTCCACAACTGACCGGCTGGCGAGATCGTTAGTCCTATGTGTACTAGGACATCAATGTTTTCTCCTGCTTTGTGAACAATTTTGTAATGCGGTCAGTGTCTCTCCATGCTGATGTACCTGGGAACATCTGACCATCACGCTGGCTGGAGATGGTATCAACTCCCGAATCATGGAGTCTCCTATGATCAAAGTTTTTGGATTTCCTTTGTGCTTGTTTTGTTTTGGTTCCTGATTTGGGTGAGTTTTGTTGTGCTAGCTCCTGTGCCGCAGTGTCCTGCTCTGCAGTGTCTTCTGCCTCTTTATTTGATTTCAGAGATAGAGGCAGATACCTGTTGTAGTGTTTATATGGTTTTGGAGGTAATGTGTTGGAGAGCAGAGAGTGATGGGGCACCTGATTTGCTCCTCCTAACCACCTGCCAACCTCCTGGACCAACTACCCTCTGTGGTGAGGTTTTCTGTTGGATGCTGGGGAAATGGCGGTGGTTCTTATAATGTATTTCCTCTTCAATATGAAATTTGAGGCGTGCAATCTCTGCCCATGCTGCCCGGAGCTGAGCCCTAAGATCTCCAAAGGCCCGGCATGTGGACAGTGTCCTAAATCCTGTAAGACTGTCCTTCTGAAAATTGTTCCACAGTACCTGCAGTTAATAAATCCATTCCAAATAAGTTGCTGGGTTTGTAACCTAGTCAGAGTAATTAGAAGGGAAAAAAAAAGGAAAAATGCAAGTAATGGTTTAATTGTGCTTTGTTTAACTTATTATAACAAGTTAAATTACTAATGCCCTATAAATGAGATCACCTTGTGGAGCCCACTGATCGCCCCTTCCTGCTCTGCCACAGGAAATGTCACAACTGTGGTACCCTATAAAAGGAGTGTAGCGTGGGTGGTTGGGGATGGTAAGTGGTTGGGGCCCCTTCCTGCCTAAAAGAAGAAACCACAGACGAAAGAACAAGGAGGCAAGAGCAGAAACAATTAGTCAACAACAAATGCAGTAACCCCTGAAAGCTTATCCTAAAGTTAGATAAAACTGTAAAACCTGTAAAAGCTACCTGTAATAATTTCAGAAGATATAAGCTGTAAAGAAACACTTTGCTCAGAAAAATAAAAAGTAACAGAAGATATAATCTTGCAAAGACAATTTGAATCAGAAGATTACAGCAGTAATCTGTTAGCACTACACCTGTAGGCACACTTTGTAATAATGCAGAAGAAGGTATACCAGCAACAATTTGAATCAGAGAAAAAATAACGCAATGAAATGTTAGCAACAAACAGTAGCAATCCCTGTGAGTTAAAAATAAAAACACCACCACACAGTAAATCTGCTTAGCCAAACTAAGTCTTAATCCTTTTCCCTTGCTCTGGTAAGTTTCTCTACTCTGCCTTTCAAGCAGTCTTAGAAGGAAAGAGCTCAGGTGAAGCTAGGTGCCTTGGCCAGCAAACCAAGTCTTCTAAGATTAAGATCCCATAATAAGCAATTTGAAGTATTTAAAACCCACACGAAGCAAAGGGACAATTATTTCACTGTTAGGGAATCTAAACTCTGGAATAAACTACCCCAATATTTAGTAAATATCACCAACTTCGAAACATTTAAGAAGGAATTTGACAAATTAATGGAATATTAGGCAGTAAATGTTCTACACTGAATGGGAAACAGTCTTGATGGGCAAATGCCTTCTTCTGTCTAGAAGCTACCAATTTACCAAGCTGGCAGGGCCCTTGTCTTAGATATTTAATGATTCACTAAAGCTGGGGATAGTGTCAGGGGATTGGAGATATGTGGAAGTAGTCCCACTCCACAAGAAGGGATAACCTGGACCCAGAAAACTACAGACTAGTAAGCCTTACCTCCATTGTACCACCTTGTAAATGCGTCTCCAGGTCAGTCCTGAAAAATGACCTAGGCTCAGTGTACTTACCCAGTGAACAAAGTAAATCAATCAATCAAGCAATCATGCTATCAGTTGTGGGTAAACTGATGGAGACATTATTGAAGGCAAGCCTAGTGGCCTACTTAGAGGATAACTGGCTGCAGCACAGGAAGCAGCATAGGTTTGTATCAGGAAGATCATTTCAGACCAACCTGTGTTTTCTGACTGGGTCTCTAGGAAAGTTGACAGAGGCCAGGCAGTGGATTTGCTCTATTTTGACTTTAGCAATGCCTTGAAGTCCATGATGCACATATTGTGTGGGTCTGGGTGTTTTTACGTGATCTACTCACTGGGTGCAGTGTGCTCTCCTTTTGTTTCTCTCAGTCTGCAGCCTGAGAGTGCACTGTAGTCCCTGCACCACCAGCGTGAGTTGAATCCAGATTCATACTGCACAGGTGGCTGCTAAAAAAGCTGGAAGACTTGAATGGAGAAAAGGGATTAATCAAAGTGGGTGGGAAACTTCTTAGGAGGAAGGCAGCAGAGGGTGGTGATTAATGGGTCAGATCTGGGGATAGGGGTCATGAAGGGATCCTTTAAGGATCAGTCTTGGAGTTGTCCTTTTTAATACATTCATTAGTGACATTAGGAATGGTATCCAGGGTGAGATGTGTCTCTTTGCTGATGCCAAATTGTCTGCAGCACTTCGGACAATGAGGAGGGTATGAGGTAGCTTAAGAGTGATCTAGAAAGGTTTGAGAGGTGGTCAAACATTTGGCAGTTGAGATTTAACACCAACAAGTGCAAAGGTGATGCACTTTGGCAATAAAAACCCATGCGAAGAGCATTGAATAGGAAGGGTCAAGCTGGCAACTTCAGCAGAGGAGAGGGGTCTGGGAGACCTCATCAGTGACTCACTCAAGCACATCAGCCAGTGCAATAAGGTCTATAGCAAGGCATCTAGGATGCTGGAGTAAACAGGGAAGGGTTTGACAGTAGGAGAGGGGGAGGTGATACTGCCCCTATAGAGATCACTGGTGAGGCCTCGCTTGGAGTGCTGTGCCCAGTTTTGTAGTCATAACTTGAGAAAGGACATTGACAGGCTGGAGTCTGTGCAGTAAATGATCACAAAAACAAAAATAATTCAGGTCTGGGCTGGCCTAGTGATGCTGGAGGTTGAGGCACTGGTCGCTACACCTTGCACCACACCAATGACCCAGGTTTGGGAATGAGCCCGAGCCGCCGGGGTTGGCACTGGAGAGAGAGGATTGAGCATCCAGAGAGGACTGCTCTCCTCTCTCAGGGAGTTAGGGTTTGCCGTCCCGCTCATTGGTCACCCTCTGGCATCAGCCAGGGGGAGATGTGAGCTGGGAGGCACATCGCCAATGTACATTGTTGGTGGGGAGGGGGCGGAAGAAAAGTTGGAGTAAAAGGAGCTGGCAGGCTACATGAATGGCCTATCAGAGACCTTTTCTGGCCCCTGATGCCTGGATTTCACTTTGGGGAGGGGGAAAGCCAGCGCGCCTGTGCTTCGGCCCTGCCATGGGGGGGACCCATGGGAGATTTAGGGGGTATCAGGCAGGGGAACGGTGTGGCCAGAAACCAAATCCCTCTGAGGAAGGGACTGGAGCTGCCTGCCAGGCTCAGGGGAAAAAACATATAATAGAAAAAAAATTATTCAGGCCAGCAGGGCAGAATAAGAGCAATCTGATCTTGAGGAGTGCAGTCTAACCTACTGCAGTCCTCCCAAGGACATTGTTTGTATGAGTGGCCTGACTCATCACACAAGTTGCACTTTAATGGGTTTGGGCACCCCAGACTCACATGGCCATAATACAGGCATAGATTGCATAGAGGCTTATCACAGGTGTTGCTCAAATGGGTCTTGGAGCCACACTTGTGACAGGTTCAAGGCTGACCTGGATAAAAATGTAGCCCTCGGTCCCTGCCTATATATAAACTTCCAAGCAAATGAGAGATACCTCTATCAGTTTGTTTTAACTGTATTTTGATTTTCCATCACCCCCATCCATACCAAATCCTCATCTAATATTGGATGAGATATATCCAAAATATCACAGCGCTGCTTCAGCCAGTACTAAACATCTTCAGTGCTCACTCCCTCACTCCTAAAAAGTAAAGTTATGATTTTAACCATAGGTTTAGTGAGAGGAATTACCAGAAAGGATGCCCAGAGTGAAGAGGTTTTAACCTGTTCATATTTTGATCAACATCTCTCTAATGTATAAACATTTTTGAAGTTAATGTCATAAATTGCTTCTCCATGCACGTGAATGAATGCAAAAAGTTCTGGGGCCCCAATGCCTAGAGAGTCCTGCAGTGTGCTGTGCAAGACCATCCTCCAGTCTGGAGCATTGTTTACATCCCCTATAAACTTTAAGCACATGGTGTTCCTGCGCTGTGCAGGCTTGCCCAATGTTTGAAATAGATCAGTGAGCTTAAACTGAATGTTTGTCAAAGGCTCACCTTCAGGTTGGGGGAGCAGCAGTACCAGTTCCTGTTGTGGTGTTCAGTTCGTCGTCTGAAGGATTTTGTTCCATCAGTTGCTGAGTAACATTGGGGCCCATGCATTGGTCAGTTTCTCTCGAGGGTTGCGGTGGCCAGCTAACAATGCAAGCTGCTACTGGTGAGACAGAGCCTGTAGATTGGGACCTGCTAGCAGTGTTGTCTGGTTGTGCAGCAAATAGATCCTCTGGTGAAAGAGTGCTGCCCTCGGTGTTTCATGCAGTGGCCATAATGTCTTTTGCACAAATGGGTCCAGGTGAGGACCAAAGAACTCCTTTATCATGCTGATACCAGCCTGCCATGTAAAGAGCGACCTCTGGGTTCCAGGTATTCTCTGTTGAAGGTCCTGATCTGCGACTGTCTCTGAGGTGCAGAGAGAGAGAGGGCACTGGATCCATTTGCCTGCCAGAGGTAACCGAGTTATGCTCAATTGTTATATTGTTTGTGGCATCTTCTTTATTAGCTGTGGCAGTTGTTGCAGAATAGGTAACATCAGGAATATAACTTTGGGAGTCAGCATCCTCCCTTAGTAACTGCAGCATAAAGTTCTTATGTGTTTTGAATACCAGGTGCAAAAGTTCCTCCTTAGTTGGATAAGTTGATGTATTTTCTGTTTGCTGGGGTGACTGGCTCTGGGTTCAAATCCGCACTCCGGTGAGTCAGGAAGTGTGGGTCCAAAACTTGTGAAACAATACTTTCTGCAAATATCAGCTGCACATTGTCATTAACCATAGGACTTTCTGTACTAATAGAAGTTGTAGAGGTGGAAGCTTCATGGCTAGGCAGCACAACACCACTACCTCCTCCTCCTCCTCCATCTTGGATGTCAGCCATCTTGGCAATGACCAACAAGGGCTCCCCCTACAGCAGAGTAGGGGAATTTCCTGAGTGTCCTGGCTAAATTTCCCCCATTCCTAAAAATACCACAAACAGCTTTATCTGGTTGAATGTCAGTTGGCATCCATCTGTATCCCCCTCCCCCAGGAAGTGGATGAAAATGGGCAGAATTGTCTAGTCCTCTTTCCCAGTCAACAAAAACTTAAAAAAAAAAATACAGTGAAAACAATTTTGCTGAGGAAAATAACCGAGCAAGCAATAGAGAGAAACTAAACAGGGCACCAGGCAATTTGGCCGGGAGGGAGACAGAGATCAAAAATATCAGCCATGAAGTATATGCTGCCACAAGTTTGAGACAGCAAACAGACATCAGGGGACCTCCACCAGCCCCTCAGAAATAGGCCACTACCCACATATATGATGGTGGGGCTCTGCACCATGCCCTCCATGGCGGAGGGCTGTGCACCCCCAAAATATATATAAACAACTCCACCCTTTCAGACACAGTGGGGAAGTAGAGACATACCTATAGGGGAGCAAGAGTGGACGTGGGTCACACAACACCCATTCACAGCAGACACATAACCACACACCACACTCCCTCAAGACACATTTACCCATTAGCATGGCCACACTTACACATACTTCAAACACCCAGTCATGCATATTGCGTTCACCCTCATGCATTTGCTCACATCATCCCACGCTCATTCCTCTGCTCTATTGACAGCATACCCTGCAGCCACAGGGATGTTTCAGTTACAATATGTGCAACTAAGATTGCCAAGTTAGGAACTTTAATGGACACTACTCTAGTAATCAAAATACCTCATTGTATAACTAAAGTACAGAACTATACAGAAAAGTGAAGATACACACACAAGCACAGTCATAACACACTGGCATAAATATACATACACACAAGCTTAAGCATAATCATGCAAATGTACACATTCATGAGCAATTGTGTATACACACATACATGCATAGTTGTATGCATAGGTGCCAGAACAGGGGGGGCCACTAGGGCCATGGCCCTACCACTTCCATAAGTGGCCCTATCAGTTTTTGCGATCATGTTAATGTATTTAATAGGGGATAATTTACCTCTTACATCTTTGGCCCTATCACTTTTCAAACCGTTCTGGCACCAGTGGTTGTATGCAAATATGACCGCATTCATATAGACACCTACATAGCCATATGCAATTACATACATTAATACATCTCAAGCATGTGCACACTACACATACACAGAAACACATACATATGTATATGCAAATACACATATTTATGCTGCACACACACATGTGTACACATACACAGACTGAAGTGCACCCACCCAGGTTGAAGTTTACATCATACAAGGACTTTATAGTTTCACTTTATGCCCTTCCCAGGCAGTTTAGTTATCAGAAATCAGCAAGACCTACAGCCCAGATATGGGTTAGAGACATTTTATAGGTTGGAGTAAAGTAATTGTACAGGACAGAGTGTTTTAATTTCAATAATATAATATCTCTGATCTATGAAGGACTTGCCCACTAGGCAGTGTTTTCCTAATGTGTCCTGAACGCCTGCTTACTGTAATGGAGAGCTTTTTCTAAGAGGACCTCTGCCCAAGTCTGTAGCTGTCATTGCTGTTTGGAGACTGGTACTCCTGAGTATTTCAGACATGTTTAGCCTGGGGCAGGTGATGTACCTTGCTGACTTCCATTTCCATGAAAAAACACAGTAGTATTTATAACGGAGCCATGTGATGCATCTTCTTGGAAACATGTTGCAAAACATCCTGGGGGTCCTTCAAGGTCAATGGGAAGGAAATCATCTGCAAGGTCTCCCTGAAACTTGTTAGAGCAGCAATTTTCTCTTTTGGCAAAAAAATGAAAGCAAATTTAAATGTAATTTGATTGTTATTTTTTTCATCTGAACCCTCTGGCAGCCAATCTGAATTCATCACAACAGTAAAACATTTATATACACAGTAGGAAATAAATACACATGCAAAAATTAACAGAATAATCTTTGATATGGTACACAAAAGCAATACAGGTCCAGTGTACAAAGAGTATCAATTGAGAAACAGACTATACATTCCTAAAATGATCGAAAAGAAGGAATGTTTTAAAACACCACATCTGTTTGACAGCTGATTATTACCTGGGTCACTGGAAAATTGCAGAAAAAGTTACCCAAAAATGTAGAGCTTTTTTCCAAAAATTGAGGGGAAATTGCAGTTTTACTACACATCCCCTGTGTGCCAGAATAATTATTTTATTGTTTTCTAAAACATATACGGGTCAGCATAAATTCTTATTATATTGCAACTTACATGCTTTCAACATGAAGCACTGTTTGTGTTCTTGAAAGGAACAGTAAATCCCTGGATAGGTATTGTCTAAACTCTAAAGACAATTACCTCATGTAATGGTAAGTAAAATGTATTTAGTGATTAATTTCAAATCAGTAGTAAATAAATCCAGGAGCAACATAGTTTGTCAGTTTCTAGATCTGTAATAACGAACCAGATCACTAACTATTTAGAGTGCTCCCTTGATTATACTAACATACTAACATACTATTTGCCAGCAGATTAGACCTTACGGTCTATCGAGTCTGCTCGAACCTAGATCCTTAGTTGGGTGCCGATACCCTCCCATCCCTTGTGCTCCAGAAACTCCTATCATCCATCCCCACCCCCCCAGGACAGGCCTTCATCTGATACATCCACTTCCTGTGTCTGTCCCACCCGCTCTTGAAGCCCTCCACTGTGGATCTCTGAACCAGCTCACCAGGCAGTGCATTCCAAGGGTCCACCACCCTCTCAGTGAAAAACCTCCTCCTCTTTCCCCCCCTTACCCTTCCACCTTCCAACTTCAAACCATGCCCTCTGGTGATACCTCCCTGCTTTAGTCTAAAGATCCCCTCCATGTTTACCCTATTTATTCCCTTGAGGTACTTGAAGACCTCAATCATGTCCCCCCTGTCTCTCCTCTCCTCCAATGAAAACAGGCAGAGCTCCTTAAGTCTGTCCTCATAAGTCAAATCCCTAGCCTTGTATCATCTTTGTTGCCCTCCTCTGTACCCTCTCCAGGAGCTGTATGTCCCTCTTCAAGTGTGGTCTCCAGTACTGTACACAGTACTCAAGGTGTGGTCTAACCAGTCCATTGAACAGCGCAGAATCACTTCCTTGCTCCTAGGGTGATCCCCTTACGATGCATCCCAACATCCTGTTTGCCTTGCTAGCTGCTCTTCTGCACTGCTCAGAGTTATTCATACATGCATCCACCATGACCCCTAGGTCTTTTTCCCCTATTGAGGCCTCCAGCGCCTCCCCTCCCAGGGAGTACCTGTGTTTAGGGTTTCCCCGACCAAGATGCAACACCTTGCACTTGGTGATATTGAAATTTAATTTCCATGTGTGAGCCCAGCTTTCCAGGGTGTCCAGGTCCCCTTGCAGGGCCAGCCTCCCCTCTTCTCCCTCAACTACTGCTCCCATCTTGGGTCATCGGAATAGACTCATTTCACCTATACCCACCCTGATGTCCGATATGTATGCATTAAACAGGATCGGACCCAGGACCGAACCCTGTGGTACCCCACTACCTACCTCTCTAGGGTTCGAGGCTCCCACAGACCACTACTCTCTGAGTCGTCCAGCTAGCCAGTTTCAATCCATCTGACCATCAAGGCCTACTCCTAACCCCATCAGTTTCTCCACCAGACCATTGTGGGAGACAGAGTCAAACGCCTTGCTGAAGTCCAAGAATAATACATCCACAGGCTTACCCCTGTCCAGTTTTGATGTTACCCATTCATAGAACTCCACAAGGTTGGTTTGACATGATCTACCTGGCACAAACCCATGTTGCCGACTATCCAGACCTCCCACCTCCTCCAAGTACACCCCCAATCGTTCCTTTAGTATACTCTCCATTAATTTTCCCACCACCGGGGTCAAACTGATGGGTCTATAGTTCCCTGGTACTTCCCTCGACCCTCCTTTATGGATTGGTACCACATGTGTCTCTCGCCAATCCCTAGGTACCTATCTGCTCATTTTAGCAAAGAAAAAAACATAAGATAACTGAGGGTGCCTAGTCAAGTTCTAGTAACAAAAAAGCTATTTATTTAGATATGATTGCTGTTCTTTATTTTCAGTGTATGTATATTTTTTTAAATCACATACTGAAAGCATTAAATCATATCAGCATATTTTTATTATATCACACAATCGTCTGCAATTCACTTTTATGCAACAGGGGTCATGATAAAAACTGTAGAATAAAACCATTTATCTACAATACTATGGTGATAAATGTATTTATCACCATAGTATCCCATTTATCTACATAGTTCTCTTTAGAATTCATTTAGAATGTTTGGCCTTAGAAGCAGTACTAACCATATTCAAATAAGAATAACTTTAAAACAAAAAAAGATAGCATGGTACTGTCAGCACGAAAATGGTTCAGCACAAAATGATCTACAACATGAGTGGTGCTTCATTTATAGATACCTTGGTCCAGATATTAGAAAGGGTTGCACATGGTGCAACAGTGTTGCACCATGCGCAACCCACTGATGCACCCCAGTGTGATATTCAAACGGGAATTGTGCCTGGCACAAATCCCAATGCACTGCAGCACATCAGTAATGTATGCTGCGCAGGTAGGGGGGCACGCCCATGCATACTCTGCACATCCCGATATTCAGCCCGGGATGTGTTGAGTCCAAGCATGTGCAACCCCTACTTGCGCTGCACAAAGTTGATCCCCCCAAAAAAGGAACAACGGCTGGCCACCTACAGGTGAGCTGCCATATTGCAGGGTGCAACACGGTAGCTGCCACCTGTGGGTGGCCACCTGAACGCCGGCTGCACCTGGCGGCACCCCCCCATGCCCGATCGCGGGCATACGTACAAATGCAACCCTTCAAAATCCCTGGAGGTCCAGTGGATCGCTGTCATCCCGATCGCAGGCTTAAGTGTTGGTAAAATAAATACAATATCCCTGGTGGTCCAGCGGACCCCCCCACCCGCCCACTGAGCCCCACTGCTTTAAAACAAAAAATTATAGCATGGTACTGTGAGCATGAAACATGTTCAGCACAAAAATATCTAAAAAACAAGCATTTGTCAATGCCGAATGTTTGCTTGCTCGCATTGACAGTGGTAGTGTAGAAGTTACAGAGCTGCGTAAAAGGAATGGCAGTGAAGTATTGAACTGAAGCCAACCCCACCACCACCAGCAGAGAGTAACAGGCATTGGGGTGTGCCTTTGGGTTGTCAGGCATAACAGCCAAGCCGTTTCACCACACCCCACCCTGCAGACACTGACCAGTGTCACGGTGTGCCTTGGGGTCTTTGGCCCTTATGCGCACCCCATTCCATCAGGAAATACAGTGAGATGGGTGCGGTATGCAAGAATGGGGTGAACTTTGGGGCCAAAGAGACCAAGGCATACCTCAATGCCTCTCACTGGCTGCAGGGTGTGGAATGGTATGAGCATTACAGGCAAGAATCCCAAGTCACACCCCTGATGCCTGTCATTCTCTACAGGGTTCTGCGTTATGGTTGGAAACCCTAATACTTCAGGCATTCGTTGGTATTTTCACTCCAAATTTTAAACATGTATTTTTTGTGACCCCACCTCATGAACAGTGGCAATATCAGTTTGTTAGCCGAAAGCTGCTTATGCACAGTGACTATGGCATTTAGCACCACAGGTGCAAAAACATTCCGAACAGGATGTAAAATATGACAGCTGTACTGTTCATGAGGAGGTGTAAAAAATGTCAGTGTTGCAAATCTGCAGTAAAAATGTAAAAAACTGGTGAAGTCACGAGCGGGCATAGAAACTGTGCAACGCACACCCATAATGTAATTAGTTTGGGGATTTTTTACAGCAGATTGTCAACACAGGCATTTTGGGACCTCCAATCATGAACAGTGTCACTGTGATTTTCTTTATCTGTCCTGAACAATGATTTCCCACAGCAACCACGCATCTCTGCGCTGAAAGTGTGAAAACACATTTCGGCCATGTTGTGAAAAATGACAGCTATACTGTTCATAAGGAAGTGTGGAAAAATACCACTGATGAAAATCTGGACTGAAAATATTACAAAGTCATGAACTTATGAGGGTGCGTGGAAACTGCGCAATGCTCACTCGTAACACAGTCATTTTATGGACTTCTGTCACCAAATTTTCAACATAGTCATTTTAAGACCTCTGCTCATGAACAGTATAACTGTGATTTTCTTAATCTGTCCCAAACATTGCTGTTGCACACTGACTGCACCATTGTGTGCTACATGGGTGGAAACACATTTTGGGCAAGATGTGAAAAATGACAGCTGTACTGCTCATAAGGAGGTGTGATAAAATGGCAATGTTGAAAATCTGGAGTGAAAATATTGAAAATTTGTAAACTTACGAGCGTGCGTAGGAACTGAGCAATGCACCCTCGTAAAACATTCATTTTAAGTTTTTTTTTCACCAAATTTTCAACATAGCCATTTAAAGACCTCTGCTCATGAACAGTATCACTGAGATTCTCTTAATGTGTCCCATACATTGATTTCGCACACCGACTGCACCATTGTGTGCTACATGGGCGGAAACACATTTTGGGCAAGATGTGAAAAATGACAGCTGTACTGCTCATAAGGAGATGTGGTAAAATGGCAATGTTGAAAATCTGGAGTGAAAATATTGAAAATTTGAGAACTTACGAGCGTGCGTAGGAACTGCGCAATGCACACTCGTAAAACATTCATTTTTAGGAATTTTTTCACCAAATTTTCAACATAGCCATTTTAAGACCTCTGCTCATGAACAGTGTCACTGTGATTTTCTTAATTTGTCCCATACACTGATTTCGCACACTGACTGCACCATTGTGCGCTACATGGGCGGAAACACGTTTTGGGTGAGATGTGAAAAATGACAGCTGTACTGCTCATAAGAAGATGTGGTAAAATGTCAACGTTGAAAATCTGGAGTGAAAATATTGAAAATTTGTGAACTTACAAACATGCATAGGAACTGCGCAACGTACGCTCATAAAACAGTCATTTTTGGAATTTTTCCACCAAGTTTTCAAAATAGGCTTCTTGAGAGCCCACCTTATGAACACTGGCAGTGTCATTTCACTAATCAGTCCCAAAAGGTGATTTTGCACAGTGACTGAGAAATCACCCTTCGGGCCCGAATAACGCCATGACAGTGACAGCATTCATGAGAAGGGGTCCCAAAAACCCCATGTTGAAAATTTGGTGCAAAAATTTCAAATAATGCCTGAGATATGCAGCAAAGTTGAAAAAATCCTATCTATCCCATTATACAACTTACTGGCATTTCCTCAGTTTGCGGTCGGCTTTGAAGAGTGCAGACGTGTTCCCGGTCCACCGAAGATCGTTGTGCCTAGGTCCGGAGGTAAGTATGGGGTGAGGGGGGTGGAGAGGCAGGGTGCACAGTGGGTGGGTGTGGGTTGTGGGAGGGGCAGGAGAAGCGCTGAGGACAGTTTTTATTTGCAGGTTTTGTTTTTTAAAGCAGACGGCGCAGGACATTTACCATGCTAGGGTGGACTCAGCAGCAACCTACTCTGGGGGGACAGTGGAGCCAGCAGGATGCTAGGCACCCGTCGGCTATACAATGAGTTGCCACATTGGGGTGGGCACCCAGCGTGGCATGTGGAAAGGCTTTGGGGGTGCAGCACAGCCGATGAGGGATTGGGCACCCCTGCTGGCTAACATGTGTGTGTGTGGGGGCAGCATGCGGTATGCGTGTGTGTGTGTGTGTGTGTGTAGGGGGAGCATGCATGAGCAGGCGATATCTTATCGCTGCTCACTGAAGCGTAGCTCCCCATTTCAACTGTACTCCACTGCATTTTGGAGCTGTCATAGACAGCTCCAGCAGGCATTGGAGAACTGCGGCCGTGCCTGCAAACACACTGCCTGAATTGGAAGAGGGCTGCCACACCTCCGAAAACTCGGATGATGGCACTATGTTTCTTGCACATGCATGCAAGCAAACATAATGAGTGGTGTTTTATTTATAGACACCATTTTGTTTTTTTATAATTAGCAGAAAACATCATGAAATTCAATTTTCTTTTCCCTGTTTTGGCAAATTATTTACACCTTCCAAAATCAAAATGTTCACACAACATCTAAACTTGTTGCATAAATGGAATATGCAGCAGTTCAAAGTGTGATCATGCATTTATCTTGTATAGTTTCCAGTGACCTCTCGTAACTCTCACTTATGTCTTTGGCCTGCATGAGGTTATTTGAGGTCACTGGAAACTGTACAAGATATAGAGGATAATGGTTAGATCGGTGACACCACACCGTATCACTCGAGTGGTTGCTAGGCAACATGATAAACCCCGAGAGTGCAGCTCAAGAGTTTTACTGTAGCCCTAGAAACCACGAGAGGTGATTTCAGCGTGGTTGTCACCTGATCCCCAACCATCATCTTTTATAGTGTATGGTCAAAAAAACACTGTTTGCATTCTATGTGTGAGAATTATGGAACTCTGGTGGATTCTTTTTTCTTATGCCACTGTTTGGAAGTTCCGAAGTGTGGTTAATAACTTTTAAAATTCTAAACAGTGCATAACAAAGCTGTGTGACTGCTGATTATGGTGGTTCATAGGCACTTACCATACATTATAAATGCATCATCTCACGCTGAACCCCTGCATATCCCTTATTTACAGTAGCAGCTACAGATGCTGCCAGCTATTTCCCAAAATTTCTGTGATATTTACAGAAATATCTCATGCTTTCTCCATTTCCACAGTAGGGACAGCAGAGAGAAACTCTTTAGAAATTTTGCGATGTATCTGGAAATAGCTGGCAATGTCTGTGGCTACTTCTGTATTTTACTCTGGCAGCAATGATTATTGTTTATTTGAAGGTAATATTCAAATGCATTTCACCTGTTTTATCAACTTTTTTTTCAGCTATTTTAGTCAATTCGTTATTCTACTCTTTGGATGTAGGCATAAAGGTGGTAGATTGTCAAGTGAGGGATCGCTGTCACCAACTCCCTCAGGAGCACTTTCAAGCTTATAATCAGCAGGTTACCCCAAATCCTCAGATGTCTGAATCAAAATCCATTCAGAATTAAAGTCTGTATACAAGGAAAAACCTACCCTCCGCTCAAAAAAGTTTTATAGTTAACACTGTTTAGGTGACTGGGATGGTCTGCTGTATTCAGTCTCAATTAATTGTTTCAGTCTCTTTGGCTATATGTAAGGGATATGACACGGACTGACTTTAGATATCATTTTTGTCTATATGAGGGGGTTGGTCTGTTACTCTCTCACGAGTGGCAAAGCTATGAGTGAGATAGCAATAGACTAATACCCTCAAAAGAAGATACAATTTTTCTATTTATATATTAATTTTGTTAACCGGGTAGGTCCATTGAAACATAGCTGTCCCTTTTTCAGAGCTGACCCAGAATGAATTACATTTAAAGAGGAACTTCACCAGTCCTTTTGACTTCCATGCGTAAATTACGCGTTCTTGCATTGATTCTGGAATTGTATTTCATTACTGTCTGCTGCAGTTTGATTTTGCATTCCGAGCTGCTAAAAATTGCAAGGTGTACCAGAGCTTCTATAGTAAGCCTGGTGTTTCTGTGGACCTAGGGTTGTACTGCTGACATCACTGTAGGGCAGAGTCAATTTCACGAACAAAAAAAACATACAGACAAGGCATCTGGATTTTGGCATAATGCATTGCTAACAGGGTGTCTTGGGGGAGGGGGAACACAGTATGTGTACTGAGTACTGGTAGGTTTCCCTTGCAACATTGTTGCAAATGCATGGTACTGCACAGTGTGAATCACTCCCCATCCTACAATGTCACCAGGAGTTAGCAGCCCAGCAGCTAAACGTCAATGGCAAGTGCAGCAGGGCTCAAAAACAAATCCAGATTATGGAAGGCAGAGTAAACCTTGGCCAAAAATCACAAATGCACTCATCCTTTCAGGCCTAGTACAGTACTGCATATAATGATTACAAGCTGTAATTATTTTGGACCGTCACTGAAGTTCCTCTTTAACAAGCAGGCAGAGTAGTACATTGTCAAGATACATTGTCAGATCAAGGATATCTTAAATCATCCCATTTCATATTTGATTTATTCAATAGGTGTTTAGGTGGTTTTGTGACAGAAAGGGTAAAAAGCTACAAAAGAAAAAAGCAATGTAAACTACTTAGACTACTGTATATTCAATCAAAAAATAAATCACACCTCACAATTTACTCTTATTGAAAGAGTTTTACAAGGAAAGGCCTAATGAGCCATAAAATGCATTTTCACTGGTGTCCTGGGAGAAAATGAAATTGGTCACTGAGCATGCTAAGAAATGTATCTTCACATGAGAGATAAATTTCTGAGCATGCTGTATGGCCACAATGAGTGAGATAAATGTTTGAGCATGCTCAGTAACCATCTTCATATATCTTGCTCATATCACCCAAGCTAACATGTTTATCTTGAAAAACAAGGGTTGTGGCTACTATGCAAATAATGTAGCTACTGTGCAAATAACATGTTATCTGCACATTAGCTATGTCTCCAGTGAAAATAACAGATTTTATCTTTAACATCTATTTGCATTCCCATGGTACACATATATAAGGGATAAACAATGGTCCGTGTAAAATATGGCATTTATTTCCATGAGTGAGTTATGAAAATCACACACCCTCAAGAACAGAAATAAATGCCATATTTTCACACAGACCATTGTATGTGATATGTATACAATGCTCTGTATTAAAGCTTAAAATCTTAAAAGTTTCCAGGAATGGTACAAATCCCTAAACATTCACTGAGGACAGAGTTCAAAGTGCTGTTAAGACACACTGTATTTTGCAGGCTGCCCCTCCCCCCATCACTCATATAATGTCAGTGCTAAAATGAATTCTCCCGAAGTCCTGCCATAAGTTGGACACCTTCCTGGCAAAGTAGTGCACAAATATTTAAAAAGTGCCATACTAGCCTTATACCTTAAGTGGATGGTTGAAGTCAGAGTAGAAGTGACTGATGGTAGGAGTTGGAGCCTCGACCAAGTCAGTACAAACCGCAGCTGACTGATTTTTAAGTTGGTGCATATGTGATCCTGAGTGAGCGATCACAAACCACAGGCAACCTTTTTTTTTTTTAAAGCAAGTTGGGAAAGAAAATATTGATATGGCGGGGGGAGAGATAGAGTATAGCACAGAAACAGCACTCTGATAAAAATAGTAGGAGCAGGTTTAAAAAAACATTGCAGAGAAGCAGGGAATCAAGATGGTGCTGGGAGTGGGGATTTCAGTATCTGAGGAGGCTGTTCTTGTGTGGCGGACTCTTTCTGGGACTGGCCAGAATGAGGGGATCAATCAAGTTAATTGACATTTTGGGTGAAAGGATGATGCAGGCAAGTGGAAATAAATGGTGTTATTTACCATTGTGTAAATAACATTGTCTATTTTTCACTTGTGTCAAATTCTTGTAAAATAAAGGGTTTATTGAAACTCTGAGATTGCTACACACACACACACACACACACACACACATATACATATAGATATATATACACACAGACCCACATTGTATATATGTATACACGTATATATACATATACACACATACACATATATATATATATGTGTGTGTGTGTGGGAGGGTACAGTGACAGGAGTGGGATATGGAAAATATTCTCACTCCTGCAGAGTGAGCTCTGTATTCTCACGACTGCTGAAGGCATTAGGAGAGTTTCTGAATCACTTCACATCTTTATGCTGGAGTGTGGAGGCTGGTATTTTATTCTGAGGGGGTGATGTTTACATAAATAGAGACTACAAATATAATTTTCAATAGCTTATTATAACTTTGTTAAATACAGGTAAATGAACATACATTTTATGGAGTCTCTACAAATGTGCAGCTAATGAAGCTCACTAAACAAGCGGGTGGGAAAATATAATCATCTCTCAATAGTGAAAATGAATTATTTAGTTCAACTCTTTTGCATACTCTCAGACATGTATGCTAATTGTAAATCACAGAACTTCATTTTTATGTTGCTTGCACGCATGTGCAAGAAACATAGTGCCCTCATCTGAGATTCAGAGGTGTGTCACCTCCTCCTCCAATTCAGTCAGTGTGTTGGCAGGCGCGACCCCAGTCCTCCAATGCATGCTGGAGCTGTCTATGACAAGCTCCAAAATGCAGTGGCATACAGTTGAAAGGGGGAGCTATGCTTCAGTGAGCAGTGATAAGATATTGCCTGCTCATGAGCGCTCCCCCTACATACACACACACACACACACACACACACACACACGCATACTGCTGCTCACACACACACACACACAGGCACGCATACTGCTGCTCACACACACACACACACACACACACACACACACACACACACACACACACACACAGGTTGGGTGATTTCTGATTCTTAGCCATTTGGCTCCATTAAAAGAACACCATATTATAATGCGGCCAGTAACACAAGAATTCATGCCTAAAGAAAAACATTGTGCACCTTTATTTTTTATTTAAGTTCGATCCGTGCATACCTATATGGGATGCACAAAGGTTAATATAGCATAATTTGCATAACTGTGCGGTTTGTGAGGCACATTAAAGATCAACTGCAAAACTGTTAATTGTTTTACCCTTTATCTTTTCACAGGTATTGGCTGTGTAATAAAATATCTACTAAAAACCATGTGTCTGGGGTTTTCTTTGAAAGGTGGATATTTACAACTCAGCATGTTTACTACCTGATCTTTCAGTGCCGCTCAGTTAATTTTTTCTCCGTACTACAGCATTCTGGCTGTTCATAACATCATTCATGGAGTGATGTCTGCTTTGTCTGTGCCAGCTATTGTCAGATCTGAGCGCGAGCTATCATAAGCTGTCACGAAGCAAAGCAGCAGCTGTTTATTTTTATTCATGTGCATAATTTGTTTTAGTAACAGACAGCATGATTTTTCTGTAAAAATTGTTAGTTCTAATAGGAGTGGATCAGTTAATTCACCACAATTCACTGTGCGTATGGGTGATTTAAATATATTCTTCAATTTTTTCTGTTCAGGATCAGGCAGCACATCAAAGCATAACACATAATCCCTCCTCATCCTGCTCATTGACATGTTTCCTAAATAAATTTTAACCTATCGTTATCCCTATGAGCAACTCTGTATTTTTTTAACCCGTCGGCTCAAGCGCTATTATGAATTCTTTTAAGGACCATTTTGTTTAAATGCTGCATCAATCTGTAGTATTTTTAAAAAATAGAACAGCCCTAGTTTGGCTCAGTTATTTGCTGTCTGTGTGAGAGTTAGCGTGAAGTTGAATCTCTCTCACTAGCTCTCAATTGTTCCATAACTAAAACACTGACAGATAAATTGTCATGTAGAGATAGTTGGCATTACTATTGATAATTATTTTGTTAGATTTCATTTTCTATGAACAAAATCTAACAGAAAAACTAACATTAGGCAATTTACTTATATTTTGTTTTTCGATGTGCATTCTGTGTGTGTGTGGGGGAGGCTGGCTAGGTTGCATGAAAATGACAGAAAAAATCATAACATAAATGAGTATGTCAGGGTAAATGCTACATGAGCCATAATTGCATGTTCTCCCACTCTGGACCTTGTCATCTGAGCATTGCTTGCTTCTTTGACTATGCACTGCTTTTCTAGTCGCTTTTGCCGAATTTAGCGATGCAGTGTAAGTCACAGAAAATGCTAGTCTATTATATTGATTGAACCTATACATATTGTCTCTCTCGGTGCATCTGCCAAAATGCTCTTACACTGCCTTTCTGACACTCATATCTGATGATATGTAGACTCATCTTATAGAGAGTCTAGCTTGCCAGATCTTTATGTGTGCCTGCACAGCCAAAGTGCTACAGCTGGCTCGAGCTGTTTAAAATGGGTACCATGAAATATTTTCACCAATACACTCTCTTTCCTCTCAAACTATATATGAAATAGACAGCATGAATACTACAGGCAAATCAAGGCTAGTAATGCTGTGCGAGATCCTGAACACATGTAACTCATAGGCAGCATCTTACATTTCGCACATGATCAGTGCAAATGTTTGAGAGGAAAGAGAGTGTATTGGTGAAAATATTTCATGGTACCCATTTTAAACAGCTCGAGCCAGCTGTAGCACTTTGGCTGTGCAGGCACACATAAAGATCTGGCAAGCTAGACTCTCTATAAGATGAGTCTACATATCATCAGATATGAGTGTCAGAAAGGCAGTGTAAGCAGCATTTTGGCAGATGCACCATGAGAGACAATATGTATAGGTTCAATCAATATAAATAGACTAGCATTTTCTGTGACTTACACTGCATCGCTAAATTCCGACAAAGCGACTAGAAAAAGCAGTGCATAGTCAAAGAAGCAAGCAATGCTCAGATGACAAAGGTCAGAGTGGAGAACATGCAATTATGGCTCATGTAGCATTTACCCTGACATACTCATTTATGTTATGATTTTTTCTGTCATTTCATACATTCACTGCTCCCCCACACACACACACAGAATGCACATCGAAAAACAAAATATAAGTAAATTGCCTAATGTTAGTTTTTCTGTTAGATTTTGTTCATAGAAAAAATCTAACAAAATAATTATCAATAGTAATGCCAACTATCTCTACATGACAATTTATCTGTCAGTGTTTTAGTTATGGAACAATTGAGAGCTAGTGAGAGAGTTCAACTTCAGCGCCAACTCTACACAGACAGCAAATAACTGAGCCAAACTAGGGCTGTTCTATTTTTAAAAATACTACAGATTGATGCAGCATTTAAACAAAATGGTCCTTAAAAGAATTCATAATAGCGCTGAGCCGACGGGTTAAAAAAATACAGAGTTGCTCATAGGGGATAACGATAGGTTAAAATTTACATTTAGGAAACATGTCAATGAGCAGGATGAGGAGGGGATTATGTGTTATGCTTTTGATGTGCTGCCTGATCCTGAACAGAAAAAAATTGAAGAATATATTTAAATCCACCCACGTGCACAGTGAATTGCGATGAATTAACTGATCCACTCCCCTATTAGAACTAACAATTTTTTTACAGAAAAATCATGCTGTCTGTTACTAAAAACAAATTATGCGCATGAATAAAAAAATAAACAGCTGCTGCTTTGCTTCGTGACAGCTTATGATAGCGCGTGCTTCGGATCTGACAATAGCTGGCACAGACAAAGCAGACATCACTCCATGAATGGCGTTATGAACAGCCAGAATGCTGTAGTACGGAGAAAAATTTAACTGGCGGCACTGAAAGATCAGGTAGTAAAACATGCTGAGTTGTAAAATATCCACCTTTTCAAAGAAAAACTCCCAGACACATGGTTTTAGTAGATATTTTTATTACACAGCCAATACCTGTGAAAAGATAAAGGGTAAAACAATTAACAGCTTTGCAGTTGATCTTTAAACTAAAAGTAGCCCTCTGTCAGGGCTGAAGCTCCTAGAGCCTTCACTGAGCTGCTTTCTCAGCAAGCTCCCAACTTCACACTGAACTGACTCACACTCAACTGAAGACTGACTTCAAAACCTCCCAACGTTCTATGCCAACTTCCTTGCTGGAGATTCCAATGTGGCTCATGCAGCTGCGATAGTTCTATTGGTGATGTCATCCCTCAGTCTCAGCTGAGATTAAGAACAGAGTGAGACAGTGTGAAACCCATTTAACTGGAGTTTCACAAGCTGCCTTCCTTGCCTACCACTAGGTCTTACTGGGATTCTAGTAACCCCGGGTAACAAGGGGGCTATACACAAACATAGAGGAAGTGGGAGGAGAGGGCCACATTAGTAAACACTCCCTGAAGGGGGTGCTTACATAGACAAGGGGTTAAATCATGGCAAGCTGTGTGCAGCCACTGTCAAGAAGACTGGAGGAATGATGGGGTGCAGCAATATACTGTGGCACCCAATAACTTTTTTTTATGTTTTCTATTTTAGCACCCCCCAACTGTTTTCTCTTTGCTTGTCACCAGACACTCATTTAACCTGACCATGCCCTACTGCCTGTTGGATGAGTCTTCTGAAATTTCAAACTTCCGCCAGCCTCTGCTTGATGTCCCTCAGACCTCAACCCTGATTCCCAGTATATCTCACATGAGTGTGACCCCTTGTCTGGTTCTCCAAGCAGAGGGAGCATACTGATGTAAGGCCCCTGTAGGGCAAGTGACCTCCCAGATGCGTTAGGGGTAAGGGGCAACTGCCTTACATTGCCACTGGGTTATCACAGTTGTTTGCGGTGGCTCCCGGATTCTTTTCTCTCTCTCTCTCTCTCTCCTTAGTTGGGGTCGGGGGGGGTTGTTGTTCTTATAAAAGGCAGGGAAATGCTCCAGAGCAATACCAGTACTGAGCCACAGCATAAACAGCACATAGTTCAGAGAAGGAGCCCAGCTGACCATACTTCAAGCTGAGATATAAAGCAAAAACCAGTCTGGGCAACAATAATCTTTGCAAAGTCTACACACAAGTAATTATGTGTTTCAGTTGACTCTTTCCTGTTAACAGATAATCCTGTTATACCTACGATTCTGGAGTTGTGCTATTTGTGTATGAGTTACATTAATGACCTGAAGGTAGTTATACAGTGTGACAAGGCAGGGAAATGTTAGCGGAATGCTCGGATGCAAAGTGGGGTATCACCAGCAGAAGAGAGGTAATAATACCTCTGCATAGATTGCTGGTGAGACCACACCTCAAAGTACTGTGTACAGTTCTGGAGACCCCATCTATGAAAGGACTTAGATAGGCTGGGGGCAGAGCAGAGGAGGGCAACCAAAATGGTGCAGGGTGTGCATCAGAAGCCCTTTGAAGAAAGGCTTAAGGATTTAAATGTGTACTCCCTAGAAGACAGGAGGGAATGGGGGATATGATAGAGACATATAAGTACCTCACAGGAATAAACAAGGTACAAGAAGGGAACATTTTCCAAAGGAAAAGATGCTCTAGGACAAGAAGGTCATAATATGAAGTTGGGGGTTCTGAGAGGAAGCGTGGAATGACTTCTTCACAGAGGGGTGGTGGATACTTGGAACTGCCTCCCAGAGGAAGTGGGGGGCTAGAATAGTCACAGGATTTCAAAATGGGACAGACACAAGGGAATCTTAGAAACAAGAGGGGGCGTAAGCCAGAGTCCATGTAGGGTCTCCGGTGGCACTATAAGTGGGGAATATAGGGCAGACTAGGTGGGCCAAATGGTCCTTTTCTGCTGACAACTTCTATGTTTCTATGTTAATAGAAATCTGTGACATTGTGTCACTTTAAGTAATAAATTTAATTTTCTTGAATGCTTGAACTCGCTATGAGTACTGTAAGTATTGTACCCCTGGCTTATCCAGGTGTATTCTTGTTTTGTATTCACTCATTTTACTTGTTTCTTTTATGAAACATTAATGAAAATTGTGACATCCTGTCACCTTTAATAATCAATTTAAAACTCTTATTATGCTATTTACAGTGTTGGGTAAGTTACTTTTTCTATTACTTTCTATTATGTTTGGAAACTTATTCCAGGAAGCCCTGTGTAGTCACTAGCAAGGATGGAGAAGTACTAGAAAAAGTAATACACCTTACAATTATAGTTGCTTATTTCTTTTTAATACAAAAACAATACAAAAATAATAAAGAACTATAACAGATTACGTTTTTTGAAAGTAATAGGTTAGTTACTATTTACTTTCAAATAAATGTAATCAATTACAGTTACAGATTTCTTTTGTATAAAAATACATAAGTAATTGTAACTGTAAGGTGTATTACTTTTCCAGTACTACTCCATCCTCGCTAGTGACGCACAGAGCTTTCTGAACAATATGAATAATGGAAATAATAGAAAAGTAACTTACTACAACACTAGCTATTAATAACAATTATCTACAGTACTGTGACCCTGGCTAGTCCAGGTGTATTCTTCTGCTATCTTCCTTTTCCAATTCTCCATGTGTCCTCCTTCCCTCCCCAATTTCCCTTCCAACGCTTTTTATTCTGTCTGCCTCTTTATATTGTGTTGTTTCCATCTTAATTTCTACTATCTGTATCTTACAATCTTGTTCTTTTTCTCTTTCTGACCAAGTATTAGATCACAATGTTTTTATCAATGTTGTAAGTGGGTTTTCACTGTCACTCTCACTCTCATGCACTTAATGAATTATTGAGAACTTGTCACATTAAGATAATCTGTATGAATGCACTGTATGAAAGTCATGACGGCATCCTTGAAAAGGTGCACGGATACAAGAAACGTTGGAGGCTGAGGTGGGTCAGGCTAAAGCATGTTGAAGATATTACTTGTGAGTAAACTTTGTTTGCAAAGATTGTCATTGCTCAGACTGTTTTTTTTCCTTTAAATCTTAGCTTGAAGTATGGGCAGTCGAGCTTATTCTCTGAACTGGTGGGGAGGTGTTGTAGCCAGAAAAAATAAATAGTGTGGTGCCTCTACGCAGAGAAAAATTTAAGTGGGTGTGGTGTCTGGTCACTACAGCATCTTGGGATGCTGTACCTGCCCACCTCCCCACTATGGTCACCCCTTCTCCAGCCCACAAGCAAACACAGCAGTTCCCACCCTCCCAAATAGTATGTAACTTTGCAGTTAATAATGAGATATAGCTTTCAACAGCAAAACACAACTTTATTTCAGAGATGCAGCACAGAAAGGGAAAAGGGGTTAATACACTTGTTCCAAACATAAATGGCTGGTTTTCCAGTGTCCTTCGCAATCTCAGTCAACAACCATGACCACCCTTGTGTGTCCTGTGCAGGCGCTAAGTACCTTGTTCTTTGGGGCTTCTACTGAAAACACTCTCGTAGGTGCAGTCCAACGACCGCTTCCTGGCTGCTTTAGTCAAACCCAGCCAGGCACAGGCCTGTACTCTATGCCCGCCCCACACCCCTTGTCACTGTATAGGTATTTTAGGTAGTCCTGTACTTGCAGGCTGCTACCCTCTCCCGCCCGATACCCGGATTTTTCCATATTACCAGTATGAACTCCCTTTAAATAAGTTCCTGAGTACTCAGGGTTGGATCATTGCAGGTCTGTTTATGTTGGTATGGGTTGTCCAGCAGTGAGCTGTAACAAGTGTAGCCTGAGAGTGGTTTCCACACAAGACAAATAAAAAAAGCAGTTGTACCACAGCTCACATGGGCATGTTAAAATTTAAAAAGAAGGGAGCTGACCTGTGAGGGGGTTACCTTGCCATCAGCGGTCAGGCATATCATGGTTTAGTTGAACAATGAGACAAAGAGTCCCCTTTTACAATGATGGAATGAAGATAGAAGGTGAGTGAGTAAGTAAAAGGAATAACTTTAAATGATTAGCAGTCTCTGTTGAGCAGAATTTGAGGGGTGCATTCGATTTTATTTGATTCTGAGGTTGGCC
Source organism: Neoceratodus forsteri (assembly GCA_016271365.2). Taxonomy (NCBI): domain Eukaryota; kingdom Metazoa; phylum Chordata; order Ceratodontiformes; family Ceratodontidae; genus Neoceratodus; species Neoceratodus forsteri. Next base: position 512,973,849 of record CM057451.1, read on the forward strand.
ACATTTCAGCAGCAGTTCTATAAAATGTAAGAAAAATGTAAAACAAATGTGACAAAATCTTAGTGAATTAGTCAGGATTGCGCTTGCTATGTAACCCCGCCCCAGGACTTCTTGATTGTCCCCTTGCTCCCTCATTTTCTCAGTTCCCCAGGTCCTTCTGGTACCCTAAACTTCCCGCAAGTTCCACGAGGGCCCAGTATGCTGTTTCAGCCTGTCTTGGGCTAGAATCCTTGGTCATGAATGCCAGCATGTTGCTGTTGGGCCAGCACTCGTGCATGCACCTAGGAGCACCCTTTAATGTTTTTGACCACCATTTGCAGTCCACTGGAGGTCTTTCCCTTGGTCTTGGTCCCCTTGTTTTCCTGGGTGAGGACCGGAGACCTTGATGAGAGTGTAGAGAAGCCTCAGTTCTTTTGAAAATTTAAGTTTGAGTTTAGACGCGTAGAGACTATTAATGAATATTAATGAGCTCAAGAATATTAATGAGCTCCGATCGCAGCTCCTGGGGGCAATGGAAACTGGAGCTAGCAACAGACTTTCTGGGGCTATTTAAACATGTTAATGTGGTCACTTAGCAGGGGATAATTGGGGCTACAATACGGTGGGGCTATTATGAGACCGAGATATTTGCCTTTGCTGCACTAGACATTAGAGTGTGGGGAACTGTGTTAGACTGCATAGATCTGAATGGGGACTGACATATTGATGACACTATTTATTTATTTAGTTTTTGTTAACCAGGTAAGTGCACTAGACAAATTCTGCCTATTTTCAGGCACAACACAGGGGAGGGGGATACAGATGAATGCCAACTGACCTTGAACTAGATTAAGCTGTTGGTGGTATTTTTAGTGAATGGGAGGAAATTTGGCCAGGACACCGGGCAAATTCCCCTACTCTCCTGTAGGAGGACCCTTGAGTTTTTGAACTTGTCTCATTTTGCTGCAGGAGTTGGAAGTGTTTGGATGGATACACAGAACAAACTTCAAGTGCAACATAGACCTTCGGTGATGTCTCAGGTTGAGGGATCCACTGTGGTGGCAGCTGGAAAGCATCTTATGGGTGGCCAGCATACTGCCTGAGACAGCGGTCCCTTGCAAGAAGTGGAAACTGGCCAACTATCCCTGGAACAAAAACAAAATGCTTAGAAGCAGAATTACTCCAGATAAGTGAACAAATTTCCATGGAGAAGCTCAGACAAGAAGAAGATCATAAACAAAAGCACTCGGATACTTCACCAAGCACTGACAGGGCCATTGGTCCTATGAAGATTCTAGCAGCAGACGAAAGACCCGGATCATCTCCGACCGGGACAGCTCTTTCTCCTCAACGAGATAGGAGTACGGAGGTAGAAGGCTCCTGGTCACCTGATAAGGCCCTGCAGGACGCCGGCTGGATACCCACCCAAAATGGTCACTGGAGATCAGACCCTGCAATTCCCATACCGGGTCCCCCCCCCCCACAACCACAGATAAGTAACTCTCATAATCCTATGGTTATGCTGGGAGATAAAGATCGATTGGTTTCTATAGCATCTAGCCCTGCTCTTGAACAGGAGCCCCAGACCTTGCATTCTAGTATTTTAACTGATGATCCTGTTGAGAACCCCTTGCCTGATGGTGATTCCACTCCAGATAGTGGTAAACCCACTAAACCTACTTATGCCAGTCATTTCCATAAACCAGTGGAATTGGCAAAATGCTGCAATGCTGTTCGGCTGCGGTATTTGAGGGCCCGAATCATCCCGGATTGTTTTTGTTGGGAAAATTCTACTGAAACAAAGTATGGGTTTTTATCCATCTCAGGTTTCTCCCTTAATACGTGCACAGGGGGAATTCCATTTTGATATTAGCTTTCGAACCCATGCTTTGTTAGAAACATTCTGGTGCCGATATGTGAATCTTAAAATTAACCCTTTATAGGTGGATTTTCTTGTCATTCCTCTGACTAAACAACTCTTTTGAGTTATTACTGTCCTTTTCGAAATGGGGGAGTAAACATCACATACATTGTTTTTTGGCTGGAAGGCGATGTTCTATCAGGGACCCGATGCCAGTCATGGATAAAGAAGGGTTCTGGAATTGGGGGTGGAAATTTAAGGTTAAACTACAACAGACAGGCTAAGACATTGTACATCTCCTGAAGTGTTTCTTTATTGGCAGAGATAAAGGATGTTTGTTTTACCTGGTCAGCCTCAAGTATGTTTCAAATGTGGGTCCACCAGGCATATTAGCACTGCCTGTGAGATACTAAGATGCTCTCATTGTGAAGAAACTGGTCATCCTAGTGCTCATTGTTTTCAAGCCCCAAAGTGTAATTTATGTGATGGGTCGGGACATACTTTTCTGGACTGTCCTCAGGCCACCAAGAACACTGAAGACACCGATTATGGCATGCAAGATCATTACATACGCACTGCTGTAAAACAAGCAAGCATTCCTTTGGTGGTGAATCTTTTAAGTTCCTCTCAAGACTCTCTGCCCCTATTGCCTCTGAAGGGTAGGAACCTCTGGAGTCACATCCTTTACCTAAGGTCCCAACTATAGTAGCCCCACTGTGGAAGCAGTACCCCATGAGGATCCTTTGGATCAGCAGCCTTGGGATGAGGCCTTTGTCGTTGTTACGGGAAAAAAGGTAGAGGGTTAAACACAAACTAAAGGTAAAAGAAACCCTCTGAGGAGCCTCTAGAGGATCCAGTGTTTATTCTATTCTATCAGAGGAACATTCAGACATGGAAGAAAGGATCAAACACCCACTTCAGCTTCACAGCAGGGAGATCAAGAAGACACACCCTTTCCAGCTTCACAGCAGGGAGATCAAGGAGACACAGAGGGCAAGACAATCAGACTGTAGTGACTCCCAGGAGTGGAAGAGTGACGGGCATCAAGCAAAGTGAAGTGACTGTGTCCGATAATCTGTGATTCTGGCTTCTTTTACTTTTAGGGCAGCCTCATTAAATGTGAACAGCATTCAATCCTCCACCAAATGTTCTAGTACTTTTGCACAATTTTATAAAAGCAATTTAGATTGTGTGTTTTTTCAGGATGCTCGCCTTCACTCTGCTGAAATGTTATCTGCAGCCTCTAATGGCTGGATATGGGGGGATTGTTTCTGGTCACAGGAGGAGGATCTGTGTTCCGGGGTGGGGATTTGCTTCTTTACTAAGGTACGAATACTCCGACACCTGGAAATATTAGCAGGTAGAGCATTAATGATGGACATTCAATGGGAGGGTATAACCTTACGCCTGCTTAATGTTTATGCTCCACAGTTAAAGCATGATAGAGTAGCTTTGTTTCAGTCCCTCAAGCCCTTCTTACTCACAAATCATTCTGTTCTATTGGGTGGGGATTTTAATTGTACGTTACCTCCACAAGGGCCTAGTTCTTTGGGAAAGAAGATACAAGAAGAATCAACAAAGTCCAAGAGGGTAGCATCTTTCAGAAAAAGAGATGTGCAAGAACAAGGGGACACAATTTGATGATAGAGCGGGGATGGCTCAGGGGCAATGTGAGGAAGTATTTTTTCACAGAGAGGGTGGTGGATGCATGGAACAGCCTCCCTGAGGAGGTTGTGGAGTCTAAAACTGTGGGAGAATTCAAGAATGCATGGGACAGACATAAGGCAATTTTCGTGGGGGTAGGAAGAAATAGGCTGTTGGTTAAATAGGATCTGCAGCTTATCCTCTAGGTAGGAAATGGGCACACTAGGTGGGCCAACGGTCCTATCTGCCGTCAAAGTCTATGTTTCTATGTTTCTATATTGTGATGCATCTAGCCTGCGAATTCTGTTTATGAGGTTATGTATTCTGTAGCCCCATTTACTTATTTTTGTGGCCCTAGAGCCTTGCACATTGATTATTTCTTTGTGTCTCCATTCCTTTTGTTACAATCTGCCAAAATTAGATGTTGCAACCTCCGATCACCGGATGTTGGAACTGGTGCTTGGTAGCCACCCTGCACAACGCCATGGTCCTGGAGTTTGGAAATTGAATGTATCACTGCTAGAGGTTCCTCAGATACTGGAGGGTTTTAATTTCATTTTAACAGCCAGAAAGTCTGTTTTTTTTCTATATGACAATATAAATCTGTGGTGGAAGGATACTAAACTGTATATAAGGAAATACTTCCAGGAGATAGGCCGCATTAATGGGAAATTTAAACAAGATAGGATGTGTATTTTGAGGGATGAAATTAGTGTCTTGACGGGTTTATGCCAACATCTAGGCAGGAATTATCAGAATCGTATTAAAGAGCTTAAAGCAGAATTAACCATTTTACAAATGCAATTTATGAGAAACTTAGAACAAAAGCAAAAATATGGAATGAAAGGAAAATCGGTTGAAACTTTGCCTTTTGAATCTGCTAGTTTGTTAAAAGATCAGAGGAATATGAGATTTCTCTGCACCTCAAGTGGTGATAAAGTAACAGACAATATGGAGATCTTGACAGAGATCTCTACATATTGAGAAATCTTTGCAAGTCAGACCTTGCCCATCTCGGATACGAAGCAGTGGCTAGCTTCTTGTGCTTTACCACTCATTCCTAAAGATCTGGGGGCTGCCTTGACTAAACCCATTATGCCACTAGAACTGAGGGAAGTTATCTGGTCCTAGAAATCCGGAACAGCATCAGTGTCGGATGGGCTCCCTCATGAAATTTATAAAATTATCTGGGAATATTTGGCAGTAGAGTTATGTGAGTGTTATAATATCTATCTACAAGTATGTCAACTGCCAGAAAGCATGTTGGAAGGGTTATTAATTTTACTATTTAAGGGTGGGGTCAGGGGGTTTCTGAGTAATTGGAGACCAATCTCCCTTTTAAATACTGATATTAAAATACTAATGAAATTTTTGAGCAAAAGAATTTAGGGAGTTTTGGATTCAATTATTCACCCTCTCGGTTTAGTGGGATTCCGTTGAGATGATTACAGGATGCTTTAGTCCTTTTACGTGAAATTCTGCATAAAGGAGACACACAGGAATTAATGCGCCATTTGGTTTGTTTAGATCAATCCAAAGCTTTTGATAGGGTAGAGTATGAGTATCTTTGGAAACTCTTGATTGCTATGGTTTCCCAGATTCTTTTATCTATTAGTTGCAAAACATGTTACTCTGGCATTAGTATTCTACCCAGTATTAATGGCTGGGTAGGTCAGGTGGTGGCGGTACAATGGGCAGTTAGATGGGGTGTCCTCTCAGCCCACTGTTATATATTCTATCTTTGGACCGACTTTTACATGTACTACATGGTACAGACTCCATTATTGGGCTTTCGGTGGGAAGTGAAGATACTCTGATTGTCACAATGACATATGCAGATGATTTGGAGATTTTTTTGGCAGATTGAGAGTCTGCTTGGGAAGCAAAATGTATTTTGCATTTATTTTCCAGTTTAACTGGTTCTGCTGTTATTCATACGAAGAGTTGTATATTACCCATAGGTTATGATGCGATTGATGCAGCTTCAGTTTTGGGAATACCAATTACTCCTGGCTATCACAACATTTTGGGAATCTACTTTGGGGCCCAGATCCACAAACATATAATTAGGAGCGAAAATTGGCAAAATACGAGAGCGGTACAGGGTTGGAATAAATGGTGTATGACAAAGGCTAAAGAGTACATTTAATCAAAGCGTATGTGTTGCCCTTTTCTTGTTCCTAGCAGCTGTCCCCCCACCCGAGACACTGGAAATTGCTGTGTATAGTGTGTTTTTCCAATGTCTATGAGGTAGCCGATTGAACCCTGTGAAACGTGGTGTTACATACCTCCCAAAGAACATGGGGGTTTGGGGATGATTAACCCGGTGTTTGTTTTTTTTTTGTTACCTTTTTTATTATAATTTTGTCCCTACATTGTTAGAGGTTCAGAAATTGTGATCACCTTGAGTGATCGATATTGTGGGACCTATATTTACAGCTTGGGAACCATCACAATAAGTTTCACGTCAAACTAGGATGGCTCAGTTACCACTATATTTTAGAGATGCAATTGGGAAATTAAAGGTATGGAAAATCATTAAAAAACTTTTAGTTTCTTCTAATCTAAAAGTTTTATATGGATGGATTATGGAGTCCCATTTTTTTCAGCCTCCAAGTTTTGTGAATTTGCCATGTGGAGACCAGAAAGGGCTCATTTTACTACTGAACAGTAAGAGGGTTCCTCCTTATATGTGGGATTTTTTATGGCTATGTACACATAAAAAGTTAGGTGTGTGAGGGAATCTAAAGCATAAAGAGCTAACAGAAAGGGAATGTCCAAGGGGAAGGGTATTTGAAGGAGTTGTTGAAACCGTGGCACATCTTTTTGTTGAATGCTCCTTTACCATTTCCTTCTGGAATCATTTTCATGTGACCTGGCCCTGAAGTCCTTCTTTAAAAATAACTCCCGATATAAGGGTAGAGGGGATATTACCTGGATTTTGGATTAAATATGAAATCTATACTATTCGACTTTTGATGGGTTTTATTTGTTTTCGACTGTGGTGAACCAAGGTGTGGTCTGACCCTTCGAAAACAACAACTGACTTGTGACCAGCTTATTTTATTACTCTCTAAAGAATTTTTTCAACGGCAAACATTGGAGAGGAATAGGGTATCCTTAGATTTATACAAACTATGGTGGAGGAACATGTCCTGGCTAGATACGGGATGATGGGGGAGTGCATGGTCTCAGAGTATTACAACAGATTGTCTATAGGTTGATCGGATTGTTTGATCAACATTTGGTCCCTAGTGATCTTCCATCTCCATGGATTAATTTTCAAAAAACAGGGATAGCTCCCTTACGTATGAGGTTGTTTCTTAAACCTCAGTTCCCTTATTTGTTCCTTTTATTTTTGGAATTGGCCGATATATTACTTTTGACTTTGGGTGTATAATTTCCCTGGGGTTTTGTTATTGGAAGGTTTCCTAGTTGAGGACATGTTTCTCCTAAGATGAGATTTCTTTTTTCCTATGTATACCTGTTCTCATAGTAGGAACATTTCTTCAAAGTCTTTGTTTAGTTTTAAAGAGGTATCATCATTTTCATTAGTGATTCATTGTGGTAGGGAGGGGATATTTTTGATTTGTTCTCTAAAGTATGAATAAGTTATTATGATATGTTTCTGGCTTTAATCAAATTTTCTTTCTAGGTTTCTTCATCCGGTATAACAAACAGATCGAGGACTTTTCCATCTATATTGTGATATCCAATTTTTCTCTTAAAAGTCTAGATAGTTAGTCCCTTTTGTATGAAGTAATACAAAGGTATTTTTTGTGATGATTTTGTATTTATTCTAGGTCCCTGACTATGCTATTGTGGGGTAGAAGTAATGTTTGTTTAGTTTTCAAATTTAGTATGATAATACTAATTTTGGTTTTATGTTATTATTTTGTATGTATGATTTTGGTTTTTTGACAGCACAATTTTCATAAATCTGGAGTCTACTTTCCCCGAACCTGTTTAGTATGGAGGGGGTGTATAATGTATTTCGTTTTTATTTTCTCCCTATGTTTTTGTGTGATGAAACACTGTTTTTGTTTGGATTTTGTTTTCGGTTGTAATAAAATGTTCCCCTACTCTTTTCAAGAAGTGTCATGAGATCTTTAATATCCTCCTGTACTACCACCAGAACAGGCAGATGAGACCTTGGTTTAACGTCTCATCTGAAGGCGGATGACCCACAGCAGCCAGTCATATAGTTAGATGCCTAAATCATGCCCGATAAGTCACCTAGAAGTATTGATTTCTATGGTTATGGACAATTGATAGGCTCAATAGGAACCTGCTAATGCATAATCTCTCACAAATTAACTTAAGTGACGAGCTGAGCATAGCCCTCCCTCACTCTTACCTTATTTAATTCCTGTTCCTCTTATTTCCCCAGCTCTTCCTGTTCAGTTCGTTTTGTGGAGGTCATGAAGGCATTCGATTGAAGCCCTCCCCAAGTCAGAGAGCTGCCCCCCCACCACACAGCATAATCACAGGTACAGATCACCACATCCATGGCAGTTCAGTTCTGCACAGAGGTTACCTGCTGATGCTTCACGTCAGCTGCCCCACCACCCTCTTGGCAAACTATCCTATATATAGGTGAAGTCACATGACTGTCCAAAACCTATCAGCCTAGTTTCCCATTTGCAGGTTATTCCTTTCAACCTCCAGAGGTCACTATAACTTAAGATAAACATATGAAAAAATAAATCCTAATCTCTCACATTCTAGCCTCCACAATTCTACCTCTATTCTAACTTCATTCCTTATACTTATCCTCTGGTGTCCCACCTTCAGTCTTCCTATCCGAGTCACTAGACAGACAGGCTTCTTGCCTATGTTTGCCTCCTAACGATTATACCTCTATTACCATGGCTGACACACTCCTTGGTTGCCACTTCCACACAATATTAGTTGGCCCCACAGTACTGCCACCTACCTTCCAAATTAGCCAGCTAGCCCTATTGCCCCATCTTTGTATGCCTCCAGCTGTTATCAGTAAGCCTTTTACCACCTCCTGTAAGCTATACTGGGCTGCACACAACACCAAACTCCTGATCACACTATTGCTACTCCTAGCAGGTGACATTGAATAAAACCCTGGACCTGCTCACCACCACACCCCAAGCCCCCATCTGCCAATCCAGCTCCCCTCAGGCCTAAAAATAGTCCACCTAAATATATGCAGCATTCTACATAAAATATCCCTGCTTCAGCCCTTGCCTGTCTCTCAATCCAGACATACTGATTGTTTCTGAAACCTGACTGAAGCCCTATAACCCTGACTCAGAATTTTCTATACCTGGCTATTCACTCATCCGACATGATCGTAAGGGCAATAAAAAGGGGAGGCTTAGCCATGTACATTACCTCTCAATCCAGTTCTCCCAGGTCACCTTTTCACTGCCCTCAGAGTCCATTGATGCACTTATGGTAAAACTCTCCTCCCCACTCCATTTCCATTTTCATAGCAGGCACCTACTGCACCTGACTCAATCCTCCAGCCATACTGGATCACTTAGGCACTCTAAACTCTCTGACTTCTAGTGGTGAGCTCCATATACTTGGGGACTTTAACCTAAACTGGCTCGCCGGGACTAACTCCAAGCATCGTGACAAGGTGACTGCCCTAAACCTAGCTCAGCAAATCTCTGAACCCACTCTGATAAACCACAAAACATTGAGTCACACTCTCTTGGACTGGGCCCTCACCTCACACCCTCACAGGATTCTAGCTTCAGGCCTCCTACCAGACGCCTTAAGTGACCACCATGGCATCTATTTGGTAAGAAAAATCCACAGGCCTAAACCTCCTCCTCCCAGAATCCTGATGATTAGATCCTATGAGACCCCGGACCTCTCCCCTTAACTTGATGACTTGGCCAACTCTGACTGGTCATTCATCAGCCAATCCACATCAATTGATGCAGCCCTGGAGTTTTTAAGTCCAAGTTCTCTGCCATTTGGAACAGCTATGCCCCACTCCAGGAGAACCCGAGTCAGGCGCACCTCCCATGGATCTCAACTCAAATCCTGGCCCTCCTCAGGAGTAGGGATAAAGCCTGGAAATCCTTTAAGGCGTCACGATCTCCAGCTGACCTTCAGGATTTATTGTGCATTACGAATACATGCACTAGGAAAATCTGCCTGTAAAAAGCTAACTATTTCAAAGTCTCATTCAACTCCACCCTACATCAGCCAGCCAAATTTTGGAAAGTGGTAAAATCGCTTCTCAGACCACCTTCACAGCCTCCCCTCTACTCCTACAGGTAGGAGGGGTCCCCATCACTGACCCTCCAGTGGTGGCCTCACAGTTCAACTCTCACTTCACAAATTGTTATGCTACTCTCCTGTCATCACCTAACCTTGTGCAGCAACTCAGCTGTACCTCCTCCAACCTAGCCATGCCCACAGCCCATTCATTCTCTTTTCAGCCGTCACCCAGGATGAGGTAAATAACTCATTGATCGCCTTAACCCCAATAAGGGTAAATGCCCAACTGGGTTGGACTCCAGAATACTCCACCTCTCTGCCCCCACCATAGCCAAACCCCTGGCCGGCCTATTCAACCTATCCTTCTCACTTGTTGAAGTCCCCTCTGAATGAAAACATGCCACCATTATCCCCCTTCATAAGGGTGGGGATACCGCCAACCCAAGCAATTACCGACCCATTTCCCTTCTACCCATCCTGGTTAAACTCCAAGAGCGTCTAGTCCTCTCTCATCTGTCACCCTTACTTGACTCTTCCTCCATCTTTACCCCCTTCCAGGCCAGCTTTAGGAAATCCCACTCCACCACCACCACCTCCCTTCTCAGGCTCACTGACTCCATCCTCACTGGTATGGATGCTGGCTACTACACAGCCACCATTTTTATCGACCTGGCCAAGGCATTTGACACCGTCTCCCACCCACTCCTCTTTTCCAAACTCGTTAGCATTGGGCTGTCTGGCTGGGCTTCCAGTTGGTTCCACTTGTACCTTGTAGGCAAATCCCAATCTGTCAAAGTCAGCTCTGCCACATCTGCCCCCCTCCTTGTTACCTCTTGGGTGCCACAAGGCTCCATCCTTAGTCCACTCCTGTTTTCCATCTTTCTAAATGACCTACCATCTGCAAGTACACTCACCTCTATTCATATGCATGCAGACAATACTGTGCTGTATGCATCTGGCCCTCGGTCGCAGAGGTAATTTAATTCCAATTTGCAAAAGGACTTTGCTAAGGTACAGCTCTGGCTTCGCTCTAATCACCTATCCCTCAATGCCAAGAAAACCCTCTCAGTGACCTTTGGGACAAGGCAGAAACTCTCGAAGCTTCTTTCACCTATCACTTTCCACACCCTAGATGAGATGCCCCTCAAGGCCTGCATCTCCTTCAGGTATCTCGGAGTCTGGCTAGATCAGAACCTAAACTTTTCTACACATATTGACTCCATACTCAAGAAGCTTCACCCCAGGCTTGGCGCACTGTACTGCAACCGTGCCAGTATCCCAGTCCTTGTTTGAAGGGTCATTGTGCAGAAAATGATCCTCCCCATCTCGACTATGGAGACATTGTCTACTGTGCTGGTTCCAAGTCCACCTTAGCCAGTCTGGACCCCCTCTTCCACTCATTCTGTTGCTTTGTCCTGAACAGTCCTTACTCCACCCATCATTGTGCCCTGTACCAATCTATGAACCTTACATCCCTAGATAACCACAGGCAGTCTCACTGTACCAAGATCTCGGCCAAATACTGGTCCCAGTTGCTCCCCCCCACCTCACCTCTGCCCTAGCTAACCCTAGCACCCCGGCATATACACTCAGAAATAATGACTCAAGGACCTTAGTTTTCCCACATAGATCCTCTGCCATGAGCCAGGCAGCCTTCAGCTACCGGATACCTAAGTTGTGGATCTCCTCCCCAAACATTCGGCTACTTCTCTTCCTCCCGCATCTTAACTCCATGCTGCTTGCCCACTTTCTCCTACTTGCTCATGTGTCTAGGCCCCATACCCTCCACACTTGGGGCAGCCTTAGCTGCACATCCTATGAACATATATTGTTGCTTAACTATCCTAACATACTTAATGAATTGTATTTAAACTCTGCCTGTTTCAAGTCTGTATCATCTGTTCGCTCATGCTATTCTTGTCTCTGTATCAGTCCTCATTTCCCTAGTATGTATTATGTATTATGAATTCTGTATTATACTTTGTTTGTCTAGCTGTCAAATGCTTACTGTGTGCCTCTCCCCAGGATGCATCTGTAATTGAGCAGTAGCCTGCTCAGTATGCCTCTCCTGGTTAAATGTAAATAAGTAAATCAGCCAATCAGAACCATGGAGACTTGGGTGAAGCTCAATGGACTTTCTGGGATTTCTTCAGTCTGTTCTTAGACTCTGGACAAGTCAGAGATCTCCTGTGAGACTGGATCTGGACTAGAGGCCTTCCTCAGGTCTGTAGTGGGATTGATATTTCGGGAAGTATCCTCAAGGGAAGAAGAGCGAGAACTGGACTGATACTTTGATTCCCTGGTACTGTGAGCTGTTTGATAATCTTTGGAGAAGACAAGTGCTGCAGAAACCCTGCACTGGTGAACTAAATTGAGCTGAGAGGACTGAGCTGTGCTATCTGAGTGCCACAGTTGCTGCTGAGAGTTCTTTTAACCTGTGTGGGACTGTGATTGTGATTTGGAAGAGGCAAAGCATCTCTGGATGTTGGAGTGCTAGCCAGGTGTTATACTTTTCCCAAGTGAACTGGCTGAAGTGGCTGAGAGCTGTGTCCCAGCTGCAGCTGAAGAAAGGATTGTGGACAGTTTCTAACTGGAAAGTGCAGACTGGAGTGCAGGGGTCTGTTATATCTGGATCCCCCTGTGATTTGCACATGTGCTTCATCTGATCAGGGCTAGTACCCACTGCAAATTGGCACGAGACTTTGCTTGAGCCACTGTCTGTGATTTCTGCTGGTTTTGAACTCAGTGTAGGGACTGCAGAGGACCCCCACCATTTGGGAGTTCTCACCCAGAGCCAGGGAGGGAATCACCTAACCCCTTCCAAGTGGGGCTCACTGTCTCAGGAGGTCACCAGCGCTTGCTGGGGTGCTAGGGCACCTGTAATCCATTGTAGGGAGCCAGGCTGTGGAGTCACTCCCAGATCTGGGCTTTCTGGGGCTGGTGTGGTCCTGCCACAGAACTCTGCAATGGGCCAGAAATGGTTGAAGGCGACAAGCGGCCAGACCTCCAATCAAGGGGACAAGCTGCGAGATCCTCAAGCAAGATTCCATCTGCCCATTGCTGCACAGAGCTCCATGATCCAGGACAGCTGGAAGCAGTCATCCCAGGGGCATCTGAGTTCTGTAAAACCATTAGTACCTGGGACCTGGTTCCCAGAAACCAAGCAAGAGAGTGTAAAAGGGATTTAATTGCTTCCCCAAATAATTTTTCTAATTCATCAGGGCTCCAACAGTCGACCAACCCTGGTAATGAACAGGCCTGCACCTTGTGGGTATCCCTAAGAACAATCAGGGAAGTCACTGGTGCCAGTGAGGGTGGGCCTCTGGAGGTGGGCTTGGCTTATGGGCTTCTATGGTTATTGTTACTTGTTCTCTGTAACCATTTTTTTATTCACAGCCATCCCTTGTCCCAGTATCCCTTCCTCAGTCCTTACCCCCAATAAAGCTGTGATTTATCATTTGAAATTGTGTGTGCAGGAATTCTCTGAGTCTGTCAGATCATTACTGTTCATGGTTTATGGTGTTATTGAATGGTTGGGTATTCAGAGTGTGGGGTGGTTGGTACGGGAAGTAAGTAGGTGCAACATCCCAGGAGGCTGTACCAGCCAGTCACCTGCACCACTTATAACTTTCTCTGGGTGAAGGCACCACACTATTTGTATTATATTTGGGATAGAACCCCCGATCACCAACATAACAGGACCCAGGCCCCTTAATCTGTTACAGGGCTAACAGGCAGGGGGAGTAGCCCACAGGAACATGGCACCTGGGCTACATATGCCCTTAATGGCTTAATTAAATCCCCAAAGCCCAAAGGCCATGTAATTGCTTAAATGGCAGTGAAAACCTTGAACATGAGGTATTTGTAAAATCCTTGCCTGATGGCTGAATGCAGAAAACAAATTTTCAAATCACACAGGTTAGTTCCATTAAAGCAGGGCAAGCCCTTATCTAACTCACGGTTCCCAATCAGATGGCTCCCTGGCTCTCCATGGCCACTGGACCTCCAATCTCTGTAGATTGTCTCAAACAGCTGGGTTGCTCTAAGGCATTGGCTTTCTGGGTTCCACTAGCTCTCTGCTCCTGACCAATGTGGGTCCATACTGACCCACATGTCACAGTTGTCCATCTCTCTGTACAGCCGCAGCATGACACCTCACTGTGTTGCCTGCTTACTGACCCCTCAGCAACCCACCTGCAGTGTCTCTCACTCTCAATTTGGCTATGCAGTGTTCCTCAGCATTGTATCTCCATGTTGGTTTGCACAAGAATTCCATTCCTGTCCTCCTCTCCAGGCAAATGGCTTCTGTCTGTAGTGGTGCAGTTTGAATGCTCCCACTGAGTGCAGTCCTGTCTCTCCAAGCTCTCTCACTGATCTGATCAAAGCCTGCACATCCCCTGATTCTTCTCCTAAGAATCATCAGCTCCCAATGGCTCTGTAAGCTGATAGTCAAGTCGGGCAGACCTGGAGGTCTTCCCCACAATAGCCCATCAGCCCACAAAAGCCAAGGGCACCTGCAATCAGTCCTCCAGCATCCCAGAGGCCTCTGCTGCTTTACTTTTCCATCCTGCCCTCTGACTGGCTGCCAGCCAAGGTCAGAGAGCTTCAAGATGGAGGCAGCCATGCAAAGAAGGGGATGCGTCCCCAGATTTCCTTGTATGGAAGGCTCCTGCACTTAAACACATGACTGTGCCCCTCAGTTCATTTGACAGTCATGTTAAGGGGTCCGGTGTCTTTGCAACATTGGTCAGTGCTCATACATCATCTGTGGGTGGTGGCCCTTTGATGTGAAGCCAGAGCCACACTGTGCAGTGCAACAGGAAGCCCTGAAAAGAATAAAGTTCCTACAAATCCCTGCCTATCCCCAACCCCCCAAGCAGAGTTCATGTCCTAGGGACTGGAGGGAGCAGAAATAAAATGGCAGCAGTCCAGCTCCTGACCAGAGGAATGCAGGTAAGCCTCACACTTTTGAAGGGGTAACACTTTCCTCTGGCTATGAGAATGGCTGTCCGACCTCAGCCAATAGTTGTGAAAGTCTGATGGTCTAGAACCTAGGATAAGACATATTTACAACTGTGGTCAATACAGACACCTGATTGCTAGTGTACAACATTTTCATATTGTCTAATTAGACACATGGTTCCTGACTAACACGTTACTCAACAGTTCCCAATATATTTTATGTGTGACACAGGACATCAGCGCATCATGGAGAGTGTGTGAGTCAATACAACCAGACTGCCAATCCCAAACAATAAGTATACTACAAAATGGCTGATGGTTTCACCATCTTGATCCTACGTAATGCTGTATATTTCTAGTCATACTGCTGAGTCTGTCAATTGTACTTGATAATTATTCTGATTTGGCTTGTTGTGCCAACACTTCATTGATGCTTGAAGGAAATGTTAAATTTACTTTTTAAAGGTTCACCTGTTAGTTTGTTATATATTTAGTGACATACAAAGGGATCCTCAGGAGGTCCACATTAGTGCATATGTTAGTGATTTATGGACTAATAGTTCATTATGATGACCCTTTTGAGTGCTTTGCACTCGGGACTACCAGCTCTTAACAGTTTTCTGGTACTGTGCCATGATCTTGCTGCAGATGTTCTCTGCAGCTTTACTGCAGTGGATAACTGTCTATTCTAGCTATTCCCCCACCACCACGTGAAATGCGGGAACAAGAGTGTCATAATGTACTAATTTTGAACTTATTCTTATCTGTCGTCTTACTCTCGGAACCATGGAATTTTGTGTAATTGAGTTTATTATAACATTTTATAAATAAAACGTTTTTAAAAAAAGTACAAAACAAGAAGCTGTACTCGAGGTAACAAAAAAATTGCAACTAAGTTGCTATTTAGACAAAAACATGGCTACATTTATTGAGAGAGCAACACAGTGAGAAAAAAGTTATTCCTTTTTAACCCAGAGCACCTGTGAATTGGACTCAGGGAAGGAACCTGTGGGTCACATATACTCCCTTGACAACAGCATGTAGGGGGAATATTGAGGGAGGTACTTGGGGCATTGCGGCTAAGCTTCAAAACAGGCATCACTGGCCTGGTTGAACATCTGACAGTGGCAATCACTTCCTTTTCCTTGTCTGAGGCCTCTGTCTCTGATGGTTCTGGTCCATTCACCACTTCAGAGGGTTCTCTTTCATGTTCGGACTCCTGACACTCCACCTAGTCTTCTATTGACAGTTTCTCTTCCTTGAGGAGGGGTGCTAGTGGGAGAGAGAAAGAAGGATGTAGTCTGGGGGGAGCCGATTTGGGTAGTGAAGACCAGTAGATGCCCTGGGTTAAGGAAACAGTTGAAGCAAGGTCCCTCCTAACCCCAGGACATCAGAACATGGCTGGGAACATGGTTGGAACTTGGGACCCCAGAACATGGCTGTTCCTGCCTGTGCAGCTGAGCATGCACCTCGTGGCTCCAGTGACGGCCCCTTCCCCCTGCCCAGCCTTGCACCGAGGTTTCCCATGGGCTTGGCGCTACCACCAAGCCTCCACTCAACGGCAGCCAAGAGCTCAGGAACTTGAGATCCTCCCTGGGAGTGGAGAGCTACCTGTTGGCAGCTCAGTCCAGCTCCTCCTCCCACCAGCCAACCAACAGCAACCCAGGCTTGCTCCTGAATATAGGTCGCTGGCGTGGCATGAGTGGAGGCATCCAGTGCCTCAACACTCAGAGCCACCCAGCTGGCATTCTTCATTCTTTTTAGAGGAGTATACACTGAGTCTGCCTCCAACAACCACCTTCATAGCTTCCCACTGGGTAGAGGCTGTGGTGTCGGGGACCTCATTTAGTAAAAAAAAACCTTTGGATCTTGTGTGGCAAACACTTAATGGTGTTCTCTTGTTTTAGTTACCGTAGTTAAAATTTGGTAACTGGGAAAGGCACATTGAGCTGAGGCTCATTTTGAGGTATGACCCAGGGGATGGGGAAAAGGGAGTATATATATTTTTTGAACTTGTAAAGTTTATTAACTTTAGTAGGACAGGTATACAACATGTATAAAACTTAATACATTGTTAGGTATACAATGGTGCCCAATAATAAGTACTTATCGGCATAAAACGCAATTTTTATACCATGCTAATGGTCCATTTCCTATTTTTCAGGTGCACTTTGTGATAGAAGAGTGGTCAAGGACTGCCCATAGCAAAGTAAATCCCAAAAATTCTCAACCCGTTTGTTGTCCTGCCTTCCACAGCAGTTACATATCAGAGTCTCAAAGGTACAACTTCAGTTTCTGGGCAATCAAGTTGATAAAGCAATTAGCACAAACCTCTATAATGTAATTCTCATTTTGTCCTGTTCATATGAAAATCTATGAGCTTTAAAACTTCAAATGTAAAAATAAATAAAAAGTAGCTTTGAAACTATGGAAACCATGTGTTATTGATGATTCTATTTCAATAGTAAACTGAATAAAGAAAAACTTATATTTTATATAAGCTATCATGGGACAAGAGCAAACCTAGTCAGAATACAGAGTCTGAAAAATGTTAAATTAGGAGTTATGGGGCTGTGAACCCAATAGGGAAAGGGAGTATAAAGGGACTAGATTACAATCACCAGAATGCTGATTACATAGGCCGCATCAACAGCACCACAGAAAAGGCTACAAAACATAATTCACAGCAGCCAAGAATAATGTAAGGTCAGTAATTGATAAAATAAAATGCAATAAAATACAAAATACAATTAAGTGTGCAGTGTCTGTTGAGGCAGGATTATCTTGAGGCACCACGTTCAAGTTAAAATTGTATTTGTTCAACTTCCAAAGTCATTAAAATATTTTAAATTAATTATAAAACAGCTTAAATATATAGATAAATACATTCATAATTGTCTAGCATGTACATTCTAATCTTGCATATCATTTGGCTTCAGAAAAAATTATATACATTCTTCTTGTGTGTATAATTGAAGGATGGGAGAATCCAAGGGGGTTCTTTAGCTAATTCTATGAATGCATGAATTTAAACAGGACATCCACAGGTTCGGGTCTGGTTTCCTACACCCCCAGTAGGTGTGTTGTTGCCTGTAGTCACTATTCCAATTTTGGAAAAAAGATCCATTAAAAAGCTATAAAAAGTTTTCCTTTAGATTCTTTCTTAACTGTACATAAATCATACACTTTTTCCCAGGGAACTGTATTACTATGATTTTGCAGTATTCATTAGAAGCAAGAACTATAAGACCTTATAAATCAATTATGCAGTATTGGAAGAGAGAAAATGCATTCAACAGATATGAGATGAAAACATGAGTTTCCTCCATAATGTCCTTCCACCAGATTCCACTCTGCAGAGCCTCTACCATTCATTATATAAACACTTATTTTAAGGTACCTATATACATTGCACCTATTCCCAAGCACATCATTTAATTGCATCAGTTGCAAATTATTCCATTCTATATTATAGGAGACAGTGATAAAGATGTCTTTTACAAGACCATCATGGCTAAACTTACAGTCTCTAGGCACCTAAGGTCATATACATCACTAAGGTTTCAGAAAAAGTCACCAGAGCTATCACACCTGTGGAAAACATTGGAAAGATCTTATTTTTGATTCAGTAAGTGATTTGTTTAGTGTGCTTATGCACTTCATCACATATTTCACAACTGAATCTATTGGTGGATTCATAAGGAGTCTAAGAATATCCTCTTGAGGTAGCACATGTTTCTAGGACCTGTCATTCTACTCCAGGCTAAGGTAAGTGACACTGAGGCATGGTCTGAAATCAGAATATTGTCCTGTGTCACTCCCAAGTCATCTGTACCAGGTCTGAGTAAGTCCACATGATATCAATTCTACTATATGTGTCATCCACCTGAAAATAGGTAAAGTCCGTTTCCTGGGAAGCATGTGCTGAATGTCCCTGGGTCCCACTTTCTGGAATGTCTCCTTGATATGGAGAGTCATTTGTGCTTCTCCTCTATTCTCTGGGCCAGTGCAGTCTAAAACAGAGTTCAGAGCAAGGTTGAAGTTTCCCTTAATGACCCCACAGGACTCCCACATTTCCTGGAGAATGCAGTCAAAAAGGTCTAGTCAAGGACATTGGGCACATGACCGCTCCCCAGCACTATAGGTTCTCCCTGGTAGGTGCCTTCCACTAGGATTAGCCTGTCTTCAGAATCTTTGGTCTCCTTATGGCTGCCTAGTTGGAGCTCTTTATGACAGAGTATGGTTACCCCCCCACCCCCGTTTAGAGGAACAGGCATTATGGTACGCTTTTCCAGTCCAGCTACACTGCAGCCTGTGGGCTACTTGTTCCAAGAGGTGGGTCTCCTGTAATAGTACAATGTCGCACTACATTTCTGTCAATTTAATGAGGATGTTCCTCCTATTTTGGGCCATTCAGCCCTCTTGTATTCCACTTTATAATCTTGAGGCTATCATATTTTGTCTTACAACTAAGGCTCAGTCTCTGAAAGCCAATGTGGGTACCACCTGAGTCGGCTTCAAGACCCCGATCCCCCCACCTACAAACTATATACAGAGAAACATACATGAAGGTAAACATTCAAAAAGTGACAACACTCTGTGCACCTAACCACTACTATACATATTAGGGTTGAAACCACACTTTAAACAACAGAAAATGATTTAACCAAGCTGTCTAACTATATGAATAGGCACATAAACTAGCAGGAGGGCTAGTGATCACTGCTAGTTAGTGACTGTGGTGGCAGTTATGCCTTACCCACACGGAACCTGAACCAGTGACAACAAAATACTGGCTGGCCAGCTCCCATTACCCCTCCTCCCTCTTAGGACTTAGTGAAGTCATATTAAATAACTAGTGCCTGAGCATGAGGTACACTGTTTAACTCCCCATGCATTGCACCCACCTTTTGAGGGGTATGGGGGAGTCGTGGAAGAGGGATTGTGCAGGGAGGAGACAGTGCAGGAGTTCCTGGGATTGGGTAAAGAGGAGAAGTAGAAAAAGGGCTCTTAAGCATAGCGACATACCAACATGAGTAAGTATATTCTGCAAGGTGGATATAGGAAGAGGGGAAGGATTAGGGTAAGATGGTAGGACAGGAAGGGTGATGGTTCAGCTTGTAGTAGTGTGGCAAAAAACACCTTAAGCCAGGGGAGAAAGAGACATTTGAAGCATCCTAGTCACGGATCATTTACCACCCTCACAAGTAATGCATGCACCCAACAGTTCCCTGTAAACAGCAAGACACAAGCATCATAAGTTTATCAGTCAGAAGGACTGGATGAAGCCCACCTCCAGTTTACCCTAAACCAGTAACAAGGGGTTTAGTGTGGCCAAATAGGTTAGAATGAGGTGGCCTAAATCAGCAAAACCCATATCACTAAACAATTCCTCTAGTAACATAACTTTAACCCCCCAACTTCAAACAGGAAACAGATGGTTAGTCCAACTGGAAGCCTGGAAAAAAAGAATTATCAAAAGATATCCCAGGACCACCTTGTAAATGAGCTTTGCTCAATGGAGATTTTTCCTTGCAAAATAAATAAATACAAATATCATGGAGCATGTTGAGAGCCCCAAGGCAATGTCCCCATCTCTATACTGCCTAAGGGCTAAATGTAAGGAATCCCCTTACAACCAGGGCCCCAATTCCATATCCTGTGATACCTGGTCCCCCTCTATAAAGACAGCAAGTTGTATCAGCTTGTCAAAAAGTTTGGCCCAAGGGCCTGTACAGTGACATGGAGGGCTGAAGTACTGGTGCCTTACCTCCTGCCATACTGGCAACCCAGGTTTGGAAATGGATGCAGGTTCCTTGGGGCTAGCCAGGAGAGGAGGATTAAGCCTCCCAAGGACAGCTCTCCTCTCTCTGGGGAGGAGGTTCCCTTGACCGCTTCTTTACTGCCATTTGGAGATGTCTGGGTGGCAGTGCAGGTCTGTGTGCATCAGGAGGCAGGGCCACTGCTATCTAGATGAGTTAGGACTTCTCCGTGGAGGCAGAGCTCATCTGCCACATCATTGCACAGTCCAGGCCCTAGAGGAATCCTAACCATGGTGGAAAAATCCCCTTGGCTGCAGGATGAAGTTCAATCCCTTGCAGGTCCTGCACTGGTGACCGGGCACCTCAGTACAGTCCAGAAGCCAGGATGTCAATGAGAAGGTAAGTCCCGGAGAAGCTGGGGGATGGGACTGGGGGGACTGGATGGAAGGGGATATGCCAGGGGAGATCGGGGACATAAAATGTACATAGAAAAAAAAGAAAAAATTCATCCCAAGGGGGTAAAAGAACTAGGCTGTCCTCAGTCTGCAAGACCAGATAGCTCTGATCATTGTGAGTGAGTAGGTTCCCAAAGTCCATTAAGTTCAAAGGGAGAGAGATCTGTAGAAGTGCAGGGAGGAAGCCCACGTGTCAAGTGCACAGTTAGAAGAAGACCTTGCAGGCTAGGGGGAGAAACCTGAGCCACAGTGATAACTCACCGCACACACTCTAAGCACTCCTAGGCAGTTCAGGCTAATTTTAACACAGAAACACTGGTGGGGCGCTAATTGAGCAAGGGCCCAGTCTATTCTGTTATGGAGACAGCAAGACTGTAATACTAACTACTACTTTCTTTTGGCAAATAAGGAAATTGCCGAGGCTTCGTCCATGGCATCAAGTTCAAGTTCAAGTTTATTGCAGGAAAACTCCATTGAGCAAGCTCATTCACAAGGAGGTCCTAAATCATGTAAACAGTCATGAAGCATTGCATAAAAAGGCAACATATAAAAAGCAAAATCAAGTTACACAAACATTTTTATGAGCAATTTTGAGAACAAATATATTTACAACAATATTACAATTAAGTGGCATGGAAAGATCAAATTATGGAAGCATTTTATCGGTTTTATGTGATGTGGGCGACCTGCAGAAGAGTGATGTCAGGGCAGCGAAAATAATTTCACCACCTTGACAACCCCAGTGAATGGAAAAATGGCACCGGGGACTAAAAATACTTGCTTGCTGTGGTGGAGCTGCACCCACCCACAGCCCCCCCATGAGCACCCCCCAACTTAAGGATTCTTAACTCCAGGGGGGTGCATGTCGAGGGGCGAAAGTAAAAAAATATAAGATTTTGGGCCAGGCACAAGAAAAGCATAGTAGCGCCTGGACCCAGACCCGAACCAAGAACCCCAGCACCTCAAGCGGAGGCCAACCCCTGATGCCATGGTGCAGCTCAGCAGCTGACCACAGCACCACCCCCTATATCCCCTCCGCCACCTCCCAGGCCATGCTCGCCGTGCTCACTCCCCCCCCATGCGCATGTACATGTAGTGACATCCTATCACTAGGGTCGCCCACCCCACCACATCCAGTCGCCCTCCCTGCCCCCTCACCTTTTGGGCTTTCACCCATATCGCGTCACCATTTCGGATGGTGCCATGATTCAGCGCCCTCCTCACATACTACCATTTATCGATGATTGCCTATGTATTTGGTCAAGGAACATAGAGGAACTGAATGAGTTCTTAGAATATCTGAATGTTTGTACAACATATTTAAGATCTGTTACACATTACAGTATGGAATATGTTAATTTCTTGGACCTCTGTGTGTTCAGGAGGATCCTCATTATGCACAAAATGGCACCATTAGGAGTATAATAGAAATGTATTACTTCATGCTGAAAGCTTTCCTAGCCAGAGTGTGAAGCATAACATCCTTTATGGACAGTTTGTAGGGGAATCATAACTGTACAAAGGATATAGATTACCAAAAGCAACAGATGAATTAGAACATAACTGTACAAAGGATATAGATTACCAAAAAGCAGCAGATGAATTAGAAGAAAGATTTATACGACGGGGATATGACCGTAAAATAGTTGATAATACTAGGGACAGATGTGACTCAAGAGAAGAGATCTAATTAGTAATTTTAAACCAAGAGATGACACTGAGGATAGAATAACTGTGCCTACTGAATATTCAGAACATTTCGGTCAAATAAAGGCAATAATATTGAAACATTGGGATGTCTCGAGGCGGTTCCATGTTATAGCAGCGATCGCTGAATAGCAATCGCTGTTACAGCAAGTACATCACCAAAAGCAAAATGGCGATGTATAATCCCCAGCAAGGACAGAAACAGTGACGGAAATGAACTACTATATCTATGGGGGGCTGTCTCCACACACCCCACGAAATTCGCCCTGCACCCTCAACTCCAGGGGGTACATGTCGGGGAGGGGGAGAAACTTGAAAAACAAAGTTAAACTCCTGCACACACTATAAAAGAAAGGTACCCCTACCCAGCCCTGAATCTTCCGCACTGCAGCCATCCACCCTCACCACCACATGGCCAGCTCGGCAACACCTTGTCACACTACTTCCCACATACTTCTTCCATTATCCCTCCTCTTCCATTTTCCCTCCTGCATACTCGCCATCCTTCGCCTTAATCTATGCTATAACCATGCCTCACTACCCTTTCAGGGTAGCTCACACAACGGACACTCAGACTGAGTCGTTCAAAACAGAGTCACTCAATCTGAGTCACCCATATGATGGGTTACCATCAAGAGCTAATCAATTGGGGGAGAGACTCTTTTTAGAAAAAATGTAAGTTATTGCAAAAAGGTACAAACCTAAAGGACAGATTGTGCCATTCATTCCACTCAGAAAAAAACAGAATATGATATTATTCAAGGTAGGACACAGATAGTAGGTAATTACCCATGTGGGAACTGTCAGAATTGTAACAATACTCTAAAGATGAAAACAATTTATAATTCATTTAGAGATGAGACTATTGAGATCAAGCAATTCATTACATGTCAGGCAGAACAGGCAGGGTACCTTCGGAGATGCCCATGTCATTTGGCCCATATAGGCAAAACCTTGAGACCTGTAAGAGTACACCTAAATGAATGTAAAAGTGATATAAGAAGGGGAGATGAAAATTTGGTAGTTGCTAGGCATATCAAAGAAAGAGGACATAATTTGTCAACATTAAGATGGGATTGAAAAAGTGGAGATTTCGGTCAGAGGAAGAAATACAGGCAAAAAGCTTTTATTAAGAGAAGCATATTGGATAAATAGGTTTGGTACCCTTTTTCATCAAGGCTCAGGTCAGGAAGCATAGAAAAACCAGGAGCAGTTTCAAAATACGCAGATAGTGTTTTATTATTAATAAAAGCAAAATGAAAAAAAATAAATATCGTTTAGTATAACTATTTACAATGGCAGAACAAACATAAAACACAGAGTCCTTCTTCTGAGTTTTTTCTTCTCAATTTCAAATCTCAGCCTCTGTCTCTCCCTCGCACAAGCATTGCTGCTCTTTTTATAAGTCTGTGCCTGGGAAACTCATTAAGAAAACAGCATGCTTCTCACACAATGTTCTTGTAAGTTTCTAAAATTCTTGCAGGTGAAGCAAAAAGAACATAATGACCCAGAACTGAACTCTTGTAGCCAGCTCTGCAGATATTTTGCAGGTATGCCACTGCTACAGCGACACCAGAACACTGAAACCGCTACAGCGAAACCCCAACAGCACCTATATTGGCAGCGACAGGGGTTTAACTCCGATTGACTGTTTGGCAATGGGGGTAAATATCTAACTCCACTATCTGTGTGACATGGAGTTAGATATCTATAGTCAAGTGTGTGAGGGCAGCCCCAGGCATGGGTAACCCCCTGCATTGAGCGTTGCTCCGGTGCCAGTCATTTCCGGGGTGCGTTGGGTTTGGGGGTGTCGGGTTCCTGGTACGGTTGCAGACATCAGCAAATTTGTTGTCACTCCAGCATCATGGATCTGATTTTGCATTCAGCATTCTCAGGTTAACCCCTTGAGTTCCAAATAGCTTTGCAATCATTTCAACAGTATAACTATATACAGTTTTAAACAAAGGGATCTCAGTATCAGTTACATTTCTACAAAATGATTCACATATATTTTTATACCAGCAGATATGCAGGGGGCAGGAAGACAGACAGAAACAGCAGGTGAAGGCAGAGAGCTATCGAGAGGCAGAGAATTGCGAGACCATTGGAGTGATCAGTTCCTAGGTCTCACAGGAAAAGTTGGTTGCGTAACCAGATAGAGAAGAGACAGAAAAGGAGAGCCTAGAACAGCTCCTTGCATTTAAACTCTTTCTGCATAACAAATGGGGCAGGGCCTTATTCAACCCTGTTACATACCCCCCTCTTTAAGAGGGAACCTGTTTAAAAAAAAAAACAGGTTTCCAAAACATTCTTTAAATTCTCCTTTAACATTACAGTAGCTTATAATCTTTACAGTTCAGTACATATGCAGCACAGCAAACAGAAAGTCTCAACTCACATTTTTTCAACCTTTGGAATTCTCAATTCCTGATCCATATCTTGACTAAAAATCAGCATTGACATTCTCTTTCCCAGATTTCTGCATCACTTTAAATTTAAATGGCTATAGTGCCAGGTAACACCATGCTATTCTAGAATTGCTATTCTTCATTTGGTAAAGCCAACAAAGAGGAATGTGAGCTATTACAAGTACAAAGTCAGCTCAAAGTAAGTAAAACTTAAGGGACTCCATGGCCCACTTTGCTGCAAGGCATTCTTTTCAATGGTAGAGTACCTTTTCTCTCTGTCATGCAAGTTCCTACTTATGTATAGAATAGGATGCTCTTTCCCATCTATATTTTGACTCAAGACTGCACCTAGGCCTACCTCTGATGCATCTGTCTGTAACAAAAATGGTTTCTCAAAGTCTGGGCTTCTAAAACAGGGACCGAACATAATTGCCTTAATGGCCCAAAAGCCTCGTCACACTCTGGGGTCCATTTAACATTATTTGGGAACCATGTCTTTGTGAGTTCAGTGAGGGAGTAGCTAACTAAGCAAAACTGAGAACAAATCTCCCATAATAATCAGCCAGCCCTAAAAATGACCTGACATGTTTCTTGGTTTTGGGGACAGGACTGGTAGCTGCAGCTTCTATCTTGAAAACCTCTGGCTTTGAGAAATTTCCCAAAATAAAGACAAAATATCTGGTTTCCTGCATACCTAATGTACACTTGGTAGGATTAATTGTCAGACCTGCCTTTTTGATCGATTGGGTAACTGCTTGTAGGTACTCCATGTGGCTTTTCCAGTCTGGACTGTACACCACAACATTATCCAGGTACATAGCACAATAACCAGTGTGAGGAGATAAAATTACATCCATGTACCACTGGAATGTAGCAGGTACACCATGTAAACCAATGGCATGGTGGTGAACTGATAGAATCCTATAGGAGTGGCAAATGCAGTTTTGTCTCTGGATTCTTTAGCTAGGGGAATTTGCCAGTAACCCTTGGTGAGATCGAGGGTATTGATATTCACTATAAAATACCACCAACAGCTTAATTTGGTTCAAGGTCAGTTAGCATTCATCTGTATCCCCCTTCCCAGGTCGTGTCTGAAAATGGGCAGAATCTGTCTAGTGCACTTACCTGGTCAAAAAAAACTAAATGAATAAAAAATAAATAAATATACTTGGCACTTCCCAGTCTGTCCACCAAATCATCTATTCTGGGCATAGGATAAAATTCTGACACTTGATGAAGTTTCCTAAAATCAAAACAGATTCTTACACCCCCTTCTATTTTGTTTACAATCATCATTGGTGATGACCAAGCACTTCTCAACTCTTCTATGATACCCAATTCTTTCATTTTTCATATTTCCTTAATCACATCTGCTCTTAACCACTCTGGTAATCTGTATTACTTTGTCTAATAGGGCGAGCATTCCTTGTCACTATTATGTGCTCAACCCCTTGTGCTCAGCCTGATACTGTAGTAAAAGTGCTGTTAAATGTCTTTTGCAAGTTACAAATGTCTGCAGTTTGTTGGAGGTTAAGAAACATTCACCTTTACAGCATCAACAGTTACAGT
Source organism: Neoceratodus forsteri (assembly GCA_016271365.2). Lineage (NCBI taxonomy): Eukaryota > Metazoa > Chordata > Ceratodontiformes > Ceratodontidae > Neoceratodus > Neoceratodus forsteri. Next base: position 513,000,406 of record CM057451.1, read on the forward strand.
TTGTTCCAGTCTGTCATAAGCTACATTAATATCTTCTTTATCAGTTTCTGGTAAAACTAGCAAAACAGCTTTTGGTGTGTTTTCAGCCCATTTCTTGAGGAGGTTAGCATGGTGTATTTTAGTAGGATTTTTCCTATCAGGGGTCTCAGTCTCATATTTAACTGTGCCAGTACGTCCAAGCACTTTATAAGGCACTTGCCACTTCATTAACAGATTATTTTCTGTAGTGGGTAACAGTAGCAAGACCTTTTCACCTGGCTCAAAAACTTTTTCTTTTACCCCATGGTCATAATATACCTTCTGCTGGTTTTGGGCCTCTTCCAGATTATTATGGGCAATTTCAACATGTTTTGCCAGCTTCTTTTTCAGGGCACACATATAACATGTAATAGATTGTTTCTGATGGGGGTTATCTTCCTATGTTTCTTTTATTACATCTACTGGCCCTCTAGGTTGTCTACCATACAGCATTTCAAATGGTGAAAAGCCTGCTGATGCTTGTGGTACTACTTCTCTGTAAGCAAAAAGCATGTAAGGTAAGTATTGGTCCCAGTCTTTCCCGTCCCATTTTACAAATCTTTTTAACATGCGTTTTAGGGTTTGATTAAAATGCTCAACAAGACCATCTGTCTGAGGGTGATAAGGGAAGGTTCTCATGGCAGTGATACTTAGTAGTTGATACAGTTCCTTCAGTAATGCAGCACAAAAATTACTACCCTAATCAGTAATAATCTCTTTAGGTATGCCGACCCTCCTGAAAATTTTGGCAAGCTCTGTTGCCAGTTTTGGGGCTGTGACAATACGCATTGGAACTGCCTCTGGGTATTGACTAGCATAGTCACTTACTACCAAAATGAATCGATTACCCTTTTTACTTTTGTCTAAGGGGCCAACCACATCCATTGCAATTCTCTAAAAAGGCATATCTATCAAGGTTAGGAGTACCAGGGGTACCTTGTCTTTTTTAGTCCCTGGTGCTACTTTCTGACACTGCAATAGGTAGCAACATCTTCATGAATTCCAGGTCAGTAAAATCTGTACAGCAATCTGGCAAGGGTGTGATCCTTCCCTGAGAGACCAACCATAGGACTATCATGTGCTATCTGTAACGACTCGTATCTTTACTTTTGTGGTATAACCAACTGTTCTATCTGGTCCTGTGTCTGAGGTTTAACCCAAACTCTGTATAGTAGCCTATTACATTTTTTAAACATAGGTTCACCCTGTTTTGGTTTCACCCCCAGCTGCTTAAAATAATCCTGGAGAGAAACATCATTAGCTTGTTCTGAAAGAAAATCACAATCAGTGATCAGTTTAGTTTCAGCATTTTCTTTTTTTTCTTTTTTTTCTTTTGCCACCAGACAACCTCTAGCCCCATGAATGGGCTCACCCTGGAGCTCGATGACCCTCACCAGGGAAGCCCCCAGATAGGGCCACTGAAGTGGAACAATCGTGACTGGAGGTCAGGCAATGAGCCCTGGCTCACGCTGGGGTGATTTTATGTGTTTTTTCCAGGGGCGGACATGCAATGACAGCCAGTGTCCACCCCCCCTTGTGTGCAGGCACCCGATCATTTGTGGTATCCCTAGCCTCTGCTGGGGGTCCACATTGCGCTGGGCACTCAGTCCCCCTCCCCCCGGAGCAGGAGAGCAGTCCTATAGATGCTCAGTCCTGCTCCCCCCCTGGCTGGCCCTCTGACACCCAGATCCATTCCCAAACCCGGGTCATCAGCGCCGCAGATGGCAGCCATAGTTTCAGCATTGTTATATGTTAACCCCTTATGTCCATCAGTCTTTGTTGCCACTGTTTCTTCAGACATCATCTTTCTTTCCTGGACTTGGATCTTGGAGCTCTGCACAAACATATCCAAATCAAAATCAGTGAAAGGAAAAATTCCCACCATCTAGATGTTCTTTGCCAGAGCTCTTGTCACCACTGCTGCTGAAACACCAGGATTTACTCCCTCTTTGATTAACTCCGTAAATCCTGGAAAGTCATTTCCAATAATCCAGGTAAGGTAACTTGGTACTACCCCCACTTTCATTTGGTGCGACACACCATTAACAGTCAGAGTCACTTGGGTGGTGGGATAGTATTGCGTGTCCCCGTGGATGCAGAAGACATCAGTACCTGGTCCTTTTGGACATTTTTTTCCCAGCACTTCAATATGCACTAGGGTCTGTCTGCTTCCTGAATCTATAAGTCCCTTCACAGTCTGATCTCCCACCTTTACATATGTTAAATACTTTACGCAATTTGTTAAGGACAAGTCTGCTCCAGTGTCACTCTTCTTACTACAGCAATTTCTTGCAATATGACCTGGCTTGTTACAATTATAACAAAGTCTGGGTGCAGATTTGTTACCTCCAGCAGAGTTCTTATCAGACTTGAAGTTTAAATGGGAAAAAGAGTGTCTTACCAGTGCTTGGCTGATTCCTCACTGCTGTGGCATCTGTCTGGTCATTGGTAGTCTTCGGCCAAAGAAATGGCCTTTTCAGCACTTTTGGGTCAGTGTTCTTTTACCCAAAGCTGTACATCTGTAGGCAGGATGTTGATGAATTGTTCCATTGCAAATGTGTCGATGATCTGTGGGGCTGTTTTGCCTTCTGGTTGTAGACATTTCATCAGGAGTTCTCTGAGTCGGGTGATGGCTTCTCGAGGATTGTCAACTGAGCTGTACTTCAGATACTAGAATCTTTGCCTGTAAGTCTCTCCTGAAATGTCATACCTTTTCAGGATTTCACTTTTCACCAGGCCATAGTTTTCTGACTGTGCAGTGTCCATATTGCTGTTTGCAAGTTGAGCTTTCCCTGTCAGGTAAGATACCAGTCTGATTGCCCATTGCTGCTTTGGCCACTGGCAGGCTGCTCAATCCTTTCAAAAGTTGTCAGGTATGCTTTGATATCATCTGAGGGACACAATTTTGTAAGTTTAATATATTTTAAGTTGTTTGTGTCTTTTTGCTCTCCTGGACCAGTGCCAGACCCTCTGGCTTTCATAACTTGCAAGGCATCCATGCATCACTGCATCTCTTCTCTTCTTTGCTGCTCCTGTCGCTGCATCTCTTCTTTTCTCTGCTTCTCGAGTTGTTGCATTTCTTCTTTTCTCTGTGTCTCTAAACACTGAATCTCTTTTTCTCTATGCTGCATCTCCTCTTTTCTTTGTTTCTCCATCTCTGTTTGTTGTATAACACACCATTTGAAAAAGGCAGTCAGGCTTTCAGGTTCTGTCACTGCCTGTTCTTTTTTTTTCCATCGCTGGTGCTGGCTGAACAGTCACAGTTTGAACTTTGGTTTCTGCGTCTAGTCTGGCTGTCATTCTTCTGGTAATGACTCCTGGGCTTGCTGCTGTAGAATCCATACCTTTCTGCTATGCTTCCCTGGTACCAGGTCTAATATCCATGCACAAAACTCCTGGCTTAGCGTATGCACTGCAAAAAATCCCACTTAAGCTGACACCATCTGTCATCAAGGCACAGGACAGGAAGCATAAGAAAACCAGGAGCAGTTTCAAAATTCACAAATAGTGTTTTATTATGAATAACAGCAAAATAAAAATAATTAAAATTATTCAGTATAACTATTTAAAATGGCAGTACAAACATAGAAAACAGAGTCCTTCTTCTGAGTTTTTTCTTCTCAATTTCAAATCTCAGTCTCTGTCTCTCCCTTGCACAAGCATTGCTGCTTTATTTATAAGTCTATGCCTGGGAAACCCATTAAGAAAACAGCATGCTTCTCACACAATGTTCTTACAAGTTTCCAGTGTTCTTGCAGGTGCAGCAAAAAGAACATAATGACCCAGAACTGACCTCTTGTAGCCAGATCTAAAGAGATTTTGCATCCAGCATTCTCAGGTTAACCCCTTGAGTTCCAAATAGCTTTAATAGTTTCAACAGTATAACTATATACTGTTTTAAACAAAGGGATCTCAGTATCAGTTACATTTCCACAAAATGATTCACATACAGTATATTTTTATATCAGCAGATATGCAATGGGGAGGAAGACAGACAGAAACAACAAGTGAAGGCAGACAGCTAGCAAGAGGTGGAGAATCGCGAGATCATCGTAGTGATCAGTTCCTAGGTCTCACAGGAAAAGCTGGTTGTGCAACCAGACAGAGAAGAGACAGAAAAGGAGAGGATAGAACAGATCCTTGCATTTAAACTCTTTCTGCATAACAAATGGGACAGGGCCTTATTCAACCCTGTCACATCCTTAACCTGAGGTACTGTCTAAATGAAGAAATAGAATAGACAGAATTTATGCATGAATAAGGTTGTTTTCATTGTGTTACTTGAAGTAAATACAAATTGGGTTAATACATAGGGTAACTATTTGTAATTAATTTGAATCTGGATGTGCTTTCCCTTGGAGTGGCATCTCAGCTGTAAGGCAGGTCCTTTATTAATTATTGTAAATATAAAGGATACATCATGCCAGGCTGTAATTATGGGGTTTTAGGTGTTCTGAGGAAGTTGACAATCCAAAGACCAACTAGCCATGTTGGGCTAGTGGTACTTTGAGTGGCCACCTTATAGTCTTTTTAGTGATGGCAATGTGGGTTGGGATCTAGGAGTAGTCACTGAGTTGTCTAGTCAGTCTCCCTGTTCACCAGCCTGGTCTGGTATTTATTTGTTATGGTTTGATTCTAATAAAGAGTATCCAAAATATAAATTTTAGTAGAGGTTAGAAGGCTCTATCAAAAAAAAAAAAAATATATATATATATATATATATTCTTTTTTTCAGTGAGATGTTTGTATCTCAAAAACAAAAAAACAGCACAAGTCACATGAGAGTACACAAATCATGTACGGTAAATATACTGTAAAGGTTGTACTCACCCTCTCTTTATTATAAATATCGTTAAAAAATATTTAGGAAAAACATCTTAGAATAAAGAGCAAGGTTGCTTGGCAATTTATGGAGTACTGAAATTGAGAAGAAAGTAAGGGATATAGATCACGATTTGATGGGGAGAGAAAAATAGACTGTCTATTTATAAACGGAGTTGGCAATAGTGGGAAAGTAAAATTATGAACTATGGATCAAAAATCTAGGAAGCTGATTGGCCGAAATGCTCTTTGAAGCCGTGATGATATCTAACTACATCATCACGGCTTCAAATAGCCTCCAGCCACCAGCCTCCTCACTCACAATGGCAACAAATACCGCTGTGCTGAAGTTGCGCTCCATAGGAGCAGCTTCTCACTCATTGCCACTCACATGCCTATACCCTGATTTGCAGACCACACGGCGACTAACATAAAAAACAAAAAAGAAAGCCACTTCAAGCTCTGAGAAATCCGGGCGTTCGCACAGACTTACACAGTAAACACCCCATGTACCTCACAGGCTTATTTAAACTTCTGTCGAATGACTCAGACTGCATCCCTGAACTCGTCATACAGCAACGGCCACTGACGCTCAAAGATCAACCCCACTACTACAACTTCACGTCAGTACTGTAATTGCCAAGTTATAAAGACGCTACAAAAAAAGAAAAGAACACAAAATGAATTATTCCCTCACAAGACAGCACTCGAGACAGCAAACAGAAACAGAGTTCACAGGTCATACCGCCACAATACCTATACCTCTCCTGCCAATTACAACAGCGTCACCTGCTGTTTCCTGGAACTATTTTTTTAACTGTGTCCCTACACTAGCATAAAATTCTATTTTTAAAAGGTTTAACAGTTTTTTTATAAATATTTCTTTTCCAAACCTTTACTGCAGTTCATAATCACAATAAGGCACTCCAGGGTGTGGTATATCATGGGATATCGTCGCTTCTCGGACAGTTGGGTGCACTCAGACTGTGGCCTCGTGCCCAACCACCTGAGACGTGATGATATCCCATGATATACCACACCCTGTTGTGCCCTATTGCTTAAGTATGAAAAAGTGAAGACAGTGCATGGACGGAATTTTGGCACCATTTTTTAGGTCACTATGGTAACAGTACTTTATATAAGGTAGAACATACACAGCAGCAGTGCCCACTACATAATACAGAAGTGCCAGTAAGCAGGTCAGAACAGACTGTTGGATCTGTTTTAGTTTTTTAAGAAAGTGAACTGGGTTTCAATGAGAAGAGCATGAAACAGATATGATTTATGGATATTAGAGAGTTAATGGTAGAAAGATTAATGTTTGCAGAAAGAAAACATTTTTTAAAAGGTAGAAGTTATACTGATACATGAAAGTAGTACTATAGAACTATTTAAAGTGGTTTAATGTTCATAAGGATATGAATGAGGGTAAGAAACGAGGCTTCAGTGTTGGTTTCTGAGTATTTTTTTGTTTCGTATATTTACTAAAATTTTGCATAATAACAAACAGCAACATACAAGATACCATACAGACAGAAACTTTACAGACAAGACCCAAAGTAATAACTGAATTTGATAAAGTCCATCTCACATTCCAAAGCTTCAAGACCTTTGATTTAAAAGACAAATAACCATTAATATCTTGCCAGGCCTACCATTAATATCTTCATAGATTCATACTAAGTAACACTTATACAGAGTGGCTACAATAAATGTAAAAATATAAAAATATTAAAAAAATGAAAGGCAAGTAGTGCCCAATGTTCCCTTATAATCTAAAGTCACAAATTTTACACAAAGTAAGAATTCCATATTTGATATGACACTGGTATGCGTGGGACATTGTCTCCTTAACCAGATCTAGAGAGATAGGGGAGCTACAAACACCAAAATACCCCAGATGGAACCACCTCCACCTAGATAATATCTTGTCTCAGCAAAGCTGCCTCTGCCACCGGAAGAGTGTCAGTATATTTCAATCTAAGTGCTCACTGTATATGACTGTTCATTGTTTACCTTGAATCTCTGTTCACTGATGTAACCCCAATTAAGGTTTTAATTGGTTAAATCATGTTGTACTTCCCTATTCCCCTCCTCCAAGAAGCTCTTGGTATGTCTGCTCATTGTTTGTCTGTATCCTGCATTCTGTTGTAACCTTACTTTTTTGCACTATTGTGTTTTAAACCTGTTGTACTTACGTTTGTACTTAGCCACTTTCCCTTTCCCCATGACGCACCTGGAAACAAGCTTTTCAAGCTCAGTGTGCCCTTCCTGATGAAACTTTTCAAATAAATAATAAATAAATAAATATTTCCACCAGCCCTAGAGGAATAATTCCTCCCTATCATGCAGAATAATTATTAACCTTTCCAAGGGCAACGTTGATTATGAACATTTAAAGTCAGATATAATATATAAATGAGAATGAGACAAATAAATGTGTGATTACTATGGAGAAAGATTTGTGAGACATATAAAAACTAGAGCTAAAATGCCAATCGTTTTTGCTTCCCAATAGTGTAGAGTGGGTCAATAGGAGCCAGAGGCTTCACTGAGTACATTTCAAACTTTATAAACAGCATTACTATAGACAACAAAATTGTGCATCCTAAAATAATATATAAACCATTTAAATGTATTACAGAAATACTACAGAACTTTAAACATTAATTAAAGGGAGAAAGAGGAGTTAAAGAAACACTAGTATACAAAGGTGAGATAAATTATATTTTATATTAAAATAAGGATTAAATAAATGTCTGAGATGTCTGAGATTTTGACAATTCACTGAAAATAATATTGATAGCATTTATAGGTTTTAGAAACCATTAGAATTCAATTGTGGTTAAGGGGAACCTATAGGCACATTAACGTGGATATTTTTTATATGAATCAGGTAAAATTAAATTTAAATTTAAGAAAATATTATTTACAGGTACTAGTAGTGTTTATGTGCAGCATGGAATGTGTGATTTTGAGTAAATAATGTGATCTTTAAATAGAAATAATTGAAAAACTATCAAATAACTTTAAAAAAAATATGTGTTTGGTAGACGTTCACTTTCTACATGATATATTTAAAGTGAACACAGTAGAACATCTGTATTTATTATAATTTATAGATCCACATATTTAGATCCGGTAGAAGAAGTGAGCAGACTACAAAATGTCAATCAGAATTCAATATGTGATCTTAATTGGTGTGTTTGTTACTTATGTAATAATAGCAGTGAAATAAAATATTGAATAACTTTACCGTGAATGGGTCAGGTCTCCATTTTATTTTTGTTGATGTCATAGAGGGTTTGTGGACCATGATCCCTCCCAGAATTTTTATTTATTTTATAGATGCAAAGTAGGTCACTCTGTTCAGTAGGTGTGCTGTGTAGAAGATTCATACTACTCCTCCTCACTTAACTCCATATGTCTGTAGCAGCTCTTCTGTACTGTGGCCTTTCCACACTAAGGATCATAGCATGAAGGACATCGAGGAGTGTGCCTGGAATCAGCCTCAGGTCAGCCACTGGCCAGCCATGCTACTCCTGATACCTTCACACCCTGGTGTTCTAAAGACTTTGGACTTTACCCACATTCTTCTCCAAAGTTAATTGTTATATTACTTCTTCACACAGAAAGCTGCTCCTCGAAAACAGACAGTGTGTTTAGTCAGAAAAGTGCTGAACAATAGTGGAAAAAAGACTCCATTCTATGTCAGAGGAAAAGTAAAGTCCTTAGTCTTGGGTTATTTTCAAAGTATAAAAACATTTTGCACAATTTTAAAACTCTGGTACAGGATATATCTGTGTTTTAAAATTGCGCAAATAAAGATGTTTTATACGTTTGAAAAAACCAAGACTTAGGCATAATTTTTCCTCTGGACATAAGCGAGTTCTTTTTCCACTACATTATATTTTGCTGAATCCTCAGCCCCACTCTATCTGGATATACCCTATATAGTATATTTATTCTGTGTATTCCATATTGTGTCTGCTAATTGTTTTGTTAAGGTTTTTCTTGCAAGAGTAAACCTAGCTATTCACCTGCCCAAAGTTTCCTGAGTATTTGATGCATAGCCATGGTTTAACTGTTCATTTTCTAATTAATCTGGTCACTGCCTTACTTCTCTATCCAGCTTGCCAGTATCTCTTCACATCTATTGGTGTTTACTTAGGTTTTGTCTTCACATTTGGACAATTGTAATTACTATTCACCAGCCAGAAACTTCTTGGTTATTTTCCTGCTTTATCAGTGTCTGCTTCAATTACCTGTTTTTGGTTACCAGTCTGCCTACTAATCATGCTACCAGCCCTCCTCCTGTCTCATCTTTTTTCCTCCCCTGCCCTCAACCCACTCCCCTTCCACTCCTTTCTCTCTCTCATCACCACTATTTCCCTCCCCATATCTCCCTTCCACAACCCTCCTTGCCTACAGTTTCCTCTTCTTCCCCACCCATCCTAGTCTCCTTTCCTCCCTTAACCTTAACTTGGAGTTCCTCCACCGATTTCTCTTGTCCCTTCCATGCACATCCCTCCTCCATTCTCCTCTCCAGCCTAGGGTTTGGAAGCCCCACTCAGAGGGCTATCTTGAATAAATAAATTGTAACAAAGAAAGTTGGACCTAGTGGTAGAGAATGGCAACTTTTCTAGAGCAGAGCTTGTCAGAAAAGTATGGTTTTATTCATTTCAGAGAGGTGCAGGATTTGAGGCTTGCTCTTTTCTTTATATGTTTGTTGCCAGGGCATAGTAAATATATTGCTATTACTCTCAGAGAGCTCATGGGGGCTTAGTTCTCTTCCATCAATCAAAGGCTTAGAATCAAATCTCCCACCTCAATTCTGCCTGCTCTCTGCCTACTTTCATTTTCACTTTTGAGGCAGTTAGCCAATCACAGAGCTGGAAAATGCAAAGCTGAAACTGCTATATTCATGTGTAACTGAACTCTAATGTTACAACTCGGAACCTTTGCTGTGCTTTTGGTACCCTACATCTGTCTGCTGTCCCCCATTACAGGTAGTGCCATATAACTTTGCTGCTCAGCACGACTTGTTGTGGCTCCCAATCCTGAAGGGCTTTTCATGCTCCTGGCAGCCTGTGCACCAGCTCCCAGTCCCAAAGGACTTTTTAGTGCTTCTGGCAGCCCGTGCACCAGGTCCTACTCCTGAAGGGCTTTTAGTGCTCCTGACAGCCTTTGCAATGTCTCCCAGTCCTGAAGGGCTTTTAGTGCTCCTGGCAGCCTGTCCACCATCTCCCAGTTCTGAAGGGCTTTGTGCCCTGGCAGCCTGTGCACCATCTCCAGTCCTGAAGGGCTTTTAGTGCTCCTGGCAGCCTGTGCACCATCTCCCAGTCCTGAAGGGCTTTTAGTGCTCCTGGCAGCCTGTGCACCATCTCCCAGTCCTGAAGGACTTTTAGTGCTCCTGGCAGCCTGTGCACCATCTCCCAGTCCTGAAAGACTTTTAGTGCTCCTGGCAGCCTATGTACCATCTCCCAGTCCTGAAGGGCTTTTAGTGCTCCTGACAGCCTTTGCAATGTCTCCCAGTCCTGAAGTGCTTTTAGTACTCCTGGAAGCCTGTGCACCATCTCCCAGTCCTGAAGGGCTTTTAGTGCTCCTGGCAGCCTGTGCACCATCTACCAGTCCTGAAGAGCTTTTAGTGCTCCTGGCAGCCTGTGCACCATCTCCCAGTCCTGAAGGGCTTTAGTGCTCCTGGCAGCCTGTTCACCATCTCCCAGTCCTGAAGGGCTTTTAGTGCTCCTGGCAGCCTGTGCACCATCTCCCAGTCCTGAAGGGATTTTAGTGCTCCTGGCAGCCTGTGCACCGTCTCCCAGTCCTGAAGGGCTTTTAGTGCTCCTGGCAGCCCGTGCACCATCTCCCAGTCCTGAAGGGCTTTTAGTGCTCCTGGCAGCCTGTGCACCATCTCCCAGTCCTGAAGGGCTTTTAGTGCTCCTGGCAGCCTATGTATCAGCTCCCAGTCCTGAAGGGTTTTTAGTACATATGGCAGCCTGTGCACTGGCTCCCGGCCCTGATGGGCTTTCAGTGCTACCAGCCACCTGCACAGTGGCTCCCAGCCCCAAAAGGCTTTCAAAATCATACCAACAGTACAGCATCTCACAGCCCTGCAGGGATGTTGGTGCTCCCAACTGCCTGCAAGGGTGCTGACAGCCTTGAAGCCTTTTTGTTCTCTTGGCTGCTCATACACACGCTTACAGCCCAAAGGGCTTTCAGTGCTCCCAACCACCTGTATGGTGGTTTACAGCACTGAAGGGCTTTCAGTGCTCCCAACTGCCTGCTCTGCATCTCACAGACTCAAAGGGCTTTCACTGTCATGGCCACCTGCACTGCGGCTCCAAACTGTGATGGACACTCTGTGCTTTCGGCTGCTTGCATGGCAGTTCACAGCTCCAAAGGACTTTCACTCTCATGGCCACCCATGTGGCAGCTCCCAGCCTCAAAGGGCTTTCAGTGTTCCTGGCCACCTGTGTGGCAGCTCCCAGCCCCAAAGAATTTTCACCCTCATGGCAGCTCCCAGCCTCATAGGGCTGTCAGTGCTCCTGGCTACCTGTGTGGCAGCTCCCAGCCCCAAATGGCTTTCACTCTCTTGACTACCCACATGGTAGCGCTCAGTCTCAAAGGGCTTTTACTGATCCCATCTGCCTGTTCAATGACTCCAGGCCCCTAAGAATTTTCAGTGCTCCTGGGCAACTGCACAGCAATTGCCAGTACTGACAATGTTTCGTACCTTCCAGCTGCCCATGTGGTGGCTCCCATCCCCATGCCATAACACTTTCACATTTCATGGTCACCCATGCAATAGCTCCAAAAAGGGCTTTCAGTGCTCCAGGCTGCCTGCATGGTGGATGCTAGCTCCAAAGGGCTTTCACATCTCAAGACCACAAGCACAGTGTCTCTAGTCACAAAGCACTTTGAATGTCACAGCAACTTATAGCCCCAAAGGGCTTTCACATCTCCTGGCTGCCCGTGTCCAGCTTCCAGCTCTGAAGGGTTCGTTACATTTTTATAGCTACAGTTTTAATAGGACCTGTGTGTTATGCATTCAAATATACTTTACAAAAAGAGGCACAAAGCAGCATATTTTTTAAACTTTATTGCAGTTTATTATAAACAATTACAATGAAGAATAGCATGTACATTCTTGATCATCATGAAATTGGCATATTGCATAAATGCATTAGTACAGAATTTGATATACAAAGATATACTTGTGGTACCATACTGAGGGGAAATACCATAGCATACAGTACATATCAAAAAATTATTAGACACATAGGCCAATCTACTGTCAACAAAACATGATCTGAAGAAGAAATAGGTAAAGAAAAAACATACAGGGTATAGTTAATTAGCTAGTAAGGCTATAAGGGTATGGATAATATAAGAATAATACTGTCCATGTTGATATTATCATTCTAATACTATACATGTGTATAGTTTTAGAATAATTAAGATGCAAAGGCTACCACCTCAAACTGAGTTGCTCTCATGCGCTTTCACCTCCCCCGTCCCCCACCATGATTCTTCCAAATTCGACAAACAAATAGTAAATGTAGATAATAGGAGTTAAACACAGGAAAATGCACATGCTTACTTTTATTTAAGGATAAAAACTAACACCAAAAATAACTGCAGTCTACCTTAAGAAAACTAGTAAACAAACCTCAGACACAAGGTTAGAACTCTGCCAAGTATGAGCATCAGACGTTCACCTGGTCACTGAACAAACGCAGCCTCGTCCTCCCTTCTTGGCCCCCAGGCAAGCCCTGATTCCTGGGGTACAAGGAATATTATGTAAAATGAAACACTTAGCAGTAGGCACTGTAGTACAGAATTATCTAAAAAAGGACATCAAGGATTTTGATTCATATAAAGTCATGGGTCCATCCACAGTACAACACCGGTGCACCAGGAACATATGGGGTGGAAGGCATGTATCCACACTCAGCAACCTCACCAAAAAACAGCCATAAAGTGCAGTACTTGTGCCCGATTATTATCTTCTGATGCTTTCACAGGAAAAACCTGCGAAAGTTAGAATGATTTGGTACTACTTGGGGGAAGACCAGAATGTTTGTCACAGGATTTAAGGCATAAGAAAAATGTTTATGAGTATTAAACATAAAGATATTAATTAAATTACAGAATTAATACCAAAATTCAGAAAAAGTACAAAAATGTATTTATTTTTTTGAAACAGTCATACATTTTTCCATGTAAATATTTGATACATATGTCGATATCCTTTGATGTTATGGAAAAGTATATCTACAACATTTAATTTATAAAAAAGTACCTCTGTTGTAATGTAAATATATATCGATATAGCCAGAGAAAGCCTTCTCATTCAATATCAATAACAGAATTACTACTGTTATATGAGAAGGATATAATAACAACAATATTTCTTAATGGCTGGACTCCAAGCTCACATTAAAACAAATTAGGTTTCTAGTCCCAACTGTTCCGGAGTTAGACCTTTCAAAGACATTTTGTTTTAAATCTGATGACTTTCTAACTGTTAGGGCTGGAGACTTAGGGCTGGATTCACAAAGGGCGACGCAGGGCTTGTATCAAGCCCTGCCCCAAATCTGGTGGTCGGCTCAGCTGCCCTGAAAAATCTGCCACACGCTGCACCAGATTCAGGAAGATCTGGTGCGCTTATGACAGTTTTCCCAATTTACAGTAGCTTGCACCAAATATTTGGCATAAGCCCCGTAAAAAGGTTACCTGAGAGTGCCACAAACTAGACCAGAAAAAGCTGATCTAACTTGCAGCAATCGGCACACAAGACTGAGAATTCCGATCGCCAGCCGAGGAACATCTCATGCCCCATGTACCATATATTCTGTGCACCCGGGGCTTGTGACATTCTCAGCCCTTCTGAGAATCTGGCCAGTAATGTTTTTAAATGAAAGCTTGGAGTCAGCAAAGTAGATATATCGATAATTTATTACCACAGCAGCTATCTATCAATCTACAAAAAAATAAAACGTTTCATGTTGGTATAAAAAACATCAAATGATTCGCCAAATTTGTAAAGTCTTGTAATTTTTAACATATTGTATCAACATGTATAGACATGTAGCAACACAGGAGAACTGTATTGTTCAGGTCTGTACATGTTGTTCGGTCTCCAAGATTTCATTTAATAAAAATTGAATTTTTATGATTAACAGTTCAAATGTCACAGCAGAGGAGCAGGAAGGGAAGGTGTGCCACTTTGCAGATGACACCAAAATCTGCAATAGAGTGGACACTCCAGGGGGAATGGAAAGGATGAGCAGAGACCTGCAAAAACTAGAGGAGTGGTCAAGGGTGTGGCAGCTGGGTTTTAATCCAAAAAAGTGCAAAATAATGCACTTAGGGCACAGAAACCCGGGGTGAAGCACAAAATGGGTGGAGTGGTATTGATGACCACCAAGCAGGAAAGAGGCCTGGGGGTAATCATATTGGATGACCTAAAGCAGGTCAGGCAGTGCATCAAGGCAATAGGGAGGGGGGAATAGGATGCTTGGGTGCATAGGGAGGGGTATCACCAACAGAAAGAAGGAGGCGGTGTTGCCTCTGTATAGATCACTGGTAAGACCTCACCTAGAGTATTGTGTCCAGTTCTGGAGACCACGGGCCTGATTTTCAAAGCCCCGAGAGTCACACAAGGTGCCTGAGCCAAACATAATGGCACAAGTGCACCTTGCATCCCAATATTGCCCCTGGAGCTATTCTAAAAGACAGCCTGTGCCAATTACAGGCTGTCTGCCTCAAACAGCACTTGCACCTCCGGTACACCCAATAATGGGCTGCGACCTGACACTAGGGGACACATGGCAGATGCAAGTTGTCACATCCCCGAAAATGGTATTCACAGAACTCTCCCAAAGGGAGAATTTCTAAGTACGGGTGCTTAGAAAACTCCCCACTGGGAGAGTTGTCCCGTATGTGTCAATGTGCCACGGTTCACGATCCCCATGTTGTCCACAGGAATATATTAAATCAACCCCCCCCCACCCTGTGGGACTAGCGGCCACCCCTTGCTGATCCCCAATCTTGCCATTTATTAGAATATCTATATTCCCCACATCCCTAGTGGTCTAGTGGCCCCCCACCCTGTCAGGTAGTGCCCACTATCACCACCCATCCTACACCCTGTGGTACCTACAACCCACCTCTGTCCCAAACTGGACAATATGGTTCTGGCCAGCCCGGCCTTTGTCATGAATTGGATCAAGTACTACAAGACTGGCCATCACTGGATACCCAACAGCTGGATCAGCCATTACAAGACCTACTGGACTTTTTACTTATTCAAGATAATGATGCATAAAACTTAAACAATTATTAATGCTTAAAATTTGTCCTAAATGTTAAGGGTTTAAGTACCTGCTTTCATCAATTTACGTTGTATCAGTTATTAAAAGTTAATACAGCTTTAACATAAACCATTATGTAAGCATTAGTCACTGACAGAGGAGGGCTCTACTAGTGGATTAATGCCCTGCTGGGGGGGGGTTGGTGCCGAGTGCTTCCAACCACCCAGCGGGCATTAATCCATGGTAGAGCCCAACGCTGGAGGTAATTAATGCGCTTGTAACATGAGCTTGCCACAGGAGTGAGGAGGCTCTGTTACAGGTGTGTCCCATTCACAAACGGTGACATCAGGCACAAATGTAGGCAGAGACGTTGCGCTCATACAATAGCATTTATTAAACTTACAGTTATTTGGCTGCAGAAAAACAACTTGGTACAGGATCGTAGCCTGGTCAATGATTGCTGTGCTAGTCCCGGTACAGATGAAATCAAAGCATGCAGTTCGCTATGATTAGGTTACGAGTAGAGCTGAGAGACGACTTTTCGTCGCTTCCTCTACCGGTGTGCGTCATATGGAGATCGGGACTCATGGGCGGCGCTGCATATCTCTGTAGTCATGTGGCACGGTCTTGATGTTGTCAGAGGCACTGTTCATTTACTCCGGCCAGTTTTCTTCCCCCTGCTAGTAGAATGTCACTAGTCCATGCACTGTGACATTCTCGAAGTGGAAAGTCTGCATTCCAGTTGTCGCTGGGCTGACAGTTCGCCTGGGGACGTGCTCGGTGCCTTTGTGCTGTCCCTCGTTCTTGGTGCTGTGTGGCACACTAGCTTCTGTTGCACTGACCGGGGGTGCTCTGTCCTCTGCTGCATTCGGGGGCTGCTCCTCATCGCTACCTGTGGGCTGGAGGGCTGAGGGTTCTGGCTCCATGATCTGGCAGCTGTCTGCGTCCGAGGTGGTGTCAGGTGCTGTCATAGTGGATATATGTCTTCCAGGTGCTTTCACTGCTCCGGTGCCTTGCTCTGCCACCCGGCTACCTGCTAGCATCATCCGGGGGCATGACAGGACAGTAGACCACTTTCTCCTGTCCTCTGGTGATGGAGACCAGTAGCTTCTCAGGCTGGTCTTTCTGTGTGCATTTGCTGCCACTGCCTGTCTCCTCCACATGTTCTGTCTCATTGTCTATCTGCACCTGTGGGTCATTCTCGCGTTCCACTCTTCTCTTAGTTCCCTGTACCTGGTACTCCACAAAGTGTTCCTGACTAGTTCTCACTTCTGTCATGTCACCGTACCACTGCTGTATCACGCGTTGAGTATACCCCGTCCTCGCCTGAGCACCACTAACTCCGTACTCATCGTCCACCCACCTAGATATGCCCTTCACTCCACAGAGGCTGAACGTCGCCACACACCTGTCCATTTTTTTCACACTAGTTGTCCGTGTCTCACACTCTGACCTGTCACAGAAATAGATTGTCGCTTTACAGTTCTGCCGTCGGATGCCTTTGACGAGTGTGTGTGTACTGCTTCAGAGACTCAGTCTGTCGTCTTAGCGTGGCAGACTGTGGTGACTCCAGGTACTACCCCAGCGGGCTCTAATGGGTGCTGCTTCTGTGGACAGTATGGGTACTACAAAAGCGGGCTCTACTCGTGGCTTAATATCTGCTCGGATTGCATCACATGACCTGTTTCAACCAATCCCTGAACTCCATTTGCCTGCTCTGTTCAGAGCCATGTTACAATAATGCTTAGAACTTGTGCTACAAATTAAGGGTCTCAAATGTCTGTTTTAAAAACATATTGACACAAGTATTTTTTTATTTCTAAACTGCAACTGCTCACTAAAATGGTCTAGTACTGCGTAGATAGGGGGCCATATGTAAATTAGCAATCACTCAAATGGCCTAGTGCTGTGCAAATAGGGGGTCATATGTAAATTAATAACTTCAAATATCACACCATAGCTAGAGAAAAAATTCCTCTTTCTATTTTTAAATTTAAATGTACCACTTCTAAACTGTCAGACACAAACACTTGCCTGAGATTTGAGGGCACTTTTAAATTTGCATCTGATAAACAAATCCAGGCATAATCACTTAACCACTGTCACAGAACTGGGTATTTAAACCAGCACACCTCCAAACTAAGGAAGGAGAGACAGGGACACAAAAGCAAGAACCCCTCGTTTCTCTTAGGACCTCATTAGACCATCAATGGTAAAGACAGCATTGTGGCGAGCAATTGCATTTTATTCTGGTTCTGCCCGCGATCGGGCACTGGGGGGTCTATAGGTTCCTGCCCGCGATCGGGCTGTGGGAGATGTGTGTGGGGGGACATGTACGTGTTCTGCCCGCCGACCGGGCTGTGGGAGATGTGGGGGGGACATGTATATGTTCTGCCCGCGATCGGGCTGTGGGAGATGTGTGGGGGCTCTTGCTACGGTACTGCCCGCGATCGGGCTGGTGGGGGGCAGGGATCGAGTTGGGGCCAGCCAGGTGGCAGTTGCTGCTGCTCCTGGGTAATGCAGCAGCTCACCTGTGGGTGGCCTCAACCTGTTTTTTTTTGGCTCAAGCTTGCGGGCTGAGGTTGGGTTATGATGCACAACTCTGCGCAACCCGACTGAATATCGGGTTGCGCAGGTTATGCATGGATCCTTCCTCCTGTTGAGCATGCATTCATTTGCATTGCTCTCTTTACGAACCTGTTGCCAGTGGTGTAACTGCCTCCTGCTGAATATCGCAGAATGGCGCATTTTGACTTGCCATGGCGCTAGTTCCCTGCTGCGCATGGCGCAACCCTTTGAATATCTGGGCCATGGTTTTTAGTAGATATTTTTATTACACAGCCAATACCTGTGAAAAGATAAAGGGTAAAACAATTAACAGCTTTGCAATTGATCTTTAGCACTTGTTTCATTTGTACAGCACCTGCCAAATGCCAGCTGTTGGTTTACCCCAGTCCAGTCTGTACTGCTT
This sequence comes from Neoceratodus forsteri, assembly GCA_016271365.2. Classification (NCBI taxonomy): domain Eukaryota; kingdom Metazoa; phylum Chordata; order Ceratodontiformes; family Ceratodontidae; genus Neoceratodus; species Neoceratodus forsteri. The sequence goes on from CM057451.1 coordinate 513,018,532, forward strand.
TGCGTTCTCTCTGCACAACGCGCCTGCATCATCACTGCCACCTTAAACACATTCCCCTAGCAACTGCTGTTGCTGCTAAACCTGGAGAGCTGCTCCAAATCATAGGGTTTGCAAGTTACAGCACCATCAAGGTTTACATACCCCCTCCCCTCAACTTTCTTTAACTGCACCCCAACCAACAGGCACCAGCTTAAATATGTGTACAGTCCAAAGCCCAGGACCCTTACCAACCATCCTGCCTAGTTATCTATCTTTTTTGCAGCGCTCTTTTCAGACTATTGGCGAGAACAACAATACACATATGGAACAATGGAGACAAAAAGTGATACTGTCACGTATCTGCAAATTTTAAATAAAGTGCCACAGAGCCAAACAGCAGCAGGCGACAATGTTTGTCAGATAATCTTCTATATAATGCTGAAAGCAACGCCAAGCAGCCTGCAGCTGTGACCCCACCGGCTTGTAAAAAACTTTAATGCTAACACAATTTCAATATATGGCTCACAAATGATTTGAACAGGTTTCTCCGCTACAGTAAGCGATCCATCACGAAAGCAGCAGCTATCCCAACAAGTACAACATGTAAGATTCTACTTTAATTTGTCAAAAGTATGTTAATGTGTTGTGAGATTTCTCGATCATGTCACGTTTTAGATAAGTCTCAAGCATATACATGATCGTCTACCATGCTACTAATATACACTATTGTCTATTTGAGATATAGCAACTGTATCTTTTTATGTTACTTAGAACAATCTACATATATACGTCAATTAAAAGATTAACTTCAAATGTGCAGTTCAGAATTATGGACAGAGCATTTCCAAGAGCAGGCGTATGTTTTTCTACAGCATCGAAATTCTCCTGTCAATCGAGTTTCACCGATGACATGTTCCGTTGTAGTTATTTGTATACCGATTAAAATAATTATCTTACTGACCTGCACAGGCATATATGTTTACATTTGCACGCTAATAAATCTAACAAGCTAAATACTGTTGCACAGCACATTTGGATTGAAGTCCCTGTCATACTGTGTACTGATTGCAAAAACATAACTGCCAGATAAATTGTCTGTTCTCAGTTTTATTTAAACATTTTCTTTTGCAGTTAATCTTTTACTGTTTTTCCAAGTTTTCAACTGTACAACACAGGTACAGACAAATACAACATTTTCAGCTGGAAAGGCAAACTTAGCCGAGACGCATCTCCATGGCATGAGGCTGGCGGGAGATGGGGGAAATACTGGGGGCTGGTGTACAATAAATAGCAGAGCAAAATGGTTGGAATGAACAAGGAGTATATACAACAATGGGACACTCTGTATCTACAGCTATAGCTATCTATAATTGGTAAGAAAAATTCAGCTTCAACATAATTTGGTGCAAACACATCACATGACATTGCATTACTCCCTAAAACACACACCTATGTCTTTTTCATATTTTTGTTCCTTTTAGTTTTGCACCCATTTTATAAGCCCAATACAACACTTCAGTGACTGCAGGTCGTTGTCTGATATTATTCATTGGCAAGAAAGAATCCTCGTACCCTGACTGGTCAGTGTTGCCTGAAACAGTGATGTTATTACACAGTAACATCACTGTATTGATATTCCACTAGAGATACTCTCTTTTTACATTTTAAAAATATACTAAAAACATTTAAATTTTTTTTTATTTTGTATAACATCAAGCCACTGTATAATTGCAATAAGGCACTCCAAGGTGTGTGTTTTCATGTAATAATGTCACTCCTGGGTGGTGAAAAAAATGAAAAGGGACTTGGCAAGGTTGGAGAAATGGTCAAATATGTGGCAGTTCAGATTCAATGCAAAGAAGTGCAAGGTAATGCATCTGGGAAACAAAAACCCAGGGGAAGAGTACACAATGGGGGTGAGTTAATAACAACAACAAAAATCGAAAGAGACCTAATGTAATTATATCTGATGACCTAAAGGTGGGCAAGCAATGTGAGAAGGCAGTAAGGAGGGCTGGGGGGATATTGAATGCACAGGGAGAGGCATCAACAGTAGAAAACAGAAGTTGTTATCCCCTCTGTACAGACAGTTAGTGAGACCCCATCTGAGTACTGCATGCACTTGGAGACCCCATCTCTGCAAAGACATAGACAGAGTGGAGGCTGTTCAAAGGAGGGCAACCAAATGGTGCGAGGTCTGCACCAGAAGACATACGAGGAGAGACTAAAGCAGCTTAATATGTATACCCTTGAGGAAAGGAGGAGAGGGGACATGACAGATGCCATTTCACCACACTCTCCTTGAGCAGTACAACTGTCATTTTTCACATGTCGCCTAAAATGTCTTTCCGTGCATTGAAGCTAAACAATGGCGCACTCAGTGGCAATCTATATTTAAGGGCAGATTAAGAAAATCACAGTGACACTGTTAATTAGCAGAGGTCTTAAAATGGCTATGTTGAAAATTTGGTGATAAATTCCTTCAGCCATTCTGCAATGTTACTAATGAAGACATTGAACAGGTCTGGCCCAGGCCCGATCCCTGCAGCACCCCACTGGTCACCCTCTCCCAGACTGCACCCATTTACCGTACCACCTCTGCTTCCTGTCTGTTAGCCAGTTTCTAACCCAGTTTACCACCTTTCCCCATGCCCAGCCTACCCAGCTAGTTTATCAGTCTCCTATGTGGAATGGTGTCAAAGGCGTTGATGAAATCAAGGTAAGGTTGTCCACTGCCCACCCTGATTCACTCCCTTTGTCACCCAGTCAAAGAAATCAACCAGATTTGTTCGACATGATGTCCTCACCGTGAATCCATGTTGTCTATGGTCCTGGGCTGATACCTTCTAGATGCCCCACTATCCTTTCTTTAAGTCTCCATGATCTTCCCCACTACTAAGGTGAGGCTGAACGGCCATTGTTCCCCACCTCCTCCCTGCTGCTTCTGCCTTTGAATGGACTATTGTCCACCTTTTCACCCCCTTGGCAACTGCTGTACTGCTGTGGCCCTTGCCCCTCCCACTCTTCTCTGAATACTGAACGGAAAGACACAGTGCATGTCTTGGGAGGAAGGCATGGAACTATCACTTCCAAATACCTAAACAGCACATACAAGCAAGCAACATTCAGCATTGACAAATGCTTGTTATAGTAACAGACATGTATTTGACATGTCTCTTAATCAATTGTGTAAGTTGAATGAAGTGTAGGACTCAATGCTAAATACTGCAGACTGTCAAATAAAGACAGAGATGCAGTGTCAGTCAGTCAGACAGTCACAGGGGTATTTTATTTTTTATTTTATTAAATTCTCGGATTACAAATACCTTTGAGCAGAAACTGCTCGTTTACAAAGGTTCCACGTCAAAGGATGAGGGTCAACAAACATACAGAGGTAGTAAAAGAATGCACAATAAACAACCAAAACAACTGAAAGAAAAAAATAAAGATATTCAGTTGTAACATACTTTGAAATAATATTCATATGATGAGCAGCTTGAGTCGGCAGCTGGCTGTGGTAACAATAAGAGATAGAGGGCACCATAGGCAGTTAGTATTGCAAGCGTGTGACCGGGAGAGGTAGTTGGCAGGCTAATTGGCCACTGTCAGATGCTGGTGGAAAATGTCTTGTACCAGTGGAGATGTGAAGCAGGAAAGGAGTCACAAGGAAGGCCCAGTGCCAGAGGGAATGAGACTGGGAAAGGGAAGGCTGTGAGACATGAGTGAGCTGGGAGGTGTTTATAGAGATCTATCTTCAGAGAAGCAGTCACATTGAGTGGTAGAGGTGAGGTAACGTCTGAGATTCCTTTCAAACGGTCCAAGTTTAGTAGGGGAAAGTGCTTCTTTATTGAGGGAATTGAACCATTGAGCGGCTCTATAGATAAAGGACCGCTGACCCGTGGAGGTACGACATCTAGGAACCTGAAAGGTTAGAGATTGGGCACCACATGTTTGTTGAGTGCCACTGTAAGTAGTAAGGAGTGAACTAACACCAGGTAGCATGAGTCCGAGGAGAATCTTTTTGGTAAGTAAGCAGGTCTGGTATTGAATTCTGCTGAGTAGGGGTAGCCAGCTGGCCTGTGCATAGAGGTCACAGGTGTGAGTTTGTCGGGCCGCACCCGTTAGTAGTCTACAGGCTTTGTTGAGAGAAACTGAGATCCTATGGAGGGCACTTGTTGAGGCAGAGCCATAGATGGCAAGGCCGTAGTCAATGATAAAGGTGACAGAGCTAAAGATAGCTAGTTTAAGGGCATCCGCAGGCATACAGTGCTTGTGTTTGTATAGTAGTCCAATCCGTATATTGGCGGTCTTGGCAACAGTGTCAATATGCCGGGTGTAGGAGAGGTTACTATCCAGGGTAATACCAAGGTACTTGAACTCCTTGACATGTTCATGTGGGTTCCCAGCGTGGTTCTTGATGGTGAGGGACAGAGAGTTGTGTCTACTCCGTCAGTTACAGAAGGACATGGCTTTGGTCTTGCTGTGGTTTAGGACAAGTTTATGAGAATTGAACCAGTCTTGATGCGCTTGAAGTTGAGCTGCAGCTGGGATTCAAGGACTGTAATGTCATGGTGGCTGGAAAACAGGACTGCATCATCTGTGTAAAGTAATATTTTTGGGTGGCAGGCACTGGGGAGATTGCTGATGAAGAGGGAGAAGAGTAGAGGGCCCAGAATAGACCCCTGGGGGACTCGAGAGTGAACAGGTTTCTCATCCGAAGAGATCCCTGCAATCCTTACACATTGGATACGATTATCAAGGTAGCTGGTGAACCATGGAAGGGCATCGCTGGAGATCCCAGTGGAGGACAGTTGCTTGAGCAGTAGAGGGTGGTTAACTGTGTCGAATGCCTTGGTAAGGTCTATAAATACTGCCCCTCCACAATTCCCTTTGTCAAGCGTGGCATGGATGAAGGTTGTAAATTCCAGTAGTGCAGTGGTGGTGCTATGCCCTTTTCTGAAGCCATGCTGCTCTGGGCACTGTACATTGTACTTTTCCAGGAATTCAACTAGTTGGTCCAACACTATTCGCTCCAGCGCTTTAGATAGTGTGGGGAGGAGTGAGATAGGTCTGTAATTGGTGTGGTGCATCCTATCTCCGCTCTTGTGAACCGGTGTGACAGTTGCTTTCTTCCAGAGAGAAGAGAAATGGCCCAATCTAAGCAAGAGATTGAAGATCTTTGTAAGTGGTTCTAAGATTTCATCGAGGACTTGTGCCAGCAGTTTCAGGTCAAGGGAGTCACCACTGTAGCCTTGTTTACAGATTGCCTTTTGAATATATTTTCTAGCTACTTGTGGTGGGACCTCCTTAAAAAAAACTTTGGGGGTGTACGTTCTAGCTGGGGGGTAGCTTGGGAGGAGCTGGAGGGGAGGTCATCAAAAAAATTTGGTGGAAGGACACAGTCCAGGTTTGTAAATGCATTATTAAAAGTGCTGGTGATGGTACCAAGGTCGAGTGTAGGAGTGCCATGAAGGTTGAGCATAGTGGGCGGTGCTTTAGGATCCTTGCCTGTGAGTTCTTTCATGTTGTTCCAGAATTATTTTCCCTGGCCCCAAGAGTTGGTCAGAGCCTCTTTGTAATAGCTGCATTTAGCATTCCGTATTTTTTGAGTGCAATCATTTCTGGCTGCTTTGTATAGTTGTATGTTTACTTGCGTCGGAGTTGCATGAGCACAATGCCAGAGGTGGTCTCTGTGCTTGAGTAGAGTTAAAAGGTCAGTAGTAACCCAGGGGTTGGTCTGTCCTTTGACCTTCATCTTTTTCAATAGTGTATAGATGTCACAGACTTCATTGAAATGTTTGATAAATAGGTCCAGAGCTTTGCTGGTGCCACTGAGTGAGTCAAGCACAGCCCAGTTCAGCCTGGTTAGATGGGATTTTAACAGCTGGAGGTGCCCTTGTTTGATTACTCTGGCATAGATAAGCTTGGGAGGGGGCTTGTGGTATTTGTTTGACCAGGAGCAGATGACAGGTGAGTGGTCACTTATTGTATCCGGGAGTACAGAAACATTGGAGGTGCGTTCAGGGCAGTTAGATAGAGTCCAGTTTAGAAGCGTACGGGAGCCTGTCATATAGTTACACCTAGTGGGGGCGTTGACCAGTTCAGTGATGTGGTACACCACGGCTGCATCCTTATAGGTAGCGGCCTCAGTGGAGAGCCAGTTAGTGTTAAAATCACCCATGATTATGGTTTCGGAATTATGTTGCTGGACTCTTAGGTATTCCATGATACTATGGAAGCCAGCAGCCTGGTCTCTTGGGGGTAGGTAAACAGAGATGACTGTGAGTTCCTTGTTGTGTACACCAAGGAGATTTTGATTGTGAGGACCTGAGAGGAGTTGCTCAGGCTAGGGGATGGGATGATGTGACCCGTAAGGGTATCCTTAAGATAGATGGTGCAGCCCCCGCCCTGTTTAGCAATCCTGTCTTGCCTGAAAATGCTGTAGCTAGGGATAGAGACTGAGGTATCAGGGATTTTAGGGTTTAGCCATGTTTCCACAACTGAGAGGACATCAGGGTTGTGCTGTAGGGATCCATGTTTGGAGGGAATCAAGTTTATTGAGGATGCTGCAGGCGTTGATGGATGCCATAGTGAGTGAGGTAGCGACGTCATTGCTGTTTCGTACTACTGGCTTTGCAAGTGACAGACAGCATAGCATAACAACAGTCACAAAAACAGATTAACATATGAACATACAAACATATGAAGAAGCCAGCAAAAGAAGGCCATTTGGTCTATCATGTCTGCTCATATTGCAGGGTCCACAGCTTGAGCTAATGTCCCTGCTCTCCCTCCCCACTCCTCCCATTCTCCCTACCCATGACCCCTACTTTCCCTCTATGCCTATCCCAGCCTCTCTTAAAGCTGCCCACTGTCTTCAATGAGATTACCTCTTCTGGCAGTGCATTCCAAATGTCCACCGCCCCCCTGTGAAGAAATGCTTCCTAACCTCCCTCCTAAACCTCCCAACCTCCAGCTCAATACTGTGTCCCCCATTGTTATGGTTGCCACTCAGCTTAAAGAGACTCTCCTTATCAACCTTATTTATCCCTTTCAAGTACTCTGTCCTGGGATTCTTGGCTCCAATATGCATAACTTTGCATTTCTTGGCATTGAAGAGAAGCTACCAACTCTTGGACCACCTCCCCAGCTTTTCCAGATCTTCTGTAGGTCCTGTATCCCTTCAGCTGCATCCATTCTCCCGCAGAGCTTGGTGTCATCCATGAATAGACACATTTTGCCCTTAATGCCATCCCCAATGTCATTGATAAAGACATTGAACAACACCGGCCCCAGCACATAGCCCTGTGGGACCCAACTGGTTATCGCTCTGGTGCCAGATAACTCTTCTCCCACAACCACCCTCTGGGTTCTATTCCTCAGCCAGTTTTCCACCCATCTAGCCATCTTTCCCAAATCCAAGATCCACCAGCTTCCTGATCAACCTTTTATGGGGCACAGAGTCAAAGACCTTGCTGAAATCAAGATAGAGGATGTCTACCACTTGTCCCCTGTCTACTGTTTTACTGACACAGTCAAAGAAGTCAATCAGATTCATTTGACACAATCTCCCCCTTCCATGAACCCATGCTGCCTCGCATCCTGGAGACCATACCTCTAGATATTCCACAAACCTTTCCTTTAGTATGATCTCCATGAATTTGCCCACAATGGAGGTCAGACTGACTGGTCTGTAATTGGCCTGGGTCATCCTTAGGACTGCTTTTGTGGAGAAGCACTTCAAGTGCTGTTCTCCAGTCCTGCAGTACCATGCCTGACTCTATTGAACTATTAAATAGGTCTGCCATTGGCCTGCCAGCTCCTCAGCCACTTACTTTAGTACCCTTGGATGTACTGTGCCGGTCCTGATGATTTGTCCACCTTCAATGCCAGCAGCCACTCCCTCACTCTATTCTCCTCTATCACTAGATCTGTGTTCCCCTCCCTCCCTGCTCCTCTTTTCCCTCCTGAAGGCACTGGTCCATCCTTCTCCCTGGTGAAGACGGAACAGAAGTATTCATTTAGTAGCTCTGCTTTTCCCCCATTATCCTCCACCCACTCCACCCCTTTCTTAAGCCTAACAATCCCTTCCTTCTTGTCCCTTGTCTCACATATATCAATAGAAAGCCTTTTCCTCCTTCTTAATTCCTTCAGCTATTTGCAGTTTCTTCTGTGCCTTTGCTCACTGGAATTCCTTTACTTGCCTCTCTAGCCAACCTTAGTTAATTTTCCCTATTCACCTCCCATTTGGTCTTCCTGAATTTTCTATAAGCCAACCTCTTTTCTCTTACTTCCTGGGCAACCCCAGAATGGAACCAGCTGGGCGCTTTGGCCCTGGTGTTCTTACCCCTGAGCCTAATGCAGTCATCTGTGGCAACCAGTATTCCTTCTTTAATGATGGACCACCATTGGTCCACTCCCATATCTGCTTTGATGCCCACCAGATGGCTCCTTAGCACTTTGCCATTTTCCTGAAGTCTGCCCTCCTGAAATCCAAGATTTTGGTCTTAGTCGGTATGCCTTCCTTGCCCATATCCAACTGGAGCCACACTGTGCAATGGTCACTTCCACCCAGTGGTTCCCTGACCATTATTTCCTGTACATGCTCCCCATTTGTGAGCACTAGATCAAGATTTGCCTCAGATCTTGTTGGTTCAGTGACACCCTGAGTCAGGAACCCACTCTGCAGTCCTTCCAGGATCACTTGACTCCTAGTACATGTTGTGGAGGGTATGCTCCAGTCCACCTTGGGCAGGTTGAAGTTCCCCACAATTACCACCTCACCTTTCCCTGCAGCTTCCGATATTTGTGAGCTCAGTTCCCTGTCCCTCTCCTCATCCTGATTGGGTGATCTGTAAACCACCCCCAACCTCATCTTTCTCCCTCTATTGAACCTTAACTGAACCCATAACGCCTCCAAATCCCCTTCCTTCAACTCCTTCCTCATGCAAGTTATTGCCCCCGATATAAACTGCCACCCCTTCCCCTTCCCGACTACCCTGTCCCTCCTGTATAGTTTATATCCAGAGATCAAGGTCCCAGTGATGGTATGATGTTGCCCAAGTCTCTGTTACTGCAGCTATGTCCACCCTACTCTCTGCTAATAGGCTCCGCGCATTCAGAGACACCACCCTTCACCTAGAATCTGCCTTTTCTTCTGTTCCCGCTATTCTTCTATTCACATTTATTCCCTCTGTGCGTACCCCTCCATGTACCCTGGTTATGTGTTCCTCTCCCTCTCCACCCTTTGCAAACCATGTTCTCACCCCTTCCACCTCCTCCCTCCAGACCTCTTCCATCATTGTTTGGGGGAGGTTCACTGACCTCCACTTCTCGGAGTCTGTGGGCCTGCATGCCCACTGCCCCTCCTCAGTAGTTTAAATTAAGTGTAGTGGTTATGTATTCCCCCAGTTTATCCCTGAGTACCCTGAAACCCTCCCTACTGAGGTGTAGCCTGTCTGGTGAAAAGTGCCTTGTTTGATCAGATCTCCTTCCATTCCCCAGTGCAGAGAAACATCTCCTGCCTGCACCATTTCCTCAGCCAGTCATTAAAATCCTCTATTCTTCTTTTCCTGACTGTGCTGGCCCTTGGTACTGGTATCACCTCTGGGAAGGTCAACAAACTTCCTTCCTCCCTGCAGATCTTCCCTACCACCCTGAATCTACATTGCACTACCTGAACCTCCTCCCCAGCTTGGTCATTGGTTCCCAAATGTATAACTAAATTAGGTTTTCCTCCAGCCTTCCTTACTATTTCCCTTATTCTTGGGCCCACCTTCCCTGCTGCCATCCCTAGCATACAAACACCCTCCTGTTTGCATATGTGTCCCCTTACATTCTCCAGTGAATACCCCTAATTATGGAGTCCCCTATGATTGCTACCTTCCATCCCCTGCACCCATGCTCCCCATCCTTCCTTTCTTACCTTTGATATTAGCTGCTTCCCCACCTAACTGCTCCCTCTGCACCCTGGAGGATTGATCTCCACATCCACAATTTATCCCCTTAACTGTTTTTCCATCTCCCACTCTACCCCTTCCCTTTGGATTATCTGTATCTGCTTTCAGTTTTCCCTCTCCCTCTTCCTTTCCTTTTCTCTCCCTCCTCCCATTCTCCACTCTGTTTTGCCTGCTTCCTCTTCCCTGCCCACCTTGATTAGTTCCCTCTCCCCTCCCCTGTACTCCTACTCTCAGCCCTGGCTCAACCTGACCTCCTACCTCACCTCCTGCTGCCCCCTCCCTCCTTCCTGTAAGTGGTGCAAATCTATTCAACAAAAGGCACCCTTTTAGAATGTCCCACCCCTGATGCTACTCTCACATTCCCACCCATTCCTCTTACCACTTGTCATTCCTCCACCCTGGGCTCCCTAGTCCTCTGAGGAAGAAATACCCCTGTGTACTGGATGCTCCTCCACCTGCATGATGTCCTCACTCCCCTGGGCATCACCCCTTTGTCTTTCCTTCTACTGCTCTGCTCTTCTGACTTTTCACACCATCCTCCCCAGCTCCCATCTGAGCAGCATTATTTCAGCCCTTAGCTGCTCCAGGCTTTGACACAGAGAACATCCCCCTTTGCTCCACAGCACCCCCCAGAAAGACTACTGTCCCATAACTATTGCAGTTTACCACTCTTCTACTTCCCATACTTATACATATTCCCCCACATCCTCCCATCCCAGCTTCTCCTAGCCTCCAGTTATACATAACTATAAAATTCAAAAATACATACATGTCTATCTCACTTTATCATTAAAATGTAACAACAATCTCAATACTCTAGAACTCAGTAGGTTGCTACTTCCAGTGTTCTACCAAAACTAGAACACTATGCCAAGAAAGCTGTTTCTTAGCAACCACCTGATTCTTGCTCAAAAAAATATTTTTAATAAATGTCTTTTAAATCATCAGCACAGAAATCCCATGAAACAGTGACAAACAAAATCAAAGTACCACCTAAACAAGAAGCCACCACCCAGCAACAAGCCAGCTAATCCTGGAGACAAGGAAAACCGCACAAAAATCTCAAACAAACTGCCTAATGCCTATCTGCTGTATATAAACAATTACACCATGTGGTATGAAAATCCTGTAACCTCATTGGTCAAAACACATCACATGACCATGGTATATCCTGCAATGACCCACAGCTGAGAAATGGCATTTTTAAAAACACACTTAAACACATTTATTATATATATATATATATATATATATATATATATATATCTGGATGGATTAACCCACTCCAGGGTATGGGCTTACTGAGCATTAATCCACACCTGGGGGGGTTGGGATCACAAGGCAAAACTGAGTGATTTCAACCACCCAAGCATGGATTAATGCTCAGTAAACCCATACCTTGGAGTGGATTAATCCTCTTGTAATGTGGGCAATGTTTTGTTAGAGTTTTGCCTAAAGAAACAGCGAAATAAAGCTATGTGACCATGCAACTGTGGATATAGCAGACATTAATCCATGGTCAGGTGACCTGTTGGGATGAATCAGAAGACAGTATTTTAGGAACTCATGTTACAAATATATATGTAACCCCTCTGTCACCCTGGGTTACAAGAATCCCACTTAGATCTAGTGGTACACAAGGAAAGGCAGCGTGTGAGCCACCTGTTAAATGGGTTTCACACTGTCTCACTCTGTCCTCAGTCTCAGCTGAGCTGGAGGGATGACATCATATAGAATTCACACAGCAGCATAAGCCACATTGGAAAGCTGCAGCAAGGGGTTAGCTTAGAATGTTGGGGATTTTTTAGTGAGTTCCATGGTAGTCTTGGGCAGTGAGCTGTGGAAGAAGGAGGTGTGCTGCAGGAGGCAGCCCCTCAGAGCCTAGCTCTGATATAGAGCTACCCAGAAGTAAAGGGTGTGTCTTCTCACCCTAGAGAAGGACACAGAAGAAACCTGACATAGTGGTAGAGACCGCACCCTGGCTTGTTCCAGTGCCCCATCCCTGGAGGGATGGGAAGAGACCAACAATTCAGGGGCAATCCCCTGTCCCTGCTGAAGGAGGGAAAGCTGCCTGATGATTTGTAGAGAAAGTACTGAAGTACTAAGATGTGTTTTTCTTTGCCAGAAGCCCTGGGGCACCTGCAAACCAGTTTGGTGAGTCTGCTCTGCTATAAAGTCCATGTTTTCACCAAGACCATGTGTAAAGTATCTGCTACTGTGGGGTCAGGGAAGGACAGCCAAGTACAGTACTTGACGTTTGTGTAAGACTTAAAATGCAACTAAACAGTGGGGTCTATAGGGATGGATCAGCCACTTAAAGAACATTACAAGTCAGGACACCATTTCTTGAAGAGTAGAGTGTTAAATGTGATATATGTTTTGAGATAGCATTCTACAACCAGAGAGGTTCATAAGGAAAGGTGTTGATTCCAAATGAATGGCCGGGTATGGATTTGGGAGTGAGAGGTTTGAGATCCCCCCATCTGGAGTAACCAGATTTACCTCCACGGGTTCGCTTTGGGCACCTATAGCTTTCTTCCAGGCACTTGGCCAGTGTCTGCAGAAAGTACCCAGATGTGGGATTGAGGATGTTGTTTTCCCTTTGGAGCTAGGAAGTGCTCCTGGGTGGTAGAGGGAGCCACCAATAAATATCCATGCCATATGGAGAAATGTCCCAGTGCTGGCCGAGGTGCCATGCCAAGGAATCCAAGAGAAGAGTATCGGGCTGAGAACCCAGTGTGTTCAGAACCTGAGGGTTGCAGTGTTGTGAAGAAGATGCGTTCTAGTCTCCGTTAATCTGCATTACCAGAGAGTGTAGCCCTGTCGGGGTCCATCTATGCTTTATTATTCTGTTGTTATTGTGAATAAAAGCCACACTCTAGAATCCCACTCCTGGTTTGGACATTTCAGTTATTGCTTCCTGTGTCTGGATTACTTGTGTACACTTATGCAGAGGTTTCAAACCTAGCCAAAATGTAGAGCAACAGTTTTCTCCCCAAACCCAGGCAGCCAGGTAGTGGGTTACAAAAATGGTGGCACTGCGCATAAAAACAAAAAATAACATCAACCCGACCCCTGGTTCATATATATATAAAACAAGGTGCTGCGTCAGCATGTGGTCTGAAAACAAAATGGTTATATTAAATGCACGCTGAAAATAGAAAATCAAGTTAAAAATTGAGCTATAAATCGGTAGCTATTATGCCTTGTCTCTCCCACCATCACCTTTTGGTTTCCAGAGTCTGTCTTTATCTTGCCATTTATCAGTTCTTCTCCCAGAGCCTCACTCTTTTTTCTTTCCCTATATCTATCTATCTATCTATCTATCTATCTATCTATCTATCTATCTATCTATCTATCTATTCCTTATTTTAGATTCTCTCTATACTAATTTTTCCTTTTCTGTTTTATATTTCCTGAAGAAGACCAGGTCAAAATAGTGATTTTTAACTCTATTTTCTATTTTCAGCATGCATTTAATATAACCATTATATATATATATATATATATACAGTATATATATATATATCACATACACATGCATCAGACATCAAAAAAGAAACACACTGACACGTGTTACATGTAGGATTTATTAATTTCGCTTTAACTAGCAGTGCACAAACTGGCTGCCAGTGCTTCCAGAAGACTTCCACTATGCCAGCTTGCCCTTTATGCATGAATCCACCCCTCATTAGCATGTACTCCTTAAGAGGATTACTGTATGCAGTTTGTGTCGCACTAATGATGGCTTTTAATATGGCACCTGCCAAGCTCTCATCTTATCCTTGCCTTTATCCTGCCTCCCACCTTATACTTCAATAAATACAAACACCATACCCCTTTAAAGCAGCCCTACAATTCATTGTCTCCTTTGACTGTGTTTGTCTTAGCATCACTTGATAAACAAGCCAGCTTCTCCTTTAGGTCTGCATGACTGGACTCAGTGTGGGGGTGGTAGTGCTAGATGTCTGAGACTCTTAAGAAGTACTTTACATCTCATTTCTCTCTCTCTCTCTCTCTCTCTCTCTCTGTCAGGGAACAGTGAGTTACTCAATGAGTCACATAGTGCTTGGCACCAGTTTCATCTCGGGTTTGTTGTTACTTACAAAGTAAAATGCTTCATTCATATATATTTAAGAAAGATCTGAAAACATACTTATGGCAAATGGCCTTCTTGGATAAGTAAGTTAATTTTAGTGTGTCTGTATTTTTATTATAACTTATTATGTTTTAATATTTTATGTTATTATGGTACATTTTTATACATCTTTTGTAGATTTGTATTTGAAATCTGGAATTTATGATCTTAAAATGTTCAGCGCCTTGATACATTGAAAGGCGCTTTATAAATAAAATTATTATTATTATTATTATTATTATACACTGGACTGCAAAGCTGCATAATGTGCCTTTCAGATGTGGACGATAAGGCCACTAGATGTAGTCCCTCTGTGGTGCAAGATCAACTCCAGGGAAAGATTTTCTGATTCCCCCTTGGGTGGCCAAATGCATGCAACTTCACGGACCCTTAGTGCTGTACAGTGTTTCCATCAATAAGTTCTCTTTTTTTCAATTATTTATTTATTTATTTATTTATGCAGGTAATTGTATCTGTACATCTGAAAGGTGCTGGATTAATAGCACTGGAGACTGTAGCCCTCTGTTTATCCACAGAACAGGTACAATGCACTCAACTGCACCCTGTTCTCTGGTTGTTCATGTTTTCATGGGCAGACATGGTCGTCCAGAGACATCCATTGTCATCCCCCCCGCCACTGATGTCCATAGTAACTCCATCTATGATTTGTCCATGGTTCACGGACAAGATTGCCTAGCTGATGTGGTGGTTCAAGGTGGCCAAAGGGAAGAAGGAATGGGAGGATTATCAGGCAAAGTTAAAAGAGGCAGAGGTAGCAGTAAAGAGGACAAAGGCAGACAAGGAACTGTGGATCACTGTGATCACTGAAGGTATAAGGGAGGGGAAAATGAGTTTTTAGTTACATTCAGGAAAAAGGAAAGACTAGGAGAGGGATTGTCAGGTCAGCTGGGAGGGGGGTGGAAGACGATGCACTGAAGCCCAATATCCTAAACAACTACTTCTGCTCAGTGTTCATTGTTGAGGATGATGGACTTCTACCGTAAAATGGGATCAAGGCACACACACAGAGGGCACAAAAAATTGGGAGGGTGGTGATCACAGCATAACAAGTGGGGAAGGGATTAGCGCCCTTAAAGTAGACATGGCATGGGGTCTGGATGACCTGAACCAAAGGACACTTAAGGAACTTGCTTCAGAGCTAAACTTATTCCCAGATAAAAGAACTTACCCTGCTGGCTCTGTGGTGCTAGGCAATCGTCTGGCATGCTAGAGACTCGGGTTCGTGCCCCAAGCCCAAGACATCAGGAGCGGAGGCCAGCAGGAGGGTATAGGGCATCCATTGGATGCACTTCTCCAAGTGGGGTGGGGTGGGTTTGCACCACTCTGGAGAGAGAGACCCCTCAGTGACGCACGATGTGGCATGGGTGCACACATGCCACTTGTTCATCATGCCGGAGGGATGCTAGGTGTGGCTGCTGTGGGTGGGGGGACTGAAAACTGGAAAATCTCCACCCCATCAGACAGATGATGGCTGCTGGATCCCCTGTCACCAAAACAGCCGGAGGTCACCCTGGGCTGACCCCGAAGGCCCCTGGGATACATAAGTGTGCCTACAGGCACGTCTCTCCTGGAGAAAGGGACCCATCAGATAAAGGGTTACATCAGGTTACTGGGAGACCACCAAGACGGGGCAGCAGATGGTAACAGGGGTGTGGTGGCGGTGGTAAGGCACATGCGGCCCGAAGGGGAGGCTGGTCGGGGGTCAGGAAGAAGTAAAAAAAAAAAAGAACTCACCCTATTATATGATACTTAACTGAATCTTATGTTACTAAAGGAGAGAAGAACTAGAGTGGATTACCTTCAGTTCTATAACATAATAAATAATAACGAACTCAGAACATGTGGCATCATGCCTAAAAAGCTCCCCCTGGAATTAACATCCCATAATAAGCAATTTGAAGTATTTAAAACCCACACGAAGAAAAGGGACAATTATTTCACTGTTCGGGAACCTAAACTCTGGAATAAACTACCCCAATATTTAGTAAATATCACCAACTTCGAAACATTTAAGAAGGAATTTGACAAGTTAATGGGATATTAGGCAGTAAATGTTCCACACTGAGTGGGAAACAGTCTTGATGGGCAAATGTCTTCTTCTGTCTACAAGCTACCAAGTTACCAAGCTGGCAGGGCCCTTGTCCTAGATATTTAATGATTCTCTAGAGCTGGGGATAGTGCCAGGGGATTGGAGATATGTGGACATAGTCCCACTCCACAAGGAGGGACAACCTGGACCCAGAAAACTACAGACTGGTAAGCCTTACCTCTATTGTACCATTTTGTAGCAATCTTGTAAATGCGTCTCCAGGTCGGTCCTGAAAAAGGACCTTGGCTCAGTGTACTTACCCAGTGAACAAAGTAAATCAATCAATCAATCAAGCAATCAGTTGTGGGTAAACTGATGGAGACATTATTGAAGGAAAGCCTAGTGGCCTACTTAGAGGATAAATGGCTGCAGGACAACAAGAAGCATGGGTTTGTATCAGGAAGATCATTTCAGACCAACCTGATTGTGTTTTCTGACTGGCTCTCTAGGGCAGTTCACAGAGGCCAGGCAGTGGATTTGCTCTATTTTGACTTCAGCAATGCCTTGAAGTCCATGATGCACATATTGTGTGGGCCTGGGTGTTTTTAACTGATCTCCTCACTGGGTGCAGTGTGCTCCTTTTGTTTCTCTCAGTCTGTGGCCTGAGAGTGCACTGTAGTCCCTGCACCACCAGCGTGAGTTGATTCCAGATTCATACTGCACAGGTGGCTGCCAAAAAAGCTGGAAGGCTTGAATGTAGAGAAGGGATTAATCAAAGTGGGTGGGAAACTTATTAGGAGGAAGGCAGCAGAGGGTGGTGATTAATAGGTCAAATCTGTGGATGGGTGTCATGAAGGGGTGCTTTAAGGATCAGTCTTGGAACTAGAAAGCATGGGATGAAGTTGGAGGGAGGACGATTCAGAGGAAACGTGAGGAAGAATTTCTTCACAGAATGGGTGGTGGACAAGTGGAACACCCTGCCAGAGGAAGTGGTGGGGCTGAAACAATCACGGGATTTAAGAATGCATGGGATAGGCATAAATGAATTCTGGAGGTCAGGGGTAAGGGGCAACAGACTTCAAGGAAAACATAAACTGAACTTACAAGCTCAAATGGGCAGACTGGATGGGCCATAGGCCCTTATCTGCCGACACTGTCTATGTATGTATGTAACTGTCCTTTTGAATACATTCATTAGTGACATTAGGAATGGTATCCAGGGTAAGATGTGTCTCTTTGCTGATGCCAAATTGTCTGCAGCACAGCGGACAGTGAGGAGGGTATGAGGTAGCTTAAGAGTGATCTAGAAAGGCTTGAGAGGTGGTCAAACGTTTGGCGGTTGAGATTTAACACCAACAAGTGCAAAGGTGATGCACTTTGGCAATAAAAACCCATGCGCAGAGCATTGAATAGGAAGGGTCAAGCTGGCAACTTCAGCAGAGGAGAGGGGTCTGGGAGACCTCATCAGTGACTCACTCAAGCAAATCAGCCAGTGCAATAAGGTCTATAGCAAGGCATCTAGGATGCTGGAGTAAAGAGGGAGGGGTTTGACAGTAGGAGAGGGGGAGGTGATACTGCCCCTATAGAGATCACTGGTGAGGCCTTGCTTGGAGTACTGTGCCAAGTTTTGTAGTCATCACTTGAGAAAGGACATTGACAGGCTGGAGTCTGTGCAGCAAAGGGTCACAAAAAAATGATTTAGGTCTGGGCTGGCCCAGTGACGCTGGAGGCTGAGGCACTGGTCGCTACACTTTGCACCACACCGGTGACCCAGGTTTGGGAACGAGCCCGGGCCTCCGGGGCTAGCAGGGGAGAGAAAGGATTGAGCATCCAGTGGACTGCTCTCCTCTCTCAGGGAGGAGGGAGGGTTTGCCATCCCACTCATCGACTGCCCTCTGGCGTCAGCCAGGGGGAGATGTACGCTGGGAGGTGTCGTCATCAATGTACATCATCGGTGGGGGGGGAGGCAGAAGAAACTTGGAGGAAAAGGAGCTGGCAGGCTCCATGATGGCTGCATCAGAACCCTGTCTGGATCTCGATGCCTGGATTTCGCTCTAGGGGTGGAAGATGCCAGTGCACCTTCGTTTCGGCCATGCCAAGGGGGGTCCCATGGGAGATTTAGGGGTATCAGGCAGGGAACGGTGTGGCCAGAAACCAAATCCTCTGAGGAAGGGACTGGAGCTGCCTGCCAGGATCAGGGAAAAACATATAATAGAAAAAAATTATTCAGGCCAGCAGGGCAGAATAAGAGCAATCTGATCTTGAGGAGTGCAGTCTAATCTATTGCAGTCCTCCCAAGGACGTTGTTTGTATGAGTGGCCCAACTCATCATACAAGTTGCACTTTAATGGGTTTGGGCACCCAGACTCACATGGCCATAAGACAGGCATAGATTGCATAGATGCTTATCACAGGTGTTGCTCAAATAGGGCCTGGAGCCACACTTGTGACAGATTCAAGGCTGACCTGGATAAAAACATAGCCCTCAGTACCTGCCTATATAAAAACTTGCAGGCAAATGAGAGATACCTCTATCAGTCTGTTTCAACTGTACTTTGATTTTCCATCACCCCCTTCCACACCAAATCCTCGTCTGATATTGGATGAGGTGTATCCAAAATATCACACCGCTGCTTCAGCTAGTACTGAACATCTGCAGTGCTCACTCCCTCACTCCTAAAAAGTAAAGTTATGATTTTAACCATAGATTTAGTGAGGGGAATGACCAGAAAAGATGCCCAGGGTGCAGAGGTTTTAACCTATTCATATTTTGATCAAAATCTCTCTAATGTATAAACATTTTTGAAACTAATGTCATAAATTGCTTCTCCATGCACATGAATGAATGAAAAAAGTTCTGGGGCCCAAATGCCCAGAGAGTCCCATAGTGTGCTATACAAGACCATCCTCCAGTCAGGAGCGTTGTTCACATCCCCTATAAACTTTAAGCACACGGCGTTCCTGCGCTGCGCAGGCTTGCCCAATGTTTGAAATAGATCAGTGAGCTTAAACTGAGTGTTTGTCAAAGGCTCACCTTCAGGTTGAGGGCAGCAGTACCAGTTCCTGTTGTGGTGTTCAGTTCGTCGTCTGAAGGATTTTGTTCCATCAGTTGCTGAGTAACATTGGGGCCCATGCATTGGTCAGTTTTCTCGAGGGTTGCGGTGGCCAGCTAACAATGCAAGCTGCTACTGGTGAGACAGAGCCTGTAGATTGGGACCTGCAGCAGTATTGTCTGGTTGTGCAGTAAATAGATCCTCTGGTGAAAGAGTGCTGCCCTTGATGTTTCATGCAGCGGCCATAATGTCTTTTGCACTAATGGGTCCAGGTGAGGACCAATGAACTCCTTTATCATGCTGATACCAGCCTGCTGTAAAGAGCGGCCTCTGGGTTCCAGGTATTCTCTGTTGAAGGTCCTGACCTGCGACTGTCTCTGAGGTGCAGAGAGAGAGAGGGCACTGGATCCATTTGCCTGCCAGATGTAACCGAGTTATGCTCAATTGTTATGTTTGTTGCAGCATCTTCATTGGCTGTGACAGCTGTTGCAGAATAGGTAGCATCAGGAATATAACTTTGGGAGTCAGCATCCTGCCTTAGTAACTGCAGCATAAAGTTCTTATGTGTTTTGAATACCTGGTGCAAAAGTTCCTCCATAGCTGGTTTAGTTGATGTATTTTCTGTTGCTGGAGTGACTGGCTCTGGGTTCAAATCCGCCCTCCGGTGAGTCAGGGAGCACGGGTCCAAAACATGTGATACAATACTTTCTGCAAATATCAGCTGCTCATTGTCATTAATCATAGGATTTTCTGAACTAATAGAAGTTGTAGAGATGGAAGCTTCATGGCTATGCAGCACAACACCACTATCTCCTCGTCCTCCATCTTGGACGTCGGCCATCTTGGCAATGACTGACAAGTGCTCCCCCTACAGCAGAGTAGGGGAATTTCCTCAGTGTCCTGGCTAAATTTCCCCCATTCCTAAAAATACCACTAACAGCTTAATCTAGTTCAATGTCAGTTGGCATCCATCTGTATCCTCCCCCGGATGTGGCTGAAAATAGGAAGAACTGTCTAGTCCTCTTTCTCAGTCAACAAAAACTAAAAAAAAAAATAGAGTGAAAACAATTTTGCTGAGGAAAATAACCGAGCAAGCAATAGAGCGAAACTAAACAGGGCACCAGGCAGTTCGGGGGAGAGGGAGTGAGAGAGAGAGAGAGAGGCCAAAAACACCGGCCATGAAGTATGTGCTGCCACAAGTCAGAGACATCAAACAGACATCAGGGAACCTCCACCAGCCCCTCAGAAATAGGCCACTACCCACATATGTGATGGGGGGCTCTGCCCCATGCCCCCCATGGCGGAGGGCTGTGCACCCCCAAAATATATATAAACAACTCCACCCTTTCAGACACAGTGGGGAAGCAGAGACATACCCACAGGGGAGCAGGAGTGGATGTGGGTCACACAACACCCAGTCACAGCTAACACATGCACCACACACCCTTGCTCTCCCAAGACACATTTACCCATTAGCATGGCCACACTTACACATGCTCCAAATACCCAGTCATGCATATTGCGTTCACCCTCATGCATTTGCTCACATCATCCCACGCTCATTCCTCCACTCTATTGACGGCATACTCTGCAGCCACAGGGATGTTTCAGTTACAATATGTGCAACTAAGATTGCCAAGTTAGGAACTTTAATGGACACTACTCTAGTAATCAAAAATACCTCATTGTATAACTAAAGTACAGAACTATACAGAAAAGTGAAGATACACACACAAGCACATTCATAACACACTGGCATAAATATACATACACACAAGCTTAAGCATAATCATGCAAATGTACACATTCATGAGCAACTGTGTATGCACACATACATGCATAGTTGTATGCAAATATGCCCACATTCATACAGACATATGTATAGTCATATGTAGTTACACACATTAATACATCACAAGCATGTGCACACTACGCATACACACCAACACATACATATTTATATGCAAATACAAATATTTATGCTACACACACACATATGTACACATACACAGACTGAAGTGCACCCACCCAGGTTGAAGTCTACATCATTCAAGGACTATATAGTTTCACTTTATGCCCTTCCCAGGCAGTTTAGTTATCAGAAATCACAAGACCTACAGCCCAGATATGGGTTAGAGACATTTTATAGGTTGGAGTAAAGTAATTGTACAGGACAGAGTGTTTTTAATCTCAATAATATAATATCTCTGATCTATGAAGGACTTGTTTACTAGGCAGTGCTTTCCTAACTTGTCCTGAATGCCTGTTTGCTGTAATGGAAAACTCTTTCAAAGAGGACCTCTGTCCAGGCCTGTAACTGTCATTGCTGTTTGGAGACTGGTACTCTGAGTATTTCAGACATGTTTAGCTGGGGCAGATGACGTGCCTTGCTGACTTCCATTTCCATGAAAAAACACAGTAGTATTTATAATGGGAGCCATGTGAAGCATCATCTTGAAAACATATTGCAAAACATCCTGGGGGTCCTTCAAGGTCAACAAGAAGGAAACCATCTGCAAGGTCTCCCTGAAATGTGTTAAAGCAGCAATGTTCTCTTTTGTCAAAAAATTAAAAGCAAATTTAAATGTAATTTGATTGTTATTTTTACTCTGCACCTTCTGGCAGCCAATCTGAATTCATCACAACAGTAAAACATTTATATACACAGTAAGAAATAAATACACATTCAAAAATTAACAGAATAATCTTTACTATGATACACAAAAGCAATACAGGTCCAGTGTACAAAGAGCATCAATTGAGAAACAGACTATACATTCCTAAAATGTTCCAAAAAGAAGTAGTTTTTTAAAACACCACCTCTGTTTGACAGCTGATTATTACCAGGGTCACTGGAAAATTGCAGAAAAAGTTACCCAAAAATGTAGAACTTTTTTTTCAAAAATTGAGGGGAAATTGCAGTTTTACTACACATCCTCAGTGTGCCAGAATAATTCTTTTATTGTTTTCTGAAACATGTATGGGTCAGCATACCGGTCCGGTAACGCTCTTTGAGGGGAGTAACCCCAGTGTGTCTGTTGGCGGTACTGGACGTATCAAGTTGGCCATTGGAGTGTTTGGACACAGGTGACCTATTAGTGCGCTATAACGACATGGTGCTGAGGGTCATGGATTCCATAGCTCCTGTCCGTGTTCCCCCCTTCCTCTCTGTCCTCAGTCCCCTTGGTTTGATGGGACTTTGAGGGATTTGAGGAGAGTGGAGCAAAGGTTGGAATGTTGTTGGTGGAAATCCGGCCTGGAGGAGGACAGACTTAGGTCAATCACCCATTATTCAGACTATCAATCAGAAATCTCCCATAAGAAGGCAGAGTTCCTATCCAGGGAGATAGCTGCAGCAAAGAATCGACCAGCTCAGCTCTTCCGGACTGTGGACAGGCTGTGCAATCCAGCCTGCCTTCGGGGTCAGAGAGCTTTCTCACAAATAAAGTGTGATGAGTTTGCTCGGTTCTTTGCTGATAAGGAAGGTGTCCTCAATCAGGTCAGAGATCTGCGTAACACATTCAAATGAGTATGGCAGTGGTCAATGCGAGGCCACAGGCACTTGGTCTGTCTGGACAGACTTTGACCAGCCAGCGAGTGTGGATATCATGAAGACTGTTCAGGGCTTGTGACCCACTTACTGTAGTTTGGATCCTGGTCCTACGTGCCTCCTTGTAGGGGGTATGCATGTGATTGGACTGGTCCTTGCTGAGATAGTCTGGTGCTCGTTGGACCAGGGGGTGTTTCCGAAACCCTTGAAGGAGGCTGTTGTGACACCCCTTTTAAAGAAAGCTTCCTGCGACCCAGACTGTCTTGCGAACTACAGACCGGTCTCTAACCTGCCCTTTTTGGGCAAGGTTATTGAGAAGGTAGTCGCGTTGCAGCTCAAGAACTTTCTTACCACCCTTGAAGTCTATGATCCTTTCCAGTCTAGTTTCAGGAAGAGGCATAGTACCGAGATGGTATTGATTCGGGTACTTAATGATCTCCTAATAGCGAGAGATCGGAGGAGGCGTTCGATCCTGGTCCTCCTTGATCTCTCTGCAGCATTTGACACCGTGGATCATGGGATGTTGCTGGAATGCCTGCGGCTATTCTGTGAACTGTTGGGGACAGTTCTCAGATAGTTCCGTTCTTTCCTCACAGGCAGGACTCAGAGGCTGGCATCAGGAATTTTTTCCTCGCCCCTTCGTCCTGCCTTGTGGGGTGCCACAGGGTTTTGTGCTTTCTCCCATGTTGTTCAGTGTATATGTTGCCATTGGGAGACATTATAAGGTGGTATAGTCTGAGTTTTCATTACTATGCAGATGATACTCAGCTCTACATGTCCTTTGTACCTGAACAAAATAATGCAATCTCTGTCTTTAACAACTGCCTCACTGAGATTCAGGACTGGATGAGCGCTAACTGGTTAAGACTGAATCCGGACAAGACTGAGGTGTTGGTGGTGGACCCAGGTCAGCGTGTAGAGAAGTTGACTCCTGGGCAACCGCCTGGCCTTGTGTTAGGGGGTAACCAGTTGAGACCTTCTGAACGGGTGAGGAATCTGGGCATAGCGCTTGACAGTGAACTGATGCTTAAAGTACAGGTGTCAGCAGTTGTCAAGTCCTCATTTTACCATCTGAGAAACACTGCCCAGATAAACCACCTTGTTCCATACGATGACCTTCCTATATTGGTTCATACCTTTGTGTCCTCTTGTCTTGATTACTGCAATGCTCTATACCTAGGGTTACATGGTGTGGATCTCCATCACCTGCAGCTGGTGCAGAATGCTGTGGCCAGGTTGTTGACCGGGTTGTCAAAAACTTGCCATGTCACACCTGTGCTGCGTGAATTGCACTGGCTGCCAGTACAGTGGAGGATCACTTTCAAGGTCACGTTGCTGACCTATAAGACCCTACACAGGCAGGGACCGGGTTACTTGCAAGACCTCTTTCGGCCCTACCACCCCCTCCGCCCACTCCGCTCCACTGATGAGGGATTGCTAGAGGTTCCCAGGGTCCGTCTTCAGTCATCTGGGGCCAGGGCTTTTTCTTTTGTGGCTCGGACCCTGTGGAACTCTCTACCTCATCGGATTAGGAAGTGCTTGTTCACTGACACTTTTAAAGCCTCTTTGTAAACATATTTATTTACTCTGGCTTTTGAAGACAATGTTTAGTTTATTTCTGCTGCCTTTTTAATTTTTATATATGTTTTTATTAATTGAATATTTGTTGCTTTGTCTATAATGTATTCACGCTTTGATTTTTGAAAAGTGCGTTATAAATAAATTTTGATTGATTGATTGATTAAATAATTATATTGCAACTTATACACTTTCAACATGAAGCACCATTTGAGTTCTTGAAAGGAACAGTAAATCCCTGGATAGGTATTGTCTAAACTCTAAAAACAATTACCTCATGCAATGCTAACTATCAGTAGTAAATACATCCAGGAGCAATATAGTTTGGCAGTTTCTAGATGTGTAATAATGAACCTGATCACTAACTATTTAGAGTGCTCCCCTATAAAAGGTAGCTGCAAGGGCTACGAAGTCGCCAGCCCTCCCAGCAACAAGGAGCAAGGACAGCCTCGGGCGTTGGGGTCACGGACCCCCCCCCAAGAACCACAAGACCGGGGAAGCGAGAAAGCTGGTAGCGCGAGGGGCCCTACGGTTGCCAGCCCTCCCAGCAGCAAGGACAGCCTTGGGCATTGGGGTCATGAACATCGCGGACCCCCCCCAGAACTGCAAGACTGGGGAAGCGAGAAAGCTGGTAGCCACGAGGGCTACGAAGTTGCCAGCCCTCCCAGCAGCAAGGACAGCCTCGGGCGTTGGGGTCGTGGACCCACCCAGAACCGCAAGACCGGGGAAGCGAGAAAGCTGGTAGCTGCGAGGGCTACGAAGTCATCAGCCCTCCCAGCAGCAAGGACAGCCTCGAGCGTTGGGTTCGCGGAGCATCACGGACCCCCCCCAGAACCGCAAGACCGGGGAAGCGAGAAAGCTGGTAGCCGCGAGGGCTACAGTGCCGCCAGCCCTTCCAGCAGCAAGGACAGTTTGACGCTGGGGGTCATGGAGCACGCGACCCCCCCAGAACCGCAAGACCGGGAAGGAAAGCTGGTGGCCGTGGAGGGCTACGAGTTGCCAGCCCTCCCAGCAGCAAGGACAGCCTCGGGCATTGGGGTCGCATGAGCATCATGACCCCACCTCAACCCACAAGACCGGGAAGCGAAAGGCACGCTGGCGAGGAGCTCAGCCTGTGTGTGGACTGTGAGCTCACCCTTTCGTGTCTGTGTGGGCAGGTCGGTGTGTGGTGAAGGCCCTGTTGGTGCTGCGCGCCAGCTCCCCACCGCCCCCACCATCACCCTTGGTCAGCTCATAGTTTTATAGGGTGAGTCACGTGATCGTGTGGGCGTAGAAAACAATCAGCCCACTTTTCCATTAGCAGGTTATCTGCTTGCTCCACTAGTGGCCACTACACTGTACATGTCTCCCTGCTACAGCATAACAATGATGCTTCTAGCTCTCTCTCTACTCCTGCTTGGCTTTCCAATAGCCTCCCTCCCCCCAACCTCTTGCCCCCCTAAGGCAACCACTGTCACATCTCCACCTCAATGATTTAATCACAGGGCTAATGTGCTCATCCACACTCTTACAATCAGCACCAACTAGCCCCCCCCAACTGGATAATAGGAGCAACCATTCTCCCCCTTCTCTCTCACCCAGACTGTCTGTGCTATGCTGTTTCAAGGCTGACCTGCTTCCGTCAGTACCTCGCCCACATAAATGCCATCGCACATACAGGACCTCTCGGCATAGGTTCTTACAGCTTGCTTCGCTACTCCTGCTATTAGCAGGTGATATTGAAACTAACCCCAGCCCTACCCCTCCTACAACACCAAACCCTCTGGCTCTACCAAAGGGCCTAAAAATAATGCACCTAAACATTTGTAGTGTCCTCAACAAAATTCCAGAATTACAACTATCCATCCTATCACTTCGCCCTGACATCCTGATACTCTCTGAGACGTGGCTCAAACCCAACACCCTGATTCCTCTGTTGCCATTCCAGGATACTCCCTAACTAGGCAAGACCATATGGGTAAAAAGGGGGGGGGTGGCCTAGCTATGTTTATTTCTGACAAGCATCAGTTCACCCCAGTCCCCACACATACTCCCTCGCCACAAATCGAGTCCCTAACTGTCAAAATTGCTCTGCCCTTCTCCACCCCGGTGTATATAGCAGGATCCTACTGCACCCCTAACACCCCTATACCAAGTATATTGGACCACCTGGCCAACTTAAAATCCGCTGCCGCAACAGGAGAACTATATGTCCTAGTGGACTTCAATTACAACTGGCTTGCAACTGACTGCGCCAAGCTACGCTCCAAAGTAAATGCCCTAAACCTCACACAACAAATATCCCAACCCACCAGGCTAAATCTAAAAATGCACAACCACTCCCTTCTGGACTGGGCACTGACCACACACCCCCATAGGTCAATAGGAGCAGGCTTACTCCCGGACTCCCTAAGTGATCACCATATGGTTTACTTAGTCAGAAAGTACATAAACCCTCCAACTCCCTCCCGGACCCTACTAGCCAGGTCCTTCAAATCACTCTCCCTAGCATCACTTCTATCGGATCTGACCTTGGTGGACTGGTCCTTCATCTCCCTGGCCCCTATTATTGACGTTGCACTTGACAACTTCAAATATAGCTTCCTGAATGTCTGGAACCTTCATGCACCACAAAAAAAAACTAGAGCTAGGGGTTCCCACCTCCCATGGATCTCCGCTGATATCATCAGCAAATGCCGCACCAGGGACCAGGCATGGAAAAAGTACAAAACAACTAGCTCCCATCAAACTTTTCAGTCTTATCGAGCCCTTCGTAACTCCTGCACGAAATCGATCCGACTAGCCAAACAGAACTATTTTTCACTGGCCCTTAGCACAAATCTTAACCACCCAACCCAATTCTGGAAAACGATTAAATCACTCCTATCCACGCCTGTACAACCACCTACCCCGGCCCTATCCATCCTAGGCTCAGCTGTCACTGACTCCTTTGAAGTTGCCTCGGCTTTTAACACCTTCTTCACCAACAGTGCTTCCTCCCTGGTACAGAGCCTACCTCTTTCCCCACTCAAGGCAACTACCACTCTTAACTACCAGCACACCCCTTCTCCTTCTGACCTGTCTCCGGCAAGTCTACCAAGCACTGTGTAACCTAAACCCCAACAAGGGTAAATGACCCTCAGGCATGGACTCCAGACAACTTCAGCTCTCAGCCCCTGCTATTGCCGCCCCAATAGCCAACTTGATCAACCTCTCCTTCTCAGCGTCAACAATTCCCACAGCATGGAAGCTGGCAACTGTCATCCCACTTCCTAAAGGGCGGCACCCCTCCTCTCCTGGGAATTACCATCCCATCTCCCTTCTCCCAACTCTGGCAAAAATACAAGAACAATTTATCCTTGCTCAGTTCTCCCAATACTTAGTCGAGTCCTCTTTCTTCACCCCTTACCAATCAGGCTTCCGCAAATCTCATTCCACTGTCGCCTCCCTATTAAGAGTCACAAATGATATCCTCTCAGGTATGGACAAAGGCCATATCACCTCAGCCATCTTCATCGATCTGGCCAAAGCCTTTGATACCGTCTCCCACACAATCCTACTGGACAAACTAAAGGCTGCCGGCCTATCCGACCTTGCCACTAACTGGTTTCAGGCGTAGCTGCATGGCAGATAGCAAACTGTGAGAAGTGGCTCCAACATATCGTCCCCCCTCCCTATCACCATGGGAGTCCCTCAAGGTTCAGTCCTGGGCCCAATCCTTTTCTCAGTTTTCCTGAATGAACTACCCAAGTCTGCTCCCATTCTGCTATACAAATGTATGCAGACGATACTGTGCTTTACAACGCTGGCCCACCCGCAGAAGCAGTGCATGACCAACTGCAGCAGGATGTCAATGCTGTTCAACATTGGCTCAGATCAAATCAGCTTTTCTTAAATGCAAAAAGACAATCTCCCTTAACTTCATTTCCGCTTGTACCGACTCACCCCTTTCCTAACCTGGACCTTGCCTTAGAATTCTGCACCTCGTTCACACCTCAGCCGCCTGGCTCGACCAATATCTAGACTTCTCAACCCACATAGACTCCCTTCACAAAATTGCTTCCTAAACTGGGGGCCCTCTATTGTAACAAGGCTGCCTGCCTACCGGTCGAAACAAACTTCGATGCAAAAATGATACTTCCAATTTTTGATTACGGGGATGTAGTCTATGGCACCACCTCACCTTCCACTCTGACCAGCCTGGACACACTCTTTCATTCTTTCTGCCGCTTCATACTGGAAAGTCCTAAACTGATGCACCACTGTGTCCTATATAACTCCTTGGCCTTTCCCTCACTCTCAGCCCACAGACTAATCCACTGCTCAAGAGTTGTGTGCTATGGAAAATATCTTCATTCCTGCATCGTGAGCTCTGGATACTCTCACTCGTGCCTTCGGCACTCATGAGTGTCCAGAACTCACTCTGCAGGAATGAAGATATTTTCCATACCACACTCCTGCCCTGCCCATCATGTATTATATATATATATATATATATACTGTATATATACACACATACACACACACATATAAACACATATACATTTATACATACACATATATATACATACATATATACATATACAGTATATACATACATATACACATAAATACAAAATCACACATACCCCCATAATGCAAAGCATCATGGGCTATATATGCATATCATCACAAAATGTAATGCGAGTTCAACTTTAAGCAGGAATGCATGGTGCCGAGAGGCCTCTCACACAATCTGCAAAGGGTGCTAACAGAAGACACAGACATGTGTTTCATCCTACCAGGACTCATCAGTGTGCCTCATCTGTATGACTCCACAGTGGAATAAACCAGCTACCCCAAGTTGGTCTATTGGGTTTAAGTTGTGGAGAGCACAATAAAAACAAAAAACAAGCTAAAAGACAAAGAACCTTAGTGCGTAAGCACTGAGGCAAGGGTTACCCTAAAGGGCATTGGCCAGGAAGCCAAGTTTCAAAGAAATACATACCCCCATAATGCAAAGCATCAGGGACTGTATATGCAAATCACCACAAAATGTTATGCTGGTTCAACTTTAAGCACGAATGCATGGTGCTGAAAGGCCTCTCACACAGTCTGCAAAGGGTGCCAACAGAAGACACAGACATGTGTTTCATCCTACCAGGACTCATCAGTGTGCCTCATCTGTATGACTCCACAGTGGAATAAACCAGCTACCCCAAGTTGGTCTATTGGGTTTAAGTTGTGGAGAGCACAATAAAAACCAAAAACAAGGTAAAAGACAAAGAACCTTAGTGCGTAAGCACTGAGGCAAGGGTTACCCTAAAGGGCATTGGCCAGGAAGCCAAGTTTCAAAGAAATACATACCCCCATAATGCAAAGCATCAGGGACTGTATATGCAAATCACCACAAAATGTTATGCTGGTTCAACTTTAAGCACGAATGCATGGTGCCGAAAGGCCTCTCACACAGTCTGCAAAGGGTGCCAACAGAAGACACAGACACATGTTTCATTCTACCAGGACTCATCAGTGTGCCTCATCTGTATGACACCACAGTGGAATGAACCAGCTACTCTATGTTGGTCTATCAGGTTTGAGTTGTGGTGAGGCCAGTAAAAACAAAAAACAAGCTAAAAGGCCAAGAACCTTAGTGCATAAGCACTGATGCAAGGGTTATATAAGTATATATACATATATACATATACTGTACATACACACACACACACATATATATATGTAATAGATAACCCACTCTTAGGTGTGCAGTCATGCTCTGACATATGAACGCCTTGGTGTGTGCTGTTATACATGAAAGAGTGGGTTATCTGTCTTATAAAATGGCAAAATTGTTTTGGGGGATTAAAAGTGCAAGTGTACAGTCACGATTTGATATATGTACAGTCATGTGATGTGTTTTATACAATCAGAACATTGGATTTGGATATTGATGATCTCCCCATTTTATAAATATATTTATAAAATGGGTAGGAAAATTATGTCTGCTGATTTGTTGGAACACATCACATGACCACGTGTATGTCAGAGCGCAACCACACGCCTGCACATTTACCCACCTTTAAAACAATGTTGACATTTTATAAGATAGATAAACCACTCTGAGGTGTGCAGTTGCACTCTGATAAACAAACAACTTGGGTGGTTGACACCAAGGCGTGCGTATATCAGAGAGTGACCGCACACCTCAGAGTGGTTTATCTATTACATATACACACACACATATATATATATATATATATATCCACACATATACATACACATACATACACACACAAACACATACACATACACACATACATATATATACACACACACACACACACACACATATATATATTCTTTGCAAAAATGTTGTTAATGCACGGTTAGGCTAACAACACCACAGAAATGGAAATGAGATGTTATCTATCATTTCACCTATCTACTCCACTGCCAAGCAAAAGAAAACAAAATTAGGATTTTGGGTCTCCAGAGTCTTAGCAAATCAGTGGTGGGTCCTCCTTGGTGTTGACAACCCAGTGCTCACTCCACACCCCAGCCTGCAGCCTCCAGGTAGGGAGCAGGATGGGGAACTGCAGCCATAAGAAAGGTTGTCCAGCACAGTACCATCCAGATGGTGAATCACTTTGCACCCTAGAAGAGATTCAGGCAACAACACTCACGGGGGGTCCTGGTCAGTCAAAGGAAAGGGCACGACAACATGATGGTACCCTAAGGGGAGCAAAGCTACCAGGAAAGTCCTAGTGGCGCAGTCTCATTGACTAGGGAGTAGAAAGGTGGTGGAGGTGGGATCAGATGGGGAGGGATGGGCATCAGCCACTCAGAATTTAGAAAGGATAGGGAAGATGGTGGAGAGGGAGCACAGGGATCTGGTGGTTTTGGTGTACCTGTGAACCACCAATCCAGCAAACCAATCAGTGGAGATTGTAATGTGGAACTTCCATAGACTGGGGGACATATTGGTGGCACACTCAGCCTCCCTGGCCTTTTCTGAAGTCTTCCATGTGTGAAGCAGGCAGGGGAAACAGAATAGGATAAGGGGCGAGGTAATAGAGGGGTGGTTATGAGGAGGGGAAGGGAGGATGGGGTAGCTGCAAGTTGAGGCGCTAGCTGCACAATGAAGCAGACTCGATAGACCATGAGGCCTGTTTCTGCTGGCATTTTGTATGTTCATATGTAATAATGGAGTTTAAGGGCTTGTGTCAGGAAATGGGGTACCACTTTGTAGGGGACTGGGGGGACTTCTGGGAAAGGAGACTGTTCAAGGGTGACAGACTCCACCTGATTAGAGAGGGGGCCAGCACACTGGGGCAGAAGTTTGATGTCTATATCAGACATTTAGACTGCAGGGGAGTTTGCGTCTAGGGGAACTGCAGTGGAAGGTGAGCAGAAGAAGATCCTAGATAGTACTCCCCAACATCTGGGGGATTGTAGCAGCAAAGAGGGTACAAAGAGAGCTGTAGTGTTTACTGGACCAAGGGAAGGGGAATAAGAGAGGGGGAAGCAAAGGGCGAAAGCACCAATAAAGTGGGGAAAAGACAAGGAAAACAAAAGGCCAGTAGCAAAGTAGGTTCATGGGTCAGATTGAAGGGGGTATGCCTTAAAGCCAGGAACCTAAGTAGAAAATTTCAGTGAGCTTCAGGCACTGATGACAGACACTGATAATAATGACTGGAAGGTGAGGGTCCCTGGTTATTCACTATTCTGGAGGGATAGAGAAACTGGTAGAGGGGGAGGAGTTGCCCTTTTTGTCATGGAGGGCATCAAGGGAGGAGAAGATGGGTGCATTAATGGTAACAATGGGGAGGCAGAGTCAATAAAGGTGACAAGTCACAGCAGCCTCAAGCAGAAAAGTATGCTTGGGAGTGATCAATAGGCCTCCAGGGCTAGAAGAGGAAAGGGACAGAGAGCTCAAGGAAGAACTTGAGAGAGTGGTAGCAAAGGGGCAGTAGTAGTGGTAGGAGACCTGAACCTGCTGGACATCGACTGGGATGTTTCGGTGGTCAAGACCACCAGAAGTCAGACCTTGCTGGACGTCTTCTAAGACTGTCTACTGGTACAGCTAGTTAAGAAACCCACCAGGCAGACTGCAGTCCTTGATGTGGTGCTCACCAGCTCCAAGATGGTTGGAGCTGCAGGAATGGGGGAGCTGCTGGGTCCTGTCAAATTGACCTGACAGCATAGTATACGCTGGCACCCTTGCAGATGCACTAAGTGATCACACCCCAATCTACTGCATCTGGCGATCTACTAGTAAACCATCTCCTCCTCCTAAACTCATCACTTTCCGCAACTTGGCCAACTTAAACTTAACAGAGTTTACACATGATCTCTCCTTGATTGACTGGTCACCCATTTACATCTCTACCAATGCACAATCGGCATTTGATTACTTCCTTGCACAGTTTGTTCTGCTCCAAGACATCCACGCTCCACGTATTACTTGTCGTATTCAGGGGACAGAGACTAAATGGTTAAACAAAGACCTACTCACCCAAATAAGGGCCAGGGACAAAATGTGGTGGCACTTCAAAGCCTCTGGGTCCCTGACTGACTATAACAACTACCAATCTCTGAGAAACACCTGTAAAAGAAACATTCGGTTATCGAAAAGCCTTTTCTGCAAAAACCTACTTACAAAAGCAGCAGGGGACTCTAAGAAGTTCTGGTCTACCATAAAAACCCTCCTTGGAACTAATTGTACGGCCCACTCAAGTGATATGTTGATAAATAATGTACACTGCAATAATTCACTGACTATAGCTAACGCTTTTAATCGCCTCTTTTCAGACCTAACCAGCTACCTGACCTCTTTCACGCCTGCACACACCACTTCCCCCTTCAGTGTTACTGAACCTCTTCACACATATCCTCCCTTCAGGTTCCGGAGTATAACAAGAGCAGAAGTTCTAAAACTTCTCCTCTCTATCCCTGACAATACCAGCTCGGGCTCAGATGGTCTGGAACCAAGGCTCCTAAAAGCTGCTGCCCCACTTATAGCCTCTCCCCTAACCAAAATCTTTAATCTATCTCTATACCATGGTCTAGTTCCTAATATCTGGAAAATAGCTAGAGTCACACCCATCCCCAAGAAGGGTGATCCGAAAGAAATTAAGAACTACCATCCCATAGCAATTATCTCCACTCTTAGCAAAATCGTGGAAAAGCTAGTGGCTACCCAATCCATTGAATATCTTCAGAAGTATAACCTTCTCTCCTGTTCCCAGCATGGCTTCTGCAAAGGCCACAGTACTTTCACTGCCCTACTTAAACTCACAAACGACATCTATGCTTCCATGGACTCTGGTCTTATGACAGGCGCAGTTTTCATCAATTTAACCAAGGCTTTTGACCTGGTTAACTACTCCCTTGTTCTTTCTAAACTACGCTCCCTAGGCTTCTCCACTGATGTAGTGGCCTGGTTCAACAGCTATCTGTCTGACAGAAAGCAAGCAGTAGTCTTTAACTCAGCCATGTCAGACCTTTCATCTATACATGATGGCGTGCCTCAGGGCTCTATACGTGGCCCCTTGCTCTTCTCAATCTTCATTAATGACATCCCATTGCTTGCACCCTCCTGTTCAACCCTGTTATATGCAGATGACCTTGTTATCTACCATAGTGCAAGACGTATTTCTGACCTAAACTACCCTCTTGCTTCTGACTTCGCAAGCATTCAATCCTGGCTAGCTGAGAACAAACTTGTTCTCAATACTAGCAAGACCTACTCCATGCCCTTTGGCTCACCTGCCAGACTTAAAGTGAACCAACATGCCCTCAAAATCTCATGTGCAGATGGCTCTCCACTGGACAGTGCCAGTTCCTTTAAATATCTCAGCATTACTCTTGATTCATCTCTTGATTTTGACCTACACATTTCCACCACCTCCAAAGCCATCAACGCTAAAATAGGAGGTGCATGCTGCACTAGTTATGCCCTCACTCCATCGGCTAGACTAGCTGTGGAACAAGGCTTTCTGCTCCCAGCCCTGGCCTAGGGCTCAGCCACTTACATATCTGCCTCTAAATCCTCCCTGCTAAAATGGGACACCACCTATAATAGCATCTGCCACTATGCCTCTGCATCCCCATGCTTAAAACATCACTGCCAGCTCTATGCTGACCTAAATTGGCCTTGACTCTCTGCCCATTGACTTCAGTCTTATGGCTCACTGATTGACTGCATTACTAGATCAGGACTCCCCTATCCTTGCCTCTCTTCTACATTCACAAACTCTCAACTATGGGCTTGATCTGCTGACCAAACCCCTCTTTACATACCTAGGTGCAAAACCAATATGGGTACTCGTGCCTTCTCTTACACGACACCTAAGTACTGGAATTCCATACCTCAAACTTTACGTCAAGCTCCCACCCATGCTAGTTTTAAGAAACTTTACTGAGATCATCTGCATACTGCTAACCCCTGCACTTGCTTTCATCCACCTTAGATCATCTGTTCTTCCTGCCCTCTGTTAAATTTTGGAAATCTAGCTCTTATCACTGCATCCATTTCTCTTAAATCCTCCTACATGTTTCCTCTCTTCATCTGTTTCCCATCACCCCCCTTTTTTGTTCTCTCCTCTTCTTTTACCACAATTGGCACTTATTGTTCTTGTCTGTGTATATTATTTCTCTCACATTCTTTCTGATTGTACTGTTATTCTGTCTAAAAGTATTTGATGGTGTCATACCGAACAATGTTTTTTTACACCAAAGTTTGAATGTTTGTGAAATCCCACCAAACTATGTTACATTTTTCATGTGCTGCATCACAAGTATACTCATATATTTCAAACTGTATCCTCCCGGGTCATGCCTGAAAATAGGCATGCCTATGCCTAGTGCACCCATCCAGTTACCAAAAGCAAATAAATAAAATAAATAAATAACAGAAACCATAACTGGTATGAACTGGCTCTTGGGTCTGGCAAACCACAATTGAGAATTGAAGTTCTTGACTTTAGAATGGCAGATATTGATAGGTTGAAGGAGCTGGTCAGGGATAATTTAGTTGGGGTGGAGGGCATAGGTGGGGTGGAAGAGAGATGGGAGACAATTAAGGGGGCCATTCTTGAGGCATCTAAGGAATGCATAAGAATGGCAAAAATAAAAAAAAAACAGGTTTAAGAGTCTATTATGGTTCTCGCCAAGGGTCAGGAAAGTGCTGAGGGCCAAAAAGAAGGCCTTCTATAAATACAATGAAAAGCAGGGGAAGGTAGAATGGGAGTCTTATGTACAAAAACAATAGGGAGGCAAAGAGGTCCATTAGGGAGATGAAAGCAAACACAGAACTGCATATTACGAAGGGGGTCAAGAGTGGGGAAAACATTTTTTTCAGATCTATTAGTAAAAAAAGGCAGGGGAATCATAAGGCTAGTAGAAGGGGTAGGGTGCTAGAGGAGGATGGGCAAAAGCCTGCTGTTATTAATGACTACTTTTGCTCAGTTTTCACTAGGGAGGATGTCAGGTTCCTGCCAGAGAGTGGCATGAAAGTGGCCATCAAGGGACTCCCGTAAATGAGACAGCCAATATTTACTAGTGAAATGGTCTTGAAAGGGCAGGCTTACTTTATGATATACAAGGCCCGGGACCAGATGGGTTGCATCTGAGGATACTACCAGTGGAACTGGCTGAGCCACTTGTAGGTCTATTCACCAGCTCACTTAGGATAGTGGAAGAGCCAAAGGATTGGAAGGCAGCGGATGTAGTTCCATTCCATAAGCTTGTGTTTGGGGGAGGAGGAGAGCAGCCAGGGAATTACAGCCCTGTCAGTCTAACCTCTATTGTGGTGATTCTGATGGAGTCACTGATCAAAGAGGACCTCGTAGATTACCTGGAGGGCAATGGGCTCCAGGATAGTAAACAGCACAGTTTTGTGGCAGGGTGGTCTTGTCAGACTAACCTGATAGTTTTCTTTGGCTGGGCGATGAAGGGATAAAATAGTGGTCACGCTGTGGATTTGCTGTAGTTCAACTTCAGCAAAGTTTTTGACTTGGTACCTCAAAGCAACTGTTCAAGAAGATGGACGACCTGGGTGCGGCTAAACCCAAATCAAATAAAATCATTTTTATTTTTATAGCGCCTTTCAAAAACCATGGCGCTGTACATAAAACCAATCACATCAGGTAAAAACAGAACAGAAACAATAAAAACAAATCATCCATATTTCGGGAAGACTAAATCAAATAAATAGGTCTTTAACTTGACTTTAAAAGTATCAATGGTCTGGCATTCTCTCAACTGATGAGGTAGAGAATTCCACAGGGTCGGAGCCAAAAAGAAAAAGGAAAAGAAAAAGGCACAAGAGCCAGAGGTCTTCATATGTACCCTGGGAATCTCTAGCAATCCCTCTTTGGCGGATCAGAGAGGATGGAGGGGGAGGTAAGATATTAAGAGATCTTGCAGGAAACTGGGTCCCTGTTTGTGTAGGGCTTTAAATGTTAGCAAGCCAACCATAAAGGTGATCCTCCATTGAACAGGCAGCCAGTGCAGCTCGCGGAGCACAGGTGTAATATGACTGGTACTAGCGGTCCCAGTCAGATGCCTGGCCACCGTGTTCTGCACTAACTGCAAGTGGAAGATATCAGTCCCTGGTAGCCTTAGATATAGGGAATTGCAGTAATCAAAACGGTAGTGACAAAGGCATGGACCAGTGTTGGAAGATCTTCTGGGGGAACAAGATGTTTCACCCGGGCGATATTCCTCAGATGATAAAAAGAGGATTTGATGAGAGCTGACACCTGAGATTTTAGGGTCAGACCTGTGACACTTGGCCAGCTGGTTCTGATTATTCTATGATTTTTGTAATATAGGATGTGGTATGTGACCTGTCTCACATGAGACATCCTGTGCTCCTGGGATAACACCCCCTCTCTCAGGTTTCAGTTCTAAGAACAGGATATATGTTAACCTGAAAGCCAGGAGATAATTAAAGACTAGAGAGACATAATTAAGGGTCTTCTGTTTATCTGACTTAATTGTAGCTGACCAGCTGCCAGGATAGAGATCATAAACTTTTATGATGTTTAGAGGAAGAAAACATGTTATATCATTTTGGTGCTAAGTCATAAAAATCCTCAGATGTTCCATGGGAAGAGGAAATGCTTGAGATCAAAGAGGGAATTTAAAGACTGTCACAATTTGGGAAAATTAGGTTTTTACTGAAGTCACAGTATTTAATACACCTCTTGATAGGACATCCTGTTTTATATATTTTTTTTATATTCTGAGAGGAAGAGCTAGATGACCTCATGGAAGGGGTTGAAACACAGCATTTTAAAATTGTATTCTGTGTTTCATCAGACACATTCCTGTTGTACTCTGAAGAAACAACAACTTCTAACTTAAGCACTGTAATACGAATACATTAGATACAAAAAGTCTAACTGGATGTTGGTAGGAATTTGTACTTTTACTTGTTTTCTTTTATGTGATTGTAGGTTTTGTGATGTATGGTTCTGTGTTTACATTTTACATATTTTTATCCATTTTCTTAGTAAACTTCTAATTTTAAAGAGACTACCTGGTGTGCCTTTGAAATTCTTTCTTTTCTGTGAAGTATATATGGTTAAAGTTGACACTGTGCATAAGCTTAATGGTATACCAAACTAGGAAAAGGTTAGAATTTATCTAAGGTCTTTCATAGAGTTTTTAAGGGTTCATTTTGTATACCTGGTTAGGTGCCCATAGGTGAAAGATATCTGGCATTCCCTGAAGCACTGAATTATCTGAGCCTGTACAGTTGGGTATGCCAGCAAGAGGTTCACAGTTTGAATCCCTCCAGAACTTGAGATCAAAGGTGATTCGGACCCACAAAACAGACAGAAGGGTTACCTTGTTCTGTTACCCTGTTCACAATACTGCACTCAGAGGTTGGTACTGTGGGAGCAGAGGGCCTGACCTGCTGAGTGGGATTGTAACAGATTGGTTGGCAGCAGTGCAGATAATTTTGGTAATACATGCTTTAATTGTTCAGTATCTCAGCTTGATACTATACAGCTCACTTGCAAAATAAGGCAGTGATTTATTTTAAAAAAATAAAGGAAACAGAACTATATCATTTGGCTTACAGTCAAGTTCCTACCTGTTTTATTTTTTTTTCTAAAGTGCAAGTTAGAGTAGCTGTAGTAAGGGAAGAAGATGGCTTCCAACTACAGTGGGCACACTGCAGACTACTTAAAGCAGTTGTGCAGGCATGGAGGAGTCCTGATGAGGTGAAAGCCACCA
Source organism: Neoceratodus forsteri (assembly GCA_016271365.2). Lineage (NCBI taxonomy): Eukaryota > Metazoa > Chordata > Ceratodontiformes > Ceratodontidae > Neoceratodus > Neoceratodus forsteri. The sequence goes on from CM057451.1 coordinate 513,057,047, forward strand.
AGCAGAACCTCCGTGGATGCCCTGATGGTAGCAGATATCCAGAACATCGAGTTACAGACAGTGACTGTAAGGGACTGAACCTTGAGTGTGGAAGAGCTAGCGGCCAGTGCAGTGTCCAGATCCAATGAGAAGGGCAGCAGGACCAGTGCCAGCAAAGGGCCACAGCAGCAGGGGAAGGTCACCAGCAGTCTGGAGCCCGAAGTACTCAGGCTGCAGATTGAGTTGCACAGAATGGATCTGGAGTTCCAGAGAGAAGAGAAGAGAAGAGAAGTGAGAACAGCGAGCTGCAGAGGAGAAGAGGGAGTGAGAACAATGAGCTGCAGAGGAGAAGAGGGAGCAAGAACAGCGAGCTGCAGAGGAGAAGAGAGACTGTGAACAGCGAGAGGCAGACCATGAGGAACATGACCGCTACAGGCAACATAAACTGGAGATGGTACGACTCCAACCACCAGCACCACAGCAGGTAAGTGGCTTGGGTTTATCTGGAACTACAGGACTGGGTTACAAATTGAATTCCAAATTGATAGCTGAATTTAAAGAGGGAGAGGATATGGATGCCTTTTTAAATTCTTTTGAAAAAGTTTGTATTCAGGCTAAAATTCCTAGAGAGTTCTGGAGCTTCCAGCTATCCCCGCTACTTACCGGGAAAGCTTGGGATGCATAGGGTCAAATGGACAATGAGGACAGTAATGATTACAGCAAACTTAAAGCCGCACTGTTGAAAAAATTTGAATTAACTGCTGAATCATACAGAGCTAAATTCTGTAAGCTCAGGAGAAGCCCTGACATGAGCTGCGAGGAGCTAGCCACAAAACAACATCAGTTGTTAAAACGTTAGTGGGAAGGAATTGAAGCAAACTCTGTAGATAAAATTGAAAATATGATTCTGTTAGAACAGTTTTTCAGGGCATGCCCAGCAGAGCTGAAAACCTAGCTGGAGGACTGAGATCCCAAAATAGTGCAAGAGGCTGCTGAACTCTCGGACTGCTATGCCAAGAGCAGACCTGCTCTGAGAGCAAATGGGGTGGGCATGGCAGCTGAGAAAGGGAAAAGCATGCCTTCAGGGCAGCTAAAACCCTCACTGCCCCACCAAAACCAGTTAGCCCAGGTTTCAGAGAAAAGATTTCTCTGAGAAAAGAAATGAATGTTGGTTGTGTAAAGAAACTGGGCATATTGCCAGACAGTGTCCCAAAAGGGTGAGCAATACACAACCGGGGGCTAGAAAAGAAGTGGGTTGTTTGTGTGTCCCTGGAAGCATGCCTGTGAACATGAGGAAACACATGCACCCAGTCATGGTGAATGGTGTACAGACGCAAGGGTTAAGGGACACAGGAGCATCCCTGACATTGGTAAAAGGGGATCTGGTACAGCCTGGTCAGCTTATACCCAATAAATATGTCACTATACAAGACATTACAGGTGGGGAGAAAACATTTCCCCTCGCTAGTGTTCTTCTAGACTGGGGTGAACCAGGGAGAACTGTGCAACAGGTGGCTGTAGCCAAAACCTTAGCAGTGGATGTCATCCTTGGCAACAATCTCCAACAGGGGATGGTGCATGCAGTTTTCCATAGCCAAGTGGCAAGGGAAAATTGTAGTTCCCTGAACCCCACAGAAGCCATTGTGGAAACCACTGAGAGGGTGGTTTCCCCAGCCTGTGTCTCCTGATATGGAGACTAATAAAAAGGGGGTAGAAATTTCCCCAGTAGCAGTTAACCACACAGCTATAGAGGGTTACTCTGAAGAGGGAGGGGTGACCCATTGTCAGAGGGTTAGGAATGATAGTGATCCTTAGTGCTCTGACGCTAGTGCTAGGGACTCTAGTTTAGAGACTGACAGGGACCTATCCCATGCCTTGAGAATGTGTGAGAAGTTTGCAGCTTCTCAGAGAAGCGACCCTAGTCTGGAAAAGCTGAGGGCCTGAGCAGACTCTGATGGAGCACAAGGAGGTGACGGTAAACATAAGGTTTATTGGGAAAATAGACTGGTGTATACTCAGGCTGTGCAGACAGAGGGAGGGGTGATAGGCAGACAGCTTGTTGTTCCCCAGAGGTATCGTGAGCAGTTGCTCAAGATTGCACATGATATTCCCTTGTCTGGTCATCTGAGAATTGCACACACTACAGCGGTTGGCCCAGAATTTCTATTGGCCCAACTTCACCCAGCAGGTGAAGGAGCATTGCAGGTCTTGTCACAGGTGCCAAGAAATAGGGAAGCAGGGCAAGAAAACCCAAGCTGCCCTAATTCCATTGCCCATTATGGAGGAGTCATTCCAGAGGGTGGGAATGGATATTGTGGGGCCTTTAAATACCCCCAGCTCCTCAGGGAAGAGATTCATCTTGACTGTGGTGGATTATGCCACCCGGTACCCAGAGGCAGTTGCCCTATCTTCACTGAGGACAGACAAATTGGCAGATGCCTTACTTGGGATTTTCTCCCGTGTTGGGTTTCTGCAGGAGGTCATCACTGATGGAGGGGGTTCCTTCATGTTGGATCTCATTACATTTTTGTGGGAGAAGTGTGGGGTGGTGCAGAGATGCACAACACCATATCACCCACAAGCCAATGGGCTTGTGGAAAGATTTAATGGTACCCCGAAGTCAATGCTCTGGGTGTTTGCTGAACAGCATGAGAGGGACTGGGAGAAATACCTTCCCCACCTGTTGTTTGCATATAGGGAGGTGCCCCAATAGTCAACAGGATTTCCCTCCTTCAAACTCTTATATGGACGCTGGGTACATGGGCCCCTAGACTTGATCCAGGAGGACTGGGAAGGCAAGCACGCCACCCAGGGAACTCCCATAGTGGATTATGTCCTTAGGTTTAGGGAAAGGCTGAAGGAGTTTATGGGGACAGCTAAAGAGCAACCTGGCAGCTGCCCATCAGAAACAAAAAGTGTAGTATGACCACAGAGCCAGAGCTTGCTTGTACATGGTGGATCAGGAAGTCATGGTTCTTATTCCGGTCCGGAAAGACAAGCGGCAGGCTGAGTGGGTAGGACCATACAAAGTACTTAGGAAGGTTAATGATGTGAACTATACTATAGCTACCTGACAGAAGACAGACAGAAAGGATGTACCATGTCAACATGATGAAGCCATATGCTAATAGGGCTGACATGGTGTTTGCAGTGTGTAGTCCTGGGGAGGGAATGGATGAAGGAGACCCCCTTCTGGACTTGCTGGAAGAAAGCAAGCAGGAGTCTTCTGTGGAGGCAGTAAAATTGTCTCCCCAGCTGGCCCCGGACAAGATCCAGAAGTAATGGAGATTTTAGCAGACTTTGCCCCATTGTTTTGCACCAAGCCTGGACTAATCCCCTTAGCGACGCATGATGTAGAGACAGAGACACAGACGCCCATACGGTGGACAGCATATCGGATATCAGAGGCTGTCCAAAAGGACATTAGGAGGGAAGTGGAGGAGATGCTGGATTTATGGGTAATCCAGAGATCCCACAGACCCTGGGCCTCACCTATAGTCCATGTGGCCAAGCCAGATGGCTCTACTCATTTCTGTGTGGACTATCATGGACTGAATGCAGTCACAAAGCCAGATGCCCACCCGATGCCCCGGACGGACGAACTCCTGGATAAGTTGTGAGGGGTGACCTACCTCACGACCATTGACCTGACCAAGGGATATTGGCAGGTAGAGTTAACAGACAGAGCTAGGGAGAGGTCGGCCTTCATCAGTCTGATAGGCTTATTTGAATTTAAAGTAATGCCTTTTGTAATGAAGAACGCCCTGGCCACTTTCCAACGATTGGTGAACCAGGTGTTAAATGGTGCTGAGGAGTGTGCCATTGGTGTACCTGGATGGCATTGCCATCTTTAGTGCCAGCTGGGAAGAACATCTGTCCCACCTTAGGGAAGTGCTGGGCAGGATACAAAGGGCTGGGCACACTGTCAAAGCTGAGAAGTGCCAGGTGGCCATGGGAGAAGTGACATACCTCGGGCATGTGGTAGGCTGGGGACAGTTCTGTCCTAACCAAATGAAAACAGAGGTGATCCAGGCATGGCCCAGACCAGAAATGCAGAAGCAGGTCAGGAGTTTTCTAGGGACAGCAGGGTACTATAGAAAGTTTATACCCAATTACAGTGCCCTGGCTGCTCCCCTGTCTGACCTGATAAAGAAAAGGATACCAAAGAAAATAACCTAGGGACCAGCCTGTGATGAAGCCTTTACCAGACTGAAGGAGGCCCTGTACAATGCTCCGGTATTGACAAGTCATGACTACAGAAAACCCTTTATAGTTCAGACTGACGCCTCAGATGTGGGTATTGGGGCAGTTCTGAGTCAGACACCCAACCAAGAAAAGATCACCCGGTACTGTACCTGAGTAAAAAGTTACTTCCCAGGGAGCAGGCATACTCTACTGTGGAAAAAGAGTGTTACCTGACAGAAGACAGACAGAAAGGATGTACCATGTCAACATGATGAAGCCATATGCTGGGATGCATAGGGAGAGGCATCACCAGTAGAAAACAGGAAGTTGTTATCCCTCTGTACAGACAGCTGTGGAGACCCCATCTGGAGTATTGCATGCAGCTCTGAAGACCCAATCTCTGCAAAGACATAAACAAGATGGAGGCAGTCCAAAGGAGATTAACTAAAATGGTGCAGGGTCTGCACCAGAAGCCATATGAAGAGAGACTTAAGGAGCTTAATATGTATAGCCTTGAGGAAAGGAGGGGACATGATAGAAGCTTTCAAGTACCTCAAGGGAATCAACAAAGTCCAAGAGGATAGCATCTTTCAGAAAAAGAGGTGTGCAAGAACATGGGAGCACAATTTGAAGATGGGGCGTGGCTCAGAGGTAATGTAAGGAAGTATTTTTTAAAGAGAGGGCTGTGGATGCATGGAACGGCCTTCTGGAGGAGGTTGTGGAGTCAAAAACAGTGGTGGAATTCAAGAATGCATGGGACAGACCTAAGGCAATACTAGGGGTGGGGGTAGGAAGAAGTAGGCTGTTGGTTAACTAGGATCTGCAGCTTATCCATTAGGTAGGGAAATGGGCAGACTGGGTGGACCAAGCAGTCCTTATCTGCCATCAAATTCTATGTTTCTATGTCATGTCTTGCCATAGTGTGGGCCCTAAAGAAACTGGAGCCATACTTATATTGGCAGCATTTTGTGGTTCAAACTGACCACAACCCCTTGGTTTGGCTGACACAAATGGGAAAAACTAATCGTAGATTGTTAAGATGGAATCTTGCTTTGCAAGGGTATGACATGACAATCTTACATAGGGCTAGAGCGACCAATCAGAACTCAGATGGCTTGCCTCATGTCTATGAGGAGTAACTGATTTGGGAAGCTCATCCCATGCAGGGAATAGAGCCCACAAATTCAGTCTAGGTAGGGAGGATTGTGACACTTGGCCAGCTGATTATGATTGTTCTATGATTTTTGTAATACAGAATGTGGTATGTGACCTGTCTCACATGAGACATCCTTTGATCCTGGGATAACTCCCCCCCACCCAGGTTTCAGTTCAAAGAACAGGATATATGTTAACCTGAAAGCCATGAGATAATTAAAGACTAGAGAAACATAATTAAAGTCTCCTGTTTATCTGACTTAATTGTAGCTGACCAGCTGCCAGGATAGAGATCATAAACTTTTATGGCGTTTAGAGGCAGAAAACACGGTATATCACTTTGGAGCTAAATCATAAAAATCCTCCAGATATGTGCCATGGGCAAAGGAAATGCTCAAGATCAAAGAGAATTTAAAGACTGTCATAATTTGGGAAAATTGGGTTTTGCTGAAGTCACAGTATTTAATATATCTCTTGATAGGACATCCTGTTTTATATATTTTTTATATTCTGAGAGGAAGAGCTAGATGACCTCATGGAAGGGTTGAAACACAGCATTTAAAATCATATTCTGTGTTTCATCAGACACATTCCTGTTGGACTCTGAAGAAACAACTCTAACTTAAGCACTGTAATAGGTATACATTAGATACAAAAGTCTAACTGTATGCTGGTAGGAATTTGTACTTTTACTTGTTTTCTTTTAAGTGATTGTAGGCTTTGTGATGTATGGTTCTGTATTTGCATTTTACATATTTTTATCCATTTTCTTAGTAAACCTCTTATTTTAAAGAGACTACCTGGTGTGCCTTTGAAATTCTTTCTTTTGCATGTGAAGTATATATGGTTAAAGTTGACACTGTTCATAAGCTTAAGGGTATACCAAACTGGGAAAAGGTAAGAATTTATCTAAGGTCCATCATAGAGTTTTTAAGGGTTCTTTTTGTATACCTGGTTAGGTGCCCGTAGGTAAAAGATACCTGGCATTCCCCAAAGAGCAGAATTATCTGAGCCTGTACAGTTGGGTACGCTAGAAAGAGGTTCACAGTTTGAATTCCTCCAGAACTTGAGACCAAAGGTGATTCAGACCCACAAAACAGACAGGAGGGTTACCCTGTTCTGTTACCCTGTTCACAATACTGTGTTTGGAGGTTGGAACTGTGGGAGCAGAGGTCCTGACCTGCTGAGTGGGGTTGTGACAAGACCATCATCAAAAATAATGCCCTGGTTATGCACCCGGTCTGAGGTAAGAAGCGGTACACCATCAAGCAGCAAGCCAGATGACTGTCCAGCTCCTAAACCCACCCCCAGGCAACCCGGGTCCACAACCAACACTTTAGTCTTGTCTGGATTCAGTCTTAGCCAGCCTGAACTCATCCAGGCACTGATTTCAGCAAGGCAATTATTTAGTACGGATAGTGTACCATTCTGTCCAAACAGAAAGGACATATACAGCTGAGTATCATCTTCATAGCAGTGAAAACTCAGACTATATCATTTGATGATATCTCCCAATGGCAGCATGTACACCGCAAACAACATCGGGGCAAAAATGGAACCCTGCGGCACCCCACAGAGCAGGGAGTGAGCGTCAGAAGAATTAATTCCAGTGACAACTCTCTGACACCTGCCTATGAGGTAAGAAAGGAACCATTTAAGGACTGTACCAGAAAGCCCACAAAAAAGCTGCAGGATATCCAACAGTACCCCATGGGCTACAATGTCAAATGTGGCGAGAGGTCAAGAAGGACCAGAATGGTACATGCCTTTCGATCTCTAGCCTTTAGGAGATCATTCAATACCCGGATAAGAGCAGTCTCTGTGCTATACTTCTTCCTAAAACTAGACTGGAGACTATCATAGACATTGTGAGTTGTAAGGTGATTGTCCAATTGCAGCGCAACCACCTTTTCAATAACCTTATCAACAAATGGTAGGTTAGAGATAAGCCAGTAATTAGCTAGACAGTCTGGATACAAGGAAGATTTCTTACGAGTAGTTGTATGACCGCCTCCTTCAGGGGGTCAGAGAAAAACCCACTCTCCAAGGACTTCCAAACAATTTCAGCAAGGATCGGGCAGATAACATCTACACATCCCACCAAGAGGGGTGTAGGGCCCAGATCCAAACTACAACTGGTTGGATGCAATGTTTGGATGATCTTCACAATGTCCATGAGTTCAGGCCAGCAAAAGTCCGACCAGCTAGACTGAGTGTAAGTCACTCCCTGTCGATCACTGCAGTCCCTCAAAGGAGAGGTCGGACAGATGCCAGACCTGATGCTGGCAAACTTATCTGCAAAGAATTGAGCGAACTCCTCACGTCTCAGCTGAGAAAAAGCTTCTCTGGGCTAGAGACAGATTGGATTGCACAATCTGTCAACAGTCCGGAAAAGCTGAGCCAGTCTTAACCCATAGTAAATTGAGGTGGGTAGCTGGCTAAAGAGGAGGCAGCAGAGGGTTGTGGTCAATTGAGTTAAATCAGAAAACAGGAAGGTTACGAGTGGAGTTCCACAGGGATTGGTCCTGGGTCCGGTCTTCTTCAACATGTTCATCAGTGACATTGGAGAGGGAATCCAGGGCAGTTTGTGTCTCTTCACAGATGACATAAAGTTATGTGGGAAGGTGGGTAGTGATGAGGGAATAAGGGAAATGCAGAGAGACCTACAAAAGGTAGAGGGGTGGTCAAAGGTTTGGTAGTTGAAATTCTATGCCAAAAAGTGCAAGGGAATGCACCTAGGGAACAAGAATCCCAAGACAGAGCACTGGATGGGATGGGAGAGACTTAGCATTACAGCGGAGGAACAGGACCTGGGAGTTATCATCAGCAGCTCACTTAAGCAATCAAATTAGTGCAACAAGGCCTATAACAAGGCTAACTGGATGCTGGGATGTATCGGGAGGGGTACTGATAGCAGAAGAAAGGAGGTAATACTTCCCTTCTACAGAGCCCTGGTGAGACCTCACCTGGAATACTAGGCCGAGTTCTGGAGTCCTCACTGCAGGAAGGATAAGGACAGGTTGCAGGCAGTGCAGTGCAGAGTAACAAAAATGATTCAGGGCCAGCAGGGCAGATCCTATGAAAAGCATTTAGAGGCACTGAATATGTACTCACTGGAGACCAGAAGGAAAAGGGAAGATATGACAAAGATCAAACTCATTAAAGGAATTAACAAAGTGAACTGTGGGGAACAATTTAGCTTGAGCATTAACTCACTGTCTCATGGACACAAGAGGAAATAGGAGGGAGATTCAGGACACTTGTGAGGAGGGGTATCAAAGAGCCCTGGAGAGACAGGGGCAGGAGGGTGGAAGAACAGTGAAAGCATCTAAAGAAAGCCTTACTGGAAGTAACAAACCAATGCATCAGATGGTGTCCAAAGGCAAGAGAGGAGAAAGCCACTGTGGTTCTCAAGGGAGGTGGCAGTAAGTCAGGAGCAAAGGAAAGGGTTCAGGAAATATAAGGAGACCCAAAGGGCAGAGGACAAGGAGGAGTACCTACAGTGTTTAAGGGAAGTGGGAAAGGCAGTAAGGAGAGCAAAGGCATGGACTGAGGAAGGTTTAGCACAGTCAGTTAAGAAAGGAGACAAGACATTCTTCAGGTACATCAGCAAAAGGAGGAAAAACAAGAAGGGGGGGATTGCAAGGCTCAAGGGAGAGGAAGAGGAATACTAAGAGGGTGACATGGTAAAGGCAGAAATACTGAATATATATTTCTGTTCAGTATTCACAGAAGAGGGGAAGGGACAGGGGCTACAGCAGTACAGCAGTTGCCAACGGGGTGAACAGGTGGACAATAGTCCATTCACAGGGGAAAGAGTCCTGCGGGAGCTCATTAAATTGAAGGTGGACAAAGCGATGGGACCAGATGGCATACTGATTAGACAGAATTGTCCACTCAGGAACGCTCCCCGATGCCATCTCGGACCACTCGCCAATCTACTGCATATGGGGCACCTCCTCACACAAAGTCCCTCAGGGTGATACAGATGAGGGACTTCTCCAAGCTCAGTCTAAAGGATTTCCTCAATGACTTCCGCTGCACAGACTGGTCTGGGGTCACGGCTACTAGCGACCCTGTTGCAGCCCTAGATCAGTTCCTAGCCGTTTTTGCACCACTGCATAACAGTCATGCACCCCTCACTAAAAGGAGGGTGAGAGGCACGGTCACTAAGTGGCTACATGGGGGACTATTCTCCCTCATGAAGCTGAGAGACAAATGGTGGGTGAAATATAAAATCTCACGCAACATTAATGATCTCATCGAGTACTGGCAGCTCAGAAACTCCTGCAAGAGTGCCATACGTGCTGCTAAGGGCGAATTCTACAAATCTGCCCTGCTTGCTACAGCCCATAACCCCCAGCATTTCTGGCAAAACGTTAAAAACCTGGTCAGTGGGTCTGCCAAGGAAATGACCCCCGACATCAATATTGGGGGGGTCTAACTGCAATAATCCCCACACTATTGCCTCTGCTTTCAACAGCATATTCACTAACCTGACCTCCTCATCGTCATCCCGATCCGCTGCACCTACACAGACTGACGGGCTCCCCCGGCCTCCTTTCTACCTCAAAAGAATCTCAGTTGGGGAGACCAAGGCACTCCTTGCTGGGCTCTCCCATCACATGGACGCTGGTCACGACAGCCTCAAGCCAAAACTGCTGAGCTTGGGGGCCCCTCTCCTCACCAGGCCAGTCGCACACATATTTAATGCCTCACTTATCTCAGGGATCATACCTGACATTTGGAAAGTTGCCAAGATTGTCCCTGTGCACAAACAAAGAGACCCCAAGGATATGAAAAATTACCGCCCCATCACCATACTCTCGGCAGTCAGTAAGCTCCTAGAAAAGGCTGTTGCCTCTCACCTCTCCCACTACCTTCAGGAGTATGCAGTTCTCTCCCCAGCCCAGCATGGCTTTAGGAAGTGGTATAGCACATCGACAGCACTTGCTGTAGTTACCTCGGAGATCTGAACAGCCACTGACCAAGGCAAACTGACCGGAGCCATCTTCGTGAACGTCTCTAAGGCCTTCAATCGTGTTGACCACTTCATCCTCCATTCCACTCTACAGTCCATTGGATTCTCCAACCGAGCCCTTGCATGGTTCTCTGACTACCTTGGGGGAAGGCAGCAATATTCTTGCTTCAACTGCCCCCTCTCTGCCCTTTCCCCTGTCACCCTTGGGGTCCCCCAGGGATCCGTCCTCAGACCCATTTTGTTTTCCCTGTACATCAATGGGCTGCCCTCCGTTGCTACCCAAGGGCACATAACCCTATACGTGGATGACTTTGTCTCATTGTACAGTTCTCCAGACATGTCTAGCATAAACACGAGCCTGAACTTTGACTTGTCAAGTATCCAGAACTGGCTGGTGGATCACAAGCTCACCATCAACCTGGATAAGACCCTGGCCATGCTCTTTGGGTCTTTGGCCAAAACCAATGCCTGCCCCACACCCCTAAAGATTTATGGGGCTAATGGTGCCCCCTACTGGTCCCTGTTGCCATGAAGTACCTAGGCGTTACCCTCGATCCGTAGCTGGATCTTACAGTGCACCTTAGAAATGTCTGTATGGTCACTAATGGGAAGCTTGGACTTGCATACAGGGCTAAAGATTGCCTCACCCCAGCTGCTCATCTCGCCATAGCCAGGGGGATACTCCTGCCCACACTCTGCAACGGGCTTGTAGCCTTTGCCCTGGTCCCAAACTCTAGCCTAGCTAAGTGGGATCTGACATACAACAACATCTGCCTTCGCCCTCTCCACTTCGCCTCACGCATCATTGTGAGCTTTCTCCAGGCGGAATGGCTCCCCCCAGAAAAATACTGTGCGTTTGTCCTGGGCAACTTTGTTGACAACATAGTCAGAACATCCACTCCTCCTGCACTAGCCCTCCCCTCAAGCATGACACCCTTGCCTACAACCTCACGATCTGACAATACTCAGGTCCGCCTGGTTCCTAAGACCCGCACTCTCACTGGCGACCGGGCCTTCTCAACCTGCATGCCTGAGGCTGTGGAACTCCTTCCTGCACTTGTAGTGCATCTCCCTCCATCACTGCTTCAAAACCTCATTCTGGAACTTCCTCAAATCCACAGCTGCCTATCTTTGTGCTTCATAGCTCTAGAAACGTCCCCTACTCCTCCGGATACTCTAGGATGATTGTGTGTTGGTTCGCTGCCCATGGCTAATCTATGATGGTTACCTGTACTATTGCACTTAAGCCCTCCTGGGGCGGGGAGGGTGACCCTGGCTAGCACTTCCCACCTCTAGCTGCTCATGGAGGGTAGCGTTTCTCTCTAAAGATAGGCGCCCATGAAAGATCATGTATTTTGTTGTACTCCCTGTCATGGGTGTTTTCCTGGTGCTCACCCTCCTCCCTACTGCCGATTTATAACTTGTTTGCTGTATACCTTACCTTACTATGTTACCCTGGTTACCCGATTTTTATCTTGTTTGCTGTATACCTTATCTTGCTATGTTTTCCTGGTGCTTACCCACCTCACTACTGCCGATTTATATCTTGCTTGCTGTATACCATACCATACTATGTAATGACATGGTACCTTATTGCTGTTCCACCCACTTGCACGTGGGCCTGATTGTACCCTGTCCCTGTACTGTGTCTCCTATGTGCTCTGTAACCCCCTGGGTCGCACCTGAAAATAGGCACATGCTGTCTAGTGTGCTAACCTGGTTAACAAAAGCAAATAAATAAATTAAAAGAACTGCAAAGGGAGATAGCAGAACCACTGGCAGCCATGTTCACAGAGTCATTCAACACAGGGGTGGTACCAGAGGATTGCAGGAGGGTCCAGCCACACCAATCCAGCAACAGGGAGGAGGTGGGAAACTATAGGCCAGTCAGCCTCACCTCAGTAGTGGGGAAGATCATGGAGACATTGCTTAAAGTAAGGATAGTGGGTCATCTAGAAGACATCTGAGCCCAGGACCATAGGCAACATGGATTCACAGCTGGGAGGTCATGTCAGACAAAGCTGGTTGATTTCTTCGACTGGGTGACAAAGGAAGTAAATCAGGGTGGGGCAGTGGACATTGCTTACCTTGAATTCAGCAAAGCCTTTGACACCGTCCCACATAGGAGGTTGATAAACAGGCTGGGTAGGCTGGGTATGGGGTACAGGGTGGTAAACTGGGTTAGAAACTGGCTAACAGACAAGAGGCAGAGGGTGCTGGTAAATGAGGTACAGTCTGGGGAGAGGTAGGTGACTAGTGGGGTGCCTCAGAGATTGGTCCTGGGGCTAGTCCTGTTCAATGTCTTCTTTAGCGACATGCAGAAGGGCTGGAGGGAAAGGTCTGCCTGTTTGCAGATGACATCAAGATCTGTAACAGACTGGATACCCCAGAGGGGATGGAGAAAATGAGGAGGGACCTGGAGAAGCTTGAAAAATGGTCTGAGGACTAGCAACTGAAGTTTAATTCAAAAAAGTTCAAAATAATAGAAACATAGAAACATAGAAGTTGACTGCAGATAAGGACCGCAAGGCCCATCCAGTATGCCCATTTCTTTTTTCTACCTTATAAATGTGCCATCGGCCTTTGCTCTGTCAGTGGCCTATCTATTCATAGTCATTTGTATTGCTCCCTTATGCCTATCCCACGCCTGTTTGAAGCCCTGCACTGTATTCATAGCCACCACTTCTTGTGGTAAGCCATTCCATGCATCCACCAGCCTTTCTGTAAAAAAGAATTTCCTCACATTCCCCCTTAATCGGTCCCCCTCTAATCTCATGCTGTGTCCTCTTGTCCTGCTATTTAACATGTTAGACTCTTTCACTTTGTTAATGCCCTTAAGGTGTTTGAATGCCTCGATCATATCACCTCTCTCCCTCCTTTGCTCAAGGGTATACATATTGAGCTCTGTTAATTTGTCCTCATATGTCTTCTGATGCAGTCCCTGCACCATTTTGGTTGCCCTTCTCTGGACTGCCTCAATTTGGTTAATGTCCTTGTGAAGGTGTGGCCTCCAATACTGCATGCAGTACTCCAGATGGGGCCTAACCAGTGTCTTGTAAAGAGGGATTATTACCTCCCTCTTACGACTTGTGATACCCCTACTAATACACCCTAACACTCCCCTAGCCTTACCTACTGCTTTAGAGGTCTCCTTTGTGACTGCTAGCAACTCCCCTCCCAGCCTATAGGTGGCTTCAGGGTTTCTCTTCCCTACGTGCATGATCTTGCACTTCTTTGCATTAAATTCCAGTTGCCACTATTCGGACCATTTTGCTAGTTTATCCAGATCTCTTCTCATTCTGCCCACCCCATCTGGATCATCTGCTCTGTTGCAGATCTTGGTGTCATCTGCAAACAGACAAGCTTTACCCTCTAGTCCATCTGCAAGGTCACTAATGAAGATGTTGAAGAGGACTGGCCCCAGGACTGATCCCTGAGGTACCCCACTTGTGACTTGCATCTCTTCTGACTGTATGCCATTTACCACCACTCTCTGTTTTCTGCCCGTCAACCAGTTTGCCACCCAGTTGACCAACTGACCCACCCGAGCCTACCAGCTAATTTATCAATCTTCTATGTGGAACAGTGTCAAAAGCTTTGCTGAAGTCAAGGTAGGCGACATCAACTGCTCCCCTTGGTCCACCACTCTGGTTACCCAGTCAAAGAAATCTATGAGATTAGTTTGACAGGACCTTCCTTTTGTAAACCCATGCTGTCTTGGATCCTGTGCCCCTATGGATTCCAGGTGTTGCACTATCCTTTCCTTAAGGAGTGCCTCCATAATCTTGCCCACTACTGAGGTAAGACTGACTGGTCTGTAGTTCCCTGCCTCCTCCCTGCTACCACTCTTGTGAGCGGGATCACATGAGCCCTTCTCCAGTCTTCTGGGACCTCTCCTGTGCTCAGAGACTCATTAAACAGTTCTGCTAATGGCTCTGCTAGTTCCACCTTTAGCTCCTTAAGTACCCTGGGATGTATGCCATCGGGTCCCATTGCCTTATCCACCCTGATCTTAGCAAGCTCTTGTAGGACCCTTTCTTTTGTGAAGGGTAGTGCTCACCTCCCTCCCCTGTGTCCATGATGCTGAGCTGTGGGCCCTGCCCTACCTTCTCTTCAGTAAATACTGAGCAAAGTATCTACTTAGCATAGATGCCTTTACAGGGTCCTTCCTCCTCACATGCTCCCTTTCTCCATTAAGCTTAGCAATACCCCTCTGGACTTTCTCCTTTCACTAATGTATCTATAGAAAGTCTTGTCACCTTCTTTTACTGTTCGTGCTAGTTTTTCCTCAGTTTGGGACTTTGCCTGCCTTACTGCCTTCCCTGCTTCCCTTAGGGCAGTTTGGTATGCCTCCCTATCTTCATCCCGTTGTGTTCCCTTATATTTCCTGAAGGCCAGCCTTTTGGCTCTGACCTTTTCTGCTACTGTATTTGAGAACCAAAGTGGTTTCCTTCTTCTTTTGCACTTCCTTTTCTGTCTAACACAATGGGATGTTGCTTCAAGTATTGCATCATAATGCTTGCCCACTTTGCCTGTACCCCCTCACCCGTGTTTCTTCTTGTCAGGGCTAGCTTAACTCTGTTGGCCATCTTATTAAAGTCAGCTCCTCTGACGTCCCATATTTTTGCCTTGGAATAGGATGATTTAGATAGGAACCTGGGACACAGAAACCCTGGAGAAATCTATTGGATGGGGGGTTGCTGACAGTCACAAAGGAGGAAAAGGACCAGGGGGTTATTACTTCAGAAGACCTGAAATTGTCAAAGCAGAGTGCTAAGGCAGCTGGGAGGGCTAGTGACATGCTGGAGTACATAGGCAAGAGTATCACCAGCAGAAGGAGGGAGGTAGAGATGTCATTATATAAAGCCATGGTCAGGCCTCACATGGAGTACTGTGTGCAATTCTGGAGGCTGCACCTTCATAAGGACATTAACAGGCTGGAGACAGTCCAGGGAAGGGAAACTAAGATGGTACAGGGCTTGCAACACAAGACTTATGAGGAGAGATTAAGGGACCTCAATATGTACTCTCTGGAAGAGAGGGAGGAATGAGGGAACATAATAGAAACATTCAAGTACCTCAAGGGTATAAACAAGGTGTGGAGGGAGACATTTTCCAATACAGGAGGAGTACAAGAAGGAGGGGGCATAGCATGAAATTGGAAGGTGGGAGGTTAAGAGGAATGTGAGGAAGTTCTTCACAGAGAGGTGGTGGATGCATGGAATGGTCTGCCTCAGGAGGTGGTGGGGGCGAGCACTGTGGATGGATTCAAACTATGCTTGGGACAGGCATGGGGAACCACAGAGGTACCAGCAGCAGGTGGGTCGGAAGCAGTAATCTAGCACAAGAGCTTACGGGCAGACTAGATGGGCCAGGCGGTCCTTATCTGCCGACAATTTCTATGTTTCTGTTTCTATGTGAGGAAGTACTACTTCACAAAAGGGTGATGGAACCTTGGTACAGTCTGTCAGCTGAGGTGGTGGGTGTGAAAACAGTCAGCAGATTCAGGCAGGGCTGGGATAGAATGCATGGAATAATGGCTGCAAGACAGAATCAAGGAGGAGAATGAAGGGTGGGAGAGAGACAGGGAGGGTTAATACCCTGTAGGAACAGTAGATTCCAGGGCATATAGGGAGCACGGACAGACTGGATGGACCACTGGTCTTTCTCAGCCATCATTGTCTATGTTTCTAAGAGTCCATCTGTCTGACAATGCGCAGGGGCGTCTGTCACCCATGGGTCCAGAGGTGCAGGGTGCTATACCAGGAGGACAGTTGTCTTCACTATACAATACCCCAGCCCTTGCGGACAACTCTGCAGCTTTCGCACCCTGGCTGGGGGGGGGGGTGCAGAACAGTGCCATCCCCACTCTCACTTCATCCAGCTGGGTCACTGAGCTTGCTCTCGAACTCGAGCTCACTGGCATGGGATCACGAAGCACACCCACTGGGGTCAAGAATGGCAGTGCAAACAAAGTTTCTGAACAATTACATTTTTTTTTTATTTTGACCCCAGATTTTTGAGATAGTCATTTTATGACTCCCCCTTATAAGCATGACATGTAGCATTTATAGTATACTGGCCGAAATGTCATTTTGCAGCTGAAGTGCGCAAGCACGTCTTGTCCAGGATTAAAAAATGACATTTGTCACGTTTAGGAAGTGGTGTGGAAAAACGGCTGTGTTGATTGAAAACTAGCAAAGTTATGAGTGAATGTTGAAATACTGTAACATTCACTCATAATTTGGGCATCTTACCATATTTGTGCACCAAATTGTCAGCATGGCCTTCCTATTACCCACCTCATAAACCTGGCAGGTGAAGATTTCCAAATCCTGCCAAAAGCGTCATTCCGCATACCAAAACATTATTCTCGCCACAGATATGAAAACACATTTTGGCCAAAATTTGAAAATGACAGCTGTCATGTTCATGAAGTGGTGTAAAAAATAACTATGTTGAAAATTTGGGGTCAAAATATTTTAAAACTACCAAAGTTTGAGTGAGTGTAGAAAAATGTTAACATCGTTCATAAGTTTGTAATTTTTATATATTTGACCACAAATTTTCAACATCTTCTTATGACCCCACCTCATGAACAAGGGTGGTAAAAATATCAAATCCTGCCCAAAGGTGTTTTTGCAAAGCAAAGTGAAATCAACTTTTCAGCCAGATTTGCTTAGTTCCATCATCACTGATCATGAGGGCCCCTTGCCACCCGGTCTTTGCTAGTGTCTGCACACAACCCACGTTACACGTGTAGTACAACCAAACAGTTGTACCTTGTCCCATTCTGCAGGACATCCCAGGTACAGTGCACTTTCTGCTTTAGAGATCCTACCTGGCTAAATGGCCTCCCTCCTGAAGTTGCTGCAGAGCAAAGCATGGCCCCTACAAATTTAAACTTCGGCATTACCTCACCTCTCTTAGTAGCTGTGACTGTTCCTCCTAAGATGACACGTCATTCCTTTGACTGTCTACATTTTCCCACCCTCCTCAGGGTCTCACACCCTCTTTCCCCTAGTTCTCCAATTGTGCACTCCTCCTACCAGCCCTCCCAGGGGCTACCTCACTCTATTAACTCCCCTCCTCCTTTTCCTCTCATCCCTGCCCCCCCACACCCTTCCTTGTAGCTCTTGCCACTACTTGCACTTATTGACAGTGTCACTGCTGTGACTGAAATTTGTTGTTTATGGACTACATATCCTATTTCCCTGCAATCCTACCTTGTTTTATCCATTTCTTTGTTTCTCATAAGCCTGTTGCCCCTTTGTATTTACTTTTGCTGCTTACACTACAATGTATGACCATGAACCTCGTAAATGTATACCACCTACACTTACTGACAATGTCACTGCTGTGATTTCAACTTGTTGTTCTTAGACCGCATATCCTGTCTCCTGTTATTCTGTAATCCTGTATTTGTACTTTCCATTTTTTGTAGTATACACCTGTTACCCTACTGTATTTATCATTACTGTTTACACTGCAATGTTTGATGCAGAACCCTTGTAAATTAACCTCTGGTTCAAAGGTACTTGTAATCCTAGAACTCAATAAATAAAACTCGCAGGGTCTTGGCGAATTAGTGGTGGGGTCTTCCTTGGGGTTGTCAACCCTAATGCCCCCCCCCCCCCGAGCAAACATGGTCAGGCGTGATCTCTTTTCTTCACACAGGGCCTGCCATAGTGTGAAGAAAGCCACAACAGATTCTGTTGGCAATATCTGGTGGCACATACTTCTTACCTTTGAAGTGTACCACTATGAGGCACTGGCTTGGAGCTGTACCTTGTGCTACAGACTGGAGGCTACGAGCAGGGGAGGAAGGAGTGAGCATCAGGGCTAACAATCCCAAGAAAGACCCCATTATTGGTTTCCCAAGGCTGGAGATCCCAGACCTAATCTTTCTTTTGCTGCTTGGGAGGATGGGAGTGGGGTGTTAGGTCGAAACCATAAGGCCACATTTCCCTTCATTTGCATTGCTATGCTGATCCCTAACTGGTACATTAACACAGTTTTTTTCTTTTTACTTCTGAGTGAGGTATTTAGAAGTCAAACTCTGCAGCTAAAAATAAATGTGATATTTTTAGCAAGTCCATGGCATACGTTATTTATACAATGACAGTGTTTATTTCCACTTTAGGCCTATCACACATGAAAGTAAATGCATTTATTTACATGTTATTCTCACAATCACTGTGTGAACATAGATTTAGAACTTTTGCTCTGGAAAAGTACACTGAGCTGAAGCTCATTTCCAGGTGCATTCGGGAGCACAGAGAGGTTAAATGACTCGCTCGGGGTGCAGAGTTTGCAAAGTGGTGTTTCTGTTATTTAAACAAAGGTCTGCTGTGTGTCCAGGTTCACAGCTAGGTGCTCTGACCTCTAGGCTATACTGCCTTCCTTGCAAAAACTTGAGGGTACTTGAAAATAAAGCACCCACTAACAACCCAGAAGCTTTGAGCCACCCTCTTCCTCAGGCAGTATAGCACAGTAGTTTAAGGCTCTGAGCTGCACATCTGGAGACCTGGGTTTGAATCCCACAGCCCCCATCTGCATACTGTGTGACCCTGAGCAAGTCACTTAATTTCCCTGTGCTCCCAGGTTGCACCTGTAAACAAGCTTTCAGCTTAGTGTGTCTCACCTGGTTAAACAATTGGGGTGAAGAAAAAGCTGATGGGGTGTTACTGGGCGTCCTTCTGGGCTTGAGTTTCTTTGATTTATATATGAAACATAGGCGTTGTCAACAGATGGGGACTGTATGATCCATCAAGTCTGCCCTTGGTTTCCATCCTCCCCCCCCCACTAGCTGCTGGCTTGAGTATCCACATTGTCTGTTCCATGCCCACTGAGATTCCACCACTGTCTTGGCTCCCACCACCCCTCTGGCAGGCTATTCCATGGTTTCACAACTCGCTCTGTGAAGAAGAATTTCCTCATATTACTCTGAACTTTCCTCCCTTAAGTCTAAGGTCATGCCCTCTAGTCCTGCTGTAGTCTTTTAACTGAAAGAGGTTCTGCCGTGCACCCTGTTGTTACCTTTAAGATATTTAAATGTTTGAACATATCCCCACGATTCCTGCATTGCTCTAGGGAGCATAATCTGAGGTCATCTAGTCCTGTCTTGTATGGTTTCTGATGCAAGCCCTGCACCATCTTTGTTGCTATTCTCTGTACCATCTCCAGCCTATCTATGTCCTTCCTGAGGTGTGGCCTCCGGAACTGGATACAGTACTCCAGGTGAGGCCTTACAGGGACTGATACAGGGCATGATTATTTCATGTCTTCTGCTTGAGATGCCCTCCCTATGCATCCCAAGATGCCACTAGCTTTTAGAGCTGCCTTTTCACATTGTTTACTGACCATGAGGTCATCCGATATGATCACCCCAGGTCTCACTCCTGCCTAGTAGCCACCAGCTGCTCTCCTCCACTGAGTACAGTTCCCTGGTTACATTTCCCAGGTGCATGACCTTGCATTTTGGCACTGAATTTCAATTGCCAGGTCCTAGACCATTCCACTAGTTTTCAGAGATCAGCTTCCATGCTATGCTTGTGCTGTCCCCTGGTGTGTCCACCCTGTTGCCAATTTTGGTGTCATCTGCAAACAGGCACACCTTTCCCTTAAGTCCATCTGCAATATCACAGATGAATATGTTGAAGAGGATCAGCCTCAGAACTGAGTCCTGCTGGACCCTACTAGTCACTCTCCCCTCTTCTGACAGAATGTCATTCACTAATACTCTCTGAGTTCTCCCACATAACCAGTTTCTGACCCAGTTTGTTATCTTGGGCCCAACTTCCATGCTCTCCAGTTTTTTGACAAGTCTCCTGTGCAGAACAGAGTCAAAAGCTTTGCTGAAGTCCAGGTAAACCACATCCACTGCCCCACCCTGATCCACTGTTTTGGTGACCCAAATGAAAAAAATCAACCAGGTTTGTCTGGCAGGACCTCTCTGCCATGAAGCTGTGTTGATTTTTGTTGAGCTGACCAGTTTGCTCCAAAAAAGCTACAATTCTTTCCTTCAAGAAGGGATTCAATCAGTTTTCCCATGACTGACATTAAACTAACTGGATGACAGTTTCCTGGCTGTTCCTTGCTTCCACTCTTGTGGAGTTGTACTGCTATTGCTCTCTTCCAATCATCTGGCACCTCCCCACTCCTCAATGATTTATTGAAGAGCACTGCTAAGGGAGCTGCCAGTTCTCTCCCAAGTTCTTTAAGTATTCTTGGGTGTATCCCATCTGGCCCCGTAGCTTTATCTACCTGTAACTTGTCTATTTCCTCTAGGACCCTTTCCTCCATGAAGGGACCCGTGTCTATTCCTTCAAATGGACACTTCTTTATGTCTATTGCTGGTCAGTTTCCATCTACTTCCTGTGTGAAGACTGAACAGAAGTACTCGTTGAGTGCTTCTGCCTTCTCCCTGTCTTGCTCTGTGGGTTGTCTGTCCTTTTTTTGTGATTCTAACAATGCCCACTTTGGTCTTCCTTTTTTTTCTGTATGTACCTGTAGAAGGTTTTATTACCCTTTTTTACTTCTTGAGCTATCCTAACCTCTGTCTGAGCTTTTGCATTTCTTATCACTTTTCCTGTCTCTTTTAGTTTCTGTTTGTATTCAGTTTTGCCCGCCTCATTTCTGTACTCCTTATACTTTCTGAAGGCTATGCACTTCTCTTTTGCCATGGTTGCTACTTCCTTGGAAAACCATACTGGGTTTTTCCTCCTTTTGTTCTTACTAATCTGACGGGCACACTGTGATGTGACCATGGTTAGTGCATCCTTCAGCCTCGTCCAGCATTCCTCAATTCTTCCTGCTGTTATGTTACAAAGGTTGTCCCTCAGGCAGGCCTTCGTTTTTATTAGGACTGCCCTTCTGAAGTCAAGGCCCTTCAGTTTGGAGTGTGTGGAGTCTTCAGTTTTTTTAACCTGAACCATACCATATTATGGTCACTGTTGCCCAGGTGGTTCCCTATTTCGATGCCCAGAATCCGATCGCTAGTTGTGAATATCAGATCTAGAATCATGTTACCCCTTGTGGGTGATACATAGATACATAGACAGTGTTGGCAGATAAGGGCCTATGGCCCACCCAGTCTGCCCATTTAAGTTTGTAAGTTCAGTTTATGTTTTCAGGAAGTCTGTTGCCTACCCTGACCTCCAGAATTCCTTTATGTCTATCCATGCATTCTTAAATCCGTGATTGTTTCAGCCCCACCACTTCCTCTGGCAGGGTGTTCCACTTGTCCACCACCCGTTCTGTGAAGAAATTCTTCCTCACGTTTCCTCTGAATCGTCCCTCCTCCAACTTCATCTCATGCCTTCTAGTCCTGGAACATCTTTTCGCTTAAAAATAGTGCATTCCTGCACCCTGTTCCTCCTGTAAGATACTTGTCTGTCTATCATATCCCTCTCTCTCCTCCTCCTCCAGGAAGTACATGTTCCAGTGCCTTCAATCTGTCCTCATGGGACTTGTGATGCAATCTTTGTTGCCCTCCTCTGAACCTTCTCTACCCTGTCTATGTCCTTACGTAGAGTAAGGTCTCCAGAACTCACAGTGTACTCCAGGTGCGGCCTCACTAGTGTCTTGTATAGTGGAATTATGACCTCCCTTTTCCTGCTGGTGATGCCCTGCCTATGCATCCCAGCATCCTATTTGCTTACCTGCTGCCTTGTCACACTGTTTCCCTGCCTTGAGGTCATCAGGATGATAACTCAAGATCTCTTTCCTGCTTGGTGCATGCTATATCCTCACCCCCAACTGATATATTGTGCCAGGGTTTTGTGCCCCTTCTGAATTATCTTGCACTTCCTTGCATTTAGTTTCAACTGCCAAACCCCTGACCATTCTTCAAGTTTCTGCAGGTCCTTCTCATTCTGTCTACACCCTCTGGTGTGTCTGCTCTGTTACAGAGCTTCGTGTCATTAGCGAACAGTGAAATTCTGCCTTCTGGGTCCTGTGCAATGTCACTGATGAAGATATTGAATAACCGGTCCCAGCACTGATCCCTGTGGTACCCACTGGTCACTCTTCCCTCTGTGGGTGACAGCCATTTACCACCACCCTCTGTGTCCCTGCTGCCCAGCCAGTTACCTACCCACCCTCCTGTCCTGCCCCACCCATATTCCCTAGTTTGTGCAATAGTCTTCTATGTGGCACAGTGTCAAAGCCTTGCTGAAGTCCAGATAGGCCATGTCACTGCCCTCCCTGATCCACCTCCCTAGTCACCCAGTCAAAAATTCAATGAGGTTGGTCTGACGCATGACCTTCCCGGGTGAAACCATGCTGCCTTGGGTCCTGTAGTCCATTGACAACCAGATGTTCCACCAATCTCTCCTTCAGTAGTGCTTCCATGATCTTCCCCACTACCGGAGGTGAGGCTGACTGGTCTGTAGTTCCCTTCCTCTTTGTTCCACTTTTGTATAAGGGGACTACATCTGCTATCCTCCAGTCTCTGGGTACCTCCCTGTTTCTAGTGATCGGCTAAACAGGATAGCAAGGGGTTCAGCCACCACCTCTCTTAGTTCTTTAAGGACCTCAGTGCAAATTCCCATCTGGCCCCCATTGCTTTATCAACTCTATTACTTCTAGTTCCTTCAGGACCTTTTCGTGTAAAGGACTTGTGTCCATTTCTGCAACATTCTCACCTTGTACTCATTCAGACCCAATTACCCTCCTCTTCCTCAGTAAGACCCCAGAGCAGAAATACCTGTTCAATATGTCAGCTTTACTGTTGTCATCCTCCACACAGTCCCATCCTCCCCTTCAGTCTCACTATCCCTCCCTTTGCCTTTCTTTTTCCTTATGTACCTGTAAAAGGTTTTGTCCTCTCTACCCACTAATTTTGATGTGTTCTTCTGTCTGAGCTTTGGCTTCCCTTACTGACCTCCCTGCCTCCCTTTGCTTCTCCTGGTACGTCTCCCTATCCCCTTCTGCCTGCGTCTTTTTGTATTGCCTGAATGCAATCTTTTTTTCACTTTCTTTGCTACCTCTTTGGAAAACCAAAATGGTCTCCTCTTCCTTTTCCTCTTGCTAACCTGCTTAATGCATAATTCTGTTGCTCTTGTAATCCCCATTTTAAATACTTCCCACGGTAACTCAACCCCTGATTCCTGCCCCATTCCTTAATGCCTCTTTCAAGTATCTCCCATTTTCCCAAAGTTTGCCCCCTAAAATCCAGGATACGTGTTTTTTGTGTGGTTTGGTGCTGTCTTTCTGTGATTTCAAACCACAGTGACTGGTAGTCACTGTTCCCCAGGTGCTCCCCACTGTTACCCCATCACACTGTCCTGTTTATGAGCACAAGGTCCAGTATTGCCTTCTGCCAAGTTGGTTCCATGACCAGTTGCTTGAGGAGGCACCCTGAAGAGTCCAGGATAAATCTGCTCCTAGTTGATGCTGCTGCTGGGATGCTCCAGTCCACATCTGGAATATTGAAGTCTCCAACCAGTACTACCTCACCTTGTCTGCCATCCTCTGGGTGGCTAGCATCAGCTCCTATCTGTTTCTTCCTCCTGGGCTAGTGGTCTATAGACCACACCTGTGAGGATGGTTGGCCCTTATTTCCTTTCCAGCTTAACCCACAGTATCTCTCCCCATTTTGTTTCCTTCTGGATCTCTGTGGCCCTTATGTCATTTTCACATACAGTACCACTCCTCCTCCCTTCCTGCCTGCCCTGTCTCTTCTGGATATGTTGTAGCCAGGTATGGCCAACTCCCAGTCGTGGTTATCATTACACCAGGTTTCAGTAATGGCCACAATGTCCAGGTCTGACTACCATGACAGCCTCCAGATCTTCCATCTTGTTGCTAAGGCTCCTGGCATGTGCACATGACTTTCCATGATTTGACCTCCCTAGACTGTTTTGCTGTTCTACTCAGCCCTTCCTTGGTTGTCCTTTATCCCTGGTTCACCTTGCTGTCTGCCTTTCTGCTGAATTCTGCCCTATTCTGCATATCCACCTCCTGGGCTGATCTCCATCTTTTGCACTTGGCTAACCTCCACATCCTTTCCTTCCATTTCTCTGGGTACCTCTATTTGGTTGTCCCTGTTTGGCAGTGTGGCATATGAGTTCTTGAGTGGAATAGGATCTGGGATGTGCCTCTGCCTGACTGGTCTAACCCTCCCTGAGCCCACTGTCATCCAAGTACTCCTTGTTCTCTGCATCCTTTGAGGCAGCTGCATTGGACTGAGTGGTCTCTGGATAGTGATGTCACTAGTTGACTTAGGTCTGCTTCCTGTAGTGTGACTATGACTTCCCTGTTTTTTTGTGATGCCACTGTGTGGGTACTCCAATCTATCTCTGGCAGATTGAAATCCCCCACTAGCACCACGTCTCCTTTGCCTGACATCTGGAGGATGGTTTCCAGGATTTTCTTATCCCTGGCTTCCTCCTGATTTGGGGGTCTGTAGATAATTCCTACCTGAATAGGTTTCCAGCTTCCTGCCCCAATTATTATCCACAGATTCTGTTTCCCCTTGTGCCTGCCGCATTTCTGTAACATTGATGGTATCCTTAACATAAATAGCTACCCCCACCTCCCTTTTTCCCAGTCCTATCTCTCCTGAACAAGTTATACCCCAGGATAGTCACCTCCCAACTGTGATTGTTTGTGGACCATGTTTCGGTCATGCAACCCAGTCTAGCCCTGCCTCGGCTATTGTGGCAGCAAGATCAGTCATCTTGTTAGCCAGACCGCATGCATTGAGGCATAGCGCTGACCATTCTTGATGTGCCACTTTGTTTGTCATGCCCCCCTTGATCTTATTGTTTGTCCCTTTGCCTTTTTTAATGTTTTTGTTTCCTCCCTTTCTTTTAGTCATCTGCAGTCGGAAAGGGTTTCATGTTTCCTGCTATCTGCTTTTGCTGTCCTGGAGTTTGTAGATATGGTGCTAGCTGGAGGGGGAAAGACAGCAGGCTCTATGTGTGAAATGTGAGTTCTTCAATAAAGTTGAGGTTACAGTATATGCCTACTGGATTTACAGCACAAATGCTTGTTTGGTGCCTTTATTTTCAAGTGCTCTCAGCTTTTGCATGGTTTAGTCCATGAAGTTAGCCAGTTTTAGAGGACCTCTGAAAACTGTAGCCTGAACACCCCTGTTCCTTATGAGTGTAAACTATAAAAAGTAGTTTTTTTTTATTATTATTCTCACTGCACCTCCACCCATATTCCCTGGGCCACCACAGCTGAAGGGTTGGGTAAGTAGCTGCCTTCACAGCCAGCGCTAGTACTGCTCTATGACCGGCTGACTAGAGTGCACAAATTGACCCTCCTAGTATGGTAGACAAACACATGAGCAGCAATGAATTTCACAATACATTCAGGAACAGTAATAATCTTTATTCAATCAGAGTATTAAAATCTTCAAGAATAGCATTTCAGTTATAAACCAGAACTGGGGCATCAGTGACACAGTTTCTGTAATCAAACACTGTCCAGAATAATAAAGTGCATAAGGTTCAAAACAATTAAAAAGCATAGTAAAGACAGATGCAACAACACATTTTGTGGTTTTCAAGTCTAAAAGTGGCTTGAAACATACATTCTAACCCTTACTTCAGTGCTTTTGTGTTGAAGGTTCTTTGTCTTTCAGACTGCTTTCCTATTCTGGGCTCACCGTGACCAAAATGTAAGACTATCATTAGGCTGGTTCCTGCTTCCATGGACTGAGATACAGATGAAGCACATGTATGAGTCCCAAGAAGAATGAAACACGTCTGTCTTCTGTTATCAGCCTTTGCAGATTGTGTGAGAGGCTATTTGGCACCATACACTCTTGCTTAAAGCAGAACCAGTCTAAAGTCTTTTGTGGTGATTTGCATACATTTTTATATGATACTTTGCACTATTGGGTACTGTTTGTCTAAATTTGTATTTCTTTGGCTTTATTGCCAGTGCCATTCCAGGGTAGCCTTTACTTCAGTGCTTCTGTGCTGAAGTTCTTTGCCTTCTAGATTGCATTCTTGTGTAAACAGTGTCAAAAGGTGTTAACGTGATTGGAGCTATCTGTCCAATAGAAATTCCTCTAAATGATACCTTTTGTGTAATGAGATACTGGGAGTCTAAATAATGTGTTATGCTAGATGTTTTAGAAAAGATGATTGAAGTAGGAAGGCAAGCATTCTGATAAACCTTTTTAGACAAAATATAAAAAGTGAGAATCTCTCCAATCCTGCAGGTCAGCCTAACTCAGGGACTGGAACATATTGCAGTGTTGTGCAGAATAACTCCAACTGTACTGGGATAAGGAGTCTTTCACTTCTAGTTCACTGGTTCAAATCAGGTCAATAGTGGCTGAATGCCATTATCCCCAGAGGGCTGTTTAGTGGCCTATGTGAAATAAAGTGTGGTGGTCTCAGTCCATTTCCCTGTGGGTAGCTGTCCACATCACAAAACCACCAACAAAACTGGCAATAAATGGCACCCTTTTTGGCAGTCTCACATGAGAGGCCAAGGACTGAATGGGCATGGAGCCTAAACTACCTCTCACCAGGACAAGGTTTCAGCACACTGATGGGGCACAGTGGAGAATCTTGCATTGCAATTGCCCATGCTGTACATAAGACATGTACAGCAAGGGCAATTGCAATGCAAGTGAATAAAGAGAGGGAATTCAAGGCTGGCCCATTGGTGCTGAGGGCTGAGGTGCTGGACCCCACACCTCAAGCCATGCCAGCAACCCAGGTTCGAGAACAGACTTGGGACACCAGGGGTTGGCAGGAGAGGGAGAGGATTGAGCATCTGGAGGACTGCTCTCCTCTCCTGGGATGGATTACAGGGGACTCCTCAATGGGTAGCAGCCCCCGATTGAGATCAGGGGCAGCACAAGATTAGGGACAGATACATGAGGGAAGATGACGGCAGATGCCGGTGGCAGAGGCAGAGCCATGCAAAGTCATTGCACACTGCGTCTTCATGGGAAAACATCCAACAAAAATCCCCAGAGGACCTAGGGAGGTGATGGTGACCCAGAGCCAATGCCCACATCCCAACACTGGATCACCTTCTGCTGGCTCTCCTGAGCCCCTCAACCCAGCCAGGGACCGTCCATCTAGATTTCAGAAAGGTCACCAGGTAGCAGAGGTAGTCCTACCCTGGGAGGCTTAGACCTGGGGGAGCTGGCTGAGTCTGTGGGCTTGGGAAGGGGTAGCTCAGCCCTTGCTGTCCCAGTGGAAGGTGTTTCAGGCAGGGAGTAGAGGCTGATGCTGCATGGGTACACCGGAGAAATGCCCTGGTCCTCTGGTGTAGAAATAGACTGTACAAGAAAAAAAAAAGAGGGAATTCAGTTTCCAGTGCTGTCAATCTGGTACCCTTCATGAGGACTAGATTTGGCAAAAACAATAAGCACAATTTAAAGAAATCCAGGAATGTTGTTGAAAATTATATCTTATTTGCCCTACTGAGACTCTGAACAGTTCTGATACAGCACATCAGCAAAATCAATAACTGAAAGCAGGGTGGCTATGATCAAGAGGAGCCTGCCTATAAGGTTAAAACAATGTCAATTTTGATGCAAGAATTAAGAGTTTATTTTAAGGTAACTGGTATGGTTGCAACCTATCCTGATTTGACCTGGACAGTCCTAGTTCTGATCAATGCATCCTGAGAAAAAATTGGGAAAATATAAAGTTCCCTGATCAGAGAGCAGCAAAATCAACAATTTCTACTTTGTTAAAAACAGACAGAGAATGCCATGCCATGCCAGCACCCAAAAGAAGTATTACATGCTATGATGTGGGTGACCTGGTTTCTGGAGCAACCCAGGGACCTGGCAACTGGGTGCAGAGCTCACTTCCCAATCAGTGCAGGCTGGCACCAAATTCCATGGCTGCAGCCACTTTTGTGGTGGGCCAAGAATGATTCATCCTCCTATCACAGAGGCTGTCTATTTTGTGTAGCTGTTAATGCAGAGTGCAGCACCAGGGGGGACACACTGACATTCTTGGCCTCACACTGCGGTGATCCCATGGAGATAGCAGTTGTTGAGGCTCAGAAGTCAACAGGAACAATGGCACAAGGACTGGATGGGCTGGCAATGGAAGAGCAGGGACTTACTTAAAAAAGGAGACAGTAGCTAACCCATTGGCACAGTGGTTCAGGATATAAGCCTGGGTGATTGAGGCTAGCCAGGGGAAAAAGGATTAAGCATCCCAGTTAGGAGCAGCTAGTGGGTGGGAGGATACTAGCTAGTGCCATGCAATGCACACTCACATACATGTGCTTTTGCACCCTTGCTGTCAGAGCCCTGAGGGATGGGACTAGAACAGGCAAAAACCCTTGTTAGGCTAGATGACACCAGCCTCTCACAGGGCCCGCTGAGGTGATCCAGGCACCTCCCATTAGATCTAGACTATGGCAGGAGATGGGAGAGCCCTGTCACCCCTGCAATGGGGGTTAGCTGTGGAGAATCATTAATAAAATGATAAGGCAAAGAAAAGTGGAGTGACAGGGTTGGGTCAGTGGAAGAGGCCATGGCAGGAGAAATGAGACAAGAAAGTAAATGACAAAGAGAAAGAAAACTTAAGCAACAAATGAAATATGAATCAATTAGTTATTTAAGGAAGTCACAGGAAACAAAGACAAAACTAAAATATGGAGCCTACTTTTGACTGTCTAGAAGCCAACACCTGTTGCAGTGTGAAATATTGCAATTGGCCTGGTCAAAAATAAAGGGATGTTTTGCTATGAAATATCCTCCTTTGAGTTTCTTAAAAAGTGGTCACTTTATTTAATGGCTAAATTTACATTGCAGATCTAAACACGTGAAAGAGCAGTTTCCTTCTTGCAAATGGGCAAATACTGGGCCGGGGCCTTGCTTTGTAGGTCCTGTATTAGCTGTAATGTTCTATGTTCTGTCCTGCAAGCAAGGGTGTTGATTCCCATTCTTGAGCCCTTGGCTGTGAACTTATGGGACCTTCATCATCTGACAAAGAGAAGAAAACAAAACCAGTAAGGAGACTAATGGCATGAAATATCATCAGGCTTGTTGGGTAGTATCAACATTTATTGGTCGACAGTAATATTACACACATACAGTATATAGACATCATACAAGGTTATGAAATGAGTATAAAAAATCCAGAAACCTGATTTACCGAGTGTCATCAAGGCGTAGGCCAGGAAGCATAGGCAGACCAGAAGAAGGTGTAAAATTCATAAGCAGCATTTTATTACTATCAATAGCAATAAAATAAAAAATTAAATTATGCATGATAGCTTTTGATACAGGCATTTCACACAACAGAAAGTCCTTCATCAGAGAGTCTTTTAAAAATCTCCAGGTGTGTATCTCTAAACAAAAGATTGCTCTCTTTTTTTATAAGGCATTTTGCCCTAGCAATTAAATTCTGCATCCTGTTCTTGTAAATTACACCACGTGTTCAACAAATGTATTAAGACTTTGTCAATTTATTTCCTGTGAGCAGCCTGAAGAGCATGTTAGTCTTCTTAACAGATGCAAGCAATTAAAACATCCTGTCCCAGGGCTGACTTCCTGCTGATAACTCTGCAAACAAGCTTCAGACAGGCAAGAGATAGGAAAGTGACAGAATAGAAGAGGACAGAATAGATCCTTGCTTTTAACTCTCTCTGCATAACAAATGGGATGGAGCTCAATTTTCAAAAGCCCTGTGGATGGATGCATTTTGTGCTGAACCCCTGCTTGTGGCACCTCTGGGTGCACCAGGTCCCTGCAACAGAGTTTGGTACAGCAGGGGTCCCAGTGCCAAACTCCCTACAGTTGCCACAATGATCCCATGCATCAAACTAATGGCACACGGGAGGGTTTTGACACATCTCCCTGCAGTGTCCTGTGTTAAACATATGCAATCTTTAGGTGCACATGGCTGGTGGGCAAGACTGACACCGAATTATACACCCATTCTCAAAAATTATTCTATAATACAGATTGTTGTCTGAATGTTCCTGAGTTATCAGACATGCAGCCCACAGATAAATGTTATTTTGTTTTTGTTGCACATAAAGCAAAATGGGGTATGATAGTGAGATGCCATTCCTTACTACCATATGGAGTTCTAGTGGCACATTCTGACCCAAAAACCACTCCATTCAACTGCTCGCCTCCAACAGCCATGCTGGAGGACAGGATGCTGTTTTGCATATAGCAGACAATATGAGAGAGAGAGGAGTCAGACATTTTATGCTTATGTCTACCATTGTACCATACAATAGCCCTTTTGGGTGCAGATCAGGGCACACAAGACATAATGATTCACTGAACTCCCAGACAGAAAGACAACCACCATGTGAATTTGTGTGCATGAACTAGCTTACTGTCCATGCCAATGGTATGTGGTCAGTTACACAATGTACACTGTGTGGATGCCACTGTCAGTTCTATGGTAGTGTCAGTTAACATCAGGGACTTACCTCCTGTAACTATGGCAGCACTGACAGAAGGGTATAGTTGGTGGTAGTTGGAAGAGTGCCCCATGGTATGGACACTAGTGTTGTCCACAGCTCCCATCCATCTCGTAGGACCACTCACATGATGTTACCCTGGACAGTCTGCACGCTGGTTGGCAACATCCCTGGTACACATAAATGGCCATGACAGAGAGGATAGCTCTGCCTCCCACCACCTCCAGTGTAGTGTCTGCTGCCACTATGGCCATTAGACCAGCCCTGGCCCATCTAAGCAGCAACGGTATGCATTAACTTACAATCTGATTTACAGGGATGTTGCAGCAGGGTAACAGAGTACAGCCGGGTGGTGGATGCAAGCATGGCATTAGCAACTGTGGTGCAAGCAACCTCTGGTATGCTGCAAGCTCCCATCGAAATACAGGAATGACACAAGGTGTGGGGCAGTGAGCCCCTAGCATCATATCACTTTGACGCAAGCACCTTGTGTCATCTCTGATGCTTTGAATATCAAGCCCATGGTCTTACACAACCATGTTAGACAGCTCCCCTTTTAAGAGGAAGCTGTTTCTTTCTCTTTTTAAAACGTGTTTCCAGAGCCTTCTTTTATTTCTCTTTTAACATTACCTTATAACAGTTACAGTTTTCTGCATACTGTATGTGTATCCCTTTTTCATGACACCTATTACAGCAAACATTTCACATAAGCACACACAATTTTTTTCAGCCTTCTGAACTCTCAATTCCTGAACCATATCGCGACAGAAAATTAGCACTGACATTCTCTTTTCCAGATTTGTGCATCACTTTGAATTTACATGGTTGTAGTGCCAGGTACCACCTTGTGATTCTTTGATTTTTATCTTTCATTTGATAAAGCCAACAGAGAGGATTATGATCTGTTTTAAGTACAAAGTCAGCTCCTAGCAAATTAAACTTAAGGAACTCTATTGCACATTTCTCAAAAATACATTCTTTTTCAATAATGGAGTACTACTACTCTCTGTCATGCAATTTCCTACTGATATACAGAATTGAATGTTCCTTCCCATCTATATGCTGACTCAAGACTGCACCTAGCCTACCTCTGATGCATCTGTCTGTAACAGAAATTGTTTCAAAAGTCTGGGCTTCTTAAAACAGGTGCTGAAAATAATACAGCCTTGATGGCCCAAAAGTATCATCACACTCTAGGAACTATTTCACATTATTCAGGTACCATTTTTCAAGAGGTCAGTAAGGTGAGTAGCTAACTGGGAAAACTGAGAGCAAATCTCCTGTAGTAACTATCAAGACATAAAATGACCTGACATCTATCTTTGTTTTAGGGACAGGACAGTTAGCTACAGCGTCTATCTTAGAAATCTCTGGCTTTACAGTAATTCTCTATTTCCCAAAATATAACCCAGATATCTGGTTTCTTACTTGCCTAATGTGGGCTTGCTAGGATTAATGGTCAGACCTCATTTTTGATAGACTGGATAACTGCTCATAGGTGTTCCAGGTGGCTTTTCAATCTGGACTGTACATCACAACATTATCCAGATAACAGCACAATAACCCATGCAAGGGGCTAGAATTACATCCATGTGCTGCTGAAATGTGATAAGGGTGTACCATAGTAAATCAAATGGCATGGTGCAAAACTGATAGAATCCAACTGGGTGGAAATGCAGTTTTGTCTCTGGATTCTTTAGCTAGCGGGATTTGCCAGTAACCCTTGGTGAGATTGAGGGTATTACTGCATTTGGCACTTCTCAGTCTGTCGCCTAATCATCTATCCTGGGCATAGGATAGATGTCAAATACAGACTCTTGATTAAGTTTCTAAAATCAAGGCATATTCTTACACCCACTTCTTTTTATGGCTGCAGTGGGCAGAGCCCTGCAGATGTTTTGCTATTTCAGTAAAAAAAAGGGAGCCCTCAAGATTCCTAATGGACTAGATACAATTGCAGCTTTTGGGTTATCACTACACTACTTAATTGAAGCAGGTTGCTGAGGAGTGTTCAAATCACTATTTTGTGTGCTAAGCTTCAGTCTGGGTAGAATTATCTTTCAAGAAATTATCATAGCTCATAAACATGTCAAGCCTTTCCCATGCATAAACAGTAACTGAGAGTGAGGAAAGAGGTTTCAGATTTCAGGTGTTATGGGGATAGGCCTCAGACTGGCCAGACAAAACTAAAGCATAAATGAGAAATCAGACCAGAGACTACTTTCACATGAAGTGCACAGTTTTATTTTCATCAGATGATATTTTTATTCAAACTCATACAACATTTGAGATCATAAAGACTTCATCAGGAATTGGCTGAAATTCACATAATAATCATAAAATTAGTATACAACGTTTCACTGCTAGCATACCTCACAAAATAATTCATATAATCAATTATTTGATTCTTTTGGTAACTGGGTAAGGCCCACAAGGCAAAAGCGCCGGTTTTCAAGGGCAACCTGGGAGCACTGGGGTGGTTAACTGATTTGCTCACAGTCGTACAGAATGCAAGTGGAGGTTGTGGGAATCAAACCCAGGTCTGCTGGGTGTACCAAGCTCATTCATAGCTCATTAACCTCTAGGCTATACTGCCAGCCTCAATTGTAATATGGAGTAGAATAGTCCACATATTACCTTAATAGTTCCACAATATATGCACTTCCTTATCTGCTTTCATTAAACATTTTTCAAAAAAATATGTGTAGAAACATATATTAAATTATCCTCTTAAATATCCATATGGACACTGCAAAATCACTAAAGACGTTATTAAAACTAGTTTATTTATAGTCACCATTGGTGATGACCAAGCACTTCTTAATTCTTCAATGATACCCACCTCTTTCATATTCTGTATTTCCTTAACCACGTCTGCTCTTAACCTCACTGGTAATCTGCATGTCTTTTGTCTGATAGGGTGAGCATTTTATCATTATTACATGCTCTTATCTTACTCATATATTTTAATATTTATTCCTGTATTTGTTACTTGCATCTTTATGTATTTAAATATGTCAATTATTTATACTCTGTCTATTGTACACTACTTGAAATCTTAATGAACATTTTAATTGAAAAAAAAAAACAAGACTATTACATGCTTGACTCCTTTTGCTTGGCCTGGCAATGTGGTAAAAGTACTTCTAAATAACTTTACCAAATTGCTAATTTCTGTAGTTTGTTTTGTGGGTAAGGAAACTTTCACCTTTACAGCATCAGAAGTTACAATTTCTTCAAGTCTGTCATGAGTTATATCAATATTGTCTTTAGCAGTTTCTGCTAATACTAACAAAGCAACCTATGGTGTTTTCTCAACCCATTTCTTCAGGAAGGTAGCACAGTATATATTATGGAAGGATGTTTCCAATCAGGGGTCTCAATCTTATACTTAACTGTACCAGTATGTCTAACCTCGTTATAAGGCCCTTGCCACTTCATTAACAGCTTGTATTCTGTAATGGGTAGCAGTAACAAGACCTTTCCATCAAGCTCAAAAACCTTTTCTTTTTCTCCATGGTCATAATATACCTTCCACTATTTTGGGGCCTCTTCTTGGTTACTGCGGGCAATTTCAGCATATTTTTCCAAATTCTTTCTCAGTGCACGCATATCAGCCGAGCAGCCCTGGTGCTGCTACCTGCCAGCGGCCAGACCTCTGCATCCAGCCCACCACCCCCTGACCACCAAGGAAAGCAACCACAAGCTCAACCCAAGCTCTCCACTTCAGTTGAGCGGCATTGGTGCTGTTACCTGCTGGCGGCCAGACCTCTGCATCTAGCCCACCACCACCTGACCAAGGAAAGCAGCCACAAGCCCAAACCAGGCTCTCCACTTCAGCCGAGTGGCATTGGCGCTGCTACCTGCTGGCGGCTGGACCTCTGCATCCAGTCTGCCACCCCCTGATCAAGGAAAACAGGTACAATTGGTCAGTTCCTAGCTCAGAGCTGTCAGGCTTCAATCCCCATAATTGGACTGACTTCTGGGGACTGCGGCCGCTTCCCGATTGGATGCTGCAGATCCTCATTGAGAAAGCAAGCACCGAAGTCACCTTTTTCAAAAAACAGCTCGGCCACTGCCTTGCTGTACTGCTCTCTGGACATTTTTTTCTGCTGAATTTACTGCTCATGTGGAAATGATTTGTTTTTCTACTTGGAAATTTCTGCTGTTTAGCCTGCTGTACTAGCTAGGCCTGAATTCTATATAGCTTATGACTTGTACTGTTGAATATTTTTACTGCGTAAACATTTTACCTTTAAACTACTGCACTGTATATGTAGGAATTGCCTTCCAGAGTATAGCAGAGTTGTAGCAAACCTTAACTGACTGCCTGATGTCTATATAGCTTACTGCATGCACTACTGAATTTTTCCTGCTGAGCTAATTGCCCAATATTGTAGAATAGCATGAACAACTGACTACTGCCTGCTGTTTTTCTGCTACACTGTTTTCCCATCACAGTTGCTCTCACTCCTCTCAGACTACCTTCTTTGATTCCCCCTTTCACTTGCTTTTTCCCTTTTGCATTTCTTTTTCGCTGTTCCACACACTGTTTTTCTGTCATCTACTGGACCCCTGATTCCCTCTCAACAGTCCCCTGCACCAGCATATTCTGTAAACATTGCCTGGCATTTTTGGCCATCTTCTCTACCCATTCCAGACTACCCTGAGTCCTCTCCACCACATGCCTCCTTTTCAGCTCTCCCTGGTCTCATTCAAGGACCCCCCCCCCCCATCAGCCTCCTGAATCAGTCTTTTGTTTGCTAAATTCCCACCTGGCACCTCTGACCAGACCTCCCTGCAGGAACCCTTTCTCTCCCTATCTGCACCTACTTCTGCCCTAGAGCACTAAATGCAATTTACTTGAGCTTTGTCTTTTTAACTAATGGCCCGCCTTTTATTTTTCTGCTCTTTTTTAGCCACAGGCACAAACCAGGCTCTACACTTCAGCCAAGCAGCCGGCTGCTACCTGCCAGTAGCCAGACCTCTGCATCAGCCCACCACCCCTGATCAAGAGGCGGGTACAAGTGGTCAGCTCCTAGCTCGGGCTGTCAGGCTTCAATCCTGTAATTGGACTGGCTCCTGGGGACTGTGGCCACTTCCGATTGGATGCTGCAGATCCCCATTGAGAAGCAAGCACCCAAGGCACCTTTTTCAAAACAAGCTCAGCCACTGCCTTGCTGTACTGCTCTCTGGACAGTTTTTTCACTCACCCCACCCTCCTTCCTCCTTTACTAAATACACTTCTCCAGTGCTCCCTGCCCCTGAGACCTCACACTAGTCAATTACAGCAACTCCTTAAAGGACTCTCCTTCCTGCAACTTCTTAAAGGGTGATCCTCTCTCATGCTCAAATTTAACTGCAAAAATGCTGCTTCATCCATTCAGCATAGGATTTCTACTTATTAGTGTAACCGTCATGTACCGTGGTTTTCTAAACCCCACAATTTCCTACACTCACAGATGCTCACAGCTACCTAAATCTTATACACAAATTTCTAAATGTTTCCTCCACGCCATAACCAAACTGGCCTCCATACTACCATACACTGCTGTACTCACATTAGGTATCAACTCTGTCTCTCTCATGGGTTTTCCCTGTCAATTAAAGCTGTTCTGAAGGCTTACTATCACCCCTCACCTCACTGTCTGGCTTGGAGAGGAGTTTGAGAAACTGCTCATGCCTCATGGGCAAAATTCGGCCATTCTGACTACTTCTTAGTACTATAAAAAAGATGCTTCTGCTGCTACTCATCTGTGCTGGTAACGTCAAATTAAACTCCAGGCCCCCCTCTCCCTTCCTGCCCCAGCTGACCTACCTTTACTAAAAGGGTTATCATTTTTGCATTTGAATGCCTGCATCCTTCTGAAAAAGCTTGATGCTATCAGAACGTGGACTCTCCACTGCTCTCTTGATGTTCTTGTAATCTCTGAAACTTGGCTAAGACCAACCATCCTGGACTCTGAGGTTAACATTCCTTTGTACAACTTGTTCCGTATGGATAAGAAATCCTGGGGAGCGGGAGTAGCCATCTATGTCCAGGACAACACAACTGCAACAATGGTGGACACAACTACAGTCCCTAAGGAGTTTGAGTGCCTCACGCTAAGAATTCAACCAGCCAAATCAACCTCTATCTGCATTAGTGGGTGCTATAGGCCCCCCTCAGCTAGCCTCTCTCAGCTCAAACACCTAAGTGATATACTAGCTACCACCTCATCAGAAGTATCCATAATTGGGGACCTCAACATTGACTGGCTGTCTCCAGTCTCCTTACCATTGAAAGAATTCTGTGATGCCCATGGACTTACCCAGATCATTAATGAAGCAGCCCTCCCAAACACCAAAAACCCAGAGCATAGCTCCCGTCTTGACCTAATACTTGTAAGCATGCCTCACCTCTTCTCTACTCAGGTGTATTCTTTAACGAAATCAGTGACCACTGTGCCATTGCATGCGTAAGGTCGACACAACTCCAAACCTCCTCTTCTTCTAAATACATCCATAAGAGATGTAAACAGAACTTCTGCCCAGATGCTTTTCTCTATGATCTCCAGTACGCTAACTAGCAGAAATTGTACCATGCATCTTCTATGGAAGAGGCACACGAGGTACTTCATGAAATGCTCACTGAAACCTTAGACCTCCATGCCCCAATTATCAAAAGCAGAACAAAAAGAAAATCCTGTCCGTGGTTCTGATAACCTAAAGACTGTCTTGTAGCATAGGGATGCTCTTTGAAAGAGCCAGAAAGTCTAAATTGGCCACAGTTATTTCCGCTCTGAACTCAACACATCCACTAACTCTGCTCCTACGTTTTGGAAAACTTTAAAGGAGGTAGAAGGCCATAACAGCACTGGCACACTTCCCAACAAAATTTCAACTGGTGGTACCCACACTACAGATAAAAATGAGATCCTTGACCTCCTTAACAATCACTTTGCCACAGCAGGGATGGCTTTCATACCTCCCCAGCAAATGCCATCAGAGCACAGTTCCTTAGCCAGTCATCTGATTGCCGAAAACTGGAATCTATTGATCCTTACCACTCTTTTTTCTTCTGTCTGGTCACTGTCAAACAGGTTGAGGATCTCCTTCTTCAACTTGATACTAAGAAAAGTGCAGGCACGGATGTGATTGAGCCTTTCTTCCTAAAGTTGGCCTACTATATTTTGGCTCCCCCTATTACCCACCTTTTCAATTTGTCTCTCAATCAGGGCTCTCTCCCAAAGGTCTGGAAGACAGCCCATGTCATCCCTCTATTCAGATCAGGGGACCTCTGCGACCTAAATAATTATTGCCCAATCTCCTTGCTCCCAGCCTTGTCAAAACTATTGGAGAAGGTAGTAAATGAACAGCTCAGATCTCATCTGGAAAGTCTTAATCTACTAAACCAGATTCAATTTGGTTTCTGTCCATGCATAGTACCTCCACTGCCCTTGCTAAGGTTATACAGTAAATGACTGGCAGGCTGCACTTGATAACAAACAATACATATGCACCTTGTTTCTGGACCTTAGCAAGGCTTTCGACATGATGGACCATGATTTGCTCCTGGTGACTCTGAAGAAAGTTGGGGTGGACAACCTGGCCCTAAGTTGGTTCACAAACTACCTTGTGGACAGAGAGCAGCAGGTCAAGGCTGAAGGAGATCTATCACCAAAAAAAATACTCCTTAGAGGTGTCCTCCAAGGATCCATACTTGGTCAACTTCTCTTTGCCATTTATATTAATCAAATTGACACTGGCCTAAAGTCATCTAGTATCCATCTCTTCACTGACTACACAGTGCTATACATTAACAGATCAACTCCGGATCAAGCTATTTTGGACCTCCAGAACGATTTTGACATCCTCCAAAAAAAATCTACTCAACTTGAAACTCCTGCTCAATGCCAAAAAAAACTAAGGCCATGATTTTCTCTCCACTGGCCCCTCATCTAAAAAAACAAACAAACGAGATAAGGTTCCTCACATAAGCACCATTTTGGGTGAAGCCCTGGAGTTCGTGGAACAATTAAAATACCTGGGGGTCTGGATTGACTACAAATTGTCCTTCATTGATCACATTAAAGAATTAGCTAAGAAACTGCATCAAAGGCTCAGTATTTACTTAGGATCAAACACTCACTAACCCAGGAGGCTAGAAACCCCTAGTCCAAGCTACCTTCTTGCCTCTCCTAGTCTATGTGGACTTCCTACAATGCTATAGTACTAGCACAGCTGTCTCCAAGCTTGATACCCTATACCACAGAGCCCTTACGTTCATTTTGGATGCCTTATGACACGTACCACTGCATCCTCTATTCTTCCGTAGGCTGGTGCTCCCTTAGCTTCAGGAGGCAAAAGAATGCTATTCTACGGACATACAAGGCAATCACTCATAAATTACCTCAGTACCTCACAAACTGCCTAAGTCCCTGCATCCCTAGTGCCTATTCTCTCAAAAGTCTTACCATCTTATCTCTGGCAATCCCTAAAGTTAAAATGCGATTTGGTACAGCCTCAATAAGCTTCACTCTTCCTATGCTCTGGAATAAGATCCAGAAAACCTTAAGGCTTGCTTCCCAAGTCACGTTCTCCCTCTTCAAATCCTTGTTCTTGAGGAGCTTCTCGAGGTCTGTCATTGCTTCGTCAAGGTCTTAACATCATGATTTGTTACTGCTTTAAATTCTGGACGTAAACCTCAACCATTACCTGAGGCATCATTTAAGTCCTCCCTTCTATCATTGTCCAAATCAGGGTCCCAACATCATGATCTGTCTTTGCTTCAAATATTGGACTTAAACTGCAACCATCGCCTGTGGCATCTGTCATGTTTCTCCCTTAGAACAGTCCTTCCTCCCTAGGCCACCATGTCCAACCCTCTCCTATCTCATCTGACTTCCTCCCACTCCCTATACCCCTCCTGTTCCCACCCCACTTGCCAGGCCATGCCTACAGTACTTATCAAAGGACTCTACATCTCAATCTTCTTTGCACTTTGACTCTAGAGGAACTGCCTCTCCTGCTCACTATGACTCCTCCACTGATGTTTACTGTATAAACTTTAGCTCATTACCCTACATCCATATATCTGTATCTATGCAATTGTATTTAAATAGCACTACCTCCTGTTGAACCTATTGCTATATTCTTGTGGAAGTATCTTGTTACATGTGATGGTTATATGTTATTATGTTGTTATTATTACTATGTAATTGCTATGTATGTTCACTCAACCTGTTATGTCTTAACCCTGTTGGCAACTGTTTTGCCCCAGGTCCATCTTGTAAATGAGCTTGTCTTAATGTTGTTCCACCTGGCAAAATAAAGGTTTTCATTGATTGATTGAAGATGTAATAGATGCTTTCTGAGCAGGATTCTCTTCCCATGTTTCTTTCATGACATTTATTAGCCCTCTATATTGTCTATCATACAACATTTCTAAGGTGAAAAACCTGTTGATGCTTGTGGTACTACTCTGTAAGCAAAAGTCAGGTAAGGTAAATATTGGTCCAAATCTTTCCTTTCTCCTTTCACAAACCTTTTTAACATGTGTTTTAGGGTTTTATTAAAACTCTCAACAAGACTGTCTAAGGGGAAGTTCTTATGGCAGTGATACCTAATAGTTGGTACAGCTCCTTCAGTAATGCAGCATCAATATTACTACCCTGATCAGCAATAATCTCTCTTTAGATGTGTCCACCCTGCTGAAAATTGTGTGAATCTGTGCTGCCACTTTTGGGACTATGACAGTATGCATTCAAATGTATTTATTTATTAGCTTTGGTAACCAGGTAAATGCACTAGGCAACAATCCTGCCTATTTTCAGGCACTAATCGAATTGCCTCTAGGTATTGAGTAGCATAGTTGCATACTACCAAAATGAATGAATTACCCTTTTACATTTGTCTAAGGGACCAACAACCTTCATTGCAATTCTCTCAAAAGGCACATCTATCAAGGGATGGGCACCAGGGACACCTTGTCTTTTAGTCACTGGGACTACTTTCTGACATTCAGTACAAGAACTGCAATAAGCAGAAACATTCTCATGAATCCTAGGCCAGCAAAATGTGTACAACTGTCTGACAAGGTTGCAGTCCTTCCTCGAGTGACTAGCCATAGGACTGCTATGTGCAGTCTGCAACAACTCAGTTCTATACTTCTTTGGTATAACCAATTGTTCTGCCTATTCCTGCATCTGAAGATTAACTCAAACTCTGTACAGTAGTCCATTATATCTTAGAAACATTGGTTCACCCTGTTTTTGTTTCACCCCAGCTGCTCAAAATAGCCTTGGAGAGAAACACTGTCAATTTGCTCAGAAACAAAATCACTGTCAGTTATCAGTTCAGTTTCAACATTTTCATCTATCAATCCCTTACGTCTATCGGTCTTTTGCTGTCACTGTTTTTTCAGGTGACTTCTTGCTTTCCTGGACTTCCAGATCTTGGAGTTGAGCTCAAACAAGTCTGAATCAAAGTCACCATAAGGAAAAGAGTCCCCAACATCTGAAGTTTTCTGTGCCTGTGCTCTTGTTATCTCAGCTGCTGAAACAGCAGGATTCATCATTTCCATGATTAACTTTGCAAATCCTGGAAAGTCATTTCCAATAACCACAGGTACAGGGAACTTTCGTACTATCTCCACTTTCATTTGGTGTGGCACCTAGGGTTACCACCTGTCCTGATTTTCACAGGACAGTCCTGATTTGGGTAGCTGTGTCCTGCAAAACAACATGAAAAATACTAAATGTCCTGATTTTATAGTAGAAAAAATATTTCCTAACTTTCCACTAAATGTTGCAGAAAACCTCAATACCTTAACTAAAAATACCTTAAAATGATAAGAAACAACAGAAGCAACTAAGAAACTACTATATTTAGCCTTAATCCTGATTATGTAGAGAAAACAAGTCTCTTGCATTGGTCGTGGTTACGTACTGTCCTGTGACAAACTGTGTTTCAGTAAGAAATGTCCCACTTTGGGTTCTTAAAAGGTGGTAACCCTAGTGGCACCCCATTAATGTTTAGAGTCACTTGGGTGGTGAGATAGTTTTGAGTGTCCTGTTGATGCATATGACCCAAGATTCTAGTCCTTTTGCACATTCTTTTCTCAGAACTTCAGCATGCACCAGAGTCTGTCGACTTCCTGAATCTATAAATCCCTTCACAGTTTTATCCCCCACCTTCACATCTGTTAAATACTTGCCCAGATTTGCTCCAGAGTAACCTTCCTTATTGTTATGGCAGCTTCTTGCAATATGGCCTGGCTTATTATAGTTAGAGTAAATAAAGTCTTTGGATGCAGATGTGTTACCCTCATCAGAGTTCTTATGTGACCTGGAGTTAAATCAGGAAAAAGAGGGTCTTATCAGCCCTTGACTGTTACTTTGTTGCTGTGGTGTCTGCCTGGCCATCTGATAGTCCTCAGCCAAAGAAATGGCATCTTCCTACTTTTTGGTTGGTGTTCTTTTACCCAAAGCTGCATGTCTGTAGGAAGAATGTTGATGAATTGCTCCATTGTAAATATGTCAGTCTGTGGGACTGTTTTGCCCTCTGGTTGGAGTCTTTTAATGAGTTCTCTGAGTCAGGTGAAGGCCTGTCAAGGATTGTCAACTGAGTTGTAGTTCAGGGACTGGAATCTCTGCCTGTAGGTCTCTCCTGAGATGTCATAACTTTTTAAGGATTTCTCTTTTCACAATATCATAGTTTTCTGACTGTGCCCATATTGCTGTAGGCAAGAGAAGTTCTACCTGTCAGATAAAGTACCAGACTGATTGCCCATTGCTGTTATGGCCAATGGCAGGCTCTGGCTACCCTTTCAAAAGTTGTCAGGTTTGCTTTAATATCATCTGAGGGACACAGCTTTGTAAGTTTAAAGTCTTTTAAGGTGCTTGTGTTTCCTCTGCTGGACTTGTACCAGATCCTCCAGCTTTAATAGCTTGCAAGGCATCCAACCATTACTGCTCCTGTCGCTGAATCTCTTCTCTACTTTGTTTCTCTAGATGGTGCATCTCTTTTTCTCGCTGTTTACTAGCTATTACTAGGTATGTACAGACAAAAGAAGGACACAGCCCATCAAGATTGTTCCCCACGTCAATGGGAAATTAGACCTTGTGAAAAGTTTCAGAAAGCCATTTGTTTGTTGTATTGCCCACTATTTGAAGAAGGCAAACATGCTTTCAGGTTCTGTTCCTGCCTGTTCTTCCTCTTCCACACTGGTGCTGGCTGTACAGTCTCAGTTTGGACTTTTGTTTCTGCTTCTAGTTTAGCTGT
The DNA here is from genome assembly GCA_016271365.2 of Neoceratodus forsteri. Lineage (NCBI taxonomy): Eukaryota > Metazoa > Chordata > Ceratodontiformes > Ceratodontidae > Neoceratodus > Neoceratodus forsteri. The sequence continues at coordinate 513,099,993 of CM057451.1, forward strand.
CATTGTTCTGGTAATAACTCCTGGGTTTGCTATTGTAGGATCCATACCTTTCTTCTATGCTTCCTTGGTACTGATAACAGGCCTGGTATCCATGCACAAAACTCCTGGTCTAGAGTATGCACAGCATAATTTCCACGCCTGACACCAACTGTCATCTAGACATAGGTAAGGAAGCACAGTCAGACCGGGAGAAAGTACAAAATTCACAGGTAGCATTTTATTATCATTATCAACAATAATAAAATAAAAATAAAATTGTGGAGGATAGCCCCTGATACAGACAATTCAAACGACAGAAGTCCTTCATCTGAGCATCTCTTTAAAATCTCCAGCTTTCTTTCTGCACACAAAACATTGCTCTCTTTTCATAAGGTATTTTTTTGGCAATGACATTCTGCATCCTGTTCTTGTAAATTACACCACATGTGTTCCACAGAATATATTCAGAATTTGTTTCTTTTCTCTGTGAGCAGAATCAATCAGTGCAATATTCTTCTTAACAGGTGCAACTAATTAAGACATCCCAAAGCAGGGCTGATTCCTGCTGATAATTCTGCAAACAAGTTTGGAAGTCAAAGGCACCTCATGGTTAACCCCCCTCGCTGTGTTCCAGCCTTCTGCAAACATTTCAATAATATATACATTTGCAGACTAAGAGATCGCATTCACATGCAGATATATTATAGGGCACAGTAGTGCCCTATAGTTAATGTTGCACATCAACTTCTATGTTAAATCCCACAATTTGCACTTTAATAATTTTGCTACTGGTTTACCAATTTGCCTGAAATCTTGCACATGCTGTTTGGTACCATAGATCTATTGATCTGGCAAGTTTTGCTCTGGTCAATGGTACAGTTGAGGAGCTGTGGAGTGCTAAAAAATGTGAAATTTACCATTAAGGAGAAAATTCTTTGCTCGTCTGTCAGCCCTAAACAGTTTGGGAGTCTGATCTGAAATTGCTAGGGCATATGTGGTCTGGGTCACTGATGTACCTTTTGAAGGTTTGGTGAAAAAATATTAATCCGTTCAAAAGTTATTAAAGTTTGAAGTTTCCCATTATAGCCTATGGCAAAAATTAGATATCTGGTGCAAAAGCACTTTCTGCTTTCACAAAGGCACTTTTTTACGGCTGCAAATGGGTTCAGTAGTGTCATGCTGCCATCATCTTGTTTTCAGTTAGAGACGGATAAAAAACAATACAACTCAAAAAATACTGTCCCTTTGTAAACACCAACAGTTTTGTTTACCTAATCAGGGCATGAAGAATATGATCCTGATGTTAGATTTTAAAAATAATGCTCGGAAATATATACATATATATATTTTCAATTTGGCTGTTGGAAGTGTCTTAAATTTGAGAAACTATTTTTGTGAAACTTTCACAAATAGAAACATAGAATCTGTTGGCAGATAAGGACCATAGAGTCCACCTAGTCTGCCCATTTCTCTATTTGGTTTGGCAATCCCTAATCTTATCTGGACTGCCTTTCCCCCCACTCTGCTGTATAGCAGGGTGTCTTTATGCTTATCCCATGCACTTTTGAATCCCTTACTGTTTTTGCTTCAATGTTTTGCAAACATAGTGTTGGAAAACTTGCAAAATCTTCACGAAAATCACAACATTTTTGAAACTTTCACAAATTTGTAACACAGATTTCAAAAAATTACTCTTTCTTTACCACTTCTCTGCAAAAAAAAACAGTTAGGACTTTGGGGCTGAAATTTGCAGGGTAGAAAGGGCTTGCACTACAGATGTGCCTTTTGCTGGCTTGGTCATAAAATTTACATCAGTTCCAAAGTTATAACATTCTGAAGTTTAACAATTTCCCATAGGATAACATTGTGGAGGTTGTGGTACCTTCCGCCCTACATCTTGAAAATGGTTTGAGATACTGATTTTTTGCTAAGCAGAGCTTAGTACACCCTACACCTTTAGGTTTATCAAGCAAGTATGCAGGTTGCCAGTCCATGATTACAACTGCGCAGAATTTTTCCAGTGTTCCTATAGTTAGGGTGATATTGTGCCATTTGCAGCACTAGGGTTACTTGGAATGTCTCTAGGCCTGCGCTGTGTTGCTACACTTATGGGTAGATGGGAGTACAGGGCCCTATGGGCCCTGCTTCCCAAACAAATGGATATCATCATGAAGTGATGGGTGTGCAGGGCCCTACAGGAAGATGATGGTTAATTATAATGTGTCTGCACTTATGGTTACAGCCTTTTGCTTCCACATGAAAATCAGAGACAATTACAATATGCATGCATGTGAGCACAGGGCCCAGAAGGGCCTGTGCTCCCACAACACACTATGGATTGATGGGAGTGCAGGGCCTGAAGGGCCGTGTAATCCCATAACCAAATAAGATTAAGATTACACTGTCTCAAAAAGTAAGCAAATTCATTTCAGAAACTCTGTTATTGCATCAGTTAGGGCTGATATGACAGTGACAAAAGTCTGGAAATTTGGTGTTAGGGTTCCCTACAAACACCCATAGCTATCAGGATGTGCCATGGGGTTGTCGGGCCTCTCACCCCATTCTCCTATACTGTACCATCTCAATTTCCTTATACATGGAATGGGGTAAGAGTTAGGGCCCCTGACCCCAAGGCACACCCTGATGCTTGTTGTGTGTAGGATGGGGTGATGGGGGTGGTATGGTAGGCTTTGAAACTCTAACACTGAATTTCCAGACTTTTGTAATTGTAATATCAACCCAAACTGATACATTAACAAGAGGTTGTTTTTTTTGCAATGAATATATAGGGGATACATGATGGTCAGGAGTGTGATATGGAAACATTTCATTCCTGCAGAGTGAGCTCTGGATACTCATGAGTGTTGAAGGCATGAGTGAGAGTATCCAAAGTTCACTCTGCAGGTGTGAGAATATTTTCCATAGCACACAATCTGCACATCATGTGTGCTATTTATACAATAGGGGAAGGAGCTTCTGAAGTATTGTTATGTTTTCCTGTGTTCTTTTCCTATGTGTGTGTGTGTGTGTGTGTGTGAGTTTTTCTGAATGGGCTGGGAATCTCAGAAACACTAAGGGAAACAGCTGAGTGTCCTTTGCAATGCTAATTGAGTTAGTTGTAGGTAGCAGTGAGAAACTGTTTTGTAGAGCAGCATCATTCAGAATACAGGATGTAGTGAAGCTGAGATCAGCATAGTAATGGGCTGGGAGTCTCAGAAACACTGTGGGACACAGGTGAGTATCTTTTGCAATGCTAACTGAGTGAGTCAGTTGCAGGTAGCAGTGAGAAACAAACAGTTTTGTAAAGCAGTTCCATTTAAAATGCAGGCTATAGTGACTGAGTGATGACATCAGCAGAGTATGTATATCCATCAGATATTTTAACTCTGCTGATGTCATCAGCATTTATCACACTACACTAGAAATAACTGAGGTTATCACACTGATACTGATCCCACCCCCATTGTATGTATATTTATAAAATGGGTAGGAAAATTATGTCTGCTGATTACGAACATATGAACATATGAAATTTGCCAGCAGATAAAGGCCTGGAGGTCTATCAAGTCTGCTTGAATGTGTAGCTAGCACGTGGTTGAAACACCACGGTCATGTCATGTGGTTGAAACATCACATGACCGTGTTATATCAGAGCATGACCACACACCTGCACTTTCACCCCATCTCCAAAACAATTTTGCCATTTTGTAAGATAGATAACTCACTCTAGGGTGTGCGGTCACACTCTGATATATACACGCCTTGAATGGTTGACTCATTCAGCCTGCAGCCTCGTGTATAGCAACTCACACCAAGGTGTGCAAATATCAGAGCGTGACCACACACCTCAGAGTGGGTTATCTATTACATATAGGCACAGTAGTGCCACTATAGTTAGAGTTGCATGACCACTTCTATATTAAATCCAAAATGTTACAATTTAATAACTTTGCAAATGTTTGTCCAATTTGCCTGACATTTTGCATGTGCTGTCTTGTACCAAAAGATCTCTGGATCTGGCAAGTTGCTTCGGCATAAGTCGGAAACAATTTGGGGTTTGGTCTGAAATTGTTATGGTATATGTTGTCTGGGTCACTGATGTGCCTTTTGAAGGTTTGGTGAAAAATAATAATCCATTTAAAAGTTATTAAAGTCTAAATTTTCCCATTATGGCATACAGAAAAAAAATATATATGCACGCCTCAAAAGTACTTTTTACTTTCACGAAAGCACTTTTTCCTTTGCAAATGGGTTTTGTAGTGTTGCAAATCTGCCATCTTGTTTCCAGTTAGTGACATGGAAAAAACACTAATTCAAAAAATACTGCCCCTTGGTAAACACTAACAATTGTGTTTGTCTAATTGAGGCCCGAAGAACACAATCCTGACAGTTTTGAAAAATAATGCTCAGAAATATGTATGTTGAATTTTTCCATTGGAAGTGTTGCAATTTTGCAAAAGTATGTTTGTGAAACTTTCACAAATTTGTAAAAGTTTCACAAGCCTACTTTAGCCAAATTTGCGAAAGTTTTGCAAATTTGTGAAAGTACTTTTAACCCACATACAGGTAACATTACACTTTCTGAAAAAGAGAAAATTGTTGCAAAAAAACTCTATTAATGAATCAGTTAGGGTTTCTATTAGTGACAAAGGTTTGGAAATTTGGTGTGAGGGTTACCAGCCCTACCACCCCACCCCCTCCCTCCACACCAACAAGTGCAGGGATGTGCCTTGGGGTAGTCGGGCATAACTCTCACCCAATTCTCCTACAGGATTTATTTAACTCCAAAACTGATTAGCGCTTTGCTCATAAAAGTGCTAAAATATTGTGAAAATGCATACAACTTGCCTCGCTGTGTTTAACACACATGACACTTCTAGAAAACCTATATAAATACTTTCTGTACAGTTGCATTGTCCCAAGAAAAAACTGCTAATCAATTATTTAAAACCCTGTCCTATACTGTACCATCTCAGCTTCCATACAATGGAATGGCACACCTCAATGTCTGTCGTTGGTGTGCAGAGTGGGGTGGGTGGTAAGATTGGTAACCTTAACACCAAATTTTCAAACTTTTGTCAATGTAATAGAAACCCTAACTGATGGATTAACAGAGGTTTTTGCAATGATTATATATCTATATGTATCTATCTTTAAACCACAGAAAAGCAAAGAAGAAAGAAAGAAAGAAAGAAAGAAAGAAAGAAAGAAAGAAAGAAAGAAAGAAAGAAAGAAAGAAAGAAGAAAAGAAACAGCAACAGCAACTGAAGACAGAGAAAAGAGGGGTAAATTGTGGGACTGCGAGTGGCCAATTCCTAGGTGCCACAAGGAAAATGTAATTGCACAATCAGATAGGCAAGATACAGACAAATGACAGGACAGGACAGAATAGATTCTTGCTTTAAACTGTATTTGCATACCAAATAGGGACAGGGTCTTATCCAACCCAGTCACACTGAGCAACTATGAACTCACTGTCAATAAACCAGCACATCACTGGAGAAAAACTGATGCCCTTACTGAAATGTTTACAATAAGCAGACATGGCTATATCAATACAACCAGTTAATTTGTATTTAAGAAAATGCATCATCTTCCAATCAAACTTCAGTTTAGCAGCAAGTAACATGCAGAGAATCCCATGAAATTCATTGGCCATATAGGCATTCCTTTGGCCCTAGATGGTGTGCTTGTTGAAACATTTTCCTTTTGCAGTACACATCAGCAGGGCTCATTAAAGTAAATGATAAACCAAATGCTGGAAGTAAACATTCTGATTGGCTGACAGCATCCTAAAGGATTATGTTTAGGACTCTCAATCCTCTTTCATCTGAAACTATAACAGAACATCTCTTTGCCAGCTCATTTGTGATGTGGTAGCACTACTACTTGCAATGCCAGTGCCCCAGGTTCAGGAATGACCTTGGGTCATCAGGGGCCAGTTAGGGGAGGGAGGATCAAGTATCCCAAGGACAGCTCTCATCCCGCTAGATGGGGGGGTCCCTGCATCTCTCTGCATGGTTGCCACCTGGCAGAGGCCAAATGGTAGCACAAGTTGTCACACACAACAGGAAAGGGATGGCCATCGAATGCCATGACTCATACAGACTTGTTTGCACATAATTGCCACACTGAGGAGAAAACCAGAGGAAAATGGTGGTCCAACTCTGGCACCCTCTACAGGCACAGACATTACCAACAAGGCAGGCCATCCACCACCCCTGTAAGGTCCTGGGTAAATGGTGGATAACCAGTATGTCCAGGAGAAGGTTGGTGATGGGGCTGGGGGTGGCGTTGGACCAGTGCCAGAGGTGCAGAAACACACACACACAAAACATTTAAATGAAGAAACATTTTTTAATTTAATAACATTTTTAACTAACTGGATTGGTTGGGCAGAGGTGCTGGACTACCAGGTTGACCATCAAGGGACACAAAAATTCAAAACTTTCATGGCACAGTCTAAGGGTATGGGTTGGTTGAGAAGGTGGGATATTGATGGGAGCAGTAACTCATGCTATGACCTCTGTCCGTGGTATCACACCATGTAATTGGTGCAATGCCATGACCAAATGGCCATGGTGGTCACAATTTTTATGTTACCCCATTTCTGATCTCAAGCATCTAGTGACCACCATTTGCACTGTGACTTAGCTGCTAGGGGAGACTCTTTCCTAGCTGCATTGTCTGGGCTTTATGTATGACAGTTTTTGGGGTGGAGGAACAGGGTGCCTATTTACACCCCAAAACTGTGCTGTCACAGCTGTAACTTTCTATGAGATCCTAGGTCTTTTACACTTTTCACCTATGCAGGCAGGGATGAAATCTAGTCAAGGATACATGTAGTGTATTATAAGAATTTATTTTACTTCAGTGACAGTCCAACAGATGGCAGCATACAATATTGGCATACATGGCATGATATGTAATATACTGCACACTAAAAGGGCTGGTAGAACATGAGCTACGAGGACCACTTAATAGAACTAGGGCTCCTTTTATTGTACAAGGACCAATACAACTACAAACATCTCTGTGTTGACTTTGTTGAGCAGACTTCCAGAGCAGAAGCTATCAGACGTGGCCTTATTTACCATTGAACCTAAACGAGTACAAAAGAGTGGGGAAAGAATATGATGGACCAGTAGCTTTTTTTCCTTCCTAAAATGTGTTTGCTGCTAAGGGGATCTCAATTTAATAATTCTATATTTAAATTAGGAAATATGTCCATGTTTATAAAACACTGCCAAGTATGAGGCAAGCTTGACATATGTACTCTTTAGTTCAAACAATAAAATCCGGTCTCCAAAAGATTTCAAAGGGTTTGTTTTATAAGTTTGTTTCTCTAATGTAACTCATTCTGTGTTCTGTCCTGCTATCAAGGGTCTTGATTCCCATTCTTGAGCCCCTGGCTGGAAAGTTATGGGATCTGCATCATCTGACAAAGAAAAGAAAAATAGAAACCAGTAAGGAGACTAATAGAGGCAATATAATTGGGCTTGTTGGGTAGTACTAACATTTACTGTACACATATAGCACATGGATGTTATACATACAAGGATATGAAATGAGTGTAAAAAAAATCCAGAAACCTGATTGTCTAGGAACTAAAAAGTCAACACTAATAACCCAGCACAGCACTAGAAAAAGATTGTTGACCTCAATGAATTCTTTACATTAAGCAGACATAGCTATATCAATACATCACAATTCATTTGTATTTAAAGAAACAAGCATTTATCAATGCCGATGTTCGCCCTTGGTATTGCTATTGTACTTGCTTATGGCTTTTGACACTCCCTCTGTTTTACTTCTATGATTCCCATATGCCTGTGCCAAGCATGTTTAAATCCAACCACAGTGCTTGCTCAAACCACCTCTTGTGGCAGACCATTCCATGCATCTGGCACCCTCTCTGTGAAGAAAAACTTCCTCACATTCCCCCTGCCACCTTTCAATGTCATGTCATGCCCCATCTTTATTGTACGCCTCCTGTATTGCAAGATGTCTCCCCCTGCACCTTGTTTATGCCCTTGAGGTACTTGAATGTTTCTATCATGTCCCTCTCTCTCTCTCTCTCTCTCTCTCTCTCCCTCCTCTCCTCCAGCGAGTACATATTGAGGTACCTTAATCTCTCCTCATAAGTTTTGTGGTGCAAGCCTTATACTATCTTAGGCTTCTCTGGACTGCCGCCAGCTTGTTAATGTCCTTTAGAAGGTGTGGCCTCCAGAACTGCACATAGTACTCTGTGTGAGGCCTGACCATGTTTCATATAACGGCATCACTACCTCCTGTGTTCTGCTGGTGATACCCCTGGGTTTGTACCACAACATGCCACTGGCCTACCCTGCTGCCCTTGTACTCTGCTTTGACATTTTCAGGTTGTCTGAAATAATAACTCTCAGATCCCTTTCTTCCATGGTGACTGACAGCAACTCCCCTCCCCCCCAATCCTGTGGTTCTCTCCAGTCATGAGCATGCATAGCGAAACATAGAAACTGTTGGCAGATAAGGACCGCTAAGTCCATCCAGTCTGCCCCTACTTAATTACAGCTTCTGTCCCTCTCTCTGCTTTACCTCTATGGTTCCCCATGTTGTTCCATAATGCCTGTAACACAGCCATTTTTTTTTTAATTTTGACACCAAATTTTCAATATGGGTTTTTGGACCACATGTCATGAACACTGGTACTGTCATTTCCTTACTTGATCCCGAAAGATGATATGGCACAATGACCATGTTTTCTGCACCAGAGGTGTAAAATACATTTCAGGCTCGATGTGAGAAAAGACAGTCTTACTTTTCATGAGGTGGTAGGATAACAATTATGTTGAAAATTTGGAGTGAAAATATAAAAATTGGCAAAGGCACGCATGTGCATAGGAAATGTCAATGAGCACACGTAACTATGGTGTTTTTCATATTTTACACCAAATTTCAACATGCTTTTTGGGCCCCCACCTCATGAACAATGGTGCTGTCATTTCCTTACTTGGTCTAGAAAGGTGATTTTGCATAACAACTACACCCAAGGATGACCCAGGGAATTACAGACCAGTCGGTCTGACCTCCACTGTGGCAAACTCATGGAGATCATACTAAAGGAAAGGTTGGTGGAATATCGAGAGTAGCATGGTCTTCAGGATGTGAGGCAGCATGGGTTCATGAGGGGAGATTGTGTCAAATGAATCTGATTGACTTCTTTGACTGTGTCACTAAGGCAGCAGACAGGGGCCAAGTGGTAGATATCCTCTGTCTTGATTTCAGCAAGGCTTTTGACTCTGTGCCCCATAAAAGGTTGATCAGGAAGTTGATGGATCTCAGGATTGGGCAAAAGATGGCCAGATGGGTGGAAAACTGGCTGAGGGACAGAACCCAGAGGGTAGTTGTGGGGGGAGAGTTATCTGGCACCAGAGAGGTTACCAGTGAGATCCCACAGGACTCTGTGCTGGGGCAGGTGTTGTTCAGTGTCTTCATCAATGACATTGGGGATGGCATTAAAGGGCAAAATGTGCCTATTCATGGACAACACCAAGCTCTGCAGGAGAGTGGACACAGCTGAAGGATACAGGACCTACAGGATGATTTGGAAAAGCTGGGAAGGTGGTTCAGGGTCTGGCAGCTTGGCTTCAATACCAAGAAATGCAAAGTTATGCATATTGGAGCCAAGAAACCCAGGACAGAGTACTACCTGGGTGGAGTCCGAATATCTGCATCAGAGGAGGAGAAGGACCTGGGGGTGATGTTTACTATTGACCTGAAGCACTCCATGCAGTACAAGAAAGCAGCAGCAAAGGCAAACAGGATGCTGGAATGCATATCTAGAGGGATCAGTAGTAGGAGAAAGGAGGTTATACTGCCCTTGTACAGGTCTCTGTAAGGCCTCATCTAGACTATGGGGTTCAGTACTGGTGCCCACACCTCAAAAGGACATTAACCTGTTGGAGAAGATCCAGAGGAGGGCTACAAAGATGATAGTGGGTCAGCAGGGTAAGGCATATGAGGAGAGGTTGAGGGCACTGAACATGTACTCCCTGGAAGACAGGGGAGCGAGAGGGGGGGGACATAATTGGGACGTTCAAGTACTTGAAAGGGTAAATAGAGTTGATAAGGAGATTCTCTTAAGCTGAGTGGCAACCATAACATGAGGGGCACAGTACTAAGCTGGAGGGTGGGAGGTTTAGGAGGAAGGGAGGTTGGAAAGCACTTTTCACAGAGAAGGTGGTGGAAACTTGAAATGCGCTGTTGGAAGAGGGTCATCTCATTAAAGACAATGGGCAGCTTTAAGAGAGGCTGGAATAGACATAGCGGGATGGTAGGGAGGATGGGAGGTATGGCGAGGGAGGAAGGCAGGGACAGTAGCTCAAGCTGCGTGCCCTGCAATACGAAGCAGATTAGATAGACCAAATGACCTTCTTCTGCTGGCTTCTTTGTATGTCTGTATGTTCGTGTATGTTTGTATTCTGTACCACAGGTGCAAAAACAGATTTTAGGCAGGATGTGAGAAATGACAGCTGTACTGTTCATGAGGTGGTGTGAAAAAATGTGTATGTTGAAAACTGGAGTGAAAATATAAAAACTGGTGAAGTTACAGTGCGTGTGTGCATACAAATATGTGAATGAGCATGCGCAACTCTGGTTGTGTTTGGTATTTTAGATCACATTACAGCTTAGATTCTATCTCAGTGGCACTGCTATTTCATTACTGGGTCCCAAAAGGTGATTCTGCACCCTGCACGTGAAATCACCTTTCAGGACCGAGTAACGAAATGACAGTGCCAGTGTTCATGAGCTGGGGTCCCAAAAAGCCCATGTTGAAAATGTGGTGCAAAATACCAAAAATGGCTGAGGTATCAACATATGTTCAAAACCCCGCTGACTATATTCAGTTTGCAGTTCAGCTTTGAAGAGTGCAGACGTGTCCCAGTCCATAGAAGATGACAGCTTGACCTCAGGTGGTAAGCAGAGGGTAAGGGGGGGTAGGGTGCTCAGTGGGAGGGTCGAGATGGGGGAGGGGTGAAGGACACAACAAGGGACAGTTTTCTTTTTTTACAGGAAAAAATAAACACATTAGGGGATGGTTTTCCTTTTTACAGGGGCAATGTATGGAAATGTTTAGGGACACTTGGGGTGGGCTTCCCAGTGTTCCACATTAGTATAGGGGGTTATAACAACTGGGGACACTAGGAGTGGTCTCCCCAGTGTCCCACAGTGGTCAGAGGGAGGGGGCTACTACCAGCACGGGGATTCGGCACCCCATTGTCAGCAATGGTTGGAGGGAGGGTGCTACTACTGGCATCACCAGAAAACAACAGTGATCATGCATAGGGGGACTGGAGGGCAGACAGGGCAGAGAACATGAGTTGCGGGGTTAAAGTTACCTCAGACTTTTTTTTTTAAAGGGGGTCAGCCAACTGGCATGAGCCAGTGACCGCAAGTGGCTCAGACCAAGCAATGGACAACTGGAGGACTTGTGGAGTTACATTGAGAGCCATTTGTGGGGGACAGTGTTATTGTGGGAGGGATTCTGACTTTACAGGCTTTGGCTCTGGTGGGATAGCCACAGTATGCAGGAAGTGACCTTGGTGGTGACATCAGCCAGGCTGATTAACTTAAGGGCAGCAGACAGCAGTTTGCTGGGCGGTGTTCTGAAGATGAAAGGAAAAGATGCAGTATGATTGGTGCGCCATTTTCTTTTCAAGTGCAGATCACTTCAGGCAAAACAACATCACGATCAACCCAGCTGATGATTTGTGTGATACTGTCGAGCCCCTTGTAGACCACTCTGCATTGGACAGACAGTTTCACACCCCTCAAAAGTCACTGTACCACTAGAAGTTCGCTGCACATGTGTGCATAGTGAATTTAAAAATGTTCTAGCCGGCCCGCTGGCACAGCGGTTGGGTTTTCACATGTGATGCCAGTGACCCAGGGTTGGGAATGAGCCCAGGATGCTGGAGGGCTGGATGGGGGAGAAGGCTTGAGCGTCCCAAGGACAGCTCGCCTTCTCCAGGGAGGGAGGGGGGTCGACATCCTGGTGCAAGACAGGCCCCAGATGGAGGTCTGGGGCACAGCATGCACCGAGATACAGCAAGGGAAGGACATCACGAGCATCGGCACCTTGCGCCTTGACATCAGGGATCATGCAATGTCCACAGAAAAACAGGAAAAATGGCTGCGGCATCTCCAGTAATGGAGTGGTAGCCCTGATCCCCAATGCCTCCTACCTGCCATCGAACTGGCATCCCAATAAGACAAGAAAAAAATGGGGTAAGGGCCCCACCTTGACCCCACCTGGGGGGTAACCAAGGCTCCGTGGGGGAGACCGCTCGATTGGTCAGGTGGGACAGCAGGGATGTACAAGCACTGCGACTCCCGAGAGAGGAGTACTGATGGTCAGGGAGAGTATAAAGAGAAAGTTAAAAAAAATAAAATGTTAGCTAAGTAATCAGCTCTGTTGGAAGTTTGCCTGGAAGCATTCCTTACATAATCAGATCAGCATCCACAAGGAAGGGAGCCATGCTGAACCTGGTTCTTACAAACAGAGAAAGGGTTCACAATGGCAAACTCTAGGAGCCTCTTGGTTCAAGTGACTATGGGACAGTGTGGATGGAGAATGGAGATCCAATAAGAAACCAGCAAGCAGCGAGCCCAACAAAGGTGTGGAACTTCACAAGAGTGGACTTTGGGACGATGTGGGAAATACTGGTGGAAAAGTGTTGGGGGAATGGAAGAGGATTGAGGAGTGGGCAAGAAATGGGAGGCATTTAAAGCAGAGGTAGCAGAAGCAGTGGATGCTGCATTGGGATGGTACGTAATAACAGGATGGCTAAAAGTTGGGGTTCATGATGGAGGTAATGAGTGCAGTGAGAGGGAAGAAATAGTTATTTAGGAAATATAAGGAGAGCCAACAGATGAGAACAGGGAAACATACATGGTGTTAACTAGTAAAATAAGCAAGTTGGTAAGAAAATGAAAAACCATGGTGAAACTTGAGAACTGCATGGGAGTCAAAGCAGGGAGATAAAGCATTCTTCTGATATACAGAAGAAGCACACAACTAAGGAGGCAATAATGAAGTTGAGAAGGGGGAAGGATGGAGACATGGAAAAGTCCAAGAGGGTAGCACCTTTCAGAAAATGAGATGTGCAAGAACAAGGGGACACAATTTGAAGATAAAGGGGGGACGGCTCAGGGGCAATGTGAAGAAGTATGGAACAGCCTTCCTCAGGAGGTTGTGGGGTCTAAAACTGTGGGAGAATTCAAGAATGCATGGGACAGACATAAGGCAATTTTTGTTGGGGGTAGGAAGAAATAGGCTGTTGGTTAAATAGAATCTGCGGCTTATCCTCTAGGTAGGGAAATGGGCAGACTAGGTGGGCCAAGCGGTCTTTATCTGCCATCAAAGTCTACAGTATGTTTCTATGATTTACTGAAGGTGTATGTTTGGTCAGTATTTAGTAAGGAGGGAGATGGGCCACTGCTGGACTGTACAGTAAGGTCAGAGTGAGGGTGGTGGCCATTGTCACTCACATCACAGAAAGGAGGGTGCTGGAATGGGTAAGGACACTAAACATGGACAAATAAATGGGATCAGACAGCATGCACCCAATAATACAAAGTGAAATGGTGCAGGTGCTAACAACACCACTAGAGGAAATTTGTAACTGCTCATTAAAGGCTGCAGTGGTCTCCAGGGACTGAAGGATAGCAGGACACCTGGCAACAATAGACCTGTCAGCCTGATGTCTATTGTGGGAAATTATTGAGGCTATATTAAGGGAAAGTTTTAGGTGTTCTTTAGGTAAATAGTCTAAATGATGTTAGGCAACATGGGTTCACACAGAGAAGTCCATGCCAGATGAACCTGGATGCGTTTTTTGATTGTGTAATTAGATGAGTGACTGACAAAGGACAGGCCATAGACATGCTATACCTGGACATCAGTAAGGGCATTGACTCAGTCCCCCTCAGGAAACTAGTCAAGAGTGTGCAAGTTCTGGGGCTAAGGAGAGAGAGTGACAACATTGGTGAAAAATTGGCAAAAGAGAGGACACAGGTGATGAACAGGGAGCATGCTGAGATTAATGAGGCAATGAGTGGGGTACCCCAGGGCTCAGGCTCGTCTGTCCTCTTTGTCATATCGCTTGTGACATAGGCGGAGGAGTTCAGGAAAGATCTGACTTTGCAGATGGCACCACGATCTGTGCATGAGTGGACAGTGAACCTGAATTAGAGCAATTTGGGATGACCTAGATGCTTGGAAAAGTGGTCCATGGTATGGCAGCTGCGACGTAATGCCATGAAATGCAAGGTAATGCACATCAGAAATAAGAACCCGTATAGACAATACTTGATGGGGGGGGTAGGGTACTAGAGAGCACAGCTGAGGAAAGGGACCTGTCTATGGCATAGTGCAGTAGTGCAGCGGGGAAGGAAAACAGGATGCTGGGGTGCATAGGAAGGGGGACCATGAGCTCAATCAGGGAGGTGATCTTTCCCCTGTGTAGGTCTCTGGTTCACTCTCAGCTGAAAAACTGAGTGAAGTTCTGAAGGCCATACCTGTGAAAGGACTGTGATAGGTGCAGGTTGTACAGAAAAGGGCAACCAAGATTATCCAGGAGATGGAGGAGAAAACTCACAAAGAAAGATTAAGGGGCCTGAACATGTACACTCTAGAGATGGGGGGGGGGGGACATGAATGAAATGTACAAATACAGTATCTCCATAAAAGGGTAAAATGCAATAAACTGTTCACCCTTAGTACAAATACAAATACAAGGAGGAACCCAGCAGATCTGGCTGGGGGAAGGTTCAGGAGGGATGTCCAAAGTACTTTTTTTTACAGACAGGGTGGTGTATAAATGGAATGGACTGCCGTAGAAGGGCATCTGTGCCAAAATAGTGAGAGAACTCTAACATGGCTGGCTCAGGCACAACGTAGGGCCTGATAAGTGCAGGAGGAGGTGACAAGGGGACAGGATAAGGTAGCAAAATGGTCATTAGGGTCATCGCAGAGTATTAGGCAGGGCTGGGCAGACCAGATGGGCCTGTGAGCCTTTTCTGCCATCATGTTCTTTGTTTCTATGTTTCCTATTAGCCAGGCTAGGGGTCACTTCTTTAGCATACTGGTAGCATTCAGGCACCCCATACGCAGTCACAATTTAGTTGCATAAAGTGGTCAAAATGGTCACTTTGTGTGACTCTTCCTATTGTGTCCCTTGTGATGTGCACAATGGGGTCCCAAGTCTTTCCCTGTGTTGCCATAATGTTTACTTTGTGCTACTGTTCCTAACTTTGTCCCTTTGTCACGTGCTCAAAGGGTCCCAAGTCTTTTCCTGTGTTGTCACAATGGTCACTGTGGCAGCACAGGAAAAGGGTGGGCTGGCATGCCAATGAGCTGCTGAGCTATTCTCAGATTGCCAACAGCCCACTAACAGCCTGCACACAGCACAGTGCCACCACCACTCTTATAACTATGTGACACAGTCTAAGGGGCAGTGAAGTGTGCAGCCAGGGCTAGTCTTATGGATAGGTGAACTATGTGGCTGCCTAGGGTGCCCATCAATAGGGGGCACCAGCCAAAACACATATTGGCCTTAAAACACTCCTTTTCAGCAGGCATTTTACCCATAAGTAGTTGTTGGATGCTCTGTTTTAATTATTATGATAGATGAATTTTAGAGTATTTCTATTTCTTGCTGATATTGAATTTGCAATTGGAATATTATTACAGTACAAGCCACATAAACAGAACATGGATAAGCGGACACCCACTTAAGCAGGACATTTCAGCAGGAGCCGAATGTGCCTAGTGCAAAGTGCATGCATCCAAGACTGCTTAAGGATACCAGATTTACATAAAGTTGCTTAATTGGACACTTTGCCTAATTATTCTGACCTTTGCTGTACTGTAAAGCACCTGTCAATTGGCATCTCAATTGCTGTAAGCACCTTCTAAATCACCTGTTCTTTATACTTTGCAGAGCTGCCCTGTACGAAATCGCTGCCTGCTGTTCAGTTCATTTCTGAGCAGTAAACCTTTTCTGCCTACAATAACTTTGCCAAGGAATGAGTTTACCTTGGCTGACAGAGTTTGAGTTGTGGAAGCGCTAAACATCCCAGGCCGCTCACTATCCTCTGTTGCTGCCGAATTTAAAATCTCAAAAAAACAGGCAGGACGGATTAGTAAGAACAGAGAGGCTATCCTTACTGAATGGCGATCTAACAGCAATCCCAGCCGAAAGCAAGGGAGGGTAAGAATAGTGAGGTTTAGGAAGCATTGATGTTATGGCTCAAGCAAGCCTTGGATAATGGAGCAAGGGTGTTCGATCCAATGCTGAAAACAAAAGTCGAGGAGTTAGCTGCACAAATGGGACACACTGACTTCAATTTGCATGTGACTGCTTCATTATTGCTTGAGGAACAGCACGGCATCCCAGAAGAGGACGCAGAAGAATCAGCAACTAAAATGTACACTGTTCTCTAAATAAAGTGAAAAACAAAAAAATAAAAGCACAACGTATTGCACAAGCAACGAAAAAAAAAATTGTCACAAGCACTAAAGCTCAGAAACACTACACGATGTATTGCACATTACTTTATTAAGGGACTATGGTCAGGTAAAGGCCCTATTTCAGTTCCACAAGCCCAGATCGCAAACTCGCTTATTTGGGATGGTCGCTTAAGCGGGACGATTACATTTCCACCCTGCCATCCCAGTTAAGCAGCTTGTACTGTACTGTACTGTATTGCACTGATTTGTTTTTAGACCTGTACAACACTCCAAATCTCCAGAGAGGAGCACTTTATAAATAGAGCATCTATTCACCTATTGCCATTGAAAATAGAACCTCTTTCTTTTTCAGTGTCTGCATGTGTGCGTGTGTGTGTATTTATGTGTACTCATTACTGAAAATAATCTGCTGTGATTTGTGTGAGGAGAGGCAGTGCATCTCGACTTGCTATGCCCCCCCCTCAATGATTTTGGCACCACATGATCCCAAAAATCAAGCATGTGCATGCAGAGTATAGCTTCAGGTTCAGAGAGGCAGGCACTTTTCCCAAGCAGAGGGAAAGGGGAAACTATTACAGGGTCAGTCCACTGTGGTTGAGCATACAGAAGTGGTTAGTGCTGTACAGCCAGGAAGAGGACACAGAACTGATCTGCAGCATGACACCCACAGTGACCAGGGATAGTCCAGTTGATGGCCCTCATCACATCCGCTGGATAAACAGTGTGATTCTCTCATTGGTGGGTGGGCAGCAGAACTCTGTGTAGCAATAGCGGCTAGACCCTGCTCACCCTGTTGCCAGCCAGGCCAGGCACAGCAGAGCAAAAAGGCAGGCCAACACTTGCATCAGAGGACATGGATAGTTGGCCACTACCAAACTGTCTGGCCAGAGAGGAGAAGTTGGAACTGGTGGCCTGGTCGGTGGTATCCAGGGTGAGACGTTAGGGTTACTGTAATTACAACTATGGAGGAGACACTGCAGTCTGGGAAAGGAAAGCAGAAAGAGGAGTACCTCTCCACAACTTCACATCAGGCTCTCTGTCTCCGGTCTGCAGCACAGTCTGAAACAGAAGGTAAGGCACACATTCCCAAGGGAATCACCACCATCCATAAGTGGTTCCTGAATGGGGATTCTGGTACTTTATTTCATTGTGGTAGTCTATGGATAAGGAAGAGGCATTCAAATATATGACAAGAGAGGAAACACAGAAGTAAAGTCAAAATTCTGATTCACAGGCTGAACAATGGAGCCTTGTAGTATTTTTCTCTGTTCTGCCCTCTGGACTGTATATTTGTTCCTTGCTTTGCCACTGCCAGACAGACAGCTATTCCCCACATACTTGTGAAAAAGTTTAATTGCCATAATTAAAAGATCCTTTATTTTGGGGGGTGGGAGTAGGAAGAGAGAGGATTTAGAAATGTATTTTTGGAGGGTGCCATTTGTAAGTTCACATGGGGTACCACATACCCTACGGCTGGCCCTGCGTACGGCAATGCATGAGGGTCTTGTCACTGGACCAAGAACAGGAAAGACTGCTAAGAAGCAGTACATGTGCAAGAGAATAGGGCTTGGGAGGGGGTTCTACTGGGCAACAGGGACACATTTAACCAACTGGATTGGTTGGAGGGAGCACTGGACCACCACAGTTGACCAGTGAGGGACACACAAATTAAGAACTTTCAAGGCCCAGCCTAAAGGTACAAGTTGGATAGTAAGTTGGCCAGTGGGGGTGGTAGAACCTCATGCCATGACCTCTGGTTATGGTATCACACCAAGCAATTAGTACAGTGCCATGACCTGATGGTCACAGTTGTTACATTTTTCATGGTACCCTATTTCCTACCTCTGGCGGAGATGGGTTTTGTATATGCTTTATCATAAACCAGGTTTTAAACCTTTGCAATCTTCTATATAATTATTTTGTCAATTTCTGTTGCTATGACAACAAAGAAATGTAATGTTTATTCAATTATTAGTTTGGAACACATCTGTTGACTGTTTTGTGCCGCATTGTTTGTCTTCTTTTTTTTTTTGTTTTTGTTTTTACTTTATTGTTTAACATCTTACAGCAGCACTTCATACTTATATTCCTAGTATACATAAAAAGGCTTTCAACTGTAACATTAAAATACAAGGATCTTGAACTTCACTTCTCTTACATCTGTGCTGACTTTCAGTCCATTTTCTGCATATATACATTGCAGTATAAAGAAGTATTCAAAAGAACATCTACCAATATAAAAGTATGTTCAGAAGCTACTGTCATTAGTCATGTTGCAATTAATAAACACCCAGTTACCTGGGAGTGTATTATATGATTTTATCTTACTGCTAAGTAGCAGAAAAATTAAGTTTTCAATAATTAATTCAACATAAATAAACTTGGGACCCAACACAGCCCTGTTAATGGCTGAGTGCCTCTACCTCCACCCCCCCCTCACCTATCCACCATTTTCAATAATCTAGTCTCCGTCTTTGAGTTCCTAATGGCAGGACATACCCCATGCGCCCTACTATTATTTAATGGCCTTACCCTCTCTTATCTCTGTTCCTGGGTTGGAGTTCCCGATACCCCTTCCCTCTGCATTCTCCAAAGTTCCCAACCTCTCCACCCGACTTCATGCTTGTCAAATCGTAGCGGGAGTCTGACTGTTAATGCCGCCATTGTGATTACCTCTTGTGTCTTCCTCACTCATTCTTCTAAAAGTGGAGGTGCAGGCTGACGCCATTTCACTGTGATGCATTTCAGGGCTGTCACAATCAATGTTATGAGAACCCCACAGATCTGTCCTCTGTGGTGTGTTGCTGTGGGAAGCCCCAAAATCCACTCCTCAAACTCCAGAGGGATAAGTATTCCTGTTAAACCCTGGACAGCTCCTTGTATTGCCCTCCAGTATTGTGTTAGCTGTGGGCATCCCCAGAAAATGTACCAGTGATTACACCTCTGCCCACATGCCCTCCAGCACATGGCTGGTTTAGTTAAACCATAACGTTGTGCAATAGTGGAGGTGTGAAAATACCTAACGAGCACTTTCAAGAAGTATTCACACCACATTGGGGCCGAGGTTGCTTTCCATCCCCACTTTAGTTTGTGGGCCTAGTCTGCCTCACTAACATCCTTATTCACTTCTCTTACCCAAGCCTCCCTGTGAGTCTCCAAGGACTCCCCCAATGCTCTGGAGCAGCAACTTATATGCCCCTGAGATATATTTCATTGGACCAGCCAGCTATTCCCACAATGCTATACAAGAGT
Source organism: Neoceratodus forsteri (assembly GCA_016271365.2). NCBI lineage: Eukaryota > Metazoa > Chordata > Ceratodontiformes > Ceratodontidae > Neoceratodus > Neoceratodus forsteri. Next base: position 513,119,740 of record CM057451.1, read on the forward strand.
GTTTCCCATCCTGATGGTGCCCTAGTTAGTTGAGTCAAGTGATCTTCCGAGTCTATAAAATGCCTAACCTGCATATATCTAAGAAATTCCCTGTTTGGCCAGTTAAACTTCTCTTTAGCTCTTTGGAGAGATATACATTTATCTCTGAGAATTGTATAAATCTTGTAATACCTTGTGTTTCTCATCTGGCACAATTTAAGTCCAGGGCAGGAGGAGAAAATTTCAGATTCATACCTGATATGGGAAAAAGGACCCACACCTGTAGGAGTATGTGTCACTTTTCTCACCTTATTTATGACATGGCATCCACGCTTAATCCACCTGTTAATGATTGTTCTTTTATAAGCTATAGAGGTCTTTGTAGGTCTCTGTCAGTATCAACGTGAATGAAGGTCCATCTCCTAATGCGGCATTTTCTGAAACCATTGTGAGGAGAGTCTCTGCTTTGCCCATGTGAAAAGCACAGGCACTTGAGCTGCCAGGTATAGGTATAGATTCAGACAAGCTAAGTCCCCTCTTCTTTAGGAAGTTGTAGTGTTGGGAGATCACGTGATGCAGAGCACAAGTTAGCTGTTTCTTCTTGGAGCTCCGTCCACCCGACCTACATTTGCGTTTTTTAAAGAAGTTCTTCGCAACTTTGGACATCTTTATTACTTGGTCTGTGATTAGGGAGAGGACTCCTTCTGGCTGGTCGCACCTGATGAAGTTGAAATCACGAAGAGCCTTGCCAAAGGCATATGCCTCGGTTTCTCGGAGAAGGCCCCGAAAAAATCGAGGGGCCTCAGCCACACAACAAGCCAAAGCTCCCTCCGAGGATATCGACGCATTGAACCGCCTACTTTGGCCAGTTTTTAAAGAATTCCAACCCTTCAAGGTTGAAATGAAAGAGCTTGAGGGAGAAATCAAAAGTATAACCCGTACTCTGGAAGACTTAACACTACGGACTTCTGATAATGAAGCCCGTATATGATCAGTGGAGCGGAGGAACGAGAAGCTAGAGCCAGACTTAGCTATCATGACACAACGTATTTCTAAGTTGGAAAACAAGATTGAGGACCTGGAAGGACGTAGTCATCGAAACAACGTTGTAATCATTGGCCTCCCAGAGAAAGAAGAGGGAGGTGATCCCATCAAGTTTGCTCAGAAATTTGTTGAAAAGATTGCCGGTCCATCACCCTTTGGGCATGCCTATACAATAGAGAGAGCGCATCGAGCCTTAAGAGCCTTACCTCCTGCTGATGCCCCGCCGCGCACCTTTATCCTCCGCTTCCTAAACTATTTGGAACGCCAGCATTTTCTAATCAAAGCTAAAGAAGTAAAGGAGTTGCAATGGGAGGGCGCCTCGCTGACAGTAGTGCAAGACCTGCCGTTGTCCATACGGCAGAAAAGAGCAACCTATCACCCAATTATCACCAAATTAATTGCAGCTGATATTAGGTTCAGGATGGGCTACCCTGCCCGCTTTCAGGTGCTGGTGGCGGGTTCCTGGTGTGGGTATGAGAGCTACGATTCTGCATTAGAAGCCCTTAAACTCGCATTCCTAACCTGTTCAAAATACTTGAAATACATCAAGCTGATGTCCTGTAATAGACCCTCTGCAATAATGCAGGACTAAGTATGTGAAAGATGTCTCAGCTGTGTATTGTGTCTTAGGAAATGGTGGGTGTACTGGTCTTCGGTGAAAGGGACTCCCGAATTGTAATTTTTATGCGAGCTGCTGTATGAAGATACGATGTAACTCTCTATCGCTAGGTGGAGCCAGAGGCTGTTAGATGGCTTTGAACACTTCCATAGATGTCATTCTGAATATGTTTATTATAAACTAAACTCAAGAAGCATGATGTAATGCCCAGTTGTTTGTTTGGTTCCTGCTTCTCTGGCAGGATGCAAAAGTCGTTTGTTTAAGCAGTTCTGTTCTTTTGGGGTCCCTGTTGTTAGTCCTCAGTTCGGAAACATATAGAAACGTTTTTTAGCAAGCAACAGTAATCATGTTCTGTTAATGTATGAGCCGAGTTCTATAAGCTCAGTAGCTTTGCTAGAGTGGTTAAAAGCTGTTATTTGGGGCTTGTACATGTTAATGACCGTGGGCTGTACCAATGGGAACCTCTCCTTCTTCCTCCTTTATTGTTAATGAGTTAGTTTAACAGGAGCAAGCGATAGAATATGGGGATCAAGGTGCAGTTCTCCCACGATCCTGTATACTAGGGGGCAATGCGTTGCTGACTTAAGAAGGTTGGGTGGAAGGGGGCTGGAAGTGGTAAACTTTGGTGAGCTGCAGACATGATCATTGACAGATCGGAAGGGATGGGGGTGGAGGGGAATGGGGTTTAGGGATTAGTTATTGTTATGTGGGGTTTTTTGGTTTTTTGAAGTTTGAAATAATGGGGGGTAGCACGGCACACGTAGTAGTTCCGGTCAAGGAAAATGGGACTGGTCATAAAGATTTTAGTCCTTGTACAATCACTTATCTCTTGAGTTATGGCAAGGAACATTAATTTTGTGAGTTGGAATGTTAATGGTCTTCGCCATAAATCAAAGCAATACAAGATCTTAAAATATTTAGGGTATCTGAAAGGTGATGTAATATTCTGCAAGAGACCCATCTACTTAATAGTGAGAGTAACGAATTAAGGAGGCTCCAAATAAGTCAGGTATTTGCCTCAGAGGGTAATACCCAAAGCAGAGGGGTAATGATTTTGTTTCGTAGGTCAGTTCCGTTTAAACCGATTCAAATTTTCCAAGATAACCTAGGGAGATACATTTTTATTAGGGGTACACTACACACGTTGGAGATAGTCTTGGGATCAGTCTATGGCCCCAACACTGATACCCCAGGTTTCTTTGTTCAGATTATGGAAGTACTCTCACCTTATCTTAACTTACCTATTGTAATAGGAAGGGATTTAAATCTGGTAATGGATCCAGCTATTGATAGATCTGGTAATATTAAGAAGGGACTATCTCCTGCCCAAAGAGTGGTTAGAGAGATGATGGACCAATTGGGCCTCTGTGATGTGTGGAGGATCCTCCATCCAAATGCCCGTTAATTTACTTTCACCTCCCAGGTACATAATACCATGTCCAGAATCGATTACGTCCTTATTTCAAACATTCTCTTATCGGGCATTTTGAATGCGGGAATTTCTCCTGGTCCACCATCAGATCATTCGGTTGTGACATCTCTAATCGCTTTTTCAGCATTGACTAAATCTGGGGGTAGATAGAAAATTAATAATCAACTATTAAAAAACCCCGAAATAATTAAGCTCATCTCCTCTCAGATAATGGAGTTCACCTCCTTCAATCTGGACTCTACCTGTCGGCCCGACATGGAGTGGGGGGCGCTCAAAGCCTGTTTGCATGGGACTCTGATAGAGCTTGCTTCCCGGAGAAAGAAGGAGAAGCTGAAATGTATTTCGGATTTACTCTCCCAGATTCGAGTAAAGGAAGCTGGGCTTTCAGTCTCTTCATCAGATGAATATAGACAGGAGCTAGCTCAGTTACGTGATTCTTATCTCAGGATCCTAGGTGAACAGGCTGAGTGGGTGATTATCAGAACGGGGGCGGTATATACTGATCAAGGGAAAAGCTGGCCGTATGTTAGCCAGGCGGGTAAAACAATTAGATTCCACTAGATTAGTGTTGGCCATTTGTTCCTTGGAAGATGGCTCAATTAAAACTGCTCCTAAGGATATCTTGGGGGAATTCAGAAAGTACTTTGAAGGGATTTACAGGGCTATGAAGGATCCTCCATCTGTGGGGAAGATTAGTTCCTTCTTAAGTGGGCTGAATTTGCTCGCTTTGAATGAGTTCAATCAGGCACAAATGACTTTACCTATCACAGAGAGTGAAATAGACCGGGTTATAAAGTCCCTTCCTTGGATAAAACACCAGGCCCTGATGGCTTCTCCACCAATTTTTACAAGGCTTTCACCAAAGAGTTAATCCCTTTATTGTTGAGACTGTTTCAATGTATATTAAATGGAACCGCTACGGATGTTTCTTTGTTTGAGGCCTTGATTGCACTTTTGCCCAAACCTGACTAACCCCCGGAATTGGTGTCTAGTTACAGACCCATTTCACTTCTTAACCAGGATATTAAAATCCTAGCAGATCGGATTAATGGGGTTCTTCCGGTCCTAGTTAGGGTGGAGCAGGTGGGATTTATGCAAGATCTTCAGCTGATCACCTAAGGACCCTAACACATCTTCTCCTCCTCCAGGAAATGGATCACCCTATGGTTTTGGTTTCACTGGATGCCGAGAAGGCCTTCGATAGGGTTTATTGGAAATACCTATCCATGGTTATGGACGCCTTTGGCTTTCCCCAACAGTTCAGTGCCTGGGTCAACTCTATTTATAGTTTTCCAACTGCAAGAATTAATTGCAATGGCGCAATTTCGGACCCCTTTAAACTTTTTGTTGGCGCCAGACAAGGCTGCCCGCTATCACCGCTTCTTTTTAATTTATACATTGAACCACTTATTAGGCAGATTGTACAAAAACAAGAGATTCAGGGTATCCAGATATGGGGGCATACCTCTAAAGTACTCTTGATATGCAGATGACCTCTTGTTGCAGATTTCTTACCCATCCTCCGTTGCCTGTTCTACTTGATACTATCCAGAATTTTAGTGATGTTGCTAACTATAAGCTCAATACTGGAAAAACGGTGTTTTTCCTTTGAATTATAAAACTTACGCTCATGATATTACCTCTCTCGGGCTGGCCTGGAATGCAAATGCAATTAAATATTTAGGCCTTACCATATCTAGATCCCCTATGCATATGGTACAGCTAAATATGGATTCATTATTGTATGGTATTGAGGTGGATCTTAAATGATGGGCGCTGCTTCCATTGTCAATTTGGGGAAAAATTAATTTAGTAAAAATGAATGTGTTCCCCCGTCTGTTCTATCCTATAAATATGTTGAATATTTGGCTCCCTCTAAAGTGGTTTAAAAAAGTCCATGGTATAATTTCCGGCTTTATTTGGAGCCTCAAGAAACCCAGACTGGCTTATCATAAATTGGTCGCACCCAAATTGACTGGAGAACTGAGACTTCCCCACTTTGGGCTGTATTAGTGGGCCGTATTATTGGGCCAGTCATGTGGCTCCCTCTAAAGTGGTTTAAAAAAGTCCATGGTATAATTTCCGGCTTTATTTGGAGCCTCAAGAAACCCAGACTGGCTTATCATAAATTGGTCGCTCTCAAATTGACTGGAGAACTGAGACTTCCCCACTTTGGGCTGTATTATTGGGCCAGTCATGTTACTAAATATCTTAGGTGGTTAACTATGATTGACTGTTGTGAAACTAGCAATTATGTCCCCTTCTGGTTAAAAGTGGAGGTATCTCATATAGTAGACTCAGGGCTGACACCCAGGGCTTTGCTATATTGTACTCCAAACTCTTTACCCGCATCTCTTCACAACTCCCCTATTGAGATATCCGTTAAAGTCCATTCATAGCTATGTGCCTTTTTAAAATACGGTCACAATAAAGATCTGGCTCAACCATTAATAGGAAACCCCAATTTCCTAATAGATGGCAAACCTATCAAGGGTAACTGGTTACCACAGTTAAGAGAGGTGTCGATAAAAGACTTTTTATCACTAGAAGGGAAATGGTTAACTTCAACCGACATTTTGGAAAAATTTCAGGTCTCGCAGGTTAATGTATTTAAAGTTTTTCAATGTCATCATCTGTTGGTTAATAAAATAGGCATGATCCCCCCTAAGGTCATAGCTCCAGATTTCGGTGATACACTTGTGCCTTTGGTGGGGAAAGCCCATGCAGTCTCTGCCATTTATAGTATATTTCTCAGCTGGATATATCCGCAAAATCTTGCTCCGGAGCACTATTGATCCCAGCTCCTTCCTGAGCATGATTTCGATTGGTCAGGTATATGGAAGTCATCCCATAAATTTCTATTACAAGACAGAATTAGACTAATGCAATTTAAATTATTGCACAACATTTATTACTCCCCTTCGAAATTAACTAGACTAGGTACGGTGTCCTCTGTGACCCGTTACAGATGTCAACAGGATACTGGGGACCTACTTCATATCTTCTGGCAGTGCCCCAAAATAGCTCCACTTTGGCATAGAATTAAAGTTAAATTGGATCCCCTTCTGGGGCTGGATAATCGTTTTATGGCAGAAATATGTGTTTTAGGGGATGTTGCCACTGTTGGTGTCCAAAACAGGAGATATCACATTTGTTTGATATCTGCTTCTGTTAAAAAGGTGGTATTAAGGCACTGGAAGGACACTTTGGATATCTCATACGGCGAATGGTTACAAGAACTCCTTGCCAGTCTTCGGACGGAAAGGACTACTGCTAGTCTTCAGAACAAGCTTGGCAGATTTAACCGGGTATGGGGTCCTTTATATTCATTATATTCCTTACCAGACCAAGTATGTTAATTGTAATAATATGGTCAATAGGATGAATATTATGTGTGCTGTGCATGGGGGAGGGTTGGTGGGGGGAAGAATTGGGGTGTGGTGGGGATGGGTGGGGTGGAATGCATCCGAATGGGGTTAGATATAATGTCTGATGTGGTTATTTTTCCTCTAGATTTGTATGGTGGGATGTATTCCTGTAACCAAAACTTTAAATAAAAAGTGAATTGAAAAAAAAAAGGAAGTTGCAGTGTTTTCTTTGTAACCCTTGGTTTCTTATTGTTCCAAACAAACTTGTATACTTGTTTTCAAGTTTACACCAGAAGGTAAGAGGGACTCTTATGGGGAGGCACTGAAACAGGAAAAGGAGAAGAGGCAAAATGTTTATCTTTACAACATCTATTCTTCCCACCAGGGAGAAGGGCAACAGATACCATCAGGCCATATCACTCTCCAGGGTCTCCCATAATTTACCATAATTGTTGCCAAAAAGCTTTGAAGGATCTACCAATACCTGAATTCCCAAATACCTAATTTGATTTCTAGGGGCCCACTGGAATGGGAAGCACTGGTCAAATTGTCCAGAGGGCTTGCCGCTTAGCACCAGGGCTTCTGATTTCGATAGGTTAATTTTATACCCTGAGAGCTCACCAAATCAATGTAACATGTGCATCAGAGGGGGCAATGAGGTGTCTGGTGAGGATGTAAAGAATATGGAATCACTGGCATATAAAGATCGTTTGTGTTCAATTTCCCTTGCCATTACTCCTCGGATCTCCAGGTTGTTGCACACCTTTGTGGCCAAGGACTCCAAACTCAGGGCAAAGAGAAGGGGGGACAGGGGACACCCCTGTCATGTGTCACGAGTCAGGGGAAAGAGCTCTGAACTGATGCCATTCACCCTAAGGTCTTAGGGTTCTGATACAGTTGGGAGATAACCTTCAAGAATTTAGGGCCAGTAGCTTTTTTCCATAGATGCTTTTAAAACTGCCAATTAACCCTGTCAAATGCCATTTCTGCATCCATGGAGATGGCTATCTGGAACTGCTTCTGTGCTTTCTGGGATGAAATGATGTTAAGGAGTCTCCTGATATTATCTATAAGAAATCTTCCCGAGATAAATCCTGTTTGGTTCTCATGAATTAGCTTTGAGATGACCATCTGTAGTCTAGTGGCTAACAGCCCAGTAAACAGTTTCAGATCTACATTAAGTAGAGAGATGGGGTGATATGACCCACACTCCAGGGGGTCCTTCCCTTCCTTATATCAGTACTGTGATTTGGGCTAACTGCCATGAAATTGGCATCTCTCCCCCCTTCCATGACCTCTTGACATACTGGCAGAAGGACTGGGAGGAGTATATCCTCAAATTCTTTGTAGAATTCCTGGGTGAAGCCATCTAAGCCCAGAGATTTCCCATTTTATCAGCTTCCCTATCTGATCTTTCAAGTCCCCATTCCCTATATCCCCCTATATCATTTCCATGGATTGTTGGGGGAGAGTGCGGAGTGTCAATCCCTCAAAGAAGGTTTCCAGCCTTGTCTGATAGTTAGGGATCTCCTCTTGATGGTATAGAGTCTCATAATATTTAGCAAATATATTTATGTTCCCTGGTCAACTAGTCATATGTTTTCCCTACATATTATCTCTCAGCTGCAATATCAATCTGCTTGCTTGTTGGGTTCTCAGAGTGGCTGCTAACAGCTTCCCTGCCCTATTATCATTTTCATATTATTGCTGTCTAACTCGCCTATAACTCCCTTTCATCTGGGTAGTAATGCGAGTTGTCAGCAGGTTCTTTTTCTCTTCTAATAGTTTCTTAATCTCTGGGTTTAAAGTGAGTTTATGTTGGAATTCCAACTCCTCCAGTTCTATCTCTAACTCCCTCATTTTGTGTGCCTTTTTCTTTTTTAATTTGGCTGCAAACTTTATTATTGAGCCCCGTAGGACTGCTTTTAGGGCATCCCAGTGAACTGCATGGGATGTGGTCCCTACTAGGTTATTTCTAAGGTAGTCCTGAATGGTGGACTCCACCATGTCTTAAAAATGTGGGTTCTTCAGAAAATCTACATTCAAATGCCAGTGGGAGTTCCTTGCAGCAGGGGCCAAATCTAAGGTCAGCTTCACAGGGGCATGGTCAGAGATTGTGTGTGGACATATCTGGCAACGTGATGCAGTATAGGCACACTCCTCCGGGATAAACAGCAGGTCTAACCTAGTGTAACAGTTATGTCTATCAGAGTAGTGGGTATAGTCTCTCATGTCCCCGTTAACCCACTATCAAACATCCAGCAGTCCCAGTGTCTGACTGAATTTATTTAAGGTTGAACCAGCCACCCCTATTTTAGATCCCATAGCCCCTCCATGTCTATCCAATGTCGAGGATAAGATGGAATTAAAGTCTCTACCCAAGATGCAGAGGTGACTATCGAAACCCATGATGTTCAGCACTACCTTTTTAATGAAATGGGAGGCCTCTTTATCTGTGTTGGAGGCATAGATATTTATTATTATACAATGGATGTCTCTGTATAGGGCAGTACATTTTACAAATCTACCCTCTGTGTCCAATTCTGTCGTCTTTTCCACTTGTAACGGGCAGACCTTGTGAATTAGCACAGCCATGCCTCTCCAATGTTGGTGTGCCTGATAAGAAGAGGCATTGACAGATCCCATCCATTTACAGCACAATTTTTGGTGCTCTAAGTCTGTGAGCTGGGTCTTTTGTAACATTACAATGTGTGCACCAATTTTCCCCAACTCCTGTAACAGCCTGGCTCACTTTATGGGGTTGTTAAGCCCACATATGTTGTATGTGACTATATTCAAGCTATTCATCTTGAATCAGGTGCCACCTCTCATCTTATAAACCCACCTTCCGCATGGTTACCTCTGGGTTCCCAGCCGAGATGGGGTTTGGGGGGGCAGAAAGCAAAGTGAAACTAAGCCAGTCATAAGATATAAACAGTTTAAAACCATTACAGCAAACTTTGTCTAGAGCATAACCCAGTAGATTCTCAAACTTCCTGCACTAGTATTCTTTTGACCTTCCAAGGTGCCACTATGGCCTCATCACATTAAGGTGCCCAACAGTGATGGGATGTACAAGGTTGAACCCTGTACCGAGCTGTTCTAGCCTTATCCTTTTAGACCAGTGCAGCCAATGTGCATTTCTAGAAATCATTACAGTTAACAATACAATACCAGCAGCTCATGTGGAGCACGATCAGCAGGACACACAAAGAGGAGATGGGTATAGATAGTTACTAGCAAACAGCAGCCCAAGGGGAGCATAATCAGCAGTAAGCATTGGAAACCTTATGTACCTGTACAAACAATAAGCGTTACATGACCAATTGAAGAGATATAATGTATGGGGACCCTTATTACTGTCTGAATTCAGAATGTTTATCATATATCATGTTTATGTAATGTCAAGAGGTTGTTAACCCCTCTCAACTATGTTACATTGACACCGTAACAGCGGGAGAGCATCTGCGCATGCGCGGCTTTAAATCTGCGGCTCCGGATGACTGGCCACGGTGATGAGATATCACTCTAGTGAGTGCAGGGCTATGGAGGAATCCAGTAGCTTTTTTTTTTCCCATTAGGTACTTTATTCAGTTTTTACTTTGTCTCAGTCCTGACCCACACGCTCCCAGCATGATGCATGCATGCATGTAGAAGCACACGACGTCGTACATTCTGGGATGCCCCATCCCTACCTGTCCCTCCATTACCATCTCGCCAGCCACAAGGCCTCCATCCAGTGGCAGCGGGACTACAGATGGGTGACCCCCAGGAAAGGCGAGCCAACACTCGATCCTGCCCCTCAAGCATGGCAGCACCCAGGCAACCCGAGATCATTCCCTAACCTGGGTCACTAGCATAGTGCAAGGTGTGGTGTTCAGCACCTCAACCCTCAGCACCACTGGGCTGGCCATCCAGTAGCTTTTATATTGCATTTTGCTCCATACACTATACAAAAACATGGAAGGGCAACAGACAAAAAACATGCTGAAATTACATCTTGCAGTTTCCATGACAACTGTAAACCTCTTGAGCTGCACTCTCGAGGTTTATCTAGTCGTCATGGAAACCCATCGATACAATTACAGCATGGTTATTGTCTGTTGCCCACACATTATCCTCTATGAAATGACTCAAGGAGACCAGTTTAGATTAGCTGTAGCAGCTGTATTTGGAGCTTATAGGGAATTCTATTCTCAGCGCTTTCTTGATTTGGGCAATTTTAGGGAGACCTACAAGTGTTTCAGGTAATTTGTTAAGCCACTGAGATGCTCTGACTGCGAAGGAGTGCTTGCCTAGGTTAGTTTTACAGAAAGGTATTTCTAGTGCATTTCTAGACATATTCCTGGTAATGTACTGGTTGCTAATTGGGTGGAAAAAGTTACAAATTGCCAAGGGGTAAGGCCCAATAGTACTTTTTTTGCATGCAGACAGATCTGATTTCTTAGTCTTTCCTGGACTTTCAAGTTGTATCCAGTACTGCAGTGCACTTCCTCTGTAGCCTGCACTGCTAGGGTCACCCTGGTGGATTATTTTAAGGTTAAATCTAGTACTGTATTGCCTAGGCAGCCTCCTTCCTTCGTTCCCGAGTCATTTTTGAGTTACATCAAGTAATCTACTACCTATGCAGCCAACCCTTGGTCATCTCTGGGTCATTTCAGGTTCAGCCTAGTACAGCACTGCCTCGCAGTCTCCCCTACCTTGAGTTACCACTGGGTCATTTCAATGTGTGTTCAGTACTGCACTGCCTTGACAGCCTCCTCTACCTTGGGTCATTTCAATTTGAGGCTAGTATGGCAGTACCTATACAGCCTCCCCATTCTTGGGACACCCCAAGTCATTTCATAGTTCTGCACTGCCTACACTACCTTTGGTAACCCCTAAGATATTTCCGTTTAAGTCTAGTACTGCACTGCCAAGCAACCTGATCTACCTAGCTTGGGTCACTCCCTAGGTTTTTTCCAGTTGAATCTAGTATTGCCTTGACTATATAACCTCCTCCTCCTCCTCTTCAACAATCATTATTTGATCTACATTTTAAATGGAAACAGTGGATATCCCAACATCTTACTGATATAGGGCTTTCAGTGGCATTTAGTATCGCTACCTTGGTTTTTGTTAGCTGTTCAAACTTTTAATCGATTTTTCATGCTGCTTCATTATCACCCTGCACAACACCATTCCACGACTGAGCGCCACTCTCAACGAGCTCTTAGTATGCAAATTAGCTGCTCACTGTGACAGACATCCTCTCTCCACAACAGGTAGTCCAATTCAACCACAAGGAGTGCAAATGTTGGTTACAGCACACTTCTTCGTGACATCTTGCTTCTGCACACTGAATTTTGTTCCCCATTTGCTCCTTTTTCTAGTCGCTAACTTAAATTCAATAAATATTTCTTACTTTTGGTGTTGGGTGCTGTGATTCTGATGGTGTCTTGCCTGGTACCCTTTCTGTGAGTGGTGCCATTTTGTTCCTGCCCCCTGACCTTTGCTGCTGGCAGGAGCACAGTTCAGCGGGTGTTCCCTGCTGATGCGTGCCTTAGCAACCCTGTGTTGCTAAGCTGGGCCTTAAAGTGACATAGCCCCCAAACAAACTGGTATACAGTCTTACATTGGATCCCTCTCCCACTCAAGTGATTTTCCATCACGACATGACAGCACCTTCAAACAACAAACACCTGACTGTCCTTACACAAATCAATGGCCAAAACCTCAACACCCCCAGAGCACTAGTACACACAGATTGTAAGTACCAGCCAGCCGATGCGGACACAGGATACAGTGCTTGTGTTAATCATTTACCTGGGGTACAAATGGTCCAGAATGGCTGAAAGGCAGTCAGGCTTGGCTTGCTTAATAAACGCATTGCAGTACAGGGGAGGCAAAATGATGTGCTCACTAACCAGGCAAAAAAACAGTGATAGCAGCTCTTTTTAGAAATGTTGGGGAAAGCCACAACTGCATTGTGGCCAGTGACTCCACTGTTGCAGTGTAGGAATCTGAAGGTGCTTCTTGATTGCAGGCAGAGCGTCTATCTAGAGACAGGGTTCAGCTCTCTCTGGGGAGATGTGGCTGCAGTGAGCAGCCCTCTTCTGGTGATTCATCTGCCCCACTTCCAGCATTTCAGCAGGGGCACAATCCAGCATCTTTCAGCGGCTCATCAGGTGCTAGCATCTCCTCACTAAATCTCTTCAGACGGGATGGCCAAATGCACAGCCAGTGACTCCTTATAAGGGGTAAGATCAAGCCTGAGGGGGAACTGAAGGCTGTAGGTAGGGGTGGACAGAGGTACCAAAACATCATCGGACTGGCAGTGTGAATATGAGTAATGTGATTGGTCTGGTGGGTAGCTGATGTCAGTGGGTCTGACATAGACCTATTTCATGTATGCCCAAACCAGAAACATAGGAAACAAAAATAAGAATAGGGTGGTTAGAGCCATGCAGAAACTCACTCATCCAGTCTGCACAGTACTTGGGCAAAAGTTGGGGGATGAAACAAAGTTCTGCATAGTGAATGTGGATGTGGGGTCCTAAAATAAAGTAAAGCCACAAACAAGAAATAAAAAAGTGGGCGAGGAGCATGCATGTGTGAGCATACCACACGGGATCACACATCAGGAGGTATGAACGCGCAGCTACCAGAATGCACCAGGCACCATGCCGTGACCCCAAGCAGAGTGCATGAAGGGACATGGAGAGGTAAGATGGTGATCCACAGCTCTGGCGTCTGACTGCACTGCATGGAAAGAAATGCAAAACTACACTGTGGTGAGTTGAAAGAACACATTTATTACACAGTGGGTTCATAACAGGCAGATTTAGAGAAAACAGATAATGTTTTTATGATAATATCCACGGTTTTCCTTTAAGGTAAACTAGGAGCTCAAAGGTTTTATATAAGTGAAAAGTCAAACAAACAGAAATTAGAAATTATTCCACCTTGGTAATCAATGAATGAGTTTTATTTATTTAATTTTAATATTTTGGGAATTTTCATTTCATATTTTTGGTGAGGGGGAAGGATTAAAAAAGTAATAAAACTACTACTTCTCTGGTGATCTGATGGGCACACAGAATGACAAATGTACATCATCATATTTACCAGTCACACACAAACAAGTCTGGCCCCCGCCCTCTTTCCAGAAGTTCCTGTGGTCTGCAGTAAAACTAATTCAGTGTGCAGCTGGTACTCCAGAGAGTCCCTGCACCCCCCTTCTCAAAGTAGAAAAGGGACATTTGCATGAAATTCACTGCTGTGGCCAGATTTACTTTTGAATATTTGACCCCTGATCTTTGTTTTACTGTGGATATTGTGATTGCTATATTTTGTAGTTATGCTGCCTGATGGTCTAAATGTATTTGTCCATGGGTGCCCCTGAAAATGGCCATGTGCTGTCTTTGGACCCACCCAATTATCAAATAATAAATTACACAGCCTGAACTGAATACTGGATCACCGGTCCAGCCACATAGCAACATAAAACATTTGGAGACACTAACCCCAACATAATGGTATTTAGCAGTTCAGCCCTGACTCTACTTTATGTATGTATTTATTTATTTATTTTTTCTATACTTTATCCACCTTGAGCCACCAGACTGCCTACCTTATCTCGTCAGGCATCTCCCTAAAGTCTGTGGCCACCATCTCTGGGAGTCCACCAACTCCTATTGTAGTCCTGTGGTTCACCCCCATGGCGGGGTGGAGGGGAGCTTGTCCCGTAGCTCAACCCCCCCCCCCAATACCAGGATCCAGTGTACCGCGCGTCCACAGAGTCAAACCGGTCTCCCTGCTAGAGATGACCATCAAGCTGCCACGTCCGATGCTCACCTTTTCCACTTTTCTCCCCCATTCCCCGGCGTCTGTGGCATGCAATGATGCCCCAAGGACCCAAGCGTGCACACGTCCCGCACCCCTGATCCTTGCATCTGCCACAGTACATCCCCACAGATCCTGCCAGTGCACCAGGCATCCCAGCCACTGCCAGGTGCTGCCTGAGCACCAACAGTGGTACACCCCTCCCAGAGAAGGAGAGCAGCCCTATGGATGCTCAATCCTTCTCCTCCCTGCCGATCCTCGGCGACCCTGGCTCGCCCTTCAACCCAGGTCGCCGCATAGAGCAAGTGTGGCGCCCAGCGCCTAACCTCAGGCCACCAGGCTGGCTTCTTTATGTATTTATAATAACTGGGTTGCATTTTCCCCATAGAAGAAGTCGGTTGTAATTCGCCATTGGAACCAGCTGGTTATAACAGTGAATATGCGATGCACTTCCTATGAGAAAACTGTGAGCCAAAATGTGACTTGTGCTACACTGTCTTCCAGCAGGCACCAGCAGCTGCTATTTTATATAATTGCTGTGGTGAAAAAACACAACTCCAGCAATTGTATCAAATAAAACATGGAATGGTATATAAAGCTTGTAGTGAGGTGCTTGTCCTCATGTGTTTTTTTTTTGTTTACCCAACACTCAATGAGTCCTGCTTTCCCCATACACCCTGGTCATCAAGGTCACTATGAACACTCACTCCCCTCCAACCAGGAGGGTCTGCGACGGGATGCTGGCTTTTACAGCAAATAATACAGTTTTCTGGCCAGCTGGTAATGGATGTTCTGATGCTGTATGTCCTGAGCTGTCTCACTGGGGGACACGTGCTGTGTTGGTTCTACACACTATCCCTGTTTAAAATGGTTTCATTTTCTATAAATAGAAAAATAAATGGGGAGGGGGAAGAGTTCTCCTTCCTAAATCCCTTTGGATATCTTTGACAGTTCAGTTTTTCAGTAAGTAGTTTCTCATGTTACAAGAGCTCTCTCTGGTGGCATAGAGAAAAAGAAAATGCTGTAATGAGTGAGGGCAAATGCACTGTAAAGTGCAGGTCCTTTTACAACCTGAAAAATTGGAAGAAGTACCCGTGGGTTTTAATTGAATACATAGACCTGGAGATGTTGGATGAGGCACTGTGGCTAAGTGTTTAAATAACAAATTAAGAGAAAGTTTCTGATCACTGTAATACAGAAGCATACAAACATAGACAGTGATGGCAGAAAAATAACAATGGTCCATCCAGCCTGCCTGTGGTACCCTATCCAACTCCAGGACCAATTGTCCATCTAAGATCCTAGCCCTCCCCATCCCCCATCCCCCTCCCAGTTTCTGTTGTCCTGGGCAACCATTATACCCTTCATTCTATCCCAGCCATGCCCAAAACTATTAATGGTTTTAGTACCCAACACCTTGGTTGGAAAACTGTTCCACGATTCCACCACCCTTTCTGTAAAATAATACTTCCCCATGTCCCTCCTGAGCCACCTTCCTGTCAGTTTCCACATGTGCCCCCATGACCTTGAACTGTTGCTCATGCTAAAAATGTCCCTGCAGTCACTGTGTTTATTACTTTCAAGAACCTGAAGGTCTCATTCATGTTAGGGGTGGATGGAACGTTCCACAGGAGATCCGGACCTCCAGATCGAACCAGCAATCCATGGACCTGGATAAATATGGACTTTGCCACAGAGGTCTGGGTTCCAGATTCATAGAGATGCCATTTCCATGATTTTGTTGTCTGTTGCCTGGGGGATGCCATCGGGATGTACTGGCAGCTGGTGGCAACAGAAGATCACATGACGCACTCACCGATATACAAGACTGGTGAGTGGAATCACTTCTGAAAGAAACAATTGTTGAGTACCTAGAGGCCAGTGGGGCACAGGACCCAAACCAGCATGGGTTTACAGCAGAAAGGTCATGTCAGATGAATCTAATTGATTTCTTTGACTGGGTGACCAAAGTAATAGACCAGGGAGGAGCTGTGGATATGGCCTACCTAGACTTTAGCAAGGCATTTGACACAGTCCCACACAAAAGATTAATAATCAAGTTAGCCAGCCTGGAAGTGGGTCCAAGGGTGGTAGCCTGGGTAGCAAACTGGCTGCACAACAGGACACAGAAGGTAACAGTGAATGGAACACATTCCGAAGAAAGGTGGGGGTTACTAGTGGAGTACCTCAGGGCTCAGTCCTCTTTAACATCTTTATAGGTGACATTGCAGAGGGTCTGAGGGAAGGTATGCCTTTTGCAGATGACACAAAGATCAGTAATAGAGTTGATACACAAGGGGTAGAAAGGATGAGAAGGACTTGGCAAGATTGGAGGAATGGTCAGACATATGGCAACTTAGATTCAATGCAAAGTAGTGCAAAGTAATGCACCTGGGAAACAAAACCCAGGAGAAGAGTACACAATAGCAGGGGAGGTACTAAAACAACAAAAATGGAGAGGGACCTGGGTTCTCATACACAGATGACCTAAAGGTGGGTAAGCAATGTGAGAGGTCGGTAAGGAGAGCCGGGGGATACTGGGATGCATAGGGAGGGGCATCACAAGTAGAAAAAGGGAAGTGGTTATCCCTCTGTACAGACAGTTGGTGAGACCCCATCTGGAGTACTGCGTGCAGTTTTGGAGACCTCATCTATGCAAGGACATAGACAGGATGGAAGCAGTCCAGAGGAGGGCAACTAAAATGGTGCAGGGTCTGCATCAGAAGCCATATGAAGAGAGACTGAGAGAGCTTAATATGTATACCCTTGATGAAAGGAGGGACGGGAGGACATGATAGAAACTTTCAAGTACCTCAAGGGAATCAACAAAGTCCAGGAGGGTAGCATCTTTCAGAAAAAGAGATGTGCAAGAACAAGGGGGCACAATTTAAAGATAGAGGGGAGATGGCTCAGGGGTAATGTAAGGAAGTATTTTTTCATGGAGAGGGTTGTGGATGCATGGAATGGCCTTTGGGAGGTGGTTGTGGAGTCAAAAACAGTGGTGGAATTCAAGAATGTATGGGACAGTCATAAGGCAATTCTAGGTGGTTGGGGTAGGAAGAAGTAGGCTGTTGGTTAACTAGGATCTGCAGCTGATCCATTAGGTATGGAAATGGGCAGACTGGGTGGGACAAGCGGTCCTTATCTGCTGTCATATTCTATGTTTCTATGAGTGTGCCATGTGGCCCAGAAGGAGGAGGATCACAGCAGAAGAGAGAGAGAGAGAGACTAGAGACAGAGAGACTGGAGAGAGAGGTGAAATGCCAAAATGCAAAAGCACTACAGTTAGGGGAGGGAAGAGGAGAGATTCCTGATTGTGGAGGACTTGGGGTGGGTGAAGTTGGTCATTTGATGATGGGAGAGTGTGTTGGGAGTATTGGGGGGGGGGGCCATGAATGATTACAGAAAATCCCAAATGAAACTTTTTCTTGGCCTCAGACATTAGTAGCTGTGTGTACAAAAAGGGCAGTCTGGCAGCTGGCAAAATCTGATGTGTGCTATTCCAGATCCAGAGAGGAGAGAGTACTGGTGGCGGTGGTCCAGAGATTACAGTTAAGAAAATCCCAAATGAAAGTTTTTTTCTTTTTTTCTTGGCCTCAGATAGTGCAGCTATGTGTACAAAAAGGGAAGGCTGGGAAAATCCGACTTGTGCCATTCCAGATCCAGACTCGAGAGCACTGGGAGGGGGTCCAGAGATTACAGTTACAGGAAATCCCAAATGAAAGTTTTTTTTTCCCTGGCAGTAGGGGCGGCAAAATAAATCTTTGTGACGTAAAGAGGGTAGAGGGAAAAGAGGCTACAGGGTGGACCACAATAAATGTGACATCCAAGAAATCCAAATATTTTTTTTTTTTTTTACTAGCTTCAGTGTGGCTGTGTGTACAATCCAATCATGAATAATGATCATCATCACCTATGTTCAATCATGATTTGATTAATTAAAAAAAATACTGTTCAAACAACATACAAGTTAATGCGCATGCCCTGTGCTGCTGGCTGTGGGTGGCCTAGGGATAATCTGAGTTGTAGCAGGCTGAGTGTTTACAGTACAACACAAGTAAAGCACAAGCACTACACACAAGTGTCATTATCATCACTCATTCCCCATTATTCCTCCTATTTTCATTAGTTTTATAGTATATCGCATTACAGTACATATAAGCATTAACCAGCCCCGGTGTGGGACTGTGCTGCATGCGGCTATGCATCAGATGTGTCTGCATCTCCAATTCTAATGCTGAGGCACTCTTAACAGTTGCTGAAATTGGTCACTTTCACTTAACAGTAAGTTTTATAGCAGCCAGTCCGGCAACCTTGGAAGGAAGTGGTGGTGGACTGCTGTGCTGTCAGTGTGCTGTGTACAGTCATGACAGAAAATTTGTCCCTGGTCTGTGTGGGTGGGAGTCATCAGAAGGATATCACATTTCGTGTTAGAGAGATCATTTGTTCCAAAATGGATCAAAGTGTTGATGAGACACTTTCTAGTTCTCAGGTAGGCAGTGGCACTGCAAAAGACAGGAATCGGCCTGAAAAGGGAAAACAAAATCAAACCCCAAAAAGGGATTTTTTCACATCTAATAAGGTTTCATCTTCCAAGCAAATGCTTGAATCCAAAAAAGGTGAATGTCTTGGATCATCATCATCAGTCCCAAGTAGTAAAAAAAGTTATGTAGTTAAAAAAACTAAAGATGCAGTGGGTACCATCCGCAGAGGCACCCAACGGTATGAAACAATTGCATACTATGTTACAGCCAGTCCCTCATCCGATTCTTCTCAGGTTGAACCCGACGAGGGTAATATTGATGACAATAAAGAAGATGAAGAGAATGCCCAGGCAGCAGAAGGTTTACTGAAGGAGATAGAAATTGCAGATGAGGAAGGAACAGGTAGAAGTGTTTCAGTTGTGGAGTAGAGGGGCAGTGGGAATAAACCAGAACAGTAACAGGCCCAGGACAAATCCAGAGGGAGGGGGACCCTGACAAGATGACAGAGGTGTCGTGCCTTCTTGAGGAAAAAAAACCTAAAAAAATATCATCTTTGTTTGGTTACACTTCATTAGCATTTCCAATACACTGGTAGCAACATGTGGTATTTGTAAGCGGTCAACCAGCAGGGGTAAAAAGAAAGGAGCACTGGGAACTTCAGCACTGAAAATGCACCTAGACAGATGTCATAACATGAGTGATAGTGAGAAGGTCAGTTGTGAGTCTCGAAGAGAAAGTGATAGTAACAGCTCACTACACTCATGGGTAATATCCATAGATGAAAGCGGTTGCAGCCCCTGCAGCACTACACCTCCACCACCACTTGCTGCCTTTCAAAAGACTCCTCCGACTGTTACTGAAAGTGATCACCATGTGTTCAAAAGACCTTCTTCTTCAAAGAGACAGCTTACCATCTCAGAAACTTATGAGCGTAAGGCCAAATACGCCTCGACTCACCCTGTTGCTGTTACAATAACCAAAAACATTTCCGAAATGATAGGTGTTGATTTGCTACCATATAATGTGGTTGAACATATAGGATTCAGGCAGCTGCTTGAGTACCTCGAACCTCAATATAGCATGCCATCAAGGAAATACTTCTCGACAACAGGGATTCCAGATATTTACGATGTTATATGTAAAAAATTACGACGTGTCTTGTGCAGTGCTGTTGGGAGGGTGGTGCATCTCACAACAGATATCTGGATAAGCTATCAGCCTGAACCCTTCATGTCTGTCATGGCCCACTGGGCATGTTTCAATAATTTACGTGGCAGTGAGGACAGTGAAGTATCGCAGTTTGCTGTTCTAAGCATGTTTTATATTCCATCTGAACATACCTCATACAACATCAGTGAAGAGATCCAAAAACTAATACAGCAATGGCTCACTTCACAGGGACTGTCAGCTGGCTTTATAGTTGCAGATAATGGGTCCAACATAAGAAAGGCCTTAGAGGAGGAGGGGAGGGTCTTCGTTCACATCCGCTGCTTTGCACATTACTTAAATTTAATAGTTCATGGTTTTCTCGACGACGACAGGGAGATTAAGGCTCTCGTTAGCACTGGTAAAAGAATATGTACGCATTTCAGTTACTCAAGCAAAGTCCATCTCTTGTTTGAAAAAATACAGCAGGAGCACAGTTTACCTTTGCACAGACTGATCCAAGACATTCCTACTTGATGGAATTTGACCTTTTTATATGTTCTAAAGGATGCTGGAACAAAAGAAAGCTGTCAGGCAGTACACTTTATAAAATAAAATTGGTGATGCAGACGTCTATATCACTCCACCACAGTGGGCCATGCTGGAGTTTCTCATTGTACTGCTCCAGCCATTTGAAGAAATCACATGGGAGGTTAGTGCAAACACAGCAACTCTCAGCCAGGTGATACCCCTAATAAAGATTTAAAAATTCAGATTGAATCTGATTAGGGAAAAGTTAGAGAAGCAAGACAGTTCCATGATCACACAGGCTGCCAGTGGCGCTGACACATGCAGGTTACCCTCCAGAATACAAGAAGATCTAACGAGATGTATGATCAAAAAAAGTTGAGGAGGATGACAAACTATGTAAAATGCTTCATTCCGATTACTACATTAAAGCTACAATCTTGGACACACGACACAAATCGAAGCAACTATTGAGTGATGATGATGATGACACTTGTTTTGAGAGAAACAAGAAATAATTGATGAGGTGCATGCCATCCTGGAACAGACTACAACTGCAGCACCACATTCAGAATCTTCTTCACGATGCAGCAGCACAACATCAGGTGGCCCATCCTCTACTGTCGCATCATTTTCTTCCTCTTCCTCCTCAGCGCCGCAACCAAATCGTCTTCTTCACCACAGCCAAGCATGATAGCACTGTCCCATAGTCACTTGGTTCAGCTTCATGTCTCTGGAGTCACTTAGAAGATGTTATTGTAACATCTTCATCTATCTCTTGTAACAAGCCTCAGCACAGACCACTGTTGAAATGTACCTGGCAGAGCTCAATATCAGCTGGAATGCTGATCCTTTGAAATACTGAAATCCAAACAAAATATGTGGCCTGCTTTAGTAAACATTGCAATGAAGTACATGAATTGTCCTCCGACTAGTGTCTGTTCAGAATGATTGTTCAGTTCAGCTGGTAATGTTATTACTATCATACCGCTTGACATCAGAAAATGCTGAGCAACTCACATTTTTCAAAGTCAACATTCCTCACTTTAATTTCAGATACGATACCTGAATAAAACACACACTGACTGCTTCAAGCAGGCCCTATGCACAAAACACTTTCAAGAATTTGTGCCTGTTTTGAAAATCGTCTGTGAATAGGGTCTACTACATGAAGTAGCAATTAACTGCAACAAGTCAGGTCAGGATGGACTAGGCCAGGCCACTATGATCACATGAGCAGCACAGAATAGAAGAAAAAATAACACCAGTGGTTTCAGAGTCCAAATATAGCAAACAACTGCATTTCATGTCACAAACTTACTTGGTGGTACCTGGTACCACTATCTGATCTGGAAGTAGGGTACTGCTGTCTATTACTACTACTACTTGTCACAAACGCACTCCGTAGGTCAGGCCCTCTGCTCCCACAGTGCCAACCTCAGAGTGCAACAGTGTGAACAGGTAACAGACAGAGTAACCCTCCTGTCTGCTTTTGGGTCCGAATCACCTTTAGTCTCAAGTTCTGGGGGGATTCAAACTGTGAACCTTATGCTAGCGTACCCAAATGTACAGACTCAGATAATGTTCTCTTCAAGGGGATGCAATATATCTTTGACCTAAGGGCACCTAAACCAGGTATCCAAGATAAACCCTTAAAACTCTATAAGAGACCTTAGGTATATTCTTAACTTTTACCAAGCATAGTAACACCATCAAGCCCTTGACTAGTTGTCAGACTTAATATCCGTTCAGCAATAACATGCAAAAAATGACCGAGGAGACCCAGGCAATATCTTAAAGAAAATGTTTACTACAAATGGATAAAAAACAGTAAGATAAAATACAGAACAAATATTAAAGAGCATCACAAATCACATAAAAGAACAAGGGAAAAGTACAAGACAAAAACTCCTACCACAATACATTTAGACCTTTGCTGTCTAAGGTATTACCTCTGGAAGTGCTTAAGTTAGATCAGAGAACTGTTTTCTCTGAGTCCCAAAAAGATATGACCCACATTTCAGACACAAGTATCAGTTTAAATCTGTGTCTCCACACCCCTTCTGTGAGTCATCTAGCTCCTCCTTTTAGAATATAAAATTACGAACATGATTTCCTACCAGGAGGTATTTTAAATAATTTGAACATCAGCAAAAACAATTTCCCAAATTATGAGTCTTTGATCAACCAGTTCCTTTGAGGTCTATAACCCTGCAGTCCATCACGCAGGTGTGAGATAGCCAACAGGAATCAGCTAAATGCGTCCTTTCCTGATGTAATAAAATGTATATTTAGTTTCCAACTTCAAAAGCATGAAGTCATAAAAAGGCCATAAAATGCAATTTCTCAAGGAGGTTAATTACATTACAGAGATCTCCTGGTCAGTGTAATACATCCTGTGGTTTCAGCTGCTGACACCTTGCAATTTAAAAGGGACAAATCTCACAGACTGTCATTTCATACACTGACCATTTATTTATAATACCAATGTAATACAATAATCATAACCAGCTGGCCAAGCGTCACACTATTATCATCAGTTTTTGCCCTCACGAGTTATGGCTACTGCTTATTTATCACTTTTTGTCCTTACTCCAGTCCTACTCCTTACAACTACTACTTGTCACTTTTTTTGCCCTTAGTAACTGATCCTGAGTCCTGACTGTACTGTTTTAATTTTCGTACGGTCATGGCTTAGCAGATGCCTGAAAGTTCAGTAACTGAATACTCTTTGTATATTTCTCACATCCCCAATATTTGGCTGCAAATACTTAACAGAAAAAAAATGCTACTAAATTGAAAATTCATAGAGTTTCTTTAGTGTGTGTGTGTGTGTGTGTGTGCGTGGTATGCTAGCCTGGTTACATCTCACTTACAGTAACTTGGCTGAGACTATTATATTACTATATTTTATTTGTGATACTTAAATTACTTGGCAGTAGCTGGCAGCAAGCAACTGTGGAACTAGGAAGGATGTCATTGTGTTGTGTTATGTGTCATCAGGTGGCAATGGCAAACTTTTTTGTGACTGCTCTGATCTTGACCAGTGCAATGAGTGACTGGCTGCCTGCCTGGGTGGCGATCACTATGTCTTTCGTTTTTCTTCAAGGATTCAGCATCCTCAGCATGTTATCAGATTCAGTAGAAGTAGTTGTAGTACTAGAAAACATTACCACCTCTTGGCCCAGGTAGTGTACCATATACCACAGTACACTGGGGCATGCAAAGCAGTTGCATCGTTCACACGGGTAGGGTGGGTGGGCTCTCTTAGTGCTGTTCATTTAATCATTCATATCCATTTCTTTGGCTTGTTTGGCTCTGACTGGAACATCCATCAAAATAATACCTACACAGCACCATTAATAAAAAAAGAAATCTTAGCTGCCTGGCAGGGCCTGCAGTGCTTGGTGGTGCTATGATATACCATGTAGGTAGTTGCATCTGTCTGTTTGTCTGTCTCTCCCTTCGTCTCTCCCAGCACACTCCTGTTAAGGGACCGAGCATGATATGCCACCATTATAGGCCAGCCATGAAGGGGCTAGTAGTGACAGATTTATTTGTTATTTAGTAATTTTACTTTAATTTTATACAGATAATCCATTACATTATTTCCTTTGGGCCTCTGTGTCAAATGTGAGTGACTTTTGCCACTTTTATTCATGTCTTCAAATTTTTTTCAAATATTGGTCAATAAATCAGAACTAATCAGGATAAATCAGGACTTCACCGAGTTCTGGTTCTTATTTAATAAGGGTCAGAACTTCACCGAGTTCTCCCATCCCTAATTCATATCCTCCTTCTCCTATTGGGTCTCCAGTGAGTACTTGTTCAGTGCCTTGAGGCGCTCATTGTAAGACCTGCCCTGCTGGCCCTGAATCATCTTTGTCACACTTTGTTGCACCATCTCCAGTCTGTCCTTGTCTTTCCTGAGGTGAGGACTCCAGAACTGGGCACAGTACTCCAGGTGAGGCTTCACCAAAGCTCTATAAAAGGGTAGAATTACTTCTTTCCTTTAACTGTCAGTACCCCCCCCCCGATACGTCCCAGTACCCTGTTTGCCTTACTATCGGCCTTAATGCACTGGCTTGATTGTTTGAGGGTGTCACTGATAACTCCCAGGTTCCATTCTTCACCCATAGTGCTGAGTCTTATGCCACCATCTAATACTCTGTCCTGGGGTTCTAGTTCCCTAGGTGCATCACCTTGCACTTTTTGGGATTGAATTTCAACTGCTAAATCTTAGACCAGGGGCTCAATTCTCAAAGAGGGCTTAGTTCACCACAAGCTGCTGCAAACAGCAGCTTGTGCTAATGCCAGGTATGCCAGAGACCCTGCACCAGATTCTGGTACAGGAGGGGTCCCTGTGCTTAAGTCCCCACACTTATTTCAACCTCTCTCATGCAACAAATACAAAGCGTATGGGAGGGATTTGCCGACAAAGGCTCCATGCAGCAAAGGCTAGCAGTCCCCCCCCATCCCCAATCCCTTCATAAAATAAACTAATTCCCATCCCTGGTGGTCTAGTGGCCCCCTTCCCCAATCAAGATATCGCTAATAATAATATGTAATAAAAAAACCTTTTATGGTGGTCTAGTGCCCCTCTGATCCCCGATGTCACCTGTACTAATAATAATATGTAATGAAAACCCCTTCCCTGGGGGCCTAGTGCCCCCTTCATGATCCTTGATGTCACCCATAAAATAATATTTAATTAAACCCCTTTCCCTGTGGCCTAGTGGCCCCCCCAACCCAGCAGGTAGTGCCCACCACCCCGCTCCCCCATCCCGAAACAGAGTCAGTGACTGGCACAGCCCTCATCTCACCTCCATGGCTGGATGCCAACTGAACTATCACTGAGCACACACTGTATAGTATACGCGCTTGATGACTGACAGTCAATCAATGAGTGTGCACACTTTACAGTACACGCTCAGTGACAATTCAGTCGACAGCTGGCCATGGAGGTGAGAGGAGGGTTGTGCTGGATGCCAGCTCTGTTTTGGGATAGGGGGGAAGTGGGCACTACCTGCTGGGGTGGGAGTGTGTGGAGCCACTAGAACACCAAGGAAGGGAGTTTTATTAATTATTATTATTACAGGCAACATCTTGGATTGGGGAGGGGGTCACTAGACCACCAGGGAAGGTCTTTTTTATTAAATATTATTATTGGCGACATCAGGGATCGGGGAGGGGGGACCATGGCACACTGTTGCAAATTGCTCAACTGTCCCAGAGGGACATATTCCAAACCCTTAAACCAGCCTTGGCTGGTCTAATGGAACTTAGAAATTTGCCCTCTGGGACCATTTTGAGAATCACAATATAGGGGAAGTGGCAGCTTTCATCTGCTGCATGCCTCCTAGTGCCATGCTGCAGCTTGTTTAGTGGCGAAAGCGCCCTCTGGCACATGCAGCTGGCATTTGACGCTGGCTGCTTTTGAGAATAGCTCGGAGTGGATTGTCTGACACAAGGTGCCACTTGCACCATCTATGTTTGATGCAGGTACCTTGTGTTATTTTAAGGACTTTGAGAATTGGGCACCATGTTTCTAGCATTTGAAGTTCACTCTGCATATCCCTGATTCCCTCATTGCTATCCACCCTCCCACAGAGCTTAGTATCCTCTTCAAAGAGAGACAACTTGCCCTAAGCTCCTTCTCCAATGTCACTGATGAACATATTGAAGAGGACCAGGTGCTGGACAGACCCCTGTGATTCCCTGCTCATGACCTCCCTCTCTACTGACCTGACCCAGTTTACCACAAACCTCTGCTGCCTCTCCCTTAGCCAATTACCTACCCATCTCACTATGGCCCTAGCCATGCCAGATCCTTGATCTTCTTCACCATGGTACCGAGTCAAAAGCCTTGCTGAAGTCAAAGTGGAGTAAATCCACGGCATGGTCCCCTATCTAACACCCTTGTTACCCAGTCAAAGAAGATCATCAGGTTAGTTTGACAAGACCTCCCTGCCACAAACTTGTGCTGTTTATTATCCTGCAGACCACTGCTTTCCAGGTAGTCCATGAGGTCTTCTTTAACCAGTGACTTCATCAGCTTCCCTACAACTGAGGTAAGACTGACAGGTCT
Source organism: Neoceratodus forsteri (assembly GCA_016271365.2). Taxonomy (NCBI): domain Eukaryota; kingdom Metazoa; phylum Chordata; order Ceratodontiformes; family Ceratodontidae; genus Neoceratodus; species Neoceratodus forsteri. Next base: position 513,146,252 of record CM057451.1, read on the forward strand.
GTAATTCCCTGCCTGTTCCTTGTCCCGCCTGCCTTTATGGAACATAACTACTGTATGTTCACTACCCTCTAATCCTTCGGTACTAACCCATATGTAATAAGCTACTGAATAGACCTACCAGGAGTTCAGCCTGTTCTTCTGCTAGTTCCCTGAGCACCCTCAGGTGCATCCCATCTGGGCCTGGGACCTTATCTACCTTTAGGGCTGTTAGCTCTTTCCAGACCCTTTCACTTGTAAATATTGGCTGCCTCATCTTCGGGATCCCCTTTGTTGCTGCTTTGATGCCACTCTGGCAAGGGCCCGCCACCCTGCTGAGTGAAGACCGAGCAAAAGTAAACATTTAGGATGGCAGCCTTTTGCCCTTCCTCCTCCATCACCTAACCCCTTCTGATAGCCTAACAATTCCACCTCCTTTCTTCCTTTGTTCCCTGATATACCAGAATAAATGTTTTTCTCTGCCCTTGGCCTCCTCTGCAACATGCAGCTTCCTGTCTACGTTTGCCTCTCTAACCACCCCCTTCGCTGCTTTATTTCTCAGTACATATTCTCCCATTCTTCCGAGCCCTGTTTTCTCTTCAAAGGGTTTTTCTTGGCTCTCACTGCATCCCTGACCAGGCTTTGATGAGAACCAGAATGGTCTCTTGAACTTGTTCTTTTTAGTTACCATTTTCATGTATACCCTTTGGTGCCTCAAGAATGGCCCACTTTATTGCTCCCCATCTTCCTCCCCTCCTGTGCTGTCAACCCCAACTAATTTTTCCTGGACCAACTCCTTCAACCTATTGAAGACCGCACTTCTGGAATCAAGAACCTGAGTTCTTGATTGGGGTTTTTCACTCCCAAGGACCAGTTTGAACCATATGGGTTGTGGTCATTTTCCCTACTGGCTCCCGAACTCTCATCACTCATACCTCCTCAGAGCTGGTGAGCACCATATCAAGAATGGCCTCCTGCCTGGTGGGTTCCTTAACTAGTACTAGTAGACAGTCCTGGAATGTGCAAGTAAGGCTTGATGTTTGGCCACCCTGCTCACTGGAACATCCTAGCTGATGTCTGGCAGGTTCAGATCCCCCACTATCACTACTTCCCCCTTTGTCACTCACCTTTCTAGTTCTTCCCAAAACTCTCTCTCACTTTCTTGCCCTTGCCCTGGTGGTCTGTAGATCACCCCAAGTGTAGTTTCTTGCCTAAGTCCACCATAAGTTACATCCACAGTGACTCCTCCTCCCCCTTATTACTTTTTTTTGTTTATTCTATTTTTGCTCCCTTCACAGCCCAGACATTCTTCTGGGGTGCTCACTCGACTAGACCCTCTACTCCCTGACTGAACCCCTCATCTGCAGGACTCCCCCAACAACCCAGGCAGGCCTAGCCCCCCCCCCGGAATCACCCCCAGAGCAGACCCATCCTCCCTTGGCAGCCTATCTGGAATTAGAGAGGCCTTACCTCGGTGCCAGGGCAACCGTGGAGCCTCTGCATTTGACGGGTCGGCAGTGGGACATAGGCCTGACCCTGGAGCCCCCTTCATCTCCGTGGTGCTGTGGCAGGGATTTTCCATTGGTTTATCACTAGGAGTGCGGCAGTGCAATGACATCAGCGCAGTGATACTGTGGACATCCACAACACTCCTCCCCTCTACTTCAGCTCTAAGTGTAAGTAGTGCCTCCAGCTATCACTGGGGGGCTGCTACTGTGCCGAGGGGGCCCTGGATCCCTTCCCAGAGAAGAGAGTAGTTCTCCAGAAGCTCGATCCTCTCTCCCCCCTGCCGACCCCCAGTGCCTGAGCTCATTCCCGATCTTGGGTCACCAGCATGGCACAAGGTAAGGCAACCAGCATCTCAGCCCTCAGCACCACCGGGCCGGCCCTTCTCCCCTTTATTACCCCTAATGCACCCATCTTCCACTACCTCAGTGCCATCCATGACATAAAGAGCTTTGCCTCTACCACTACCTTTTCACCTGTCCCTCCTGAACACTGAGTAATCAGGGGCAATCAGGTCCCAGTCATTGTTTTCTGGGGCCCAAGTTTCTGTGATGGCCACAAGGTCCATCTTAGTATCTGTGATCATTGAATGGAGCTCACTGATTTTGTTACCTAGGCTCCTGGCATTAAGATAAGTCCCGTTCAGTCTGGATTTCTCCCTTTTTTCACTGGTGCTCTTACCTTTCTGTTTTTTGTGGTGGCTTCACACTTTATGTTTTCTCCCATTGTCTCTTTCCCTAGCATAATTTAGTCAATATTTCTACCAGCTGTGTTGCTACAAGCCCCCAGATACAGAGGAGTAATAGCTAGGTTTCCCTTCCTCCTGCCTATTACCATGGTTCCTTTAGTCCCAGTCTCCCCTGCAGTCAGTTTAACTGCCTGATATAGACATCAAATTTCTGCCCCAGCACACTGGCTCCCTTTTTTGTCAAGTGGAGTCTGCCACCTTTGAACAGCCTCCTGTCCCAGAAGTCCCCCCAGTCCCCATAAAATTGTACCCTATCTCCTGACACCATCCATTAGGCCACCTGTTAAAATTCTCATCTCCCTTCTTCTTATTCTATTCTCCTTCCCATCCCTGTCCCACAGGGAGAACCTCAAAAAGACCAGGGAGGATGAGTGTGCAGTCTGTCCCTAGTCTGCAAGAGTTCCCTTCATCATCTCCGCTGACTGGTTCACCAGATCAAGGTACCAAAGGGTACTAGCAACCACAGTTCCCCCTCTCCTCTCATAGAAACATAGAAACATAGACATTGACGGCAGATAAGGACATGAGGCCCATCTAGTCTCCACCATCTTCCCTATCCTGTCTAAATCCCAGATGGCTGATGCACCAGGAAGCATCTGACCATCCCTCCCACCTGATCCCCATTCCACCGCCCTCTCCACCCCACTAATCGCCGAGTCCCTGATCACTAAGACTCTTTTGGTAGACTTGCTCCTGTTCATTCCCTTGGATACCATCACAATGCCCTGCCCTTTTCCTCCAACTGACTCAGACCCCCCCCAGCTAAGTCGGTTATCTGCGCCTCCTCTAGGGGTACGCAGTGGTTCACCTTCTAGATGGTGTTGGACTGGACAATCTCCCTGCAGCTAATCCTGTCTTCCATCCCCATTCCCCAGCTAAAGCACTCTGTTTTCCTGTGTGTGAAACTCTTAATCTGTTAAGAATGTCTCATGAACAGTAACCCTAGCAATGGAAATACTCTTTTTATTTAGTTTCATTCTACAGGACTCATCAGTGTGCCTCATCTGTATGACACCACAGTGGAATGAACCAGCTACTCTATGTTGGTCTATCAGGTTTGAGTTGTGGTGAGGCCAGTAAAACCAAAAAACAAGCTAAAAGGCCAAGAACCTTAGTGCATAAGCACTGATGCAAGGGTTATATAAGTATATATACATATATACATATACATACACACACACACACATATATATATATGTAATAGATAACCCACTCTTAGGTGTGCAGTCATGCTCTGACATATGAGCAGCACTTGGTGTGTGCTGTTATACATGAAAGAGTGGGTTATCTGTCTTATAAAATGGCAAAATTGTTTTAGGGATTAAAAGTGCAAGTGTACAGTCACGATTTGATATATGTACAGTCATGTGATGTGTTTTATACAATCAGAACATTGGATTTGGATATTGATGATCTCCCATTTTATAAATATATTTATAAAATGGGTAGGAAAATATGTCTGCTGATTTGTTGGAACACATCACATGACCGTGTATGTCAGGCAACCACGCCTGCACATTTACCCACCTTTAAAACAATGTTGACATTTTATAAGATAGATAAACCACTCTGGGGTGTGCAGTTGCACTCTGATAAACAAACAACTTGGGTGGTTGACACCAAGGCGTGCGTATATCAGAGAGTGACCGCACACCTCAGAGTGGTTTATCTATTACATATACACACACACATATATATATATATATATATATCCACACATATACATACACATACATACACACACACACACATACACGTACATATATACACACACACATACACACATATATATATCTTTGCAAAAAATGTTGTTAATGCACGGTTAGGCTAACAACACCACAGAAATGGAAATGAGATGCTATCATTTCACCTTCTACTCCACCCAAGCAAAAAGAAAACAAAATTAGGATTTTGGGTCTCCAGAGTCTTAGCAAATCAGTGGTGGGTCCTCCTTGATGTTGACAACCCCAGTGCTCACTCCACCACCCCAGCCTGCAGCCTCCAGGTAGGGAGCAGGATGGGGGAACCGGTAGCCATAAGAAAGGTTGTCCAGCACAGTACCATCCAGATGGTGAATCACTTTGCACCCCTAGAAGAGATTCAGGCAACAACACTCACCGGGGGGGGTCCTGGTCAGTCAAAGGAAAGGGGCACGACAACATGATGGTACCCAAGGGGAGCAAAGCTACCAGGAAAGTCCTAGTGGTCGCAGTCTCATTGACTAGGGGAGTAGAAAGGGTGGTGGAGGTGGGATCAGATGGGAGGGGATGGGCATCAGCCACTCAGAATTTAGAAAGGATAGGGAAGATGGTGGAGAGGGAGCACAGGGATCTGGTGGTTTTGGTGTACCTGTGAACCACCAATCCAGCAAACCAATCAGTGGAGATTGTAATGTGGAACTTCCATAGACTGGGGGACATATTGGTGGCACACTCAGCCTCCCTGGCCTTTTCTGAAGTCTTCCATGTGTGAAGCAGGCAGGGGAAACAGAATAGGATAAGGGGCGAGGTAATAGAGGGGTGGTTATGAGGAGGGAAGGGGAGGATGGGGTAGCTGCAAGTTGAGGCGCTAGCTGCACAATCAAGCAGACTCGATAGACCATGAGGCCTGTTTCTGCTGGCATTTTGTATGTTCATATGTAATAATGGAGTTTAAGGGCTTGTGTCAGGAAATGGGGTACCACTTTGTAGGGACTGGGGGACTTCTGGGAAGGAGACTGTTCAAGGGTGACAGACTCCACCTGATTAGAGAGGGCCAGCACACTGGGGCAGAAGTTTGATGTCTATATCAGACATTTAGACTGCAGGAGTTTGCGTCGAGGGAACTGCAGTGGAAGGTGAGCAGAAGAAGATCCTAGATAGTACTCCCCAACATCTGGGGATTGTAGCAGCAAAGAGGGTACAAAGAGCTGTAGTGTTTACTGGACCAAGGGAAGGGAATAAGAGAGGGAAGCAAAGGGAAAGCACCAATAAAGTGGGGAAAAGACAAGGAAAACAAAAGGCCAGTAGCAAAGTAGGTTCATGGGTCAGATTGAAGGGGTATGCCTTAAAGCCAGGAACCTAAGTAGAAAATTTCAGTGAGCTTCAGGCACTGATGACAGACACTGATAATAATGACTGGAAGGTGAGGGTCCCTGGTTATTCACTATTCTGGAGGGATAGAGAAACTGGTAGAGGGGGAGGAGTTGCCCTTTTTGTCATGGAGGGCATCAAGGGAGGAGAAGATGGGTGCATTAATGGTAACAATGGGGAGGCAGAGTCAATAAAGGTGACAAGTCACAGCAGCCTCAAGCAGAAAAGTATGCTTGGGAGTGATCAATAGGCCTCCAGGGCTAGAAGAGGAAAGGGACAGAGAGCTCAAGGAAGAACTTGAGAGAGTGGTAGCAAAGGGGCAGTAGTAGTGGTAGGAGACCTGAACCTGCTGGACATCGACTGGGATGTTTCGGTGGTCAAGACCACCAGAAGTCAGACCTTGCTGGACGTCTTCTAAGACTGTCTACTGGTACAGCTAGTTAAGAAACCCACCAGGCAGACTGCAGTCCTTGATGTGGTGCTCACCAGCTCCAAGATGGTTGGAGCTGCAGGAATGGGGGAGCTGCTGGGTCCTGTCAAATTGACCTGACAGCATAGTATACGCTGGCACCCTTGCAGATGCACTAAGTGATCACACCCCAATCTACTGCATCTGGCGATCTACTAGTAAACCATCTCCTCCTCCTAAACTCATCACTTTCCGCAACTTGGCCAACTTAAACTTAACAGAGTTTACACATGATCTCTCCTTGATTGACTGGTCACCCATTTACATCTCTACCAATGCACAATCGGCATTTGATTACTTCCTTGCACAGTTTGTTCTGCTCCAAGACATCCACGCTCCACGTATTACTTGTCGTATTCAGGGGACAGAGACTAAATGGTTAAACAAAGACCTACTCACCCAAATAAGGGCCAGGGACAAAATGTGGTGGCACTTCAAAGCCTCTGGGTCCCTGACTGACTATAACAACTACCAATCTCTGAGAAACACCTGTAAAAGAAACATTCGGTTATCGAAAAGCCTTTTCTGCAAAAACCTACTTACAAAAGCAGCAGGGGACTCTAAGAAGTTCTGGTCTACCATAAAAACCCTCCTTGGAACTAATTGTACGGCCCACTCAAGTGATATGTTGATAAATAATGTACACTGCAATAATTCACTGACTATAGCTAACGCTTTTAATCGCCTCTTTTCAGACCTAACCAGCTACCTGACCTCTTTCACGCCTGCACACACCACTTCCCCTTCCAGTGTTACTGAACCTCTTCACACATATCCTCCCTTCAGGTTCCGGAGTATAACAAGAGCAGAAGTTCTAAAACTTCTCCTCTCTATCCCTGACAATACCAGCTCGGGCTCAGATGGTCTGGAACCAAGGCTCCTAAAAGCTGCTGCCCCACTTATAGCCTCTCCCCTAACCAAAATCTTTAATCTATCTCTATACCATGGTCTAGTTCCTAATATCTGGAAAATAGCTAGAGTCACACCCATCCCCAAGAAGGGTGATCCGAAAGAAATTAAGAACTACCATCCCATAGCAATTATCTCCACTCTTAGCAAAATCGTGGAAAAGCTAGTGGCTACCCAATCCATTGAATATCTTCAGAAGTATAACCTTCTCTCCTGTTCCCAGCATGGCTTCTGCAAAGGCCACAGTACTTTCACTGCCCTACTTAAACTCACAAACGACATCTATGCTTCCATGGACTCTGGTCTTATGACAGGCGCAGTTTTCATCAATTTAACCAAGGCTTTTGACCTGGTTAACTACTCCCTTGTTCTTTCTAAACTACGCTCCCTGGGCTTCTCCACTGATGTAGTGGCCTGGTTCAACAGCTATCTGTCTGACAGAAAGCAAGCAGTAGTCTTTAACTCAGCCATGTCAGACCTTTCATCTATACATGATGGCGTGCCTCAGGGCTCTATACGTGGCCCCTTGCTCTTCTCAATCTTCATTAATGACATCCCATTGCTTGCACCCTCCTGTTCAACCCTGTTATATGCAGATGACCTTGTTATCTACCATAGTGCAAGACGTATTTCTGACCTAAACTACCCTCTTGCTTCTGACTTCGCAAGCATTCAATCCTGGCTAGCTGAGAACAAACTTGTTCTCAATACTAGCAAGACCTACTCCATGCCCTTTGGCTCACCTGCCAGACTTAAAGTGAACCAACATGCCCTCAAAATCTCATGTGCAGATGGCTCTCCACTGGACAGTGCCAGTTCCTTTAAATATCTCAGCATTACTCTTGATTCATCTCTTGATTTTGACCTACACATTTCCACCACCTCCAAAGCCATCAACGCTAAAATAGGAGGTGCATGCTGCACTAGTTATGCCCTCACTCCATCGGCTAGACTAGCTGTGGAACAAGGCTTTCTGCTCCCAGCCCTGGCCTGTGGCTCAGCCACTTACATATCTGCCTCTAAATCCTCCCTGCTAAAATGGGACACCACCTATAATAGCATCTGCCACTATGCCTCTGCATCCCCATGCTTAAAACATCACTGCCAGCTCTATGCTGACCTAAATTGGCCTTGACTCTCTGCCCATTGACTTCAGTCTTATGGCTCACTGATTGACTGCATTACTAGATCAGGACTCCCCTATCCTTGCCTCTCTTCTACATTCACAAACTCTCAACTATGGGCTTGATCTGCTGACCAAACCCCTCTTTACATACCTAGGTGCAAAACCAATATGGGTACTGTGCCTTCTCTTACACGACACCTAAGTACTGGAATTCCATACCTCAAACTTTCGTCAAGCTCCCACCCATGCTAGTTTTAAGAAACTTTACTGAGATCATCTGCATACTGCTAACCCCTGCACTTGCTTTCATCCACCTTAGATCATCTGTTCTTCCTGCCCTCTGTTAAATTTTGGAAATCTAGCTCTTATCACTGCATCCATTTCTCTTAAATCCTCCTACATGTTTCCTCTCTTCATCTGTTTCCCATCACCCCCCTTTTTTGTTCTCTCCTCTTCTTTTACCACAATTGGCACTTATTGTTCTTGTCTGTGTATATTATTTCTCTCACATTCTTTCTGATTGTACTGTTATTCTGTCTAAAAGTATTTGATGGTGTCATACCGAACAATGTTTTTTTACACCAAAGTTTGAATGTTTGTGAAATCCCACCAAACTATGTTACATTTTTCATGTGCTGCATCACAAGTATACTCATATATTTCAAACTGTATCCTCCGGGTCATGCCTGAAAATAGGCATGCCTATGCCTAGTGCACCCATCCAGTTACCAAAAGCAAATAAATAAAATAAATAAATAACAGAAACCATAACTGGTATGAACTGGCTCTTGGGTCTGGCAAACCACAATTGAGAATTGAAGTTCTTGACTTTAGAATGGCAGATATTGATAGGTTGAAGGAGCTGGTCAGGGATAATTTAGTTGGGGTGGAGGGCATAGGTGGGGTGGAAGAGAGATGGGAGACAATTAAGGGGGCCATTCTTGAGGCATCTAAGGAATGCATAAGAATGGCAAAAATAAAAAAAAAACAGGTTTAAGAGTCTATTATGGTTCTCGCCAAGGGTCAGGAAAGTGCTGAGGGCCAAAAAGAAGGCCTTCTATAAATACAATGAAAAGCAGGGGAAGGTAGAATGGGAGTCTTATGTACAAAAACAATAGGGAGGCAAAGAGGTCCATTAGGGAGATGAAAGCAAACACAGAACTGCATATTACGAAGGGGGTCAAGAGTGGGGAAAACATTTTTTTCAGATCTATTAGTAAAAAAAGGCAGGGGAATCATAAGGCTAGTAGAAGGGGTAGGGTGCTAGAGGAGGATGGGCAAAAGCCTGCTGTTATTAATGACTACTTTTGCTCAGTTTTCACTAGGGAGGATGTCAGGTTCCTGCCAGAGAGTGGCATGAAAGTGGCCATCAAGGGACTCCCGTAAATGAGACAGCCAATATTTACTAGTGAAATGGTCTTGAAAGGGCAGGCTTACTTTATGATATACAAGGCCCCGGGACCAGATGGGTTGCATCTGAGGATACTACCAGTGGAACTGGCTGAGCCACTTGTAGGTCTATTCACCAGCTCACTTAGGATAGTGGAAGAGCCAAAGGATTGGAAGGCAGCGGATGTAGTTCCATTCCATAAGCTTGTGTTTGGGGGAGGAGGAGAGCAGCCAGGGAATTACAGCCCTGTCAGTCTAACCTCTATTGTGGTGATTCTGATGGAGTCACTGATCAAAGAGGACCTCGTAGATTACCTGGAGGGCAATGGGCTCCAGGATAGTAAACAGCACAGTTTTGTGGCAGGGTGGTCTTGTCAGACTAACCTGATAGTTTTCTTTGGCTGGGCGATGAAGGGATAAAATAGTGGTCACGCTGTGGATTTGCTGTAGTTCAACTTCAGCAAAGTTTTTGACTTGGTACCTCAAAGCAACTGTTCAAGAAGATGGACGACCTGGGTGCGGCTAAACCCAAATCAAATAAAATCATTTTTATTTTTATAGCGCCTTTCAAAAACCATGGCGCTGTACATAAAACCAATCACATCAGGTAAAAACAGAACAGAAACAATAAAAACAAATCATCCATATTTCGGGAAGACTAAATCAAATAAATAGGTCTTTAACTTGACTTTAAAAGTATCAATGGTCTGGCATTCTCTCAACTGATGAGGTAGAGAATTCCACAGGGTCGGAGCCAAAAGGAAAAAGAAAAAGAAAAAGGCACAAGAGCCAGAGGTCTTCATATGTACCCTGGGAATCTCTAGCAATCCCTCTTTGGCGGATCAGAGAGGATGGAGGGGGAGGTAAGATATTAAGAGATCTTGCAGGAAACTGGGTCCCTGTTTGTGTAGGGCTTTAAATGTTAGCAAGCCAACCATAAAGGTGATCCTCCATTGAACAGGCAGCCAGTGCAGCTCGCGGAGCACAGGTGTAATATGACTGGTACTAGCGGTCCCAGTCAGATGCCTGGCCACCGTGTTCTGCACTAACTGCAAGTGGAAGATATCAGTCCCTGGTAGCCTTAGATATAGGGAATTGCAGTAATCAAAACGGTAGTGACAAAGGCATGGACCAGTGTTGGAAGATCTTCTGGGGGAACAAGATGTTTCACCCGGGCGATATTCCTCAGATGATAAAAAGAGGATTTGATGAGAGCTGACACCTGAGATTTTAGGGTCAGACCTGTGACACTTGGCCAGCTGGTTCTGATTATTCTATGATTTTTGTAATATAGGATGTGGTATGTGACCTGTCTCACATGAGACATCCTGTGCTCCTGGGATAACACCCCTCTCTCAGGTTTCAGTTCTAAGAACAGGATATATGTTAACCTGAAAGCCAGGAGATAATTAAAGACTAGAGAGACATAATTAAGGGTCTTCTGTTTATCTGACTTAATTGTAGCTGACCAGCTGCCAGGATAGAGATCATAAACTTTTATGATGTTTAGAGGAAGAAAACATGTTATATCATTTTGGTGCTAAGTCATAAAAATCCTCAGATGTTCCATGGGAAGAGGAAATGCTTGAGATCAAAGAGGGAATTTAAAGACTGTCACAATTTGGGAAAATTAGGTTTTTACTGAAGTCACAGTATTTAATACACCTCTTGATAGGACATCCTGTTTTATATATTTTTTTTATATTCTGAGAGGAAGAGCTAGATGACCTCATGGAAGGGGTTGAAACACAGCATTTTAAAATTGTATTCTGTGTTTCATCAGACACATTCCTGTTGTACTCTGAAGAAACAACAACTTCTAACTTAAGCACTGTAATACGAATACATTAGATACAAAAAGTCTAACTGGATGTTGGTAGGAATTTGTACTTTTACTTGTTTTCTTTTATGTGATTGTAGGTTTTGTGATGTATGGTTCTGTGTTTACATTTTACATATTTTTATCCATTTTCTTAGTAAACTTCTAATTTTAAAGAGACTACCTGGTGTGCCTTTGAAATTCTTTCTTTTCTGTGAAGTATATATGGTTAAAGTTGACACTGTGCATAAGCTTAATGGTATACCAAACTAGGAAAAGTTAAGAATTTATCTAAGGTCTTTCATAGAGTTTTTAAGGGTTCATTTTGTATACCTGGTTAGGTGCCCATAGGTGAAAGATATCTGGCATTCCCTGAAGCACTGAATTATCTGAGCCTGTACAGTTGGGTATGCCAGCAAGAGGTTCACAGTTTGAATCCCTCCAGAACTTGAGATCAAAGGTGATTCGGACCCACAAAACAGACAGAAGGGTTACCTTGTTCTGTTACCCTGTTCACAATACTGCACTCAGAGGTTGGTACTGTGGGAGCAGAGGGCCTGACCTGCTGAGTGGGATTGTAACAGATTGGTTGGCAGCAGTGCAGATAATTTTGGTAATACATGCTTTAATTGTTCAGTATCTCAGCTTGATACTATACAGCTCACTTGCAAAATAAGGCAGTGATTTATTTTAAAAAAATAAAGGAAACAGAACTATATCATTTGGCTTACAGTCAAGTTCCTACCTGTTTTATTTTTTTTTCTAAAGTGCAAGTTAGAGTAGCTGTAGTAAGGGAAGAAGATGGCTTCCAACTACAGTGGGCACACTGCAGACTACTTAAAGCAGTTGTGCAGGCATGGAGGAGTCCTGATGAGGTGAAAGCCACCAAGCAGAACCTCGTGGATGCCCTGATGGTAGCAGATATCCAGAACATCGAGTTACAGACAGTGACTGTGAGGACTGAACCTTGAGTGTGGAAGAGCTAGTGGCCAGTGCAGTGTCCAGATCCAATGAGAAGGGCAGCAGGACCAGTGCCAGCAAAGGGCCACAGCAGCAGGGAAGGTCACCAGCAGTCTGGAGCCCGAAGTACTCAGGCTGCAGATTGAGTTGCACAGAATGGAGCTGGAGTTCCAGAGAGAAGAGAAGAGAAGAGAAGCGAGAACAGCGAGCTGCAGAGGAGAAGAGGGAGTGAGAACAATGAGCTTCAGAGGAGAAGAGGGAGCAAGAACAGCGAGCTGCAGAGGAGAAGAGAGACTGTGAACAGCGAGAGGCAGACCATGAGGAACATGACCGCTACAGGCAACATAAACTGGAGATGGTACGACTCCAACCACCAGCACCACAGCAGGTAAGTGGCTTGGTTTATCTGGAACTACAGGACTGGGTTACAAATTGAATTCCAAATTGATAGCTGAATTTAAAGAGGGAGAGGATATGGATGCCTTTTTAAATTCTTTTGAAAAAGTTTGTATTCAGGCTAAAATTCCTAGAGAGTTCTGGAGCTTCCAGCTATCCCCGCTACTTACCGGGAAAGCTTGGGATGCATAGGGTCAAATGGACAATGAGGACAGTAATGATTACAGCAAACTTAAAGCCGCACTGTTGAAAAAATTTGAATTAACTGCTGAATCATACAGAGCTAAATTCTGTAAGCTCAGGAGAAGCCCTGACATGAGCTGCGAGGAGCTAGCCACAAAACAACATCAGTTGTTAAAACGTTAGTGGGAAGGAATTGAAGCAAACTCTGTAGATAAAATTGAAAATATGATTCTGTTAGAACAGTTTTTCAGGGCATGCCCAGCAGAGCTGAAAACCTAGCTGGAGGACTGAGATCCCAAAATAGTGCAAGAGGCTGCTGAACTCTCGGACTGCTATGCCAAGAGCAGACCTGCTCTGAGAGCAAATGGGGTGGGCATGGCAGCTGAGAAAGGGAAAAGCATGCCTTCAGGGCAGCTAAAACCCTCACTGCCCCCACCAAAACCAGTTAGCCCCAGGTTTCAGAGAAAAGATTTCTCTGAGAAAAGAAATGAATGTTGGTTGTGTAAAGAAACTGGGCATATTGCCAGACAGTGTCCCAAAAGGGTGAGCAATACACAACCGGGGGCTAGAAAAGAAGTGGGTTGTTTGTGTGTCCCTGGAAGCATGCCTGTGAACATGAGGAAACACATGCACCCAGTCATGGTGAATGGTGTACAGACGCAAGGGTTAAGGGACACAGGAGCATCCCTGACATTGGTAAAAGGGGATCTGGTACAGCCTGGTCAGCTTATACCCAATAAATATGTCACTATACAAGACATTACAGGTGGGAGAAAACATTTCCCCTCGCTAGTGTTCTTCTAGACTGGGGTGAACCAGGGAGAACTGTGCAACAGGTGGCTGTAGCCAAAACCTTAGCAGTGGATGTCATCCTTGGCAACAATCTCCAACAGGGGATGGTGCATGCAGTTTTCCATAGCCAAGTGGCAAGGGAAAATTGTAGTTCCCTGAACCCCACAGAAGCCATTGTGGAAACCACTGAGAGGGTGGTTTCCCCAGCCTGTGTCTCCTGATATGGAGACTAATAAAAAGGGGGTAGAAATTTCCCCAGTAGCAGTTAACCACACAGCTATAGAGGGTTACTCTGAAGAGGGAGGGGCGACCCATTGTCAGAGGGTTAGGAATGATAGTGATCCTTAGTGCTCTGACGCTAGTGCTAGGGACTCTAGTTTAGAGACTGACGGGGACCTATCCCATGCCTTGAGAATGTGTGAGAAGTTTGCAGCTTCTCAGAGAAGCGACCCTAGTCTGGAAAAGCTGAGGGCCTGAGCAGACTCTGATGGAGCACAAGGAGGTGACGGTAAACATAAGGTTTATTGGGAAAATAGACTGGTGTATACTCAGGCTGTGCAGACAGAGGGAGGGGTGATAGGCAGACAGCTTGTTGTTCCCCAGAGGTATCGTGAGCAGTTGCTCAAGATTGCACATGATATTCCCTTGTCTGGTCATCTGAGAATTGCACACACTACACAGCGGTTGGCCCAGAATTTCTATTGGCCCAACTTCACCCAGCAGGTGAAGGAGCATTGCAGGTCTTGTCACAGGTGCCAAGAAATAGGGAAGCAGGGCAAGAAAACCCAAGCTGCCCTAATTCCATTGCCCATTATGGAGGAGTCATTCTAGAGGGTGGGAATGGATATTGTGGGGCCTTTAAATACCCCCAGCTCCTCAGGGAAGAGATTCATCTTGACTGTGGTGGATTATGCCACCCGGTACCCAGAGGCAGTTGCCCTATCTTCACTGAGGACAGACAAATTGGCAGATGCCTTACTTGGGATTTTCTCCCGTGTTGGGTTTCTGCAGGAGGTCATCACTGATGGAGGGGGTTCCTTCATGTTGGATCTCATTACATTTTTGTGGGAGAAGTGTGGGGTGGTGCAGAGATGCACAACACCATATCACCCACAAGCCAATGGGCTTGTGGAAAGATTTAATGGTACCCAGAAGTCAATGCTCTGGGTGTTTGCTGAACAGCATGAGAGGGACTGGAGAAATACCTTCCCCACCTGTTGTTTGCATATAGGGAGGTGCCCCAATAGTCAACAGGGTTTCCCCCCTTCAAACTCTTATATGGACGCCGGGTACATGGGCCCCTAGACTTGATCCAGGAGGACTGGGAAGGCAAGCACGCCACCCAGGGAACTCCCATAGTGGATTATGTCCTTAGGTTTAGGGAAAGGCTGAAGGAGTTTATGGGGACAGCTAAAGAGCAACCTGGCAGCTGCCCATCAGAAACAAAAAGTGTAGTATGACCACAGAGCCAGAGCTTGCTTGTACATGGTGGATCAGGAAGTCATGGTTCTTATTCCGGTCCGGAAAGACAAGCGGCAGGCTGAGTGGGTAGGACCATACAAAGTACTTAGGAAGGTTAATGATGTGAACTATACTATAGCTACCTGACAGAAGACAGACAGAAAGGATGTACCATGTCAACATGATGAAGCCATATGCTAATAGGGCTGACATGGTGTTTGCAGTGTGTAGTCCTGGGGAGGGAATGGATGAAGGAGACCCCCTTCTGGACTTGCTGGAAGAAAGCAAGCAGGAGTCTTCTGTGGAGGCAGTAAAATTGTCTCCCCAGCTGGCCCCGGACAAGATCCAGAAGTAATGGAGATTTTAGCAGACTTTGCCCCATTGTTTTGCACCAAGCCTGGACTAATCCCCTTAGCGACGCATGATGTAGAGACAGAGACACAGACGCCCATACGGTGGACAGCATATCGGATATCAGAGGCTGTCCAAAAGGACATTAGGAGGGAAGTGGAGGAGATGCTGGATTTATGGGTAATCCAGAGATCCCACAGACCCTGGGCCTCACCTATAGTCCATGTGGCCAAGCCAGATGGCTCTACTCATTTCTGTGTGGACTATCATGGACTGAATGCAGTCACAAAGCCAGATGCCCACCCGATGCCCCGGACGGACGAACTCCTGGATAAGTTGTGAGGGTCGACCTACCCTACGACCATTGACCTGACCAAGGGATATTGGCAGGTAGAGTTAACAGACAGAGCTAGGGAGAGGTCGGCCTTCATCAGTCTGATAGGCTTATTTGAATTTAAAGTAATGCCTTTTGTAATGAAGAACGCCCTGGCCACTTTCCAACGATTGGTGAACCAGGTGTTAAATGGTGCTGAGGAGTGTGCCATTGGTGTACCTGGATGGCATTGCCATCTTTAGTGCCAGCTGGGAAGAACATCTGTCCCACCTTAGGGAAGTGCTGGGCAGGATACAAAGGGCTGGGCACACTGTCAAAGCTGAGAAGTGCCAGGTGGCCATGGGAGAAGTGACATACCTCGGGCATGTGGTAGGCTGGGGACAGTTCTGTCCTAACCAAATGAAAACAGAGGTGATCCAGGCATGGCCCAGACCAGAAATGCAGAAGCAGGTCAGGAGTTTTCTAGGGACAGCAGGGTACTATAGAAAGTTTATACCCAATTACAGTGCCCTGGCTGCTCCCCTGTCTGACCTGATAAAGAAAAGGATACCAAAAAAAATAACCTAGGGACCAGCCTGTGATGAAGCCTTTACCAGACTGAAGGAGACCCTGTGCAATGCTCCGGTATTGACAAGTCATGACTACAGAAAACCCTTTATAGTTCAGACTGACGCCTCAGATGTGGGTATTGGGGCAGTTCTGAGTCAGACACCCAACCAAGAAAAGATCACCCGGTACTGTACCTGAGTAAAAAGTTACTTCCCAGGGAGCAGGCATACTCTACTGTGGAAAAAGAGTGTTACCTGACAGAAGACAGACAGAAAGGATGTACCATGTCAACATGATGAAGCCATATGCTGGGATGCATAGGGAGAGGCATCACCAGTAGAAAACAGGAAGTTGTTATCCCTCTGTACAGACAGCTGTGGAGACCCCATCTGGAGTATTGCATGCAGCTCTGAAGACCCAATCTCTGCAAAGACATAAACAAGATGGAGGCAGTCCAAAGGAGATTAACTAAAATGGTGCAGGGTCTGCACCAGAAGCCATATGAAGAGAGACTTAAGGAGCTTAATATGTATAGCCTTGAGGAAAGGAGGGGGGACATGATAGAAGCTTTCAAGTACCTCAAGGGAATCAACAAAGTCCAAGAGGATAGCATCTTTCAGAAAAAGAGGTGTGCAAGAACATGGGAGCACAATTTGAAGATGGGGCGTGGCTCAGAGGTAATGTAAGGAAGTATTTTTTCAAGAGAGGGCTGTGGATGCATGGAACGGCCTTCTGGAGGAGGTTGTGGAGTCAAAAACAGTGGTGGAATTCAAGAATGCATGGGACAGACCTAAGGCAATACTAGGGGTGGGGGTAGGAAGAAGTAGGCTGTTGGTTAACTAGGATCTGCAGCTTATCCATTAGGTAGGGAAATGGGCAGACTGGGTGGACCAAGCAGTCCTTATCTGCCATCAAATTCTATGTTTCTATGTCATGTCTTGCCATAGTGTGGGCCCTAAAGAAACTGGAGCCATACTTATATTGGCAGCATTTTGTGGTTCAAACTGACCACAACCCCTTGGTTTGGCTGACACAAATGGGAAAAACTAATCGTAGATTGTTAAGATGGAATCTTGCTTTGCAAGGGTATGACATGACAATCTTACATAGGGCTAGAGCGACCAATCAGAACTCAGATGGCTTGCCTCATGTCTATGAGGAGTAACTGATTTGGGAAGCTCATCCCATGCAGGGAATAGAGCCCACAAATTCAGTCTAGGTAGGGAGGATTGTGACACTTGGCCAGCTGATTATGATTGTTCTATGATTTTTGTAATACAGAATGTGGTATGTGACCTGTCTCACATGAGACATCCTTTGATCCTGGGATAACTCCCCCCCGCCCAGGTTTCAGTTCAAAGAACAGGATATATGTTAACCTGAAAGCCATGAGATAATTAAAGACTAGAGAAACATAATTAAAGGTCTCCTGTTTATCTGACTTAATTGTAGCTGACCAGCTGCCAGGATAGAGATCATAAACTTTTATGGCGTTTAGAGGCAGAAAACACGGTATATCACTTTGGAGCTAAATCATAAAAATCCTCAGATGTGCCATGGGCAAAGGAAATGCTCAAGATCAAAGAGGGAATTTAAAGACTGTCATAATTTGGGAAAATTGGGTTTTTGCTGAAGTCACAGTATTTAATATATCTCTTGATAGGACATCCTGTTTTATATATTTTTTTATATTCTGAGAGGAAGAGCTAGATGACCTCATGGAAGGGGTTGAAACACAGCATTTTAAAATCATATTCTGTGTTTCATCAGACACATTCCTGTTGGACTCTGAAGAAACAACTCCTAACTTAAGCACTGTAATAGGTATACATTAGATACAAAAAGTCTAACTGTATGCTGGTAGGAATTTGTACTTTTACTTGTTTTCTTTTAAGTGATTGTAGGCTTTGTGATGTATGGTTCTGTATTTGCATTTTACATATTTTTATCCATTTTCTTAGTAAACCTCTTATTTTAAAGAGACTACCTGGTGTGCCTTTGAAATTCTTTCTTTTGCATGTGAAGTATATATGGTTAAAGTTGACACTGTTCATAAGCTTAAGGGTATACCAAACTGGGAAAAGGTAAGAATTTATCTAAGGTCCATCATAGAGTTTTTAAGGGTTCTTTTTGTATACCTGGTTAGGTGCCCGTAGGTAAAAGATACCTGGCATTCCCCAAAGAGCAGAATTATCTGAGCCTGTACAGTTGGGTACGCTAGAAAGAGGTTCACAGTTTGAATTCCTCCAGAACTTGAGACCAAAGGTGATTCAGACCCACAAAACAGACAGGAGGGTTACCCTGTTCTGTTACCCTGTTCACAATACTGTGTTTGGAGGTTGGAACTGTGGGAGCAGAGGTCCTGACCTGCTGAGTGGGGTTGTGACAAGACCATCATCAAAAATAATGCCCTGGTTATGCACCCGGTCTGAGGTAAGAAGCGGTACACCATCAAGCAGCAAGCCAGATGACTGTCCAGCTCCTAAACCCACCCCCAGGCAACCCGGGTCCACAACCAACACTTTAGTCTTGTCTGGATTCAGTCTTAGCCAGCCTGAACTCATCCAGGCACTGATTTCAAGCAAGGCAATTATTGCTTACCGGATAGTGTACCATTCTGTCCAACAGAAAGGACATATACAGCTGAGTATCATCTTCATAGCAGTGAAAACTCAGACTATATCGATTGATGATATCTCCCAATGGCAGCATGTACACGCAAACAACATGGGGCAAAAATGGAACTTCGGCACCCACAGAGCAGGGAGTGGCGTCAGAAGAATTAATTCAGTGACAACTCTCTGACACCTGCCTATGAGGTAAGAAAGGAACCATTTAAGGACTGTACCAGAAAGCCCACAAAAAGCTGCAGGATATCCAACAGTACCCATGGGCTACAATGTCAAATGTGGCCGAGAGGTCAAGAAGGACCAGAATGGTACATGCCTTTCGATCTCTAGCCTTTAGGAGATCATTCAATACCCGGATAAGAGCAGTCTCTGTGCTATACTTCTTCCTAAAACTAGACTGGAGACTATCATAGACATTGTGAGTTGTAAGGTGATTGTCCAATTGCAGCACAACCACCTTTTCAATAACCTTATCAACAAATGGTAGGTTAGAGATAAGCCAGTAATTAGCTAGACAGTCTGGATACAAGGAAGATTTCTTCTGATAGTTGTATGACCGCCTCCTTCGGGGGTCGAAAAACCCACTCTCAAGGACTTCAAACAATTTCAGCAAGGATCGGGCAGATAACATCTACACATCCCACCAAGAGGGGTGTAGGGCCCAGATCCAAACTACAACTGGTTGGGTGCAATGTTTGGATGATCTTCACAATGTCCATGAGTTCAGGCCAGCAAAAGTCCGACCAGCTAGACTGAGTGTAAGTCACTCCCTGTCGATCACTGCAGTCCCTCAAAGGAGAGGTCGGACAGATGCCAGACCTGATGCTGGCAAACTTATCTGCAAAGAATGAGCGAACTCCTCACGTCTCAGCTGAGAAAAAAGCTTCTCTGGGCTAGAGACAGATTGGATTGCACAATCTGTCAACAGTCCGAAAAGCTGAGCCAGTCTTAACCCATAGTAAATTGAGGTGGGTAGCTGGCTAAAGAGGAGGCAGCAGAGGGTTGTGGTCAATTGAGTTAAATCAGAAAACAGGAAGGTTACGAGTGGAGTTCCACAGGGATTGGTCCTGGGTCGGTCTTCTTCAACATGTTCATCAGTGACATTGGAGAGGAATCCAGGGCAGTTGTGTCTCTTCACAGATGACATAAAGTTATGTGGGAAGGTGGGTAGTGATGAGGAATAAGGAAATGCAGAGAGACCTACAAAGGTAGGGGGTGGTCAAAAGTTTGGTAGTTGAAATTCTATGCCAAAAAGTGCAAGGGAATGCACCTAGGGAACAAGAATCCCAAGACAGAGCACTGGATGGGATGGGAGAGACTTAGCATTACAGCGGAGGAACAGGACCTGGGAGTTATCATCAGCAGCTCACTTAAGCAATCAAATTAGTGCAACAAGGCCTATAACAAGGCTAACTGGATGCTGGGATGTATCAGGAGGTACTGATAGCAGAAGAAGGAGTAATACTTCCTTCTACAGAGCCCTGGTGAGACCTCACCTGGAATACTAGGCCGAGTTCTGGAGTCCTCACTGCAGGAAGGATAAGGACAGGTTGCAGGCAGTGCAGTGCAGAGTAACAAAAATGATTCAGGGCCAGCAGGGCAGATCCTATGAAAAGCATTTAGAGGCACTGAATATGTACTCACTGGAGACCAGAAGGAAAAGGGGAGATATGACAAAGATCAAACTCATTAAAGGAATTAACAAAGTGAACTGTGGGGAACAATTTAGCTTGAGCATTAACTCACTGTCTCATGGACACAAGAGGAAATAGGAGGGAGATTCAGGACACTTGTGAGGAGGGGTATCAAAAGAGCCCTGGAGAGAACAGGGGCAGGAGGGGGAGTGGAAGAACAGTGAAAGCATCTAAAGAAAGCCTTACTGGAAGTAACAAACCAATGCATCAGATGGTGTCCAAAGGCAAGAGAAGGAGAAAGCCACTGTGGTTCTCAAGGGAGGTGGCGGTAAAGGTCAGGGCAAAAAGGAAAGGGTTCAGGAAATATAAGGAGACCCAAAGGGCAGAGGACAAGGAGGAGTACCTACAGTGTCTAAGGGAAGTGGGAAAGGCAGTAAGGAGAGCAAAGGCATGGACTGAGGAAGGTTTAGCACAGTCAGTTAAGAAAGGAGACAAGACATTCTTCAGGTACATCAGCAAAAGGAGGAAAAACAAGAAGGGGGGGATTGCAAGGCTCAAGGGAGAGGAAGAGGAATACTAAGAGGGTGACATGGTAAAGGCAGAAATACTGAATATATATTTCTGTTCAGTATTCACAGAAGAGGGGAAGGGACAGGGGCTACAGCAGTACAGCAGTTGCCAACGGGGTGAACAGGTGGACAATAGTCCATTCACAGGGGAAAGAGTCCTGCGGGAGCTCATTAAATTGAAGGTGGACAAAGCGATGGGACCAGATGGCATACTGATTAGACAGAATTGTCCACTCAGGAACGCTCCCCGATGCCATCTCGGACCACTCGCCAATCTACTGCATATGGGGCACCTCCTCACACAAAGTCCCCTACAGGGTGATACAGATGAGGGACTTCTCCAAGCTCAGTCTAAAGGATTTCCTCAATGACTTCCGCTGCACAGACTGGTCTGGGGTCACGGCTACTAGCGACCCTGTTGCAGCCCTAGATCAGTTCCTAGCCGTTTTTGCACCACTGCATAATAGTCATGCACCCCTCACTAAAAGGAGGGTGAGACACGGTCACTAAGTGGCTACATGGGGACTATCTCCCTCATGAAGCTGAGAGACAAATGGTGGGTGAAATATAAAATCTCACGCAACATTAATGATCTCATCGAGTACTGGCAGCTCAGAAACTCCTGCAAGAGTGCCATCGGCGCTGCTAGGCGAATTCTACAAATCTGCCCTGCTTGCTACAGCCCAAACCCCAGCATTTCTGGCAAAACGTTAAAACCTGGTCAGTGGGTCTGCCAAGGAAATGACCCCCGACATCAATATTGGGGGTCTAACTGCAATAATCCCACACTATTGCCTCTGCTCAACAGCATATTCACTAACCTGACCTCCTCATCGTCATCCCGATCCGCTGCACCTACACAGACTGACGGGCTCCCCCGGCCTCCTTTCTACCTCAAAAGAATCTCAGTTGGGGAGACCAAGGCACTCCTTGCTGGGCTCTCCCATCACATGGGCGCTGGTCACGACAGCCTCAAGCCAAAACTGCTGAGCTTGGGGGCCCCTCTCCTCACCAGGCCAGTCGCACACATATTTAATGCCTCACTTATCTCAGGGATCATACCTGACATTTGGAAAGTTGCCAAGATTGTCCCTGTGCACAAACAAGAGACCCCAAGGATATGAAAAATTACACCCATCACCATACTCTCGGCAGTCAGTAAGCTCCTAGAAAGGCTGTTGCCTCTCACTCTCCCACTACCTTCAGGAGTATGCAGTTCTCTCCCCAGCCCAGCATGGCTTTAGGAAGTGGTATAGCACATCGACAGCACTTGCTGTAGTTACCTCGGAGATCTGAACAGCCACTGACCAAGGCAAACTGACCAGAGCCATCTTCGTGGACGTCTCTAAGGCCTTCAATCGTGTTGACCACTTCATCCTCCATTCCACTCTACAGTCCATTGGATTCTCCAACCGAGCCCTTGCATGGTTCTCTGACTACCTTGGGGGAAGGCAGCAATATTCTTGCTTCAACTGCGCCCTCTCTGCCCTTTCCCCTGTCACCCTCGGGGTCCCCCAGGGATCCGTCCTCAGACCCATTTTGTTTTCCCTGTACATCAATGGGCTGCCCTCTGTTGCTACCAGGGCACATAACCCTATCGTGGATGACTTTGTCTCATTGTACAGTTCTCCAGACATGTCTAGCATAAACACGAGCCTGAACTTTGACTTGTCAAGTATCCAGAACTGGCTGGTGGATACAAGCTCACCATCAACCTGGATAAGACCCTGGCCATGCTCTTTGGGTCTTTGGCCAAAACCAATGCCTGCCCCACACCCCTAAAGATTTATGGGGCTAATGGTGCCCCCTACTGGTCCCTATTTGCCACTTAAAGTACCTGAAGTACCCTCGATCCGTAGCTGGATCTTACAGTGCACCTTAGAAATGTCTGTATGGTCACTAATGGGAAGCTTGGACTTGCATACAGGGCTAAAGATTGCCTCACCCCAGCTGCTCATCTCGCCATAGCCAGGGGGATACTCCTGCCCACACTCTGCAATGGGCTTGTAGCCTTTGCCCTGGTCCCAAACTCTAGCCTAGCTAAGTGGGATACGGCATACAACAACATCTGCCGCTTCGCCCTCTCCACTCCTCGCCTCACGCATCATTGTGAGCTTTACTCCAGGCTGGAATGGCTCCCCCCAGAAAAATACTGTGCGTTTGTCCTGGGCAACTTTGTTGACAACATAGTCAGAACATCCACTCCTCCTGCACTAGCCCTCCCCCTCAAGCATGACACCCTTGCCTACAACCTACGATCTGACAATACTCAGGTCCGCCTGGTTCCTAAGACCCGCACTCTCACTGGCGACCGGGCCTTCTCAGCCTGCGTGCCTAGGCTGTGGAACTCCCTTCCTGCACTTGTACGTGCATCTCCCTCCCATCACTGCTTCAAAACCTCATTCTGGAACTTCCTCAAATCCACAGCTGCCTATCTTTGTGCTTCATAGCTCTAGAAACGTCCCCTACTCCTCCGGATACTCTAGGATGATTGTGTGTTGGTTCGCTGCCCATGGCTAATCTATGATGGTTACCTGTACTATTGCACTTAAGCCCTCCTGGGGCGGGGAGGGTGACCCTGGCTAGCACTTCCCACCTCTAGCTGCTCATGGAGGTAGCGTTTCTCTCTAAAGATAGGCGCCCATGAAAGATCATGTATTTTGTTGTACTCCCCTGTCATGGGTGTTTTCCTGGTGCTCACCCTCCTCCCTACTGCCGATTTATAACTTGTTTGCTGTATACCTTACCTTACTATGTTACCCTAGGTTACCGATTTTATCTTGTTTGCTGTATACCTTATCTTGCTATGTTTTCCTGGTGCTTACCCACCTCACTACTGCGATTTATATCTTGCTTGCTGTATACCATACCATACTATGTAATGACATGGTACCTTATTGCTGTTCCACCCACTTGCGTGGGCCTGATTGTACCCTGTCCCTGTACTGTGTCTCCTATGTGCTCTGTAACCCCTGGGTGGCACCTGAAATAGGCACATGCTGTCTAGTGTGCTAACCTGGTTAACAAAAGCAAATAAATAAATTAAAAGAACTGCAAAGGGAGATAGCAGAACCACTGGCAGCCATGTTCACAGAGTCATTCAACACAGGGGTGGTACCAGAGGATTGCAGGAGGGTCCAGCCACACCAATCCAGCAACAGGGAGGAGGTGGGAAACTATAGGCCAGTCAGCCTCACCTCAGTAGTGGGGAAGATCATGGAGACATTGCTTAAAGTAAGGATAGTGGGTCATCTAGAAACATCTGAGCCCAGGACCATAGGCAACATGGATTCACAGCTGGGAGGTCATGTCAGACAAAGCTGGTTGATTTCTTCGACTGGGTGACAAAGGAAGTAAATCAGGGTGGGGCAGTGGACATTGCTTACCTTGAATTCAACAAAGCCTTTGACACGTCCCACATAGGAGGTTGATAAACAGGCTGGGTAGGCTGGGTATGGGGTACAGGGTGGTAAACTGGGTTAGAAACTGGCTAACAGACAAGAGGCAGAGGTGCTGGTAAATGAGGTACAGTCTGGGGAGAGGTAGGTGACTAGTGGGGTGCCTCAGAGATTGGTTCTGGGGCTAGTCCTGTTCAATGTCTTCTTTAGCGACATGCAGAAGGGCTGGAGGGAAAGGTCTGCCTGTTTGCAGATGACATCAAGATCTGTAACAGACTGGATACCCCAGAGGATGGAGAAAATGAGGAGGGACCTGGAGAAGCTTGAAAAATGGTCTGAGGACTAGCAACTGAAGTTTAATTCAAAAAGTTCAAAATAATAGAAACATAGAAACATAGAAGTTATGACAGATAAGGACCATAAGGCCCATCCAGTATGCCCATTTCTTTTTCTACCTTATAAATGTGCCATCGGCCTTTGCTCTGTCAGTGGCCTATCTATTCATAGTCATTTGTATTGCTCCCTATGCCTATCCACGCCTGTTTGAAGCCCTGCACTGTATTCATAGCCACCACTTCTTGTGGTAAGCCATTCCATCCATCCACCAGCCTTTCTGTAAAAAGAATTTCTCACATTCCCCTTAATCGGTCCCCTCTAATCTCATGCTGTGTCCTCTTGTCCTGCTATTTAACATGTTGACTCTTTCACTTTGTTAATGCCCTTAAGGTGTTTGAATGCCTCGATCATATCACTCTCTCCCTCCTTTGCTCAAGGGTATACATATTGAGCTCTGTTAATTGTCCTCATATGTCTTCTGATGCAGTCCCTGCACCATTTTGTTGCCCTTCTGGACTGCCTCAATTTGGTTAATGTCCTTGTGAAGGTGTGGCCTCCAATACTGCATGCAGTACTCCAGATGGGGCCTAACCAGTGTCTTGTAAAGAGGGATTATTACCTCCCTCTTACGACTTGTGATACCCTACTAATACACCCTTCCCCTAGCCTTACCTACTGCTTTGAGGGTCTCCTTTGTGACTGCTAGCAACTCCCTCCCAGCCTATAGGTGGCTTCAGGGTTTCTCTTCCCTATGTGCATGATCTTGCACTTCTTTGCATTAAATTCCAGTTGCCACTATTCGGACCATTTTGCTAGTTTATCCAGATCTCTTCTCATTCTGCCCACCCCATCTGGATCATCTGCTCTGTTGCAGATCTTGGTGTCATCTGCAAACAGACAAGCTTTACCCTCTAGTCCATCTGCAAGGTCACTAATGAAGATGTTGAAGAGGACTGGCCCCAGGACTGATCCCTGAGGTACCCACTTGTGACTTGCATCTCTTCTGACTGTATGCCATTTACCACCACTCTCTGTTTTCTGCCCGTCAACCAGTTTGCCACCCAGTTGACCAACTCTGACCCACCGAGCCTCCCAGCTAATTTATCAATCTTCTATGTGGAACAGTGTCAAAAGCTTTGCTGAAGTCAAGGTAGGCGACATCAACTGCTCCCCTTGGTCCACCACTCTGGTTACCCAGTCAAAGAAATCTATGAGATTAGTTTGACAGGACCTTCTTTGTAAACCCATGCTGTCTTGGATCCTGTGCCCCTATGGATTCCAGGTGTTGCACTATCCTTTCCTTAAGGGTGCCTCCATAATCTTGCCCACTACTGAGGTAAGACTGACTGGTCTGTAGTTCCCTGCCTCCTCCCTGCTACCACTCTTGTGAAGCGGGATCACATGAGCCCTTCTCCAGTCTTCTGGGACCTCTCCTGTGCTCAGAGACTCATTAAACAGTTCT
Source organism: Neoceratodus forsteri (assembly GCA_016271365.2). Classification (NCBI taxonomy): domain Eukaryota; kingdom Metazoa; phylum Chordata; order Ceratodontiformes; family Ceratodontidae; genus Neoceratodus; species Neoceratodus forsteri. Next base: position 513,172,320 of record CM057451.1, read on the forward strand.
GCTAATGGCTCTGCTAGTTCCACCTTTAGCTCCTTAAGTACCCTGGGATGTATGCCATCGGGTCCCATTGCCTTATCCACCCTGATCTTAGCAAGCTCTTGTAGGACCCTTTCTTTTGTGAAGGGGAGTAGTGCTCACCTCCCTCCCCCCTGTGTCCATGATGCTGAGCTGTGGGCCCTGCCCTACCTTCTCTTCAGTAAATACTGAGCAAAAGTATCTACTTAGCATAGATGCCTTTACAGGGTCCTTCCTCCTCACATGCTCCCTTTTCTCCATTAAGCTTAGCAATACCCTCTCTGGACTTTCTCCTTTCACTAATGTATCTATAGAAAGTCTTGTCACCTTCTTTTACTGTTCGTGCTAGTTTTTCCTCAGTTTGGGACTTTGCCTGCCTTACTGCCTTCCCTGCTTCCCTTAGGGCAGTTTGGTATGCCTCCCTATCTTCATCCCGTTGTGTTCCCTTATATTTCCTGAAGGCCAGCCTTTTGGCTCTGACCGTTTCTGCTACTGTATTTGAGAACCAAAGTGGTTTCCTTCTTCTTTTGCACTTTCTTTTCTGTCTAACACAATGGGATGTTGCTTCAAGTATTGCATCCTTAATGCTTGCCCACTTTGCCTGTACCCCCTCACCCGTGTTTCTTCTTGTCAGGGCTAGCTTAACTCTGTTGGCCATCTTATTAAAGTCAGCTCCTCTGACGTCCCATATTTTTGCCTTGGAATAGGATGATTTAGATAGGAACCTGGGACACAGAAACCCTGGAGAAATCTATTGGATGGGGGGTTGCTGACAGTCACAAAGGAGGAAAAGGACCAGGGGGTTATTACTTCAGAAGACCTGAAATTGTCAAAGCAGAGTGCTAAGGCAGCTGGGAGGGCTAGTGACATGCTGGAGTACATAGGCAAGAGTATCACCAGCAGAAGGAGGGAGGTAGAGATGTCATTATATAAAGCCATGGTCAGGCCTCACATGGAGTACTGTGTGCAATTCTGGAGGCTGCACCTTCATAAGGACATTAACAGGCTGGAGACAGTCCAGGGAAGGGAAACTAGATGGTACAGGGCTTGCAACACAAGACTTATGAGGAGAGATTAAGGGACCTCAATATGTACTCTCTGGAAGAGAGGGAGGAATGAGGAACATAATAGAAACATTCAAGTACCTCAAGGGTATAAACAAGGTGTGGAGGGAGACATTTTCCAATACAGGAGGAGTACAAGAAGGAGGGGGCATAGCATGAAATTGGAAGGTGGGAGGTTAAGAGGGAATGTGAGGAAGTTCTTCACAGAGAGGGTGGTGGATGCATGGAATGGTCTGCCTCAGGAGGTGGTGGGAGCGAGCACTGTGGATGGATTCAAACATGCTTGGGACAGGCATGGGGAACCACAGAGGTACAGCAGCAGGTGGGTCGGAAGCAGTAATCTAGCACAAGAGCTTACGGGCAGACTAGATGGGCCAGGCGGTCCTTATCTGCCGACAATTTCTATGTTTCTGTTTCTATGTGAGGAAGTACTACTTCACAAAAAGGGTGATGGAACCTTGGTACAGTCTGTCAGCTGAGGTGGTGGGTGTGAAAACAGTCAGCAGATTCAGGCAGGGCTGGGATAGAATGCATGGAATAATGGCTGCAAGACAGAATCAAGGAGGAGAATGGAGGGTGGGAGAGAGAGACAGGGAGGGTTAATACCCTGTAGGAACAGTAGATTCCAGGGCATATAGGGAGCGCGGACAGACTGGATGGACCACTGGTCTTTCTCAGCCATCATTGTCTATGTTTCTAGAGTCCATCTGTCTGACAATGCTGAGGCGTCTGTCACCCATGGGTCCAGAGGTGCAGGTGCTATACCAGGAGGACAGTTGTCTTCACTATACAATACCCCAGCCCTTGCGGACAACTCTGCAGCTTCGCACCCTGGCTGGGGGGGGTGCAGAACAGTGCCATCCCACTCTCACTTCATCCAGCTGGGTCACTGAGCTTGCTCTCGAACTCAGCTCACTGGCATGGGATCACGGAGCAACACCCACTGGGGGCCAGAATGGCAGTGCAAACAAAGTTTCTGAACAATTATACTTTTTTTTTATTTTGACCCCAGATTTTTGAGATAGTCATTTTATGACTCCCCTTATAAGCATGACATGTAGCATTTATAGTATACTGGCCGAAATGTCATTTTGCAGCTGAAGTCACAACCGTCTTGTCAGGATTAAAAATGACATTTGTCACGTTTAGGAAGTGGTGTGGAAAACGGCTGTGTTGATTGAAAACTAGCAAGTAGTATGAGTGAATGTTGAAATACTGTAACATTCACTCATAATTTGGGCATCTTACCATATTTGTGCACCAAATTGTCAGCATGGCCTTCCTATTACCCACCTCATAAACCTGGCAGGTGAAGATTTTCAAATCCTGCCAAAACGTCATTCCACGCCACCAAAACATTATTCTGCGCCACAGATATGAAAACACATTTTGGCCAAAATTTGAAAAATGACAGCTGTCATGTTCATGAAGTGGTGTAAAAAAATAACTATGTTGAAAATTTGGGGTCAAAATATTTTAAAACTACCAAAGTTTGAGTGAGTGTAGAAAAATGTTAACATACGTTCATAAGTTTGTAATTTTTATATATTTTGACCACAAATTTTCAACAGTCTTCTTATGACCCCACCTCATGAACAAGGGTGGTAAAAAATGTCAAATCCTGCCCAAAAGGTGTTTTTGCAAAGCAAAGTGAAATCAACTTTTCGGCCAGATTTGCTTAGTTCCATCATCACTGATCATGAGGGCCCCTTGCCACCCGGTCTTTGCTAGTGTCTGCACACAACCCACGTTACAAGTGTAGTACAACCAAACAGTTGTACCTTGTCCCATTCTGCAGGACATCCCAGGTACAGTGCACTTTCTGCTTTAGAGATCCTACCTGGCTAAATGGCCTCCCTCCTGAAGTTGCTGCAGAGCAAAGCATGCCCCTACAAATTTAAACTTGACATTACCTCACCTCTCTTAGTAGCTGTGACTGTTCCTCCTAAGATGACCGTCATTCCTTTGACTGTCTACATTTTCCACCCTCCTCAGGGTCTCACACCTCTTTCCCCTAGTTCTCCAATTGTACTCCTCCTACCAGCCCTCCGAGGGGCTACCTCACTCTATTAACTCCCCTCCTCCTTTTCCTCTCATCCCTGCCCCCCCCCTTCCTTGTAGCTCTTGCCACTACTTGCACTTATTGACAGTGTCACTGCTGTGACTGAAATTTGTTGTTTATGGACTACATATCCTATTTCCCTGCAATCCTACCTTGTTTTATCCATTTCTTTGTTTCTCATAAGCCTGTTGCCCCTTTGTATTTACTTTTGCTGCTTACACTACAATGTATGACCATGAACCTCGTAAATGTATACCACCTACACTTACTGACAATGTCACTGCTGTGATTTCAACTTGTTGTTCTTAGACCGCACTGTCTCCTGTTATTCTGTAATCCTGTATTTGTACTTTCCATTTTTTGTAGTATACACCTGTTACCCTACTGTATTTATCATTACTGTTTACACTGCAATGTTTGATGCAGAACCCTTGTAAATTAACCTCTGGTTCAAAGGTACTTGTAATCCTAGAACTCAATAAATAAAACTACTTGGGGTCTTGGCCGAATTAGTGGTGGGGTCTTCCTTGGGGTTGTCAACCTAATACCCCCGAGCAAACATGGTCAGGCGTGATCTCTTTTCTTCACACAGGGCCTGCCATAGTGTGAAGAAAGCCACAACAGATTCTGTTGGCAATATCTGGTGGCACATACTTCTCTACCTTTGAAGTGTACCACTATGAGGCACTGGCTTGGAGCTGTACCTTGTGCTACAGACTGGAGGCTACGAGCAGGGGGAGGAAGGAGTGAGCATCAGGGCTAACAATCCCAAGAAAGACCCCATTATTGGTTTCCCAAGGCTGGAGATCCCAGACCCTAATCTTTCTTTTGCTGCTTGGGAGGATGGGAGTGGGGTGTTAGGGTCAGAAACCATAAGGCCACATTTCCCTTCATTTGCATTGCTATGCTGATCCCTAACTGGTACATTAACACAGTTTTTTTTTCTTTTTACTTCTGAGTGAGGTATTTAGAAGTCAAACTCTGCAGCTAAAAATAAATGTGATATTTTTAGCAAGTCCATGGCATACGTTATTTATACAATGACAGTGTTTATTTCCACTTTAGGCCTATCACACATGAAAGTAAATGCATTTATTTACATGTTATTCTCACAATCACTGTGTGAACATAGATTTAGAACTTTTGCTCTGGAAAAGTACACTGAGCTGAAGCTCATTTCCAGGTGCATTCGGGAGCACAGAGAGGTTAAATGACTCGCTCGGGGTGCAGAGTTTGCAAAGTGGTGTTTCTGTTATTTAAACAAAGGTCTGCTGTGTGTCCAGGTTCACAGCTAGGTGCTCTGACCCCTAGGCTATACTGCCTTCCTTGCAAAAACTTGAGGTACTTGAAAATAAAGCACCCACTAACAACCCAGAAGCTTTGAGCCACCCTCTTCCTCAGGCAGTATAGCACAGTAGTTTAAGGCTCTGAGCTGCACATCTGGAGACCTGGGTTTGAATCCCACAGCCCCCATCTGCATACTGTGTGACCCTGAGCAAGTCACTTAATTTCCCTGTGCTCCCAGGTTGCACCTGTAAACAAGCTTTCAGCTTAGTGTGTCTCACCTGGTTAAACAATTGGGGGTGAGAAGAAAAAGCTGATGGGGGTGTTACTGGGCGTCCTTCTGGGCTTGAGTTTCTTTGATTTATATGTGAAACATAGACGTTGTCAACAGATGGGGACTGTATGATCCATCAAGTCTGCCCTTGGTTTCCATCCTCCTCCCCCCCCCAGCTGCTGGCTTGAGTATCCCACATTGTCTGTTCCATGCCCACTTGAATTCCACCACTGTCTTGGCTCCCACCACCCCCTCTGGCAGGCTATTCCATGGTTTCACAACTCGCTCTGTGAAGAAGAATTTCCTCATATTACTCCTGAACTTTCCTCCCTTAAGTCTAAGGTCATGCCCTCTAGTCCTGCTGTAGTCTTTTAACTGAAAGAGGTTCTGCACGTGCACCCTGTTGTTACCTTTAAGATATTTAAATGTTTCGAACATATCCCCACAATTCCTGCATTGCTCTAGGGAGCATAATCTGAGGTCATCTAGTCCTGTCTTGTATGGTTTCTGATGCAAGCCCTGCACCATCTTTGTTGCTATTCTCTGTACCATCTCCAGCCTATCTATGTCCTTCCTGAGGTGTGGCCTCCGGAACTGGATACAGTACTCCAGGTGAGGCCTTACCAGGGACTGATACAGGGGCATGATTATTTCATGTCTTCTGCTTGAGATGCCCCTCCCTATGCATCCCAAGATGCCACTAGCTTTTAGAGCTGCCTTTTCACATTGTTTACTGACCATGAGGTCATCCGATATGATCACCCCAGGTCTCACTCCTGCCTAGTAGCCACCAGCTGCTCTCCTCCCACTGAGTACAGTTTCCCTGGGTTACATTTTCCCAGGTGCATGACCTTGCATTTTTTGGCACTGAATTTCAATTGCCAGCGTCATCAACTACAAGTCCTAGACCATTCCACTAGTTTTCAGAGATCAGCTTCCATGCTATGCTTGTGCTGTCCCCCTGGTGTGTCCACCCTGTTGCCAATTTTGGTGTCATCTGCAAACAGGCACACCTTTCCCTTAAGTCCATCTGCAATATCACAGATGAATATGTTGAAGAAGATCAGCCTCAGAACTGAGTCCTGCTGGACCCTACTAGTCACTCTCCTCTTCTGACAGAATGTCATTCACTAATACTCTCTGAGTTCTCCCACATAACCAGTTTCTGACCCAGTTTGTTATCTTGGGCCAACTTCCATGCTCTCCAGTTTTGACAAGTCTCCTGTGCAGAACAGAGTCAAAGCTTTGCTGAAGTCCAGGTAAACCCATCCACTGCCCCACCCTGATCCACTGTTTGGTGACCCAAATGAAAAATCAACCAGGTTTGTCTGGCAGGACCTCTCTGCCATGAAGCTGTGTTGATTTTTGTTGAGCTGACCAGTTTGCTCCAAAAGCTACAATTCTTTCCTTCAAGAAGGATTCAATCAGTTTTCCCATGACTGACATTAAACTAACTGGATGACAGTTTCCTGGCTGTTCCTTGCTTCACTCTTGTGGAGTTGTACTGCTATGCTCTCTTCCAATCATCTAGCACCTCCCACTCCTCAATGATTTATTGAAGAGCACTGCTAAAGGGCTGCCAGTTCTCTCCCAAGTTCTTTAAGTATTCTTGGGTGTATCCCATCTGGCCCCGTAGCTTTATCTACCTGTAACTTGTCTATTTCCTCTAGGACCCTTTCCTCCATGAAGGGACCCGTGTCTATTCCTTCAAATGGACACTTCTTTATGTCTATTGCTGGTCAGTTTCCATCTACTTCCTGTGTGAAGACTGAACAGAAGTACTCATTGAGTGCTTCTGCCTTCTCCCTGTCTTGCTCTGTGGGTTGTCTGTCCTTTTTTTGTGATTCTAACAATGCCCACTTTGGTCTTCCTTTTTTTTCTGTATGTACCTGTAGAAGGTTTTATTACCCTTTTTTACTCTTTGAGCTATCCTAACCTCTGTCTGAGCTTTTGCATTTCTTATCCCTTTTCCTGTCTCTTTTAGTTTCTGTTTGTATTCAGTTTGCCCGCCTCATTTCTGTACTCCTATACTTTCTGAAGCTATGCACTTCTCTTTTGCCATGGTTGCTACTTCCTTGGAAAACCATACTGAGTTTTCCTCCTTTTATTCTTACTAATCTGACGGGCACACTGTGATGTGACCATGGTTATTGCATCCTTCAGCCTCGTCCAGCATTCCTCAATTCTTCCTGCTGTTATGTTACAAAGGTTGTCCCTCAGGCAGGCCTTCGTTTTTATTAGGACTGCCCTTCTGAAGTCAAGGCCCTTCAGTTTGGAGTGTGTGGAGTCTTCAGTTTTTTTAACCTGAACCATACCATATTATGGTCACTGTTGCCCAGGTGGTTCCCTATTTCGATGCCCAGAATCCGATCGCTATTTGTGAATATCAGATCTAGAATCATGTTACCCCTTGTGGGTGATACATAGATACATAGACAGTGTTGGCAGATAAGGCTCTATGGCCCACCCAGTCTGCCCATTTAAGTTTGTAAGTTCAGTTTATGTTTTTCAGGAAGTCTGTTGCCCCTTACCCCTGACCTCCAGAATTCCTTTATGTCTATCCCATGCATTCTTAAATCCCGTGATTGTTTCAGCCCCCACCACTTCCTCTGGCAGGGTGTTCCACTTGTCCACCACCGTTCTGTGAAGAAATTCTTCTCACGTTTCCTCTGAATCGTCCCTCCTCCAACTTCATCTCATGCCTTCTAGTCCTGGAACATCTTTTCAGCAAAAATAGTGCATTCCTGCACCCTGTTCCTCCTCCTGTAAGATACTTGTATGTCTCTATCATATCCCTCTCTCCTTCCTCTCCTCCAGGGAGTACATGTTCCAGTGCCTTCAATCTGTCCTCATGGGACATGTGATGCAATCTTTGTTGCCCTCCTCTGAACTTCTCTACCCTGTCTATGTCCTTCGTGAGTAAGGTCTCCAGAACTACACAGTGTACTCCAGGTGCGGCCTCACTAGTGTCTTGTATGGTGGAATTATGACCTCCTTTCCTGCTGGTGATGCCCCTGCCTATGCATCCCAGCATCCTATTTGCTTACCTGCTGCCTTGTCACACTGTTTCCCTGCCTTGAGGTCATCAGGATGATAACTCAAGATCTCTTTCCTGCTTGGTGCATGCTATATCCTCACCCCCAACTGATATATTGTGCCAGGGTTTTGTGCCCCTTCTGAATTATCTTGCACTTCCTTGCATTTAGTTTCAACTGCCAAACCCTGACCATTCTTCAAGTTCTGCAGGTCCTTCTCATTCTGTCTACACCCTCTGGTGTGTCTGCTCTGTTACAGAGCTTCGTGTCATTAGCGAACAGTGAAATTCTGCCTTCTGGGTCCTGTGCAATGTCACTGATGAAGATATTGAATAATTACGGTCCCAGCACTGATCCCTGTGGTACCACTGGTCACTCTTCCTCTGTGGGTGACAGCCATTTACCACCACCCTCTGTGTCCCTGCTGCCCAGCCAGTTACCTACCCCACTCTTCTGTCCTGCCCCACCCATATTCCCTAGTTTGTGCAATAGTCTTCTATGTGGCACAGTGTCAAAGCCTTGCTGAAGTCCAGATAGGCCATGTCCACTGCCCTCCCTGATCCACCTCCCTAGTCACCCAGTCAAAAATTCAATGAGGTTGGTCTGACATGACCTTCCCTGGGTGAAACCATGCTGCCTTGGGTCCTGTAGTCCATTGACAACCAGATGTTCCACCAATCTCTCCTTCAGTAGTGCTTCCATGATCTTCCCCACTACCGAGGGTGAGGCTGACTGGTCTGTAGTTCCCTTCCTCTTTGTTCCCACTTTTGTATAAGGGGACTACATCTGCTATCCTCCAGTCTCTGGGTACCTCCCTGTTTCTAGTGATCGGCTAAACAGGATAGCAGGGGTTCAGCCACCATCTCTCTTAGTTCTTTAAGGACCTCAGTGCAAATTCCCATCTGGCCCCCATTGCTTTATCAACTCTATTACTTCTAGTTCCTTCAGGACCTTTTCGGTAAAGGACTTGTGTCCATTTCTGCAACATTCTCACCTTGTACTCCATTCAGACCCATTACCCTCCTCTTCCTCAGTAAGACTCCAGCAGAAATACCTGTTCAATATGTCAGCTTTACTGTTGTCATCCTCCACACAGTCCCATCCTCCCCTTCAGTCTCACTATCCCTCCTTTGCCTTTCTTTTTCCTTATGTACCTGTAAAAGGTTTTGTCCTCTCTACCCACTAATTTTGAATGTGTTCTTCTGTCTGAGCTTTGGCTTCCCATACTGACCTCCCTGCCTCCCTTTGCTTCTCCTGGTACTTCTCCCTATCCCCTTTTGCCTGTGTCTTTTTGTATTGCCTGAATGCAATCTTTTTGGCTTTCACTTTCTTTGCTACCTCTTTGGAAAACCATAATGGTCTCCTCTTCCTTTTCCTCTTGCTAACCTGCTTAATACATAATTCTGTTGCTCTTGTAATCCCCATTTTAAATACTGCCCACTGTTCCTCAACCCCTGATTCCTGCCCCATTCCCTTAATGCCTCTTTCAAGTATCTCCCATTTTCCCAAAGTTTGCCCCCTAAAATCCAGGATACGTGTTTTTGTGTGGTTTTGGTGCTGCTTTCTGTGATTTCAAACCACAGTGACTGGTAGTCACTGTTCCCCAGGTGCTCCCCACTGTTACCCCCATCACACTGTCCCTGTTTATGAGCACAAGGTCCAGTATTGCCTTCTGCCAAGTTGGTTCCATGACCAGTTGGCAGGAAGGGCACCCTGAAGAGAGTCCAGGATAAATCTGCTCCTAGTTGATGCTGCTGCTGGGATGCTCCAGTCCACATCTGGAATATTGAGTCTCCAACCAGTACTACCTCACCCTTGTCTGCCATCCTCTGGTGGCTAGCATCAGCTCCTATCTGTTTCTTCCTCCTGGGCTAGTGGTCTATAGACCACACCTGTGAGGATGGTTGGCCTATTTTCCTTTCCAGCTTAACCCACAGTATCTCTCCCCATTTTGTTCCTTCTGGATCTCTGTGGCCCTTATGTCATTTTCACATACAGTACCCTCCTCCTCCCTTCCTGCCTGCCCTGTCTCTTCTGGATATGTTGTAGCCAGGTATGGCCAACTCCCAGTCGTGGTTATCATTACACCAGGTTTCAGTAATGGCCACAATGTCCAGGTCTGACTGCACCATGACAGCCTCCAGATCTTCCATCTTGTTGCTAAGGCTCCTGGCATGTGCACATGACTTTCCATGATTTGACCTCCCTAGACTGTTTGCTGTTCTACTCCAGCCCTTCCTTGGTTGTCCTTTATCCCTGGTTCACCTTGCTGTCTGCCTTTCTGCTGAATTCTGCCCTATTCTGCATATCCACCTCCTGGCTGATCTCCATCTTTTGCACTTGGCTAACCTCCATCCTTTCCTTCCATTTCTCTGGTACCTCTATTTGGTTGTACCTGTTTGGCAGTGTGGCATATGAGTTCTTGAGTGGAATAGGATCTGGGATGTGCCTCTGCCTGACTGGTCTAACCCTCCCTGAGCCCACTGTCATCCAAGTACTCCTTGTTCTCTGCATCCTTTGAGGCAGCTGCATTGGACTGGTGGTCTCTGGATGGTGATGTCACTAGTTGACTTAGGTCTGCTTCCTGTAGTGTGACTATGACTTCCCTGTTTTTTGTGATGCCACTGTGTGGGTACTCCAATCTATCTCTGGCAGATTGAAATCCCCCACTAGCACCACGTCTCCTTTGCCTGACATCTGGAGGATGGTTTCCAGGATTTTCTTATCCCTGGCTTCCTCCTGATTTGGGGGTCTGTAGATAATTCCTACCTGAATAGGTTTCCAGCTTCCTGCCCCAATTATTATCCACAGATTCTGTTTCCCCTTGTGCCTGCCGCATTTCTGTAACATTGATGGTATCCTAACATAAATAGCTACCCCCACCCTCCCTTTTTCCCAGTCCTATCTCCTGAACAAGTTATACCCCAGGATAGTCACCTCCCAACTGTGATTGTTTGTGGACCATGTTTCGTCATGCAACCCAGTCTAGCCCTGCCTCGGCTATTGTGGCAGCAAGATCAGTCATCTTGTTAGCCAGACCGCATGCATTGAGGCATAGCGCTGACCATTCTTGATGTGCCACTTTGTTTGTCATGCCCCTTGATCTTATTGTTTGTCCTTTGCCTTTTTTAATGTTTTTGTTTCCTCCCTTTCTTTTAGTCATCTGCAGTCGGAAAGGGTTTCATGTTTCCTGCTATCTGCTTTTGCTGTCCTGGAGTTTGTAGATATGGTGCTAGCTGGAGGGGGAAAGACAGCAGGCTCTATGTGTGAAATGTGAGTTCTTCAATAAAGTTGAGGTTACAGTATATGCCTACTGGATTTACAGCACAAATGCTTGTTTGGTGCTTTATTTTCAAGTGCTCTCAGCTTTTTGCATGGTTTAGTCCATGAAGTTAGCCAGTTTTAGAGGACCTCTGAAAACTGTAGCCTGAACACCCCTGTTCCTTATGAGTGTAAACTATAAAAAGTAGTTTTTTTTTATTATTATTCTCACTGCACCTCCACCCATATTCCCTGGGCCACCACAGCTGAAGGGTTGGGTAAGTAGCTGCCTTCACAGCCAGCGCTAGTACTGCTCTATGACCGGCTGACTAGAGTGCACAAATTGACCCTCCTAGTATGGTAGACAAACACAGAGCAGCAATGAATTTCACAATACATTCAGGAACAGTAATAATCTTTATTCAATCAGAGTATTAAAATCTTCAAGAATAGCATTTCAGTTATAAACCAGAACTGGGGCATCAGTGACACAGTTTCTGTAATCAAACACTGTCCAGAATAATAAAGTGCATAAGGTTCAAAACAATTAAAAGCATAGTAAAGACAGATGCAACAACACATTTTGTGGTTTTCAAGTCTAAAAGTGGCTTGAAACATACATTCTAACCCTTACTTCAGTGCTTTTGTGTTGAAGGTTCTTTCTTTCAGACTGCTTTCCTATTCTGGGCTCACCGTGACCAAAATGTAAGACTATCATTAGGCTGGTTCCTGCTTCCATGGACTGAGATACAGATGAAGCACATGTATGAGTCCCAAGAAGAATGAAACACGTCTGTCTTCTTTATCAGCCTTTGCAGATTGTGTGAGAGGCTATTTGGCACCATACACTCTTTGCTTAAAGCAGAACCAGTCTAAAGTCTTTGTGGTGATTTGCATACATTTTTATATGATACTTTGCACTATTGGGTACTGTTTGTCTAAATTTGTATTTCTTTGGCTTTATTGCCAGTGCCATTCCAGGGTAGCCTTTACTTCAGTGCTTCTGTGCTGAAGTTCTTTGCCTTCTAGATTGCATTCTTGTGTAAACAGTGTCAAAAGGTGTTAACGTGATTGGAGCTATCTCCAATAGAAATTCCTCTAAATGATACCTTTAGTGTAATGAGATACTGGGAGTCTAAATAATGTGTTATGCTAGATGTTTTAGAAAAGATGATTGAAGTAGGAAGGCAAGCATTCTGATAAACCTTTTAGACAAAATATAAAAGTGAGAATCTCTCCAATCCTGCAGGTCAGCCTAACTCAGGGACTGGAACATATTGCAGTGTTGTGCAGAATAACTCCAACTGTACTGGGATAAGGAGTCTTTCACTTCTAGTTCACTGGTTCAAATCAGGTCAATAGTGGCAGAATGCCATTATCCCCAGAGGGCTGTTTAGTGGCCTATGTGAAATAAAGTGTGGTGGTCTCAGTCCATTTCCCTGTGGGTAGCTGTCCACATCACAAAACCACCAACAAAACTGGCAATAAATGGCACCCTTTTGGCAGTCTCACATGAGAGCCAAGGACTGAATGGGCATGGAGCCTAAACTACCTGCTCACCATGACAAGGTTTCAGCACACTGATGGGGCACAGTAGAGAAACTTGCATTGCAATTGCCCATTCTGTACATGTCTTGTGAATAAAAGAGGGAATTCAAGGCTGGCCCAGTGGTGCTGAGGGCTGAGGTGCGGACCCCACACCTCGTGCCATGCCAGCAACCCAGGTTCTGAGAACAGACTTGGGACACCAGGGGTTGGCAGGAGAGGGAGAGGATTGAGCATCTGGAGGACTGCTCTCCTCTCCTGGGATGGATTACAGGGGACTCCTCAATGTGTAGCAGCCCCCGATTGAGATCAGGGGCAGCACAAGATTAGGGACAGATACATGAGGGAAGATGACGGCAGATGCCGGTGGCAGAGGCAGAGCCATGCAAAGTCATTGCACACTGCGTCTTCATGGGAAAACATCCAACAAAAATCCCCAGAGGACCTAGGGAGGTGATGGTGACCCCAGAAGCCAATGCCCACATCCCAACACTGGATCACCTTCTGCTGGCTCTCCTGAGCCCCTCAACCCAGCCAGGGACCGTCCATCTAGATTTCAGAAAGGTCACCAGGTAGCAGAGGTAGTCCTACCCTGGGAGGCTTAGACCTGGGGGAGCTGGCTGAGTCTGTGGGCTTGGGAAGGGGTAGCTCAGCCCTTGCTGTCCCAGTGGAAGGTGTTTCAGGCAGGGAGTAGAGGCTGATGCTGCATGGGTACACCGGAGAGATGCCCTGGTCCTCTGGTGTGAAATAGACTGTACAAGAAAAAAAAGAGGGAATTCAGTTTCCAGTGCTGTCAATCTGGTACCCTTCATGAGGACTAGATTTGGCAAAACAATAAGCACAATTTAAAGAAATCCAGGAATGTTGTTGAAAATTATATCTTATTTGCCCTACTGAGACTCTGAACAGTTCTGATACAGCACATCAGCAAAATCAATAACTGAAAGCAGGGTGGCTATGATCAAGAGGAGCCTGCCTATAAGGTTAAAACAATGTCAATTTTGATGCAAGAATTAAGAGTTTATTTTAAGGTAACTGGTATGGTTGCAACCTATCCTGATTTGACCTGGACAGTCCTAGTTCTGATCAATGCATCCTGAGAAAAAATTGGGAAAATATAAAGTTCCCTGATCAGAGAGCAGCAAAATCAACAATTTCTTACTTTGTTAAAAACAGACAGAGAATGCCATGCCATGCCAGCACCCAAAAGAAGTATTACATGCTATGATGTGGGTGACCTGGTTTCTGGAGCAACCCAGGGACCTGGCAACTGGGTGGCAGAGCTCACTTCCCAATCAGTGCAGGCTGGCACCAAATTCCATGGCTGCAGCCACTTTTGTGGTGGGCCAAGAATGATTCATCCTCCTATCACAGAGGCTGTCTATTTTGTGTAGCTGTTAATGCAGAGTGCAGCACCAGGGGGGACACACTGACATTCTTGGCCTCACACTGCGGTGATCCCATGGAGATAGCAGTTGTTGAGGCTCAGAAGTCAACAGGAACAATGGCACAAGGACTGGATGGGCTGGCAATGGAAGAGCAGGGACTTACTTAAAAAAGGAGACAGTAGCTAACCCATTGGCACAGTGGTTCAGGATATAAGCCTGGGTGATTCGAGGCTAGCCAGGGGAGATAAAGGATTAAGCATTCCAGTTAGGAGCAGCTAGTGGGTGGGAGGATACTAGCTAGTGCCATGCAATGCACACTCACATACATGTGCTTTTGCACCCTTGCTGTCAGAGCCCTGAGGGATGGGACTAGAACAGGCAAAAACCCTTGTTAGGCTAGATGACACCAGCCTCTCACAGGGCCCGCTGAGGTGACCCAGGCACCTCCCATTAGATCTAGACTATGGCAGGAGATGGGAGAGCCCTGTCACCCCTGCAATGGGGGTTAGCTGTGGAGAATCATTAATAAAATGATAAGGCAAAGAAAAGTGGAGTGACAGGGTTGGGTCAGTGGAAGAGGCCATGGCAGGAGAAATGAGACAAGAAAGTAAATGACAAGAGAGAAAGAAAACTTAAGCAACAAATGAAATATGAATCAATTAGTTATTTAAGGAAGTCACAGGAAACAAAGACAAAACTAAAATATGGAGCCTACTTTTGACTGTCTAGAAGCCAACACCTGTTGCAGTGTGAAATATTGCAATTGGCCTGGTCAAAAATAAAGGGATGTTTTGCTATGAAATATCCTCCTTTGAGTTTCTTAAAAAGTGGTCACTTTATTTAATGGCTAAATTTACATTGCAGATCTAAACACGTGAAAGAGCAGTTTCCTTCTTGCAAATGGGCAAATACTGGGCCGGGGCCTTGCTTTGTAGGTCCTGTATTAGCTGTAATGTTCTATGTTCTGTCCTGCAAGCAAGGGTGTTGATTCCCATTCTTGAGCCCTTGGCTGTGAACTTATGGGACCTTCATCATCTGACAAAGAGAAGAAAAACAGAAACCAGTAAGGAGACTAATGGCATGAAATATCATCAGGCTTGTTGGGTAGTGTCAACATTTATTGGGTCGACAGTAATATTACACACATACAGTATATAGACATCATACAAGGTTATGAAATGAGTTTAAAAAATCCAGAAACCTGATTTACCGAGTGTCATCAAGACGTAGGCCAGGAAGCATAGGCAGACCAGAAGAAGGTGTAAAATTCATAAGCAGCATTTTATTACTATCAATAGCAATAAAATAAAAAAATTAAATTGTGCATGATAGCTTTTGATACAGGCATTTCACACAACAGAAGTCCTTCATCAGAGAGTCTTTTTAAAAATCTCCAGGTGTGTATCTCTAAACAAAAGATTGCTCTCTTTTTTTATAAGGCATTTTGCCCTAGCAATTAAATTCTGCATCCTGTTCTTGTAAATTACACCACATGTGTTCAACAAAATGTATTAAGACTTTGTCAATTTCTTTCCTGTGAGCAGCCTGAAGAGCATGTTAGTCTTCTTAACAGATGCAAGCAATTAAAACATCCTGTCCCAGGGCTGACTTCCTGCTGATAACTCTGCAAACAAGCTTCAGACAGGCAAGAGATAGGAAAGTGACAGAATAGAAGAGGACAGAATAGATCCTTGCTTTTAACTCTCTCTGCATAACAAATGGGATGGAGCTCAATTTTCAAAAGCCTGTGGATGGATGCATTTTGTGCTGAACCCCTGCTTGTGGCACCTCTGGGTGCACCAGGTCCCTGCAACAGAGTTTGGTACAGCAGGGGTCCCAGTGCCAGACTCCCTACAGTTGCCACAACGATCCCATGCATCAAACTAATGGCACAGGAGGGTTTTGACACATCTCCCTGCAGAGTCCTGTGTTAAACATATGCAATCTTTAGGTGCACATGGCTGGTGGGCAAGACTGACACCGAATTATACACCCATTCTCAAAAATTATGCTATAATACAGATTGTTGTCTGAATGTTCCTGAGTTATCAGACATGCAGCCCACAGATAAATGTTATTTGGTTTTTGTTGCACATAAAGCAAAATGGGGTATGATAGTGAGATGCCATTCCTTACTACCATATGGAGTTCTAGTGGCACATTCTGACCCAAAAACCACTCCATTCAACTGCTCGCCCTCCAACAGCCATGCTGGAGGACAGGATGCTGTTTTGCACATATGGCAGACAATATGAGAGAAGAGAGGAGTCAGACATTCTTATGCTTATGTCTACCATTGTACCATACAATAGCCCTTTTGGGTGCAGATCAGGGCACACAAGACATAATGATTCACTGAACTCCCAGACAGAAAGACAACCACCATGTGAATTTGTGTGCATGAACTAGCTTACTGTCCATGCCAATGGTATGTGGTCAGTTACACAATGTACACTGTGTGGATGCCACTGTCAGTTCTATGGTAGTGTCAGTTAACATCAGGGACATACCTCCTGTAACTATGGCAGCACTGACAGAAGGGTATAGTTGGTGGTAGTTGGAAGAGTGCCCCATGGTATGGACACTAGTGTTGTCCACAGCTCCCATCCATCTCGTAGGACCACTCACATGATGTTACCCCTGGACGGTCTGCACGCTGGTTGGCAACATCCCTGGTACACATAAATGGCCATGACAGAGAGGATAGCTCTGCCTCCCACCACCTCCAGTGTAGTGTCTGCTGCCACTATGGCCATTAGACCAGCCCTGGCCCATCTAAGCAGCAACGGTATGCATCAACTTACAATCTGATTTACAGGGATGTTGCAGCAGGGTAACAGAGTACAGCCGGTGGTGGATGCAAGCATGGCATTAGCAACTGTGGTGCAAGCAACCTCTGGTATGCTGCAAGCCCCATCGAAATACAGGAATGACACAAGGTGTGGGGCAGTGAGCCCCTAGCATCATATCACTTTGACGCAAGCACCTTGTGTCATCTCTGATGCTTTGAATATCAAGCCCATGGTCTTACACAACCATGTTAGACAGCTCCCTTTTAAGAGGAAAGCTGTTTCTTTCTCTTTAAAAGCGTGTTTCCAGAGCCTTCTTTATTTCTCTTTTAACATTACCTTATAACAGTTACAGTTTTCTGCATACTGTATATGTATCCCTTTTCATGACACCTATTACAGCAAACATTTCACATAAGCACACACAATTTTTTCTAGCCTTCTGAACTCTCAATTCCTGAACCATATCGCGACAGAAAATTAGCACTGACATTCTCTTTTCCAGATTTGTGCATCGCTTTGAATTTACATGGTTGTAGTGCCAGGTACCACCTTGTGATTCTTTGATTTTTATCTTTCATTTGATAAAGCCAACAGAGAAGATTATGATCTGTTTTAAGTACAAAGTCAGCTCCTAGCAAATTAAACTTAAGGAACTCTATTGCACATTTCTCAAAAATACATTCTTTTTCAATAATGGAGTACTACTACTCTCTGTCATGCAATTTCCTACTGATATACAGAATTGAATGTTCCTTCCCATCTATATGCTGACTCAAGACTGCACCTAGGCCTACCTCTGATGCATCTGTCTGTAACAGAAATTGTTTCTCAAAGTCTGGGCTTCTTAAAACAGGTGCTGAAAATAATACAGCCTTGATGGCCCAAAAAGTATCATCACACTCTAGGAACTATTTCACATTATTCAGGTACCATTTTTTCAAGAGGTCAGTAAGGTGAGTAGCTAACTGGGAAAAACTGAGAGCAAATCTCCTGTAGTAACTATCAAGACATAAAAATGACCTGACATCTATCTTTGTTTTAGGGACAGGACAGTTAGCTACAGCGTCTATCTTAGAAATCTCTGGCTTTACAGTAATTCTCTATTTCCCAAAATATAACCCAGATATCTGGTTTCTTACTTGCCTAATGTGGGCTTGCTAGGATTAATGGTCAGACCTCCATTTTTGATAGACTGGATAACTGCTCATAGGTGTTCCAGGTGGCTTTTCCAATCTGGACTGTACATCACAACATTATCCAGATAAGCAGCACAATAACCCATGCAAGGGGCTAGAATTACATCCATGTGCTGCTGAAATGTAGTGGGTGTACCATGTAAATCAAATGGCATGGTGCAAAACTGATAGAATCCAACTGGAGTGGAAAATGCAGTTTTGTCTCTGGATTCTTTAGCTAGCGGGATTTGCCAGTAACCCTTGGTGAGATTGAGGGTATTACTGCATTTGGCACTTCTCAGTCTGTACGCCTAATCATCTATCCTGGGCATAGGATAGATGTCAAATACAGACTCTTGATTAAGTTTCTAAAATCAAGGCATATTCTTACACCCACTTCTTTTTATGGCTGCAGTGGGCAGAGCCCTGCAGATGTTTTGCTATTTCAGTAAAAAAAAGGGAGCCCTCAAGATTCCTAATGGACTAGATACAATTGCAGCTTTTGGGTTATCACTACACTACTTAATTGAAGCAGGTTGCTGAGGAGTGTTCAAATCACTATTTTGTGTGCTAAGCTTCAGTCTGGGTAGAATTATCTTTCAAGAAATTATCATAGCTCATAAACATGTCAAGCCTTTCCCATGCATAAACAGTAACTGAGAGTGAGGAAAGAGGTTTCAGATTTCAGGTGTTATGGGGATAGGCCTCAGACTGGCCAGACAAAAACTAAAGCATAAATGAGAAATCAGACCAGAGAGCTACTTTCACATGAAGTGCACAGTTTTATTTTTCATCAGATGATATTTTTTATTCAAACTCATACAACATTTCGAGATCATAAAGACTTCATCAGGGAATTGGCTGAAATTCACATAATAATCATAAAATTAGTATGCAACGTTTCAATGCTAGCATACCTCACAAAATAATTCATATAATCAATTATTTGATTCTTTTGGTAACTGGGTAAGGCCCACAAGGCAAAAGCGCCGGTTTTCAAGGGCAACCTGGGAGCACTGGGGTGGTTAACTGATTTGCTCACAGTCGTACAGAATGCAAGTGGAGGTTGTGGGAATCAAACCCAGGTCTGCTGGGTGTACCAAGCTCATTCATAGCTCATTAACCTCTAGGCTATACTGCCAGCCTCAATTGTAATATGGAGTAGAATAGTCCACATATTACCTTAATAGTTCCACAATATATGCACTTCCTTATCTGCTTTCATTAAACATTTTTTCAAAAAAATATGTGTGTAGAAACATATATTAAATTATCCTCTTAAATATCCATATGGACACTGCAAAAATCACTAAAGCACGTTATTAAAACTAGTTTATTTATAGTCACCATTGGTGATGACCAAGCACTTCTTAATTCTTCAATGATACCCACCTCTTTCATATTCTGTATTTCCTTAACCACGTCTGCTCTTAACCTCACTGGTAATCTGCATGTCTTTTGTCTGATAGGGTGAGCATTTTATCATTTTACATGCTCTTATCTTACTCATATATTTTAATATTTATTCCTGTATTTGTTACTTGCATCTTTATGTATTTAAATATGTCAATTATTTATACTCTGTCTATTGTACACTACTTGAAATCTTAATGAACATTTTAATTGAAAAAAAAAACAAGACTATTACATGCTTGACTCCTTTTGCTTGGCCTGGCAATGTGGTAAAAGTACTTCTAAATAACTTTACCAAATTGCTAATTTCTGTAGTTTGTTTTGTGGGTAAGGAAACTTTCATCTTTACAGCATCAGAAGTTACAATTTCTTCAAGTCTGTCATGAGTTATATCAATATTGTCTTTAGCAGTTTCTGCTAATACTAACAAAGCAACCTATGGTGTTTTCTCAACCCATTTCTTCAGGAAGGTAGCACAGTATATATTATGGAAGGATGTTTCCAATCAGGGGTCTCAATCTCATACTTAACTGTACCAGTATGTCTAACCTCGTTATAAGGCCCTTGCCACTTCATTAACAGCTTGTATTCTGTAATGGGTAGCAGTAACAAGACCTTTCCATCAAGCTCAAAACCTTTCTTTTCTCCATGGTCATAATATACCTTCCACTATTTTGGGGCTCTTCTTGGTTACTGCGGGCAATTTCAGCATATTTTTCCAAATTCTTTCTCAGTGCAGCATATCAGCGGGCAGCCCTGGTGCTGCTACCTGCCAGCGAGCCAGACCTCTGCATCCAGCCCCACCCCTGACCACCAAGGAAAGCAACCACAAGCTCAACCCAAGCTCTCCACTTCAGTTGGCGGCATTGGTCACTGTTACCTGCTGGCGGCCAGACCTCTGCATCTAGCCCACCACCACCTGACCAAGGAAAGCAGCCACAAGCCCAAACCAGGCTCTCACTTCCAGCCCGAGTGGCATTGGCGCTGCTACCTGCTAGCGGCTGGACCTCTGCATCCAGTCTGCCACCCCCTGATCAAGGAAAACAGGTACAATTGGTCAGTTCCTAGCTCAGAGCTGTCAGGCTTCAATCCCCATAATTGGACTGACTTCTGGGGACTGCGGCCGCTTCCCGATTGGATGCTGCAGATCCTCATTGAGAAAGCAAGCACCGAAGTCACCTTTTTCAAAAAACAGCTCGGCCACTGCCTTGCTGTACTGCTCTCTGGACATTTTTTTCTGCTGAATTTACTGCTCATGTGGAAATGATTTGTTTTTCTACTTGGAAATTTCTGCTGTTTAGCCTGCTGTACTAGCTAGGCCTGAATTCTATATAGCTTATGACTTGTACTGTTGAATATTTTTACTGCGTAAACATTTTACCTTTAAACTACTGCACTGTATATGTAGGAATTGCCTTCCAGAGTATAGCAGAGTTGTAGCAAACCTTAACTGACTGCCTGATGTCTATATAGCTTACTGCATGCACTACTGAATTTTTCCTGCTGAGCTAATTGCCCAATATTGTAGAATAGCATGAACAACTGACTACTGCCTGCTGTTTTTCTGCTACACTGTTTTCCCATCACAGTTGCTCTCACTCCTCTCAGACTACCTTCTTTGATTCCCCCTTTCACTTGCTTTTTCCCTTTTGCATTTCTTTTTCGCTGTTCCACACACTGTTTTTCTGTCATCTACTGGACCCCTGATTCCCTCTCAACAGTCCCCTGCACCAGCATATTCTGTAAACATTGCCTGGCATTTTTGGCCATCTTCTCTACCCATTCCAGACTACCCTGAGTCCTCTCCACCACATGCCTCCTTTTCAGCTCTCCCTGGTCTCATTCAAGGACCCCCCATCAGCCTCCTGAATCAGTCTTTTGTTTTGCTAAATTCCCACCTGGCACCTCTGACCAGACCTCCCTGCAGGAACCCTTTCTCTCCCACTATCTGCACCTACTTCTGCCCTGAGCACTAAATTGCAATTTACTTGAGCTTTGTCTTTTTAACTAATGGCCCGCCTTTTATTTTTCTGCTCTTTTTTAGCCACAGGCACAAACCAGGCTCTACACTTCAGCCAAGCAGCCCTGGCGCTGCTACCTGCCAGTGGCCAGACCTCTGCATCCAGCCCACCACCCCTGATCAAGGAAAGCGGGTACAATTGGTCAGCTCCTAGCTCGGAGCTGTCAGGCTTCAATCCCTGTAATTGGACTGGCTCCTGGGGACTGTGGCCACTTCCCGATTGGATGCTGCAGATCCCCATTGAGAAGGCAAGCACCCAAGGCACCTTTTTCAAAACAAAGCTCAGCCACTGCCTTGCTGTACTGCTCTCTGGACAGTTTTTTTCACTCACCCCCACCCCTCCTTCCTCCTTTACTAAATACACTTCTCCAGTGCTCCCTGCCCCCTGAGACCTCACACTAGTCAATTACAGCAACTCCTTAAAGGGACTCTCCTTCCTGCAACTTCTTAAAGGGGTGATCCTCTCTCATGCTCAAATTTAACTGCAAAAATGCTGCTTCATCCATTCAGCATAGGATTTCTACTTATTAGTGTAACCGTCATGTACCGTGGTTTTCTAAACCCACACAATTTCCTACACTCACAGATGCTCACAGGCTACCTAAATCTTATACACAAATTTCTAAATGTTTCCTTCCCACTGCCACTTAACCAAACTGGCCTCCATACTACCATACACTGCTGTACTCACATTAGGTATCAACTCTGTCTCTCTCATGGGTTTTCCCTGTCAATTAAAGCTATTCTGAAGGCTTACTATCACCCCTCACCTCACTGTCTGGCTTGGAGAGGAGTTTGAGAAACTGCTCATGCCTCATGGGCAAAATTCGGCCATTCTGACTACTTCTTAGTACTATAAAAAAGATGCTTCTGCTGCTACTCATCTGTGCTGGTAATGTCAAATTAAACTCCAGGCCCCCCTCTCCATTCCTGCCCCAGCTGACCTACCTTTACTAAAAGGGTTATCATTTTTGCATTTGAATGCCTGCATCCTTCTGAAAAAGCTTGATGCTATCGAAACGTGGACTCTCCACTGCTCTCTTGATGTTCTTGTAATCTCTGAAACTTGGCTAAGACCAACCATCCTGGACTCTGAGGTTAACATTCCTTTGTACAACTTGTTCCGTATGGATAAGAAATCCTGGGTAGCGGGAGTAGCCATCTATGTCCAGGACAACACAACTGCAACAATGGTGGACACAACTACAGTCCCTAAGGAGTTTGAGTGCCTCACGCTAAGAATTCAACCAGCCAAATCAACCTCTATCTGCATTAGTGGGTGCTATAGGCCCCCCTCAGCTAGCCTCTCTCAGCTCAAACACCTAAGTGATATACTAGCTACCACCTCATCAGAAGTATCCATAATTGGGGACCTCAACATTGACTGGCTGTCTCCAGTCTCCTTACCATTGAAAGAATTCTGTGATGCCCATGGACTTACCCAGATCATTAATGAAGCAGCCCTCCCAAACACCAAAAACCCAGAGCATAGCTCCGTCTTGACCTAATACTTGTAAGCATGCCTCACCTCTTCTCTACTCAGGTGTATTCTTTACTTGAAATCAGTGACCACTGTGCCATTGCATGCGTAAGGTCGACACAACTCCAAACCTCCTCTTCTTCTAAATACATCCATAAGAGATGTAAACAGAACTTCTGCCCAGATGCTTTTCTCTATGATCTCCAGTACGCTAACTAGCAGAAATTGTACCATGCATCTTCTATGGAAGAGGCACACGAGGTACTTCATGAAATGCTCACTGAAACCTTAGACCTCCATGCCCCAATTATCAAAAGCAGAACAAAAAGAAAATCCTGTCCGTGGTTCACAGATAACCTAAAGACTGTCTTATGGCATAGGGATGCTCTTTGGAAAAGAGCCAGAAAGTCTAAATTGGCCACAGTTATTTCCGCTCTGAACTCAACACATCCACTAACTCTGCTCCTACGTTTTGGAAAACTTTAAGGGAGGTAGAAGGCCATAACAGCACTGGCACACTTCCCAACAAAATTTCAACTGGTGGTACCCACACTACAGATAAAAATGAGATCCTTGACCTCCTTAACAATCACTTTGCCACAGCAGGGATGGCTTTTCATACCTCCCCAGCAAATGCCATCAGAGCACAGTTCCTTAGCCAGTCATCTGATTGCAGCGAACTGGAATCTATTGATCCTTACCACTCTTTTTTCTTCTGTCTGGTCACTGTCAAACAGGTTGAGGATCTCCTTCTTCAACTTGATACTAAGAAAAGTGCAGGCACGGATGTGATTGAGCCTTTCTTCCTAAAGTTGGCCTACTATATTTTGGCTCCCCCTATTACCCACCTTTTCAATTTGTCTCTCAATCAGGGCTCTCTCCCAAAGGTCTGGAAGACAGCCCATGTCATCCCTCTATTCAGATCAGGGGACCTCTGCGACCTAAATAATTATTGCCCAATCTCCTTGCTCCCAGCCTTGTCAAAACTATTGGAGAAGGTAGTAAATGAACAGCTCAGATCTCATCTGGAAAGTCTTAATCTACTAAACCAGATTCAATTTGGTTTCTGTCCATGCATAGTACCTCCACTGCCCTTGCTAAGGTTATACAGTAAATGACTGGCAGGCTGCACTTGATAACAAACAATACATATGCACCTTGTTTCTGGACCTTAGCAAGAGCTTTCGACATGATGGACCATGATTTGCTCCTGGTGACTCTGAAGAAAGTTGGGGTGGACAACCTGGCCCTAAGTTGGTTCACAAACTACCTTGTGGACAGAGAGCAGCAGGTCAAGGCTGAAGGAGATCTATCACCAAAAAAATACTCCTAGAGGTGTCCTCCAAGGATCCATACTTGGTCAACTTCTCTTTGCCATTTATATTAATCAAATTGACACTGGCCTAAAGTCATCTAGTATCCATCTCTTCACTGACTACACAGTGCTATACATTAACAGATCAACTCGGATCAAGCTATTTTGGACCTCCAGAACGATTTTGACATCCTCAAAAAATCTACTCAACTTGAAACTCCTGCTCAATGCCAAAAAAAACTAAGGCCATGATTTTCTCTCCACTGGCCCCTCATCTAAAAAAACAAACAAATGAGATAAGGTTCCTCACATAAGCACCATTTTGGGTGAAGCCCTGGAGTTCGTGGAACAATTAAAATACCTGGGGGTCTGGATTGACTACAAATTGTCCTTCATTGATCACATTAAAGAATTCGCTAAGAAACTGCATCAAAGGCTCAGTATTTACTTCAGGATCAAACACTCACTAACCCAGGAGGCTAGAAAACCCCTAGTCCAAGCTACCTTCTTGCCTCTCCTAGTCTATGTGGACTTCCTACAATGCTATAGTACTAGCACAGCTGTCTCCAAGCTTGATACCCTATACCACAGAGCCCTTACGTTCATTTTGGATGCCCCTTATGACACGTACCACTGCATCCTCTATTCTTCCGTAGGCTGGTGCTCCCTTAGCTTCAGGAGGCAAAAGAATGCTATTCTACGGACATACAAGGCAATCACTCATAAATTACCTCAGTACCTCACAAACTGCCTAAGTCCCTGCATCCCTAGTGCCTATTCTCTCAAAAGTCTTACCATCTTATCTCTGGCAATCCCTAAAGTTAAAATGCGATTTGGTACAGCCTCAATAAGCTTCACTCTTCCTATGCTCTGGAATAAGATCCAGAAACCTTAGAGGCTTGCTTCCCAAGTCCGTTCTCCCTCTTCAAATCCTTGTTCTTGAGGAGCTTCTCCGAGGTCTGTCATTGCTTCGTCAAGGTCTTAACATCATGATTTGTTACTGCTTTAAATTCTGGACGTAAACCTCAACCATTACCTGAGGCATCATTTAAGTCCTCCCTTCTGTCATTGTCCAAATCAGGGTCCCAACATCATGATCTGTCTTTGCTTCAAATATTGGACTTAAACCGCAACCATCGCCTGTGGCATCTGTCATGTTTCTCCCTTAGAACAGTCCTTCCTCCCTAGGCCACCATGTCCAACCCTCTCCTATCTCATCTGACTTCCCTCCCCACTCCCTATACCCCCCTCCTGTTCCCACCCCACTTGCCAGGCCATGCCTACAGTACTTATCAAAGGACTCGTACATCTCAATCTTCTTTGCACTTTGACTCTAGAGGAACTGCCTCTCCTGCTCACTATGACTCCTCCACTGATGTTTACTGTATAAACTTTAGCTCATTACCCTACATCCATATATCTGTATCTATGCAATTGTATTTAAATAGCACTACCTCCTGTTGAACCTATTGCTATATTCTTGTGGAAGTATCTTGTTACATGTGATGGTTATATGTTATTATGTTGTTATTATTACTATGTAATTGCTATGTATGTTCACTCAACCTGTTATGTCTTAACCCTGTTGGTAACTGTTTGCCCCAGGTCCATCTTGTAAATGAGCTTGTCTTAATGTTGTTCCACCTGGCAAAATAAAGGTTTTCATTGATTGATTGAAGATGTAATAGATGCTTTCTGAGCAGGATTCTCTTCCCATGTTTCTTTCATGACATTTAGTAGCCCTCTATATTGTCTATCATACAACATTTCTAAGGTGAAAAACCTGTTGATGCTTGTGGTACTACTCTGTAAGCAAAAGTCAGGTAAGGTAAATATTGGTCCAAATCTTTCCTTTCTCCTTTCACAAACCTTTTTAACATGTGTTTTAGGGTTTTATTAAAACTCTCAACAAGACTGTCTAAGGGGAAGTTCTTATGGCAGTGATACCTAATAGTTGGTACAGCTCCTTCAGTAATGCAGCATCAATATTACTACCCTGATCAGCAATAATCTCTTTAGATGTGTCCACCCTGCTGAAAATTGTGTGAATCTGTGCTGCCACTTTTGGGACTATGACAGTATGCATTCAAATGTATTTATTTATTAGCTTTTGGTAACCAGGTAAATGCACTAGGCAACAATCCTGCCTATTTTCAGGCACGACCCGGGAATTGCCTCTAGGTATTGAGTAGCATAGTTGCATACTACCAAAATGAATGAATTACCCTTTTTACATTTGTCTAAGGGACCAACAACCTTCATTGCAATTCTCTCAAAAGGCACATCTATCAAGGGGATGGGCACCAGGGACACCTTGTCTTTTTAGTCACTGGGACTACTTTCTGACATTCAGTACAAGAACTGCAATAAGCAGAAACATTCTCATGAATCCTAGGCCAGCAAAATGTGTACAACTGTCTGACAAGGTTGCAGTCCTTCCTCGAGTGACTAGCCATAGGACTGCATGTGCAGTCTGCAACAACTCAGTTCTATACTTCTTTGGTATAATCAATTGTTCTGCCTATTCCTGCATCTGAAGATTAACTCAAACTCTGTACAGTAGTCCATTATATCTTAGAAACATTGGTTCACCCTGTTTTGTTTCACCCCAGCTGCTCAAAATAGCCTTGGAGAGAAACACTGTCAATTTGCTCAGAAACAAAATCACTGTCAGTTATCAGTTCAGTTTCAACATTTTCATCTATCAATCCTTACGTCTACTCGGTCTTTTGCTGTCACTGTTTTTCAGGTGACTTCTTGCTTTCCTGGACTTCCAGATCTTGGAGTTGAGCTCAAACAAGTCTGAATCAAAGTCACCATAAGGAAAAGAGTCCCCAACATCTGAAGTTTTCTGTGCCTGTGCTCTTGTTATCTCAGCTGCTGAAACAGCAGGATTCATCATTTCCATGATTAACTTTGCAAATCCTGGAAAGTCATTTCCAATAACACAGGTACAGGGAACTTTGGTACTATCTCCACTTTCATTTGGTGTGGCACCTAGGGTTACCACTGTCCTGATTTTCACAGGACAGTCCTGATTTGGGTAGCTGTGTCCTGCAAAACAACATGAAAAATACTAAATGTCCTGATTTTATAGTAGAAAAATATTTCCTAACTTTCCACTAAATGTTGCAGAAAACCTCAATACCTTAACTAAAATACCTTAAAATGATAAGAAACAACAGAAGCAACTAAGAAACTACTATATTTAGCCTTAATCCTGATTATGTAGAGAAAACAAGTCTCTTGCATTGGTCGTGGTTACGTACTGTCCTGTGACAAACTGTGTTTCAGTAAGAAATGTCCCACTTTGGGTTCTTAAAAGGTGGTAACCCTAGTGGCACCCCATTAATGTTTAGAGTCACTTGGGTGGTGAGATAGTTTTGAGTGTCCTGTTGATGCATATGACCCAAGATTCTAGTCCTTTTGCACATTCTTTTCTCAGAACTTCAGCATGCACCAGAGTCTGTCGACTTCCTGAATCTATAAATCCCTTCACAGTTTTATCCCCCACCTTCACATCTGTTAAATACTTGCCAGATTTGCTCCAGAGTAACCTTCCTTATTGTTATGGCAGCTTCTTGCAATATGGCCTGGCTTATTATAGTTAGAGTAAATAAAGTCTTTGGATGCAGATGTGTTACCCTCATCAGAGTTCTTATGTGACCTGGAGTTAAATCAGGAAAAGAGGTCTTATCAGCCCTTGACTGTTACTTTGTTGCTGTGGTGTCTGCCTGGCCATCTGATAGTCCTCAGCCAAAGAAATGGCATCTTCCTACTTTTTGGTTGGTGTTCTTTTACCCAAAGCTGCATGTCTGTAGGAAGAATGTTGATGAATTGCTCCATTGTAAATATGTCAGTCTGTGGGACTGTTTTGCCCTCTGGTTGGAGTCTTTTAATGAGTTCTCTGAGTCAGGTGAAGGCCTGTCAAGGATTGTCAACTGAGTTGTAGTTCAGGGACTGGAATCTCTGCCTGTAGGTCTCTCCTGAGATGTCATAACTTTTTAAGGATTTCTCTTTTCACAATATCATAGTTTTCTGACTGTGCCCATATTGCTGTAGGCAAGAGAAGTTCTACCTGTCAGATAAAGTACCAGACTGATTGCCCATTGCTGTTACCAATGGCAGGCTCTGGCTACCCTTTCAAAAGTTGTCAGGTTTGCTTTAATATCATCTGAGGGACACAGCTTTGTAAGTTTAAAGTCTTTTAAGGTGCTTGTGTTTCCTCTGCTGGACTTGTACCAGATCCTCCAGCTTTAATAGCTTGCAAGGCATCCAACCATTACTGCTCCTGTCGCTGAATCTCTTCTCTACTTTGTTTCTCTAGATGGTGCATCTCTTTTCGCTGTTTACTAGCTATTACTAGGTATGTACAGACAAAAGAAGGACACAGCCCATCAAGATTGTTCCCCACGTCAATGGGAAATTAGACCTTGTGAAAAGTTTCAGAAAGCCATTTGTTTGTTGTATTGCCCACTATTTGAAGAAGGCAAACATGCTTTCAGGTTCTGTTTCCTCGTTCTTCCTCTTCCACACTGGTGCTGGCTGTACAGTCTCAGTTTGGACTTTTGTTTCTGCTTCTAGTTTAGCTGTCATTGTTCTGGTAATAACTCCTGGGTTTGCTATTGTAGGATCCATACCTTTCTTCTATGCTTCCTTGGTACTGATAACAGGCCTGGTATCCATGCACAAAACTCCTGGTCTAGAGTATGCACAGCATAATTTCCATGCCTGACACCAACTGTCATCTAGACATAGGTAAGGAAGCACAGTCAGACGGGAGAAAGTACAAAATTCACAGGTAGCATTTTATTATCATTATCAATAATAATAAAATAAAAATAAAATTGTGGAGGATAGCCCCTGATACAGACAATTCAAATGACAGAAGTCCTTCATCTGAGCATCTCTTTAAAAATCTCCAGCTTTCTCTTTCTGCACACAAAACATTGCTCTCTTTTCATAAGGTATTTTCTTTGGCAATGACATTCTGCATCCTGTTCTTGTAAATTACACCACATGTGTTCCACAGAATATATTCAGAATTTGTCAGTTTCTTTCCTGTGAGCAGAATCAATCAGTGCAATATTCTTCTTAACAGGTGCAACCAATTAAGACATCCTGTGCCAGGGCTGATTCCTGCTGATAATTCTGCAAACAAGCTTCTGGAAGTCAAAAGGCACCTCATGGTTAACCCCCCCCCCGGCTGTGTTCCAGCCTTCTGCAAACATTTCAATAATATATACATTTGCAGACTAAGAGATCGCAATTTCACATGCAGATATATTATAGGGCACAGTAGTGCCCTATAGTTAATGTTGCACATCAACTTCTATGTTAAATCCCACAATTTGCACTTTAATAATTTTGCTACTGGTTTACCAATTTGCCTGAAATCTTGCACATGCTGTTTGGTACCATAGATCTATTGATCTGGCAAGTTTTGCTCTGGTCAATGGTACGGTTGCGGAGCTGTGGAGTGCTAAAAAATGTGAAATTTACCATTAAGGAGAAAATTCTTTGCTCGTCTGTCAGCCCTAAACAGTTTGGGAGTCTGATCTGAAATTGCTAGGGCATATGTGGTCTGGGTCACTGATGTATCTTTTGAAGGTTTGGTGAAAAAATATTAATCCGTTCAAAAGTTATTAAAGTTTGAAGTTTCCCATTATAGCCTATGGCAAAAATTAGATATCTGGTGCAAAAGCACTTTCTGCTTTCACAAAGGCACTTTTTTACTGCTGCAAATGGGTTCAGTAGTGTCATGCTGCCATCATCTTGTTTTCAGTTAGAGACGGGTAAAAACAATACAACTCAAAAATACTGTCCTTTGTAAACACCAACAGTTTTGTTTACCTAATCAGGGCATGAAGAATATGATCCTGATGTTAGATTTTAAAATAATGCTAGGAAATATATACATATATATATTTTCAATTTGGCTGTTGGAAGTGTCTTAAATTTGAGAAACTATTTTGTGAAACTTTCACAAATAGAAACATAGAATCTGTTGGCAGATAAGGACCATAGAGTCCACCTAGTCTGCCCATTTCTCTATTTGGTTTGGCAATCCCTAATCTTATCTGGACTGCCTTTCCCCCCACTCTGCTGTATAGCAGGGTGTCTTTATCTTATCCCATGCACTTTTGAATCCCTTACTGTTTTTGCTTCAATGTTTTGCAAACATAGTGTTGGAAAACTTGCAAAATCTTCACGAAAATCACAACATTTTTGAAACTTTCACAAATTTGTAACACAGATTTCAAAAAATTACTCTTTCTTTACCACTTCTCTGCAAAAAAAAAACCCCAAAAAACTAAACAGTTAGGACTTTGGGGCTGAAATTTGCAGGGTAGAAAGGGCTTGCACTACAGATGTGCCTTTTGCTGGCTTGGTCATAAAATTTACATCAGTTCCAAAGTTATAACATTCTGAAGTTTAACAATTTCCCATAGGATAACATTGTGGAGGTTGTGGTACCTTCCGGCGCCTACATCTTGAAAATGGTTTGAGATACTGATTTTTTTGCTAAACGCAGCTTAGTACACCCCTACACCTTTAGGTTTATCAAGCAAGTATGCAGGTTGCCAGTCCATGATTACAACTGCGTCAGAATTTTTTTCCAGTGTTCCTATAGTTAGGGTGATATTGTGCCATTTGCAGCACTAGGGTTACTTGGAATGTCTCTAGGCCTGCGCTGTGTTGCTACACTTATGGGTAGATGGGAGTACAGGGCCCTATGGGCCCTGCTTCCCAAACAAATGGATATCATCATGAAGTGATGGGTGTGCAGGGCCCTACAGGAAGATGATGGTTAATTATAATGTGTCTGCACTTATGGTTACATAGGAGCCTTGTGCTTCCACATGAAAATCAGTAACAATTACAATATGCATGCATGTGAGCACAGGGCCCAGAAGGGCCTGTGCTCCCACAACACACTATGGATTGATGGGAGTGCAGGGCCTGAAGGGCCGTGTAATCCCATAACCAAATAAGATTAAGATTACACTGTCTCAAAAAGTAAGCAAATTCATTTCAGAAACTCTGTTATTGCATCAGTTAGGGCTGATATGACAGTGACAAAAGTCTGGAAATTTGGTGTTAGGGTTCCCTACAAACACCCATAGCTATCAGGATGTGCCATGGGGTTGTCGGGCCTCTCACCCCATTCTCCTATACTGTACCATCTCAATTTCCTTATACATGGAATGGGGTAAGAGTTAGGGCCCCTGACCCCAAGGCACACCCTGATGCTTGTGTGTAGGATGGGGTGATGGGGGTGGTATGGTAGGCTTTGAAACTCTAACACTGAATTTCCAGACTTTTGTAATTGTAATATCAACCCAAACTGATACATTAACAAGAGGTTGTTTTTTTTTTTGCAATGAATATATAGGGGATACATGATGGTCAGGAGTGTGATATGGAAAACATTCTCACTCCTGCAGAGTGAGCTCTGGATACTCATGAGTGTTGAAGGCATGAGTGAGAGTATCCAAAGTTCACTCTGCAGGTGTGAGAATATTTTCCATAGCACACAATCTGCACATCATGTGTGCTATTTATACAATAGGGGAAGGAGCTTCTGAAGTATTGTTATGTTTTCCTGTGTTCTTTTCCTGTTTCTGTGTGTGTGTGTGAGTTTTTCTGAATGGGCTGGGAATCTCAGAAACACTAAGGGAAACAGCTGAGTGTCCTTTGCAATGCTAATTGAGTTAGTTGTAGGTAGCAGTGAGAAACTGTTTTGTAGAGCAGCATCATTCAGAATACAGGATGTAGTGAAGCTGAGATCAGCATAGTAATGGGCTGGGAGTCTCAGAAACACTGTGGGACACAGGTGAGTATCTTTTGCAATGCTAACTGAGTGAGTCAGTTGCAGGTAGCAGTGAGAAACAAACAGTTTTGTAAAGCAGTTCCATTTAAAATGCAGGCTATAGTGACTGAGTGATGACATCAGCAGAGTATGTATATCCATCAGATATTTTAACTCTGCTGATGTCATCACGATTATCACACTACACTAGAAATAACTGAGTTATCACACTGATACTGATCCCACCCCATTGTATGTATATTTATAAAATGGGTAGGAAAATTATGTCTGCTGATTACGAACATATGAACATATGAAATTTGCCAGCAGATAAAGGCCTGGAGGTCTATCAAGTCTGCTTGAATGTGTAGCTAGCACGTGGTTGAAACACCACGGTCATGTCATGTGGTTGAAACATCACATGACCGTGTTATATCAGAGCATGACCACACACCTGCACTTTCACCCCATCTCCAAAACAATTTTGCCATTTTGTAAGATAGATAACTCACTCTAGGGTGTGCGGTCACACTCCTGATATATATCACGCCTTGAATGGTTGACTCATTCCAGCCTGCAGCCTCGTGTATAGCAACTCACACCAAGGTGTGCAAATATCAGAGCGTGACCACACACCTCAGAGTGGGTTATCTATTACATATAGGCACAGTAGTGCCACTATAGTTAGAATTGCATGACCACTTCTATATTAAATCCAAAATGTTACAATTTAATAACTTTGCAAATGTTTGTCCAATTTGCCTGACATTTTGCATGTGCTGTCTTGTACCAAAGATCTCTGGATCTGGCAAGTTGCTTGGCATAAGTCGGAAACAATTTGGGGGTTTGGTCTGAAATTGTTATGGTATATGTTGTCTGGGTCACTGATGTGCCTTTTGAAGGTTTGGTGAAAAATAATAATCCATTTAAAAGTTATTAAAGTCTAAATTTTCCCATTATGGCATACAGAAAAAAAATATATGCACGCCTCAAAAGTACTTTTTACTTTCACGAAAGCACTTTTTCCTTTGCAAATGGGTTTTGTAGTGTTGCAAATCTGCCATCTTGTTTCCAGTTAGTGACATGGAAAAAACACTAATTCAAAAAATACTGCCCCTTGGTAAACACTAACAATTGTGTTTGTCTAATTGAGGCCCGAAGAACACAATCCTGACAGTTTTGAAAAATAATGCTCAGAAATATGTATGTTGAATTTTTCCATTGGAAGTGTTGCAATTTTGCAAAAGTATGTTTGTGAAACTTTCACAAATTTGTAAAAGTTTCACAAGCCTACTTTAGCCAAATTTGCGAAAGTTTTGCAAATTTGTGAAAGTACTTTTAACCCACATACAGGTAACATTACACTTTCTGAAAAAGAAAATTGTTGCAAAAACTCTATTAATGAATCAGTTAGGGTTTCTATTAGTGACAAAGGTTTGGAAATTTGGTGTGAGGGTTACCAGCCTACCACCCCACCCCTCCCCACTCTACACACCAACAAGTGCAGGGATGTGCCTTGGGGTAGTCAGGCATAACTCTCACCCAATTCTCCTACAGGGATTTATTTAACTCCAAAAACTGATTAGCGTTTTGCTCATAAAAGTGCTAAAATATTGTGAAAATGCATACAACTTGCCTCGCTGTGTTTAACACACATGACACTTCTAGAAAACCTATATAAATACTTTCTGTACAGTTAGCATTGTCCCAAGAAAAAAACTGCTAATCAATTATTTAAAACCCTGTCCTATACTGTACCATCTCAGCTTCCATACAAATGGAATGGCACACCTCAATGTCTGTCGTTGGTGTGCAGAGTGGGGGTGGGTGGTAAGATTGGTAACCTTAACACCAAATTTTCAAACTTTTGTCAATGTAATAGAAACCCTAACTGATGGATTAACAGAGGTTTTTGCAATGATTATATATCTATATGTATCTATCTTTAAACCACAGAAAAGCAAAGAAGAAAGAAAGAAAGAAAGAAAGAAAGAAAGAAAGAAAGAAAGAAAGAAAGAAAGAAAGAAAGAAAACAGCAACTGAAGACAGAGAAAAGAGGGGTAAATTGTGGGACTGCGAGTGGCCAATTCCTAGGTGCCACAAGGAAAATGTAATTGCACAATCAGATAGGCAAGATACAGACAAATGACAGGACAGGACAGAATAGATTCTTGCTTTAAACTGTATTTGCATACCAAATAGGGACAGGGTCTTATCCAACCCAGTCACACTGAGCAACTATGAACTCACTGTCAATAAACCAGCACATCACTGGAGAAAAACTGATGCCCTTACTGAAATGTTTACAATAAGCAGACATGGCTATATCAATACAACCAGTTAATTTGTATTTAAGAAAAATGCATCATCTTCCAATCAAACTTCAGTTTAGCAGCAAGTAACATGCAGAGAATCCCATGAAATTCATTGGCCATATAGGCATTCCTTTGGCCCTAGATGGTGTGCTTGTTGAAACATTTTCCTTTTGCAGTACACATCAGCAGGGCTCATTAAAGTAAATGATAAACCAAATGCTGGAAGTAAACATTCTGATTGGCTGACAGCATCCTAAAGGATTATGTTTAGGACTCTCAATCCTCTTTCATCTGAAACTATAACAGAACATCTCTTTGCCAGCTCATTTGTGATGTGGTAGCACTACTACTTGCAATGCCAGTGCCCCAGGTTCAGGAATGACCTTGGGTCATCAGGGGCCAGTTAGGGAGGGAGGATCAAGTATCCCAAGGACAGCTCTCATCCACTAGATGGGGGGTCCCTGCATCTCTCTGCATGGTTGCCACCTGGCAGAGGCCAAATGGTAGCACAAGTTGTCACACAACAGGAAAGGGATGGCCATCGAATGCCATGACTCACACAGACTTGTTTGCACATAATTGCCACTGAGGAGAAAACCAGAGGAAAATGGTGGTCCAACTCTGGCACCCTCTACAGGCACAGACATTACCAACAAGGCAGGCCATCCACCACCCTGTAAGGTCCTGGGTAAATGGTGGATAACCAGTATGTCCAGGAGAAGGTTGGTGATGGGGCTGGGGGTGGCGTTGGACCAGTGCCAGAGGTGCAGAAACACACACACAAAAACATTTAAATGAAGAAACATTTTTTAATTTAATAACATTTTTAACTAACTAGATTGGTTGGGCAGAGGTGCTGGACTACCAGGTTGACCATCAAGGGACACAAAAATTCAAAACTTTCATGGCACAGTCTAAGGGTATGGGTTGGTTGAGAAGGTGGGATATTGATGGGAGCAGTAACTCATGCTATGACCTCTGTCCGTGGTATCACACCATGTAATTGGTGCAATGCCATGACCAAATGGCCATAGTGGTCCAGATTTTATGTTACCCATTTCTGATCTCAAGCATCTAGTGACCACCATTTGCACTGTGACTTAGCTGCTAGGGAGACTCTTTCCTAGCTGCATTGTCTGGCTTTATGTATGACAGTTTTGGGGTGGAGGAACAGGGTCCTATTACACCCCAAAACTGTGCTGTCACAGCTGTAACTTTCTATGAGATCCTAGGTCTTTTACACTTTTCACCTATGCAGGCAGGGATGAAATCTAGTCAAGGATACATGTAGTGTATTATAAGAATTTATTTTACTTCAGTGACAGTCCAACAGATGGCAGCATACAATATTGGCATACATGGCATGATATGTAATATACTGCACACTAAAAGGGCTGGTAGAACATGAGCTACGAGGACCACTTAATAGAACTAGGGCTCCTTTTATTGTACAAGGACCAATACAACTACAAACATCTCTGTGTTGACTTTGTTGAGCAGACTTCCAGAGCAGAAGCTATCAGACGTGGCCTTATTTACCATTGAACCTAAACAAGTACAAAAGAGTGGGGAAAGAATATGATGGACCAGTAGCTTTTTTTCTTTCCT
Source organism: Neoceratodus forsteri (assembly GCA_016271365.2). NCBI lineage: Eukaryota > Metazoa > Chordata > Ceratodontiformes > Ceratodontidae > Neoceratodus > Neoceratodus forsteri. The sequence goes on from CM057451.1 coordinate 513,208,179, forward strand.
AAAATGTGTTTGCTGCTAAGGGGATCTCAATTTAATAATTCTATATTTAAATTAGGAAATATGTCCATGTTTATAAAACACTGCCAAGTATGAGGCAAGCTTGACATATGTACTCTTTAGTTCAAACAATAAAATCCGGTCTCCAAAAGATTTCAAAGGGTTTGTTTTATAAGTTTGTTTCTCTAATGTAACTCAGTCTGTGTTCTGTCCTGCTATCAAGGGTCTTGATTCCCATTCTTGAGCCCCTGGCTGGAAAGTTATGGGATCTGCATCATCTGACAAAGAAAAGAAAAATAGAAACCAGTAAGGAGACTAATGGAGGCAATATAATTGGGCTTGTTGGGTAGTACTAACATTTACTGTACACATATAGCACATGGATGTTATACATACAAGGATATGAAATGAGTGTAAAAAAAATCCAGAAACCTGATTGTCTAGGAACTAAAAAGTCAACACTAATAACCCAGCACAGCACTAGAAAAAGATTGTTGACCTCAATGAATTCTTTACATTAAACAGACATAGCTATATCAATACATCACAATTCATTTGTATTTAAAGAAACAAGCATTTATCAATGCCGATGTTCGCCCTTGGTATTGCTATTGTACTTGCTTATGTCTTTGACACTCCCTCTGTTTTACTTCTATGATTCCCATATGCCTGTGCCAAGCATGTTTAAATCCAACCACAGTGCTTGCTCAAACCACCTCTTGTGGCAGACCATTCCATGCATCTGGCACCCTCTCTGTGAAGAAAACTTCCTCACATTCCCCTGCCACCTTTCAATGTCATGTCATGCCCCATCTTTATTATGCGCCTCCTGTATTGCAAGATGTCTCCCCTGCACCTTGTTTATGCCCTTGAGGTACTTGAATGTTTCTATCATGTCCCCTCTCTCTCTCTCTCTCCCTCCTCTCCTCCAGCGAGTACATATTGAGGTACCTTAATCTCTCCTCATAAGTTTTGTGGTGCAAGCCTTATACTATCTTAGGCTTCTCTGGACTGCCGCCAGCTTGTTAATGTCCTTTAGAAGGTGTGGCCTCCAGAACTGCACATAGTACTCTGTGTGAGGCCTGACCATGTTTCATATAACGGCATCACTACCTCCTGTGTTCTGCTGGTGATACCCCTGGGTTTGTACCACAACATGCCACTGGCCTACCCTGCTGCCCTTGTACTCTGCTTTGACATTTTCAGGTTGTCTGAAATAATAACTCTCAGATCCCTTTCTTCCATGGTGACTGACAGCAACTCCCCTCCCCCCCAATCCTGTGGTTCTCTCCAGTCATGAGCATGCATAGCGAAACATAGAAACTGTTGGCAGATAAGGACCGCTAAGTCCATCCAGTCTGCCCCTACTTAATTACAGCTTCTGTCCCTCTCTCTGCTTTACCTCTATGGTTCCCCTATGCTTGTTCCATAATGCCTGTAACACAGCCATTTTTTTTTTTAATTTTGACACCAAATTTTCAATATGGGTTTTTGGGGACCACATGTCATGAACACTGGTACTGTCATTTCCTTACTTGATCCCGAAAGATGATATGGCACAATGACCATGTCTTTCTGCACCAGAGGTGTAAAAATACATTTCAGGCTGGATGTGAGAAAAGACAGTCTTACTTTTCATGAGGTGGTAGGATAAAATGTTCATGTTGAAAATTTGGAGTGAAAATATAAAAAATTGGCAAAGGTACGCATGTGCATAGGAAAATGTCAATGAGCACACGTAACTATGGTGTTTTTCCATATTTTTACACCAAATTTTCAACATGGGCTTTTTGGGCCCCCACCTCATGAACAATGGTGCTGTCATTTCCTTACTTGGTCTAGAAAGGTGATTTTGCATAACAACTACACCCAAGGATGACCCAGGGAATTACAGACCAGTCGGTCTGACCTCCACTGTGGGCAAACTCATGGAGATCATACTAAAGGAAAGGTTGGTGGAATATCGAGAGTAGCATGGTCTTCAGGATGTGAGGCAGCATGGGTTCATGAGGGGAGATTGTGTCAAATGAATCTGATTGACTTCTTTGACTGTGTCACTAAGGCAGCAGACAGGGGCCAAGTGGTAGATATCCTCTGTCTTGATTTCAGCAAGGCTTTTGACTCTGTGCCCCATAAAAGGTTGATCAGGAAGTTGATGGATCTCAGGATTGGGCAAAAGATGGCCAGATGGGTGGAAAACTGGCTGAGGGACAGAACCCAGAGGGTAGTTGTGGGGGGGGAGAGTTATCTGGCACCAGAGAGGTTACCAGTGAGATCCCACAGGACTCTGTGCTGGGGCAGGTGTTGTTCAGTGTCTTCATCAATGACATTGGGGATGGCATTAAAGGGCAAAATGTGCCTATTCATGGACAACACCAAGCTCTGCAGGAGAGTGGACACAGCTGAAGGGATACAGGACCTACAGGATGATTTGGAAAAGCTGGGAAGGTGGTTCAGGGTCTGGCAGCTTGGCTTCAATACCAAGAAATGCAAAGTTATGCATATTGGAGCCAAGAAACCCAGGACAGAGTACTACCTGGGTGGAGTCCGAATATCTGCATCAGAGGAGGAGAAGGACCTGGGGGTGATGTTTACTATTGACCTGAAGCACTCCATGCAGTACAAGAAAGCAGCAGCAAAGGCAAACAGGATGCTGGAATGCATATCTAGAGGGATCAGTAGTAGGAGAAAGGAGGTTATACTGCCCTTGTACAGGTCTCTGGTAAGGCCTCATCTAGACTATGGGGTTCAGTACTGGTGCCCACACCTCAAAAAGGACATTAACCTGTTGGAGAAGATCCAGAGGAGGGCTACAAAGATGATAGTGGGTCAGCAGGGTAAGGCATATGAGGAGAGGTTGAGGGCACTGAACATGTACTCCCTGGAAGACAGGGGAGCGAGAGGGGGGGGACATAATTGGGACGTTCAAGTACTTGAAAGGGTAAATAGAGTTGATAAGGAGATTCTCTTTAAGCTGAGTGGCAACCATAACATGAGGGGGCACAGTACTAAGCTGGAGGGTGGGAGGTTTAGGAGGAAGGGAGGTTGGAAAGCACTTCTTCACAGAGAAGGTGGTGGAAACTTGAAATGCGCTGTTGGAAGAGGTCATCTCATTAAAGACAATGGGCAGCTTTAAGAGAGGCTGGAATAGACATAGCGGGATGGTAGGGAGGATGGGAGGTATGGCGAGGGAGGGAAGGCAGGGACAGTAGCTCAAGCTGCGTACCCTGCAATACGAGCAGATTAGATAGACCAAATGACCTTCTTCTGCTGGCTTCTTTGTATGTCTGTATGTTCGTATGTATGTTTGTATTCTGTACCACAGGTGCAAAAACAGATTTTAGGCAGGATGTGAGAAATGACAGCTGTACTGTTCATGAGGTGGTGTGAAAAAATGTGTATGTTGAAAACTGGAGTGAAAATATAAAAAACTGGTGAAGTTACAGTACGTGTGTGCATACAAATATGTGAATGAGCATGCAACTCTGAGTTAGTGTTTAGATTTTTAGATCACATTACAGCTTAGATTCTATCCAGTGGCACTGCTATTTCATTACTGGGTCCCAAAAGGTGATTCTGCACCGCACCGTGAAATCACCTTTCAGGACGAGTAACGAAATGACAGTGCCAGTGTTCATGAGCTGGGGTCCCAAAAAGCCCATGTTGAAAATGTGGTGCAAAATACCAAAAATGGCTGAGGTATCAACATATGTTCAAAACCCCGCTGACTATATTCAGTTTGCAGTTCAGCTTTGAAGAGTGCAGACGTGTCCCAGTCCATAGAAGATGACAGCGCTTGACCTCAGGTGGTAAGCAGAGGGTAAGGGGGGGTAGGGTGCTCAGTGGGAGGGTCGAGATGGGGAAGGGGTGAAGGACACAACAAGGGACAGTTTTCTTTTTTTACAGGAAAAAATAAACACATTAGGGGAGGTTTTCTTTTTTACAGGGGCAATGTATGGAAATGTTTAGGGACACTTGGGGTGGGCTTCCCAGTGTTCCACATTAGTATAGGGGGTTATAACAACTGGGGACACTAGGAGTGGTCTCCCCAGTGTCCCACAGTGGTCAGAGGGAGGGGGCTACTACCAGCACGGGGATTCGGCACCCCATTGTCAGCAATGGTTGGAGGAGGTGTACTACTGGCATCACCAGAAAACAACAGTGATCATGCATAGGGGGACTGGAGGGCAGACAGGGCAGAGAACATGAGTTGCGGGTTAAAAGTTACCTCAGACTTTTTTTTTTAAAGGGGGTCAGCCAACTGGCATGAGCCAGTGACCGCAAGTGGCTCAGACCAAGCAATGGACAACTGGAGGACTTGTGGAGTTACATTGAGAGCCATTTGTGGGGGACAGTGTTATTGTGGGAGGGATTCTGACTTCACAGGCTTTGGCTCTGGTGGGATAGCCACAGTATGCAGGAAGTGACCCTGGTGGTGACATCAGCCAGGCTGATTAACTTAAGGGCAGCAGACAGCAGTTTGCTGGGCGGTGTTCTGAAGATGAAAGGAAAAAGATGCAGTATGATTGGTGCGCCATTTTCTTTTCAAGTGCAGATCACTTCAGGCAAAACAACATCACGATCAACCCAGCTGATGATTTGTGTGATACTGTGAGCCCTTGTAGACCACTCTGCATTGGACAGACAGTTTCACCCCTCAAAAGTCACTGTACCACTAGAAGTTCGCTGCACATGTGTGCATAGTGAATTTAAAAATGTTCTAGCCGGCCCTTCTTTGGCGGTTGGGTTTTACATGTGATGCCAGTGACGCAGGGTTGGGAATGAGCCCAGGATGCTGGAGGGCTGGATGGGGGAGAAGGCTTGAGCGTCTCAAGGACAGCTCGCCTTCTCCAGGGAGGGAGGGGGGTCGACATCCTGGTGCAAGACAGGCCCCAGATGGAGGTCTGGGGCACAGCATGCACCGAGATACAGCAAGGGAAGGACATCACGAGCATCGGCACCTTGCGCCTTGACATCAGGGATCATGCAATGTCCACAGAAAAACAGGAAAAATGGCTGCGGCATCTCCAGTAATGGAGTGGTAGCCCTGATCCCCAATGCCTCCTACCTGCCATCGAACTGGCATCCCAATAAGACAAGAAAAAAATGGGGTAAGGGCCCCACCTTGACCCCACCTGGGGGGTAACCAAGGCTCCGTGGGGGATGAGACCGCTCGATTGGTCAGGTAGGACAGCAGGGATGTACAAGGCATAAGCGACTCCCGAAGAGAGGAGTACTGATGGTCAGGGAGAGTATAAAGAGAAAGTTAAAAAAAATAAAATGTTAAGCGCAAGTAATCAGCTCCTGTTGGAAGTTTGCCTGGAAGCATTCCTTACATAATCAGATCAGCATCCACAAGGAAGGGAGCCATGCTGAACCTGGTTCTTACAAACAGAGAAAGGGTTCACAATGGCAAACTCTAGGAGCCTCTTGGTTCAAGTGACTATGGGACAGTGTGGATGGAGAATGGAGATCCAATAAGAAACCAGCAAGCAGCGCAGCCCAACAAAGGTGTGGAACTTCACAAGAGTGGACTTTGGGACGATGTGGGAAATACTGGTGGAAAAGTGTTGGGGGGGGGAATGGAAGGGATTGAGGGAGTGGGCAAGAAATGGGAGGCATTTAAAGCAGAGGTAGCAGAAGCAGTGGGATGCTGCATTGGGATGGTACGTAATAACAGGATGGCTAAAAAGTTGGGGTTCATGATGGAGGTAATGAGTGCAGTGAGAGGGAAGAAATAGTTATTTAGGAAATATAAGGAGAGCCAACGAGATGAGAACAGGGAAACATACATGGTGTTAACTAGTAAAATAAGCAAGTTGGTAAGAAAATGAAAAACCATGGTGAAACTTGAGAACTGCATGGGAGTCAAAGCAGGGAGATAAAGCATTCTTCTGATATATACAGAAGAAGCACACAACTAAGGAGGCAATAATGAAGTTGAGGAAGGGGGAAGGATGGAGACATGGAAAAGTCCAAGAGGGTAGCACCTTTCAGAAAATGAGATGTGCAAGAACAAGGGGACACAATTTGAAGATAAAGGGGGGACGGCTCAGGGGCAATGTGAAGAAGTATGGAACAGCCTTCCTCAGGAGGTTGTGGGGTCTAAAACTGTGGGAGAATTCAAGAATGCATGGGACAGACATAGGCAATTTTGTTGGGGGTAGGAAGAAATAGGCTGTTGGTTAAATAGAATCCTGCGGCTTATCCTCTAGGTAGGAAATGGGCAGACTAGGTGGGCCAGCGGTCTTTATCTGCCATCAAAGTCTACAGTATGTTTCTATGATTTACTGAAGGTGTATGTTTGGTCAGTATTTAGTAAGGAGGGAGATGGGCCACTGCTGGACTGTACAGTAAGGTCAGAGTGAGGGTGGTGGCCATTGTCACTCACATCACAGAAAGGAGGGTGCTGGAATGGGTAAGGACACTAAACATGGACAAATAAATGGGATCAGACAGCATGCACCCAATAATACAAAGTGAAATGGTGCAGGTGCTAACAACACCACTAGAGGAAATTTGTAACTGCTCATTAAAGGCTGCAGTGGTCTCCAGGGACTGAAGGATAGCAGGACAACCTGGCTAACAATAGACCTGTCAGCCTGATGTCTATTGTGGGGAAATTATTGGAGGCTATATTAAGGGAAAGTTTTGTAGGTGTTCTTTAGGTAAATAGTCTAAATGATGTTAGGCAACATGGGTTCACACAGAGAAGTCCATGCCAGATGAACCTGGATGCGTTTTTCGATTGTGTAATTAGATGAGTGACTGACAAAGGACAGGCCATAGACATGCTATACCTGGACATCAGTAAGGGCATTGACTCAGTCCCCCTCAGGAAACTAGTCAAGAGTGTGCAAGTTCTGGGGCTAAGGAGAGAGAGTGACAACATTGGTGAAAAATTGGCAAAAGAGAGGACACAGGTGATGAACAGGGAGCATGCTGAGATTAATGAGGCAATGAGTGGGGTACCCCAGGGCTCAGGCTCGGTCTGTCCTCTTTGTCATATTCGTTTTCGACATAGGCGTAGGAGTTCAGGGAAAGATCTGACTTTGCAGATGGCACCACGATCTGTGCACGAGTGGACAGTGAACCTGAATTAGAGCAATTTGGGATGACCTAGATGTGCTTGAAAAGTGGTCCATGGTATGGCAGCTGCGACGTAATGCCATGAAATGCAAGGTAATGCACATCAGAAATAAGAACCCGTATAGACAATACTTGATGGGGGGGGTAGGGTACTAGAGAGCACAGCTGAGGAAAGGGACCTGTCTATGGCATAGTGCAGTAGTGCAGCGGGGAAGGAAAACAGGATGCTGGGGTGCATAGGAAGGGGGACCATGAGCTCAATCAGGGAGGTGATCTTTCCCCTGTGTAGGTCTCTGGTTCACTCTCAGCTGAAAAACTGAGTGAAGTTCTGAAGGCCATACCTGTGAAAGGACTGTGATAGGGTGCAGGTTGTACAGAAAAGGGCAACCAAGATTATCCAGGAGATGGAGGAGAAAACTCACAAAGAAAGATTAAGGGCCTGAACATGTACACTCTAGAGATGGGGGGACATAGATGAAATGTACAAATACAGTATCTCCATAAAAGGGTAAAATGCAATAAACTGTTCACCCTAGTACAAATACAAATACAAGGAGGAACCCAGCAGATCTGGCTGGGGGAAGGTTCAGGAGGGATGTCCAAAAGTACTTTTTTACAGACAGGGTGGTGTATAAATGGAATGGACTGCCGTAGAAGGGCATCTGTGCCAAAATAGTGAGAGAACTCTAACATGGCTGGCTCAGGCACAACGTAGGGCCTGATAAGTGCAGGAGGAGGTGACAAGGGGGACAGGATAAGGTAGCAAAATGGTCATTAGGGTCATCGCAAGAGTATTAGGCAGGGCTGGGCAGACCAGATGGGCCTGTGAGCCTTTTTCTGCCATCATGTTCTTTGTTTCTATGTTTCCTATTAGCCAGGCTAGGGGGGTCACTTCTTTAGCATACTGGTAGCATTCAGGCACCCCATACGCAGTCACAATTTAGTTGCATAAAGTGGTCGAAATGGTCACTTTGTGTGACTCTTCCTAATTGTGTCCCTTTGTGATGTGCACAATGGGGTCCCAAGTCTTTCCCTGTGTTGCCATAATGTTTACTTTGTGCTACTGTTCCTAACTTTGTCCCTTTGTCACGTGCTCAAAGGGGTCCCAAGTCTTTTCCTGTGTTGTCACAATGGTCACTGTGGCAGCACAGGAAAAAGGGGTGGGGCTGGCATGCCAATGAGCTGCTGAGCCATTCTCAGATTGCCAACAGCCCACGAACAGCCTGCCACACAGCACAGTGCCACCACCACTCTTATAACTATGTGACACAGTCTAAGGGGGCAGTGAAGGTGTGCAGCCAGGGCTAGTCTTATGGATAGGTGAACTATGTGGCTGCCTAGGGTGCCCATCAATAGGGGGCACCAGCCAAAACACATATTGGCCTTAAAACACTCCTTTTCAGCAGGCATTTTACCCATAAGTAGTTGTTGGATGCTCTGTTTTAATTATTATGATAGATGAATTTTAGAGTATTTCTATTTCTTGCTGATATTGAATTTGCAATTGGAATATTATTACAGTACAAGCCACATAAACAGAACATGGATAAGCGGGACACCCACTTAAGCAGGACATTTCAGCAGGAACCGAATGTGCTCAGTGCAAAGTGCATGCATCCAAGACTGCTTAAGCGGGATACCAGATTTACATAAAGTTGCTTAATTGGACACTTTGCCTAATTATTCTGACCTTTGCTGTACTGTAAAGCACCTGTCAATTGGCATCTCAATTGCTGTAAGCACCTTCTAAATCACCTGTTCTTTATACTTTGCAGAGCTGCCCTGTACGAAATCGCTGCCTGCTGTTCAGTTCATTTCTGAGCAGTAAACCTTTTCTGCCTACAATAACTTTGCCAAGGAATGAGTTTACCTTGGCTGACAGAGTTTGAGTTGTGGAAGCGCTAAACATCCCAGGCCGCTCACTATCCTCTGTTGCTGCCGAATTTAAAATCTCAAAAAAACAGGCAGGACGGATTAGTAAGAACAGAGAGGCTATCCTTACTGAATGGCGATCTAACAGCAATCCCAGCCGAAAGCGCAAGTGGGAGGGTAAGAATAGTGAGGTTTAGGAAGCATTGATGTTATGGCTCAAGCAAGCCTTGGATAAGGGAGCAAGGGTGTTCGATCCAATGCTGAAAACAAAAGCCGATGAGTTAGCTGCACAAATGGGACACACTGACTTCAATTTGCATGTGACTGCTTCATTATTGCTTGAGGAACAGCACGGCATCCCAGAAGAGGACGCAGAAGAATCAGCAACTAAAATGTACACTGTTCTCTAAATAAAGTGAAAAACCAAAAAAATAAAAGCACAACGTATTGCACAAGCACGTAAAAAAAAAAAAAAATTGTCACAAGCACTAAAGCTCAGAAACACTACACGATGTATTGCACATTACTTTATTAAGGGACTATGGTCAGGTAAAGGCCCTATTTCAGTTCCACAAGCCCAGATCGCAAACTTCGTTTATTTGGGATGGTCGTTTAAGCGGGACGATTACATTTCCACCCTGCCATCCCAGTTAAGCAGCTTGTACTGTACTGTACTGTATTGCACTGATTTGTTTTTAGACCTGTACAACACTCCAAATCTCCAGAGAGGAGCACTTTATAAATAGAGCATCTATTCACCTATTGCCATTGAAAATAGAACCTCTTTCTTTTTCAGTGTCTGCATGTGTGCGTGTGTGTGTATTTATGTGTACTCATTACTGAAAATAATCTGCTGTGATTTGTGTGAGAGAGAGGCAGTGCATCTCGACTTGCTATACCCCCCTCAATGATTTTGGCACCACATGATCCCAAAATCAAGCATGTGCATGCAGAGTATAGCTTCAGGTTCAGAGAGGCAGGCACTTTTCCCAAGCAGAGGGAAAGGGGAAACTATTACAGGGTCAGTCCACTGTGGTTGAGCATACAGAAGTGGTTAGTGCTGTACAGCCAGGAAGAGGACACAGAACTGATCTGCAGCATGACACCCACAGTGACCAGGGATAGTCCAGTTGATGGCCCTCATCACATCCGCTGGATAAACAGTGTGATTCTCTCATTGGTGGGTGGGCAGCAGAACTCTGTGTAGCAATAGCGGCTAGACCCTGCTCACCCTGTTGCCAGCCAGGCCAGGCACAGCAGAGCAAAAAGGCAGGCCAACACTTGCATCAGAGGACATGGATAGTTGGCCACTGCCAAACTGTCTGGCCAGAGAGGAGAAGTTGAAACTGGTGACCTGGTCGGTGGTATCCAGGGTGAGGCGTTAGGGTTACTGTAATTACAACTATGGAGGAGACACTGCAGTCTGGGAAAGGAAAGCAGAAAGAGGTACCTCTCCACAACTTCACATCAGGCTCTCTGTCTCCGGTCTGCAGCACAGTCTGAAACAGAAGGTAAGGCACACATTCCCAAGGGAATCACCACCATCCATAAGTGGTTCCTGAATGGGATTCTGGTACTTTATTTCATTGTGGTAGTCTATGGATAAGGAAGAGCATTCAAATATATGACAAGAGAGGAAACACAGAAGTAAAGTCAAAATTCTGATTCACAGGCTGAACAATGGAGCCTTGTAGTATTTTTCTCTGTTCTGCCCTCTGGACTGTATATTTGTTCCTTGCTTTGCCACTGCCAGACAGACAGCTATTCCCCACATACTTGTGAAAAAGTTTAATTGCCATAATTAAAAGATCCTTTATTTTGGGGGGTGGGAGTAGGAAGAGAGAGGATTTAGAAATGTATTTTGGAGGTGCCATTTGTAGTTCACATGGGGTACCACATACCTCTGACGGGCCCTGCGTACGGGCAATGCATGAGGGTCTTGTCACTGGACCAAGAACAGGAAAGACTGCTAAGAAGCAGTACATGTGCAAGAGAATAGGGCTTGGGAGGGGTTCTACTGGGCAACAGGGACACATTTAACCAACTGGATTGGTTGGAGGGAGCACTGGACCACCACAGTTGACCAGTGAGGGACACACAAATTAAGAACTTTCAAGGCCCAGCCTAAAGGTACAAGTTGGATAGTAAGTTGGCCAGTGGGGGTGGTAGAACCTCATGCCATGACCTCTGGTTATGGTATCACACCAAGCAACTAGTACAGTGCCATGACCTGATGGTCACAGTTGTTACATTTTTCATGGTACCCTATTTCCTACCTCTGGCGGAGATGGGTTTTGTATATGCTTTATCATAAACCAGGTTTTAAACCTTTGCAATCTTCTATATAATTATTTTGTCAATTTCTGTTGCTATGACAACAAAGAAATGTAATGTTTATTCAATTATTAGTTTGGAACACATCTGTTGACTGTTTTGTGCCGCATTGTTTGTCTTCTTTTTTTTTTGTTTTGTTTTTGTTTTTTACTTTATTGTTTAACATCTTACAGCAGCACTTCATACTTATATTCCTAGTATACATAAAAAAGGCTTTCAACTGTAACATTAAAATACATAGGATCTTGAACTTCACTTCTCTTACATCTGTGCTGACTTTCAGTCCATTTTCTGCATATATACATTGCAGTATAAAGAAGTATTCCAAGGAAGAACATCTACCAATATAAAAGTATGTTCAGAAGCTACTGTCATTAGTCATGTTGCAATTCAATAAACACCCAGTTACCTGGGAGTGTATTATATGATTTTATCTTACTGCTAAGTAGCAGAAAAAATTAAGTTTTCAATAATTAATTCAACATAAATAAACTTGGGACCCAACACAGCCCTGTTAATGGCTGCGTGCCTCTACCTCCACCCCCCCCTCACCTATCCACCATTTTCAATAATCTAGTCTCCGTCTTTGAGTTCCTAATGGCAGGACATACCCCATGCGCCCTACTATTATTTAATGGCCTTACCCTCTCTTATCTCTGTTCCTGGGTTGGGTTCGATACCTTCCCTCTGCATTCTCAAAGTTCCCAACCTCTCCACCCGACTTCATGCTTGTCAAATCGTGGCAGGAGTCTGACTGTTAATGCCGCCATTGTGATTACCTCTTGTGTCTTCCTCACTCATTCTTCTAAAAGTGGAGGTGCAGGCTGGCGCCATTTCACTGTGATGCATTTCAGGGCTGTCACAATCAATGTTATGAGAACCCCACAGATCTGTCCTCTGTGGTGTGTGTTGTGGGAAGCCCCAAATCCACTCCTCAAACTCCAGAGGGATAAGTATTCCTGTTAAACCCTGGACAGCTCCTTGTATTGCCCTCCAGTATTGTGTTAGCTGTGGGCATCCCCAGAAAATGTACCAGTGATTACACCTCTGCCCACATGCCCTCCAGCACATGGCTGGTTTAGTTAAACCATAACGTTGTGCAATAGTGGAGGTGTGAAAATACCTAACGAGCACTTTTCAGAAGTATTCACACCACATTGGGGCCGAGGTTGCTTTCCATCCCCACTTTAGTCTGTGGGCCTAGTCTGCCTCACTAACATCCTTATTCACTTCTCTTACCCAAGCCTCCCTGTGAGTCTCCAAGGACTCCCCCAATGCTCTGGAGCAGCAACTTATATGCCCCTGAGATATATTTCATTGGACCAGCCAGCTATTCCCACAATGCTATACAAGAGTGTTTCCCATCCTGATGGTGCCCTAGTTAGTTGAGTCAAGTGATCTTCCGAGTCTATAAAATGCCTAACCTGCATATATCTAAGAAATTCCCTGTTTGGCCAGTTAAACTTCTCTTTAGCTCTTTGGAAAGATATACATTTATCTCTGAGAATTGTATAAATATTGTAATACCTTGTGTTTCTCATCTGGCACAATTTAAGTCCAGGGCAGGAGGAGAAAATTTCAGATTCATACCTGATATGGGAAAAAGGACCCACACCTGTAGGAGTATGTGTCACTTTTCTCACCTTATTTATGACATGGCGCCCACGCTTAATCCACCTGTTAATGATTGTTCTTTTATAAGCTATAGAGGTCTTTGTAGGTCTCTGTCAGTATCAACGTGAATGAAGGTCCATCTCCTAATGCGGCATTTTCTGAAACCATTGTGAGGAGAGTCTCTGCTTTGCCCATGTGAAAAGCACAGGCACTTGAGCTGCCAGGTAATATAGGTATAGATTCAGACAAGCTAAGTCCCCCCCTCTTCTTTAGGAAGTTGTAGTGTTGGGGAGATCACGTGATGCAGAGCACAAGTTAGCTGTTTCTTCTTGGAGCTCCGTCCACCCGACCTACATTTGCGTTTTTTAAAGAAGTTCTTCGCAACTTTGGACATCTTTATTACTTGGTCTGTGATTAGGGAGAGGACTCCTTCTGGCTGGTCGCACCTGATGAAGTTGAAATGCGAAGAGCCTTGCCAAGGCATATGCCTCCGGTTTCTCGGAGAAGGCCCCGAAAAAATCGAGGGCCTCAGCCACACAACAAGCCCAAGCTCCCTCCGAGGATATCGACGTTACTGAACCGCTCACTTTGGCCAGCTTTCTTAAAGAATTCCAACCTTCAAGGTTGAAATGAAAGAGCTTGCGGGAGAAATCAAAAGTATAACCCGTACTCTGGAAGACTTAACACTACGGACTTCTGATAATGAAGCCCGTATATGATCAGTGGAGCGGAGGAACGAGAAGCTAGAGCCAGACTTAGCTATCATGACACAACGTATTTCTAAGTTGGAAAACAAGATTGAGGACCTGGAAGGGCGTAGTCATCGAAACAACGTTGTAATCATTGGCCTCCCAGAGAAAGAAGAGGAGGTGATCCCATCAAGTTTGCTCAGAAATTTGTTGAAAAGATTGCGGTCCATCACCCTTTGGGCATGCCTATACAATAGAGAGGCGCGCCGAGCCTTAAGAGCCTTACCTCCTGCTGATGCCCCGCCGTGCACCTTTATCCTCCGCTTCCTAAACTATTTGGAACGCCAGCATTTTCTAATCAAAGCTAAAGAAGTAAAGGAGTTGCAATGGGAGGGCGCCTCGCTGAGAGTAGTGCAAGACCTGCCGTTGTCCATACAGCAGAAAAGAGCAACCTATCACCCAATTATCACCAAATTAATTGCAGCTGATATTAGGTTCAGGATGGGCTACCCTGCCCGTTTTCAGGTGCTGGTGGCGGGTTCCTGGTGTGGGTATGAGAGCTACGATTCTGCATTAGAAGCCCTTAAACTCGCATTCCCTAACCTGTTCAAAATACCCTGAAATACATCGAAGCTGATGTCCTGTAATAGACCTCTGCAATAATGCAGGACTAAGTATGTGAAAGATGTCTCAGCTGTGTATTGTGTCTTAGGAAATGGTGGGTGTACTGGTCTTCGGTGAAAGGGACTCCCGAATTGTAATTTTTATGCGAGCTGCTGTATGAAGATACGATGTAACTCTCTATCGCTAGGTGGAGCCAGAGGCTGTTAGATGGCTTTGAACACTTCCATAGATGTCATTCTGAATATGTTTATTATAAACTAAACTCAAGAAGCATGATGTAATGCCCAGTTGTTTGTTTGGTTCCTGCTTCTCTGGCAGGATGCAAAATCGTTTGTTTAAGCAGTTCTGTTCTTTGGGGTCCCTGTTGTTAGTCCTCAGTTGGAAACATATAAACGTTTTTAGCAAGCAACAGTAATCATGTTCTGTTAATGTATGAGCGAGTTCTATAAGCTCAGTAGCTTTGCTAGAGTGGTTAAAAGCTGTTATTTGGGGCTTGTACATGTTAATGACCGTGGGCTGTACCAATGGGAACCTCTCCTTCTTCCTCCTTTATTGTTAATGAGTTAGTTTAACAGGAGCAAGCGATAGAATATGGGGATCAGGTGCAGTTCTCCCACGATCCTGTATACTAGGGGCAATGCGTTGCTGACTTAAGAAGGTTGGGTGGAAGGGGCTGGAAGTGGTAAACTTTGGTGAGCTGCAGACATGATCATTGACAGATCGGAAGGGATGGGGTGGAGGAATGGGGTTTGGGGATTAGTTATTGTTATGTGGGGTTTTTGGTTTTGAAGTTTGAAATAATGGGGGTATACAGCTGCGTAGTAGTTCGGTCAAGGAAAATGGGACTGGTCATAAAGATTTTAGTCCTTGTACAATCACTTATCTCTTGAGTTATGGCAAGGAACATTAATTTTGTGAGTTGGAATGTTAATGGTCTTCGCCATAAATCAAAGCAATACAAGATCTTAAAATATTTAGGGTATCTGAAAGGTGATGTAATATTCCTGCAAGAGACCCATCTACTTAATAGTGAGAGTAACGAATTAAGGAGGCTCCAAATAAGTCAGGTATTTGCCTCAGAGGGTAATACCCAAAGCAGAGGGGTAATGATTTTGTTTCGTAGGTCAGTTCCGTTTAAACCGATTCAAATTTTCCAAGATAACCTAGGGAGATACGTTTTTATTAGGGGTACACTACACACGTTGGAGATAGTCTTGGGATCAGTCTATGGCCTCAACACTGATACCCCAGGTTTCTTTGTTCAGATTATGGAAGTACTCTCACCTTATCTTAACTTACCTATTGTAATAGGAAGGATTTAAATCTGGTAATGGATCCAGCTATTGATAGATCTGGTAATATTAAGAAGGACTATCTCCTGCCCAAAGAGTGGTTAGAGATGATGGACCAATTGGGCCTCTGTGATGTGTGAGGATCCTCCATCCAAATGCCCGTAATTTACTTTCACCTCCAGGTACATAATACCATGTCCAGAATCGATTACGTCCTTATTTCAAACATTCTCTTATCGGGCATTTTGAATGTGGAATTTCTCCTGGTCCACCATCAGATCATTCGGTTGTGACATCTCTAATCGCTTTTCAGCATTGACTAAATCTGGGGTAGATGGAAAATTAATAATCAACTATTAAAAACCCGAAATAATTAAGCTCATCTCCTCTCAGATAATGAGTTCACCTCCTTCAATCTGGACTCTACCTGTCGGCCCGACATGGAGTGGGCGCTCAAAGCCTGTTTGCATGGGACTCTGATAGAGCTTGCTTCCCGGAGAAAGAAGGAGAAGCTGAAATGTATTTGGATTTACTCTCCCAGATTGAGTAAAGGAAGCGGGCTTTCAGTCTCTTACATCAGATGAATATAGACAGGAGCTAGCTCAGTTCGTGATTCTTATCTCAGGATCCCTGGTGAACAGGCTGGTGGGTGATTATCAGAGCAGGCGGTATATACTGATCAAGGGAAAAAAGCTGCCGTATGTTAGCCAGGCGGGTAAAACAATTAGATTCCACTAGATTAGTGTTGGCCATTTGTTCCTTGGAAGATGGCTCCATTAAAACTGCTCCTAAGGATATCTTGGGGGAATTCAGAAAGTACTTTGAAGGGATTTACAGGGCTATGAAGGATCCTCCATCTGTGGGGAAGATTAGTTCCTTCTTAAGTGGGCTGAATTTGCCCGCTTTGAATGAGTTCAATCAGGCACAAATGACTTTACCTATCACAGAGAGTGAAATAGACCGGGTTATAAAGTCCCTTCCCTTGGATAAAACACCAGGCCCTGATGGCTTCTCCACCAATTTTTACAAGGCTTTCACCAAAGAGTTAATCCCTTTATTGTTGAGACTGTTTCAATGTATATTAAATGGAACCGCTACGGATGTTTCTTTGTTTGAGGCCTTGATTGTACTTTTGCCCAAACCTGACAAACCCCCAGAATTGGTGTCTAGTTACAGACCCATTTCACTTCTTAACCAGGATATTAAAATCCTAGCAGATCGGATTAATGGGGTTCTTTCCGGTCTAGTTGGGGTGGAGCAGGTGGGATTTATGAAGCGAAGATCTTCAGCTGATCACCTAAGGACCCTAACACACATCTTCTCCTCCTCCAGGGAAATGGATTACCCTATGGTTTTGGTTTCACTGGATGCCGAGAAGGCCTTCGATAGGGTTTATTGGAAATACCTATCCATGGTTATGGACGCCTTTGGCTTTCCCCAACAGTTCAGTGCCTGGGTCAACTCTATTTATAGTTTTCCAACTGCAAGAATTAATTGCAATGGCGCAATTGGACCCTTTAAACTTTTTGTTGGCGCCAGACAAGGCTGCCCGCTATCACCGCTTCTTTTTAATTTATACATTGAACCACTTATTAGGCAGATTGTACAAAAACAAGAGATTCAGGGTATCCAGATATGGGGGCATACCTCTAAAGTACTCGCATATGCAGATGACCTCTTGTTGCAGATTTCTTACCCATCCTCCTCGTTGCCTGTTCTACTTGATACTATCCAGAATTTTAGTGATGTTGCTAACTATAAGCTCAATACTGGAAAAACGGTGTTTTTTCCTTTGAATTATAAAACTTACGCTCATGATATTACCTCTCGGGCTGGCCTGGAATGCAAATGCAATTAAATATTTAGGCCTTACCATATCTAGATCCCCTATGCATATGGTACAGCTAAATATGGATTCATTATTGTATGGTATTGAGGTGGATCTTAAATGATGGCGCTGCTTCCATTGTCAATTTGGGGAAAAATTAATTTAGTAAAATGAATGTGTTCCCCGTCTGTTCTATCCTATAAATATGTTGAATATTTGGCTCCTCTAAAGTGGTTTAAAAAGTCCATGGTATAATTTCCGGCTTTATTTGGAGCCTCAAGAAACGAGACTGGCTTATCATAAATTGGTCGCTCCAAATTGACTGGAGAACTGAGACTTCCCACTTTGGGCTGTATTAGTGGGTCAGATTATTGGCCAGTCATGGCTCCCTAAAGTGGTTTAAAAAAGTCCATGGTATAATTTCCGGCTTTATTTGGAGCCTCAAGAAACCCAGACTGGCTTATCATAAATTGGTCGCTCCCAAATTGACTGGAGAACTGAGACTTCCCACTTTGGGCTGTATTATTGGGCCAGTCATGTTACTAAATATCTTAGGTGGTTAACTATGATTGACTGTTGTGAAACTAGCAATTATGTCCCCTTCTGGTTAAAAGTGGAGGTATCTCGTATAGTAGACTCAGGGCTGACACCCAGGGCTTTGCTATATTGTACTCCAAACTCTTTACCGCATCTCTTCACAACTCCCTATTGAGATATCCGTTAAGTCCATTCATAGCTATGTGCCTTTTAAAATATGGTCACAATAAAGATCTGGCTCAACCATTAATAGAAACCCCAATTTCCTAATAGATGGCAAACCTATCAAGGGTAACTGGTTACCACAGTTAAGAGAGTGTCGATAAAATACTTTTATCACTAGAAGGAAATGGTTAACTTCAACCGACATTTTGGAAAAATTTCAGGTCTCATGAGGTTAATGTATTTAAAGTTTTTCAATGTCAGTCATCTGTTGGTTAATAAAATAGGCATGATCCCCCCTAAGGTCATAGCTCCAGATTTCGATGATACACTTGTGTCTTTGGTGGGGAAAGCCCATGCAGTCTCTGTCATTTATAGTATATTTCTCAGCTGGATATATCCACGAAATCTTGCTCCGGAGCACTATTGGTCCCAGCTCCTTCCTGAGCACGATTTCGATTGGTCAGGTATATGGAAGTCATGCCATAAATTTCTATTACAAGACAGAATTAGGCTAATGCAATTTAAATTATTGCACAACATTTATTACTCCCCTTCGAAATTAACTAGACTAGGTATGGTGTCCTCTGTGACCCGTTACAGATGTCAACAGGATACTGGGGACCTACTTAATATCTTCTGGCACTGCCCCAAAATAGCTCCACTTTGGCATAGAATTAAAGTTAAATTGGATCCCCTTCTGGGGCTGGATAATCTTTTTTACGGCAGAAATATGTGTTTTAGGGGATGTTGCCACTGTTGGTGTCCAAAACAGGAGATATCACATTTGTTTGATATCTGCTTCTGTTAAAAAGGTGGTATTAAGGCACTGGAAGGACACTTTGGATATCTCATATGGCGAATGGTTACAAGAACTCCTTGCCAGTCTTCGAACGGAAAGGACTACTGCTAGTCTTCAGAACAAGCTTGGCAGATTTAACCGGGTATGGGGTCCTTTATATTCATTATATTCCTTACCAGACCAAGTATGTTAATTGTAATAATATGGTCAATAGGATGAATATTATGTGTGCTGTGCATGGGGAGGTTGGTGGGGAAGAATTGGGGTGTGGTGGGGGGATGGGTGGGGTGGAATGCATCCGAATGGGGTTAGATATAATGTCTGATGTGGTTATTTTTCCTCTAGATTTGTATGGTTGGATGTATTCCTGTAACCAAAACTTTAAATAAAAAGTGAATTGAAAAAAAAAAGGAAGTTGCAGTGTTTTCTTTGTAACCCTTGGTTTCTTATTGTTCCAAACAAACTTGTATACTTTGTTTTTCAAGTTTACACCAGAAGGTAAGAGGGACTCTTATGGGCAGGCACTGAAACAGGAAAAGGAGAAGAGGCAAAATATTTATCTTTACAACATCTATTCTTCCCACCAGGGAGAAGGGCAACAGATGCCATCAGGCCATATCACTCTCCAGGGTCTCCCATTATTTACCATAATTGTTGCCAAAAAGCTTTGAAGGATCTACCAATACCTGAATTCCCAAATACCTAATTTGATTTCTAGGGGCCCACTGAAATGGGAAGCACTGGTCAAATTGCCCAGAGGGCTTGCCGCTTAGCACCAGGGCTTCTGATTTCAATAGGTTAATTTTATACCCTGAGAGCTCACCAAATCAATGTAATATGTGCATCAGAGGGGGCAATGAGGTGTCTGGTGAGGATGTAAAGAATATGGAATCATTGGCATATAAAGATCGTTTGTGTTCAATTTCCCTTGCCATTACTCCTCGGATCTCCAGGTTGTTGCACACCTTTGTGGCCAAGGACTCCAAACTCAGGGCAAAGAGAAGGGGGGAGAGGGGACACCCCTGTCATGTGTCACGGGTCAGGGGAAAGAGCTCTGAACTGATGCCATTCACCCTAAGGTCTTAGGGTTCTGATACAGTTGGGAGATAACCTTCAAGAATTTAGGGCCGAATTGCAATTTTTTCCATAGATGCTTTTAAAAACTGCCAATTAACCCTGTCAAATGCCATTTCTGCATCCATGGAGATGGATATCTGGAACTGCTTCTGTGCTTTCTGGGATGAAATGATGTTAAGGAGTCTCCTGATATTATCTATAAGAAATCTTCCCGAGATAAATCCTGTTTGGTTCTCATGAATTAGCTTTGAGACGACCATCTGTAGTCTAGTGGCTAACAGCCCAGTAAACAGCTTCAGATCTACATTAAGTAGAGAGATGGGGTGATATGACCCACACTCCAGGGGGTCCTTCCCTTCCTCATATCAGTACTGTGATTTGGGCTAACTGCCATGAAATTGGCATCTCTCCCCCCCTTCCTTGACCTCTTAACATACTGGCAGAAGGACTGGGAGGAGTATATCCTCAAATTCTTTGTAGAATTCCTGGGTGAAGCCATCTAAGCCCAGAGGTTCCCATTTTTCAGCTTCCTATCTGATCTTTCAAGTCCCTATTCCCTATATCCCCTATATCATTTCCATGGATTGTTGGGGAGAGTGCGGAGGTCAATCCCTCAAAGAAGGTTTCCAGCCTTGTCTGATAGTTAGGATCTCCTCTTGATGGTATAGAGTCTCATAATATTTAGCAAATATATTTATGTTCCCTGGACGACTAGTCATATGTCTTCCCTGTGTATTATCTCTCAGCTGCAATATCAATCTGCTTGCTTGTTGGGTTCTCAGAGTGGCTGCTAACAGCTTCCCTGCACTATTATCATTTTCATATTATTGCTGTCTAACTCGCCTATAACTCCCTTTCATCTGGGTAGTAATGCAAGTTGTCAGCAGGTTCTTTTTTCTCTTCTAATAGTTTCTTAATCTCCGGGTTTAAAGTGAGTTTATGTTGGAATTCCAACTCCTCCAGTTCTATCTCTAACTCCCTCATTTTGTGTGCCTTTTTCTTTTTTAATTTGGCTGCAAACTTTATTATTGAGCCCTGTAGGACTGTTTTTAGGGCGTCCCAGTGAACTGCATGGGATGTGGTCCCTACTGGGTTATTTCTAAGGTAGTCCTGAATGGTGGACTCCACCATGTCTTTAAAATGTGGGTTCTTCAGAAAATCTACATTCAAATGCCAGTGGGAGTTCCTTGCATCAGGGGCCAAATCTAAGGTCAGCTTCACAGGGGCATGGTCAGAGATTGTGTGTGGACATATCTGGCAACGTGATGCAGTATAGGCACACTCCTCCGGGATAAAGAGCAGGTCTATCCTAGTGTAACAGTTATGTCGATCAGAGTAGTGGGTATAGTCTCTCATGACCCTGTTAACCCACCACCAAACATCCAGCAGTCCCAGTGTCTGACTGAATTTATTTAAGGTTGAACCAGCCACTCCTATTTTAGATCCCATAGCCCTCCATGTCTATCCAATGTCGAGGATAAGATGGAATTAAAGTCTCTACCCAAGATGCAGAGGTGACTATTGAAACCATGATGTTCAGCATTACCTTTTAATGAAGTGGGAGGCCTCTATCTGTGTTGGGGCATAGATATTTAAGCACAGGTATGAGAGGTAGCATTATTGGGACAACGCCACTTCCTTGGGCGAAGTACCAGGCTTAAGCCGAAAAGCTCTGGCACCACCCCAGGAGTGACGCGTATTACACGATAACACACATCCCTGGAGTGCCTCTTTATTGCTATTATACAATGGCTCGCTTTTCAAATAATATTAAAAAGTTTTAAAAAAATTTATAATATTTTTATTGCTTTTTGTAAGGACAGGTCTATTTCAGCAATAAGAGAAAAGTAGTCCACTAGGTGGTGCTGCTGGTAATATATGTCTTTGTAGTAGATGGACCCCCAAACACAGTCATAGTGGCATCTTTTGAATTAAATTACTGTGCTCCGCTTCTTGTTTTGGAAGCAGTTGAAGAGGTATTTTTATTTTGTTAAGCTGAGAGAAAGGAATGGACAGTGGGAAAAACATCGAGGCAGAGTGTTTACTTCCGGTTTGCCGCTGCGCTTCATAACTGGACATCAGCAGAACCTATAAGTTACAGGTCGTTTCTATGTTGAAATAAGTGCTTTTTGTCAAACGGCAAAAGGGTTTTTCAGTGTTGTCAGGTCAGTTGTGTGCCTGAACTTAATACAGTGATGTTATAGCTTAATATCATCACTGTCTCAGGCACACACTGACCAATCAGAGTCCAGGAAATTTTCTTGCCATTGTATAATTATTATTATACAATGGATGTCTCTATATAGGGTAGTACATTTTACAAATCTACCCTCTGTGTCCATCTGTCTTTTCCACTGGTAACGGGCAGTCCTTGTGAATTAGCACAGCCATGCCTCTCCAATGTTGGTGTGCCTGATAAGAAGAGTCATTGACAGATCCCACCCATTTACGGCACAATTTTTGGTGCTCTAAGTCTGTGAGCTGGGTCTCTTGTAACATTACAATGTGTACACCAATTTTTCCCCAACTCCTGTAACAGCCTGGCTCACTTTATGGGGTTGTTAAGCCCACATATGTTGTATGTGACTATATTCAAGCTATTCATCTTGAATCGGGTGCCACCTCTCATCTTATAAACCCACCTTCCGCATGGTTACCTCTGGGTTCCCAGCCAAGATGGGGTGGGGGGGGAGCAAAAGTGAAACTAAGCCAGTCATAAGATATAAACAGTTTAAAACCATTACAGCAAACTTTGTCTAGAGCATAACCCAGTAGATTCTCAAACTTCCTGCACTAGTATTCTTTTTGACCTTCCAAGGTGCCACTATGGCCTCATCACACTTAAGCTGCCCAACAGTGATGGGATGTACAAGGTTGAACCCTGTACCGAGCTGTTCTAGCCTTATCCTTTTAGACCAGTGCAGCCAATGTGCATTTCTAAAAATCATTACAGTTAACAATACAGTACCAGCAACTCATGTGGAGCATAATCAGCAGGACATACAAAGAGCAGATGGGTATAGATAGTTACTAGCAAACAGCAGCCCAAGGGGAGCATAATCAGCAGTAAGCATTGGAAACCTTATGTACCTGTACAAACAATTAGTGTTACATAACCAATTGAAGAGATATAATGTATGGGGACCCTTATTACTGTCTGAATTCAGAATGTTTATCATATATCATGTTTACGTAATGTCAAGAGGTTGTTAACCCCTCTCAACTATGTTACATTGATACCATAACAGCGGGAGAGCATCTGCGCATGCGCGGCTTTAAATCTGCAGCTCCGGATGACTGGCCACGGTGATGAGATATCACCCTAGCTGAGTGCAGGGCTATGGAGGAATCCAGTAGCTTTTTTTTTTTTTTTTCCCATTAGGTACTTTATTCAGTTTTTACTTTGTCTCAGTCCTGACCCACACGCTCCCAGCATGATGCATGCATGCATGTAGAAGCACACGCACGTCGTACCTTCTGGGATGCCCCATCCTACCTGTCCCTCCATTACCATCTGCGCCAGCCACAAGGCCTCCATCCAGTGGCAGCGGGACTACAGATGGGTGACCCCCCCCCAGAAGAGGCAAGCCAACACTCGATTCTGCCCTCCCGCCGCGTGCCAGCACCCAGGCAACCCAAGATCATTCCCTAACCTGGGTCACTAGCATAGTGTGAGTTGTGGTGTTCAGCACCTCAACCCTCAGCACCACTGGGCTGGCCATCCAGTAGCTTTTATAGTGCATTTTGCTTCATACACTATACAATAACATGGATGGGCAACAGACAAAAACATGCTGAAATTACATCTTGCAGTTTCCATGACAACTGTAAACCTCTTGAGCTGCAATCTCGAGGTTTATCTAGTTGTCATGGAAACCATCGATACAATTACAGCATGGTTATTGTCTGTTGCCCACACATTATCTCTATGAAATGACTCAAGGAGACCAGTTTAGATTAGCTGTAGCAGCTGTATTTGGAGCTTATAGGGAATTCTATTCTCAGCTTTCTTGATTTGGGCAATTTTAGGGAGACCTACAAGTGTTTCAGGTAATTTGTTAAGCCACTGAGATGCTCGGACTGCGAAGGAGTGCTTGCCTAGGTTAGTTTTACAGAAAGGTATTTCTAGTGCATTTCTAGACATATTCCTGGTAATGTACTGGTTGCTAATTGGGTGGAAAAAGTTACAAATTGCCAAGGGGGGTAAGGCTCAATAGTACTTTTTTTGCATGCAGACAGATCTGATTTCTTAGTCTTTCCTAGACTTTCAAGTTGTATCCAGTACTGCAGTGCACTTCCTCTGTAGCCTGCACTGCTAGGGTCACCCTGGTGGATTATTTTAAGGTTAAATCTAGTACTGCATTGCCTAGGCAGCCTCCCCTTCCTGCGTTCCCAGTCATTTTGAGTTGCATCAAGTAATCTACTACCTATGCAGCCAACCTTGGTCATCTCTGGGTCATTTCAGGTTCAGCCTAGTACAGCACTGCCTCGCAGTCTCCCCTACCTTGAGTTACCACTGGGTCATTTCAATGTATGTTCAGTACTGCACTGCCTTGACAGCCTCCTCTACCTTGGGTCATTTCAATTTGAGGCTAGTATGACAGTACCTATACAGCCTCCCCATTCTTGGGACACCCCAAGTCATTTCATAGTTCTGCACTGCCTACACTACCTTTGGTAACCCCTAAGATATTTCCATTTAAGTCTAGTACTGCACTGCCAAGCAACCTGATCTACCTAGCTTGGGTCACTCCCTAGGTTTTTTCCAGTTGAATCTAGTATTGCCTTGACTATATAACCTCCTCCTCTTCAACAATCATTATTTGATCTACATTTTAATGGGAAACAGTGGATATCCCAACATCTTACTGATATAGGGCTTTCAGTGGCATTTAGTATCAGCTACCTTGGTTTTGTTAGCTGTTCAAACTTTAATCGATTTTCATGCTGCTTCATTATCACCCTGCACAACACCATTCCACGACTGAGCGCCACTCTCAGCGAGCTCTTAGTATGCAAATTAGCTGCTCACTGTGACAGACATCCTCTCTCCACAACAGGTAGTCCAATTCAACCACAAGGAGTGCAAATGTTGGTCACAGCACACTCCTTCGTGACATCTTGCTTCTGCACACTGAATTTTGTTCCCCATTTGCTCCTTTTTCTAGTCGCTAACTTAAATTCAATAAATATTTCTTACTTTTGGTGTTGGGTGCTGTGATTCTGATGGTGTCTTGCCTGGTACCCTTTCTGTGAGTGGTGCCATTTTGTTCCTGCCCCCTGACCTTTGCTGCTGGCAGGAGCACAGTTCAGCGTGTGTTCCCTGCTGAGCGTGCCTTAGCAACCCTGTGTTGCTAAGCTGGGCCTTAAAGTGACATAGCCCCCAAACAAACTGGTATACAGTCTTACATTGGATCCCTCTCCCACTCAAGTGATTTTCCATCACGACATGACAGCACCTTCAAACAACAAACACCTGACTGTCCTTACACAAATCAATGGCCAAAACCTCAACACCCCCTCCCCCCAGAGCACTAGTACACACAGATTGTAAGTACCAGCCAGCCAATGCGGACACAGGATACAGTGCTTGTGTTAATCATTTACCTGGGGTACAAATGGTCCAGAATGGATGAAAGACAGTCAGACTTGGCTTGCTTAATAAACGTTACTGTAGCACAGGGGAGGCAAAATGATGTGCTCACTAACCAGGCAAAAAAACAGTGATAGCAGCTCTTTTTAGAAATGTTGGGGAAAGCCACAACTGCATTGTGGCCAGTGACTCCACTGTTGCAGTGTAGGAATCTGAAGGTGCTTCTTGATTGCAGGCAGAGAGTCTATCGAGAGACGAGGTTCCAGCTCTCTCTGGGGAGATGTGGCTGCAGTGAGCAGCCCTCTTCTGGTGATTCATCTGCCCCACTTCCAGCATTTCAGCAGGGCACAATCCAGCATCTTTCAGCGGCTCATCAGGTGCTAGCATCTCCTCACTAAATCTCTTCAGACGGGATGGCCAAATGCACAGCCAGTGACTCCTTATAAGGGGTAAGATCAAGCCTGAGGGGGAACTGAAGTCTGTAGGTAGGGGTGGACAGAGGTACCAAAACATCATCGGACTGGCAGTGTGAATATGAGTAATGTGATTGGTCTGGTGGGTAGCTGATGTCAGTGGGTCTGACATAGACCTATTTCATGTATGCCAGCAAACCAGAAACATAGGAAACAAAAATAAGAAAAGGGTGGTTAGAGCACGATGCAGAAACTCACTCATCCAGTCTGTACAGTACTTGGGCAAAAGTTGGGGGGATGAAAACAAAGTTCTGCATAGTGAATGTGGATGTGGGGGGGTCCTAAAATAAAGTAAAGCCACAAACAAGAAATAAAAAAGTGGGCGAGGAGCATGCATGTGTGAGCATACCACACAGGATCACACATCAGGAGGTATGAATGCCGCAGCTACCAGAATGCACCAGGCACCATGCCGTGACCCCAAGCAGAGTGCATGAAGGGACATGGAGAGGTAAGATGGTGATCCACAGCTCTGGCGTCTGACTGCACTGCATGGAAAGAAATGCAAAACTACACTGTGGTGAGTTGAAAGAACACATTTATTACACAGTGGGTTCATAACAGGCAGATTTAGAAAACAGATAATGTTTTATGATAATATCACGGTTTTCCTTTAAGGTAAACTAGGAGCTCAAAGGTTTTATATAAGTGAAAAGTCAAACAAACAGAAATTAGAAATTATTCCACCTTGGTAATCAATGAATGAGTTTTATTTATTTAATTTTAATATTTTGAGAATTTTCATTTCATATTTTTGGTGAGGGGGAAGGATTAAAAAAGTAATAAAACTACTACTTCTCTGGCGATCTGATGGGCACACAGAATGACAAATGTACATCATCATATTTACCAGTCACACACAAACAAGTCTGGCCCCCACCCTCTTTCCAGAAGTTCCTGTGGTCTGCAGTAAAACTAATTCAGTGTGCAGCTGGTACTCCAGAGAGTCTCTGCACCCCCCTCCTCAAAGTAGAAAAGGGACGTTTGCATGAAATTCACTGCTGTGGCCAGATTTACTTTTGAATATCTGACCCCTGATCTTTGTTTTACTGTGGATATTGTGATTGCTATATTTTGTAGTTATGCTGCCTGATGGTCTAAATGTATTTGTCCATGGGTGCCCCTGAAAATGGCCATGTGCTGTCTTTGGACCCACCCAATTATCAAATAATAAATTACACAGCCTGAACTGAATACTGGATCACCGGTCCAGCCACATAGCAACATAAAACATTTGGAGACACTAACCCCAACATAATGGTATTTAGCAGTTCAGCCCTGACTCTACTTTATATATGTATTTATTTATTTATTTTTATATACTTTATCCACCTTGAGCCACCAGACTGCCTACCTTATCTGTCAGACATCTCCTAAAGTCTGTGGCACCATCTCTGGGAGTCCACCAACTCCTATTGTAGTCCTGTGGTTCACCCCCATGGCGGGGTGGAGGGAGCTTGTCCCGTAGCTCAACCCCAATACCGAGATCAGTGTACGCGTCCACAGAGTCAAACCGGTCTCCCTGCTAGAGATGACCATCAAGCTGCCACGTCCGATGCTCACCTTTTTCCACTTTTCTCCCCATTCCCCGCGCCTGTGGCATGCAATGATGCCCTCAAGGGTTCCAAACGCACACGCCCCACACCCCTGATCCTGCATCTGCCACAGTACATCCCCACAGATCCTGCCAGTGCACCAGCATTCCCCAGCCACTGCCAGGTGCTGTCTGAGCACCAGCAGTGGTACACCCCCCTCCCCAGAGAAGGAGAGCAGCCCTATGGATGCTCAATCCTTCTCCTCCCCTGCCGATCCCCGGCGACCCTGGCTCGCTCCCGAACCCAGGTCGCCGGCATAGAGCAAGGTGTGGCGTCCAGCGCCTCAACCCTCAGTGCCACCAGGCTGGCGTACTTTATGTATTTATAATAACTGGGTTGCATTTTCCCCATAGAAGAAGTCGGTTGTAATTGCCATTGGAACCAGCTGGTTATAACAGTGAACATGCGATGCACTTCCTGAGAAAACTGTGAGCCAAAATGTGACTTGTGCTACTGTCTTCCAGCAGGCACCAGCAGCTGCTATTTTATATAATTGCTGTGGTGAAAAACACAACTCCAGCAATTGTATCAAATAAAACATGGAATGGTATATAAAGCTTGTAGTGAGAGTGCTTGTCCTCATGTGTTTTATTTTTGTTTACCAACACTCAATGAGTCCTGCTTTCCCATACACCCTGGTCATCAAGGTCACTATGAACACTCACTCCCTCCAACAGGAGGGTCTGGATCAGGATGCTAGCTTTTACAGCAAATAATACAGTTTTCTGGCCAGCTGGTAATGGATGTGCTGATGCTGTATGTCCTGAGCTGTCTCACTGGGGGACATGTGCTGTGTTGGTTCTACACACTATCCCTGTTTAAAATGGTTTCATTTTCTATAAATAGAAAAATAAATGGGGAGGGGGAAGAGTTCTCTTTCCTAAATCCCTTTGGATATCTTTGACAATTCAGTTTTTCAGTAAGTAGTTTCTCATGTTACAAGAGCTCTCTCTGGTGGCATAGAGAAAAAGAAAATGCTGCAATGAGTGAGGGCAAATACACTGTAAAGTGCAGGTCCTTTTATAACCTGAAAAATTGGAAGAAGTACCCGTGGGTTTTAATTGAATACATAGACCTGGAGATGTTGGATGAGGCACTGTGGCTAAGTGTTTAAATAACAAATTAAGAGAAAGTTTCTGATCACTGTAATACAGAAGCATACAAACATAGACAGTGATGGCAGAAAATAACAATGGTCCATCCAGCCTGCCTGTGGTACCCTATCCAACTCAGGACCAATTGTCCATCTAAGATCCTAGCCCTCCCCATCCCCATCCCCTCCCAGTTTCTGTTGTCCTGGGCAACCATTATACCCTTCATTCTATCCCAGCCATGCCCAAAACTATTAATGGTTTTAGTACCCAACACCTTGGTTGGAAAACTGTTCCACGATTCACCACCCTTTCTGTAAAATAATACTCTCATGTCCCTCCTGAGCCACCTTCCTGTCAGTTTCCACATGTGCCCCATGACCTTGAACTGTTGTTCATGCTAAAAATGTCCTGCAGTCACTGTGTTTATTACTTAAGAACCTTGAAGGTCTCATTCATGTTAGGGTGGATGGAACGTTCCACAGGAGATCCGGACCTCAGATCGAACCAGCAATCCATGGACCTGGATAAATATGGACTTTGCCACAGAGGTCTGGGTTCCAGATTCATAGAGATGCCATTTCCATGATTTTGTTGTCTGTTGCCTGGGGATGCCATCGGGATGTACTGGCAGCTGGTGGCAACAGAAGATCATATGACCACTCACCGATATACAAGACTGGTGAGTGGAATCACTCTGAAAGAAACAATTGTTGAGTACCTAGAGGCCAGTGGGGCACAGGACCCAAACCAGCATGGGTTTACAGCAGAAAGGTCATGTCAGATGAATCTAATTGATTTCTTTGACTGGGTGACCAAAGTAATAGACCAGGGAGGAGCTGTGGATATGGCCTACCTAGACTTTAGCAAGGCATTTGACACAGTCCCACACAAAGATTA
This sequence comes from Neoceratodus forsteri, assembly GCA_016271365.2. Lineage (NCBI taxonomy): Eukaryota > Metazoa > Chordata > Ceratodontiformes > Ceratodontidae > Neoceratodus > Neoceratodus forsteri. The sequence continues at coordinate 513,237,748 of CM057451.1, forward strand.
ATAATCAAGTTAGCCAGCCTGGAAGTGGGTCCAAGGGTGGTAGCCTGGGTAACAAACTGGCTGCACAACAGGACACAGAAGGTAACAGTGAATGGAACACATTCCGAAGAAAGGGGGTTACAATGGAGTACCTCAGGGCTCAGTACTGGGTCCAGTCCTCTTTAGCATCTTTATAAGTGACATTGCAGAGGGTCTGGAGGGAAAGGTATGCCTCTTTGCAGATGACACAAAGATCAGTAATAGAGTTGATACACAAGGGGGGGGTAGAAAGGATGAGAAGGGACTTGGCAAGATTGGAGGAATGGTCAGACATATGGCAACTTAGATTCAATGCAAAGTAGTGCAAAGTAATGCACCTGGGAAACAAAAACCCAGGAGAAGAGTACACAATAGCAGGGGAGGTACTAAAAACAACAAAAAATGGAGAGGGACCTGGGTTACTCATACCAGATGACCTAAAGGTGGGTAAGCAATGTGAGAAGTCGGTAAGGAGAGCCAGGGGGATACTGGGATGCATAGGGAGGGGCATCACAAGTAGAAAAAGGGAAGTGGTTATCCCTCTGTACAGACAGTTGGTGAGACCCCATCTGGAGTACTGTGTGCAGTTTTGGAGACCTCATCTACGCAAGGACATAGACAGGATGGAAGCAGTCCAGAGGAGGGCAACTAAAATGGTGCAGGGTCTGCATCAGAAACCATATGAAGAGAGACTGAGAGAGCTTAATATGTATACCCTTGATGAAAGGAGGGACGGGGGGACATGATAGAAACTTTCAAGTACCTCAAGGGAATCAACAAAGTCCAGGAGGGTAGCATCTTTCAGAAAAAGAGATGTGTAAGAACAAGGGGGCACAATTTAAAGATAGAGGGGAGATGGCTCAGGGGTAATGTAAGGAAGTATTTTTTCATGGAGAGGGTTGTGGATGCATGGAACGGCCTTTGGGAGGTGGTTGTGGAGTCAAAAACAGTGGTGGAATTCAAGAATGTATGGGACAGTCATAAGGCAATTCTAGGTGGTTGGGGTAGGAAGAAGTAGGCTGTTGGTTAACTAGGATCTGCAGCTGATCCATTAGGTATGGAAATGGGCAGACTGGGTGGGACAAGCGGTCCTTATCTGCTGTCATATTCTATGTTTCTATGAGTGTGCCATGTGGCCCAGAAGGAGGAGGATCACAGCAGAAGAGAGAGAGAGAGAGAGAGAGAGACTAGAGACAGAGAGACTGGAGAGAGGAGGTGAAATGCCAAAATGCAAAAGCACTACAGTTAGGGAGGGAAGAGGAGATTCCTGATTGTGGAGGACTTGGGGTGGGTGAAGTTGGTCATTTGATGATGGGAGAGTGTGTTGGGAGTATTGGGGGCCATGAATGATTACAGAAAATCCCAAATGAAACTTTTTCTTAGGCTCAGACATTAGTAGCTGTGTGTACAAAAGGGCAGTCTGCAGCTGGCAAAATCTGATGTGTGCTATTCCAGATCCAGAGAGAGAGAGTACTGGTGGCGGTGGTCCAGAGATTACAGTTAAGAAAATCCCAAATGAAAGTTTTTTTCTTGGCCTCAGATAGTGCAGCTATGTGTACAAAAAGGGAAGGCTGGGAAAATCCGACTTGTGCCATTCCAGATCCAGACTCGAGAGCACTGGGAGGGGGTCCAGAGATTACAGTTACAGGAAATCCCAAATGAAAGTTTTTTTTTCCCTTGGCAGTAGGGCGGCAAAATAAATCTTTGTGACGTAAAGAGGGTAGAGGGAAAGAGGCTACAGGGTGGACCACAATAAATGTGACATCCAAGAAATCCAAATATTTTTTTTTTTTTACTAGCTTCAGTGTGGCTGTGTATACAATCCAATCATGAATAATGATCATCATCACCTATGTTCAATCATGATTTGATTAATTAAAAAATACTGTTCAAACAACATACAAGTTAATGCGCATGCCCTGTGCTGCTGGCTGTGGCTGGCCTAGGGATAATCTGAGTTGTAGCAGGCTGAGTGTTTACAGTACAACACATGTAAAGCACAAGCACTACACACAAGTGTCATTATCATCACTCATTCCCCATTATTCCTCCTATTTTCATTAGTTTTATAGTATATCACATTACAGTACATATAAGCATTAACCAACCCCGGTGTGGGACTGTGCTGCATGCGGCTATGCATCAGATGTGTCTGCATCTCCAATTCTAATGCTGAGGCACACTTAACAGTTGCTGAAATTGGTCACTTTCACTTAACAGTAAGTTTTATAGCAGCCAGTCCGGCAACCTTGGAAGGAAGTGGTGGTGGACTGCTGTGCTGTCAATGTGCTGTGTACAGTCATGACAGAAAATTTGTCCCTGGTCTGTGTAGGTGGGAGTCATCAGAAGGATATCACATTTCGTGTTAGAGAGATCATTTGTTCCAAAATGGATCAAAGTGTTGATGAGACACTTTCTAGTTCTCAGGTAGGCAGTGGCACTGCAAAAGACAGGAATCGGCCTGAAAAGGGAAAACAAAATCAAACCCCAAAAAGGGATTTTTTCACATCTAATAAGGTTTCATCTTCCAAGCAAATGCTTGAACCCAAAAAAGGTGAATGTCTTGGATCATCATCATCAGTCCCAAGTAAAAAAAAAGTTATGTAGTTAAAAAAACTAAAGATGCAGTGGGTACCACCCGCAGAGGCACCCAACGGTATGAAACAATTGCATACTATGTTACAGCCAGTCCCTCATCCGATTCTTCTGAGGTTGAACCCGACGAGGGTAATATTGATGATAATAAAGAAGATGAAGAGAATGCCCAGGCAGCAGAAGGTTTACTGAAGGGGATAGAAATTGCAGATGAGGAAGGAACAGGTAGAAGTGTTTCAGTTGTGGAGGAGGGGGGCAGTGGGAATAAACCAGAACAGTAACAGGCCCAGGACAAATCCAGGGGGAGGGGGGACCCTGACAAGATGACAGAGGTGTCGTGCCTTCTTGAGGAAAAAAACACTAAAAAAATATCATCTTTGTTTGGTTATACTTCATTAGCATTTCCAATACACTGGTAGCAACATGTGGTATTTGTAAACGGTCAACCAGCAGGGGTAAAAAGAAAGGAGCACTGGGAACTTCAGCACTGAAATGCACCTAGACAGATGTCATAACATGAGTGATAGTGAGAAGGTCAGTTGTAGTCTCAAGAGAAAGTGATAGTAACAGCTCACTACACTCATGGGTAATATCCATAGATGAAAGCGGTTGCAGCCCCTGCAGCACTACATCTCCACCACCACTTGCTGCCTTTCAAAAGACTCCTCCGACTGTTACCGAAAGTGATCACCATGTGTTCAAAAGACCTTCTTCAAGGAGACAGCTTACCATCTCAGAAACTTATGAGCGTAAGGCCAAATATGCCTCGACTCACCCTGTTGCTGTTACAATAACCAAAAACATTTCCGAAATGATAGGTGTTGATTTGCTACCATATAATGTGGTTGAACATATAGGATTCAGGCAGCTGCTTGAGTACCTCGAACCTCGATATAGTATGCCATCAAGGAAATACTTCTCGACAACAGGGATTCCAGATATTTACGATGTTGTATGTAAAAATTACGGCGTGTCTTGTGCAGTGCTGTTGGGAGGGTGGTGCATCTCACAACAGATATCTGGATAAGCTATCAGCCTGAACCCTTCATGTCTGTCATGGCCCACTGGGCATGTTTCAATAATTTACGTGGCAGTGAGGACAGTGAAGTATCGCAGTTTGCTGTTCTAAGCATGTTTTATATTCCATCTGAACATACATCATACAACATCAGTGAAGAGATCCAAAAACTAATACAGCAATGGCTCACTTCACAGGGACTGTCAGCTGGCTTTATAGTTGCAGATAATGGGTCCAACATAAGAAAGGCCTTAGAGGAGGAGGGGAGGGTCTTCGTTCACATCCGCTGCTTTGCACATTACTTAAATTTAATAGTTCATGGTTTCTAGACGACGACAGGGAGATTAAGGCTTTCGTTAGCACTGGTAAAAGAATATGCAAGCATTTCAGTTACTCAAGCAAAGTCCATCACTTGTTTGAAAAAATACAGCAGGAGCACAGTTTACCTTTGCACAGACTGATCCAAGACATTCCTACTTGATGGAATTTGACCTTTTATATGTTCTAAAGGATGCTGGAACAAAAGAAAGCTGTCAGGCAGTACACTTTATAAAATAAAATTGGTGATGCAGACGTCTATATCACTCCACCACAGTGGGCCATGCTGGAGTTTCTCATTGTACTGCTCCAGCCATTTGAAGAAATCACATGGGAGGTTAGTGCAAACACAGCAACTCTCAGCCAGGTGATGCCCCTAATAAAGATTTAAAAATTCAGATTGAATCTGATTAGGGAAAAGTTAGAGAAGCAAGACAGTTCCATGATCACACAGGCTGCCAGTGGCGCTGACACATGCAGGTTACCCTCCAGAATACAAGAAGATCCAACGAGATGTATGATCAAAAAAAGTTGAAGAGGATGACAAACTATGTAAAATGCTTCATTCCGATTACTACATTAAAGCTACAATCTTGGACACATGACACAAATCGAAGCAACTATTGAGTGATGATGATGATGACGACACTTGTTTTGAGAGAAACAAGAAATAATTGATGAGGTGCATGCCATCCTGGAACAGACTACAACTGCAGCACCACATTCAGAATCTTCTTCACGATGCAGCAGCACAACATCAGGTGGCCCATCCTCTTCAGCCCGGCAACTGAATCGTCTTCTTCACCACAGCCAAGCATGATAGCACTGTCCCATAGTCACTTGGTTCAGCTTCATGTCTCTGGAGTCACTTAGAAGATGTTATTGTAACATCTTCATCTATCTCTTGTAACATAGCCTCAGCACAGACCACTGTTGAAATGTACCTGGCAGAGCCCAATATCAGCTGGAATGCTGATCCTTTGAAATACTGGAAATCCAAACAAAATATGTGGCCTGCTTTAGTAAACATTGCAATGAAGTACATGAATTGTCCTCCGACTAGTGTCTGTTCAGAATGATTGTTCAGTTCAGCTGGTAATGTTATTACTGACACACAATCCCGTTTGACATCAGAAAATGCTGAGCAACTCACATTTTTCAAAGTCAACATTCCTCACTTCAATTTCAGATATGATACCTGAATAAAACACACACTGACTGCTTCAAGCAGGCCCTATGCACAAAACACTCAAGAATTTGTGCCTGTTTTGAAAATCTTCTGTGAATAGGGTCTACTACATGAAGTAGCAATTAACTGCAACAAGTCAGGTCAGGATGGACTAGGCCAGGACACTATGATCACATGAGCAGCACAGAATAGAAGAAAAAATAACACCAGTGGTTTCAGAGTCCAAATATAGCAAACAACTGCATTTCATGTCACAAACTTACTTGGTGGTACCTGGTAACACTATCTGATCTGGAAGTAGGGTACTGCTGTCTATTACTACTACTACTTGTCACAAACGCACTCCGTAGGTCAGGCCCTCTGCTCCCACAGTGCCAACCTCAGAGTGCAACAGTGTGAACAGGTAACAGACAGAGTAACCCTCCTGTCTGCTTTTGGGTCCGAATCACCTTTAGTCTCAAGTTCTGGGGGGATTCAAACTGTGAACCTTATGCTAGCGTACCCAAATGTACAGACTCAGATAATGTTCTCTTCAAGGGGATGCAATATATCTTTGACCTAAGGGCACCTAAACCAGGTATCCAAGATAAACCCTTAAAACTCTATGAGAGACCTTAGGTATATTCTTAACTTTTACCAAGCATAGTAACACCATCAAGCCCTTGAATAGTTGTCAAACTTAATATCCATTCAGCAATAACATGCAAAAAATGACCGAGGAGACCCAGGCAATATCTTAAAGAAAATGTTTACTACAAATGGATAAAAAACAGTAAGATAAAATACAGAACAAATATTAAAGAGCATCACAAATCACATAAAAGAACAAGGGAAAAGTACAAGACAAAAACTCCTACCACAATACATTTAGACCTTTGCTGTCTAAGGTATTACCTCTGGAAGTGCTTAAGTTAGATCAGAGAACTGTTTTCTCTGAGTCCCAAAAAGATATGACCCACATTTCAGACACAAGTATCAGTTTAAATCTGTGTCTCCACACCCCTTCTGTGAGTCATCTAGCTCCTCCTTTTAGAATATAAAATTACGAACATGATTTCCTACCAGGAGGTATTTTAAATAATTTGAACATCAGCAAAAAACAATTTCCCAAATTATGAGTCTTTGATCAACCAGTTCCTTTGAGGTCTATAACCCTGCAGTCCATCACGCAGGTGTGAGATAGCCAACAGGAATCAGCTAAATGGCGTCCTTTCCTGATGTAATAAAATGTATATTTAGTTTCCAACTTCAAAAGCATGAAGTCATAAAAAGGTCATAAAATGCAATTTCTCAAGGAAGTTAATTACATTACAGAGATCTCCTGGTCAGTGTAATACATCCTGTGGTTTTAGCTGCTGACACCTTGCAATTTAAAAGGGACAAATCTCACAGACTGTCATTTCATATACTGACCATTTATTTATAATACCAATGTAATACAATAATAACCAGCTGGCCAAGCGTCACACTATTATCATCAGTTTTTGCCCTCACGAGTTATGGCTACTGCTTATTTATCACTTTTTGTCCTTACTCCAGTCCTACTTCTTACAACTACTACTTGTCACTTTTTTGCCCTTATCAACTGATCCTGAGTCCTGACTGTACTGTTTTAATTTTCATACGGTCATGGCTTAGCAGATGCCTGAAAGTTCAGTAACCGAATACTCTTTGTATATTTCTCACATCCCCAATATTTGGCTGCAAATACTTAACAGAAAAAAAAATGCTACTAAATTGAAAATTCATAGAGTTTCTTTAGTGTGTGTGTGTGTGTGTGTGTGTGTGTGTGCGTGGTATGCTAGCCTGGTTACATCTCACTTACAGTAACTTGGCTGAGATTATTATATTACTATATTTTATTTGTGATACTTAAATTACTTGGCAGTAGCTGGCAGCAAGCAACTGTGGAACTAGGAAGGATGTCATTGTGTTGTGTTATGTGTCATCAGGTCTCCATCAGGTGGCAATGGCAAACTTTTTTGTGACTGCTCTGATCTTGACCAGTGTAATGAGTGACTGGCTGCCTGCCTGGGTGGCGATCACTACGTCTTTCGTTTTTCTTCAAGGATTCAGCATCCTCAGCATGTTATCAGATTCAGTAGAAGTAGTTGTAGTACTAGAAAACATTACCACCTCTTGGCCCAGGTAGTGTACCATATACCACAGTACACTGGGGCATGCAAAGCAGTTGCATCGTTCACACGGGTAGGGTGGGTGGGCTCTCTTAGTGCTGTTCATTTAATCATTCATATCCATTTCTTTGGCTTGTTTGGCTCTGACTGGAACATCCATCAAAATAATACCTACACAGCACCATTATAAAAAAAAGAAATCTTAGCTGCCTGGCAGAGCCTGCAGTGCTTGGTGGTGCTATGATATACTGTAGGTAGTTGCATCTGTCTGTCTGTCTGTCTGTCTCTCCCAGCACACTCCTGTTAAGGGACCGAGCATGATATGCCACCATTATAGGCCAGCCATGAAGGGGCTAGTAGTGACAGATTTATTTGTTATTTAGTAATTTTACTTTAATATTTATACAGATAATCCATTACATTATTTCCTTTGGGCCTCTGTGTCAAATGTGAGTGACTTTTGCCACTTTTATTCATGTCTTCAAATTTTTCAAATATTGGTCAATAAATCAGAACTAATCAGGATAAATCAGGACTTCACCGTGTTCTGGTTCTTATTTAATAAGGGTCAGAACTTCACCGAGTTCTCCATCCCTAATTCATATCCTCCTTCTCCTATTGGGTCTCCAGTGAGTACTTGTTCAGTGCCTTGAGGCGCTCATTGTAAGACCTGCCCTGCTGGCCCTGAATCATCTTTGTCACACTTTGTTGCACCATCTCCAGTCTGTCCTTGTCTTTCCTGAGGTGAGGACTCCAGAACTGGGCACAGTACTCCAGGTGAGGCTTCACCAAAGCTCTATAAAAGGGTAGAATTACTTCTTTCCTTTAACTGTCAGTACCCCCCGATACGTCCCAGCACCCTGTTTGCCTTACTATCGGCCTTAATGCACTGGCTTGATTGTTTGAGGGTGTCACTGATAACTCCCAGGTTCCATTCTTCACCCATAGTGCTAAGTCTTATGCCACCATCTAATACTCTGTCCTGGGGTTCTAGTTCCCTAGGTGCAGCACCTTGCACTTTTTGGGATTGAATTTCAACTGCCAAATCTTAGACCAGGGGCTCAATTCTCAAAGAGGGCTTAGATCACCACAAGCTGCTGCAAACAGCAGCTTGTGCTAATGCCAGGTATGCCAGAGACCCTGCACCAGATTCTGGTACAGGAGGGGTCCCTGTGCTTAAGTCCCCACACTTATTTCAACCTCTCTCATGCAACAAATACAAAGCGTATGGGAGGGATTTGCCGCCAAAGGCTCCATGCAGCAAAGGCTAGCAGTCCCCCATCCCCAATCCCTTCATAAAATAAACTAATTCCCATCCCTGTGGTCTAGTGGCCCCTTCCCCAATCTCAGATATCGCTAATAATAATATGTAATAAAAACCTTTATGGTGGTCTAGTGCCCCTCTGATCCCGATGTCACCTGTACTAATAATAATATGTAATGAAAACCCTTCCCTGGGGGACTAAGTGCCCCTTCATGATCCTTGATGTCACCCATAAAAATATTTAATTAAACCCCTTTCCTGTGGCCTAGTGGCCCCACACCAGCAGGTAGTGCCCACCACGCTTCTCCTCATCCTGAAACAGAGTCAGTGACTGGCACAGCCTTCATCTCACCTCCATGGTTGGATGCCAAATGAACTATCACTGAGCACACACTGTATAGTATAGCTTGATGACTGACAGTCAATCAATGAGTGTGCACACTTTACAGTACACGCTCAGTGACAATTCAGTCGACAGCTGGCCATGGAGGTGAGAAGGAGGGACGTGTGCTGGATGCCAGCTCTGTTTTGGGATAGAGAAGTGGCACTACCTGCTGGGTGGGTGTGTGGAGCCACTAGAACACCAAGGAAGGAGTTTTATTAATTATTATTATTACAGGCAACATCTTGGATTGGGGAGGGGTCACTAGACCACCAGGAAGGTCTTTTATTAAATATTATTATTGGCGACATCAGGATCGGAGGGGGGACCATAGCACACTGTTGCAAATTGTCAACTGTCCCGAGGGACATGTTCCATGCCTTAAACCAGCCTTGGCTGGTCTAGTAATGCCAGAAATTTGCCCTCTGGGACCATTTTGAGAATCACAATATAGGGAAGTGGCAGCTTTCATCTGCTGCATGCCTCCTAGTGCCATGCTGCAGCTTGTTTGGTATGGCGCCCTCAGCACATGCAGCTGGCATTTGGCTGGCTGCTTGAGAATAGCTAGGAGTGGATTGTCTGACACAAGGTGCCACTTGCACCATCTATGTTTGATGCAGGTACCTTGTGTTATTTTAAGGACTTTGAGAATTGGGCACCATGTTTCTAGCATTTGAAGTTCACTCTGCATATCCCTGATTCCCTCATTGCTAACCACCCTCCCACAGAGCTTAGTATCCTCTTCAAAGAGAGACAACTTGCCCTAAGCTCCTCTCAATGTCACTGATGAACATATTGAAGAGGACCAGGTGCTGGACAGACCCCTGTGATTCCCGCTCATGACCTCCTCTCTACTGACCGACCCCGTTTACCACAAACCTCTGCTGCCTCTCCCTTAGCCAGTTACCTACCCATCTCACTATGTCCCTAGCCATGCCAGATCCTTGATCTTCTTCACCATGGTACCGAGTCAAAAGCCTTGCTGAAGTCAAAGTGGAGTAAATCCATGGCATGGTCCCCTATCTAATACCCTTGTTACCCAGTCAAAGAAGATCATCAGGTTAGTTTGACAAGACCTACCTGCCACAAACTTGTGCGGTTTATTATCCTGCAGACCACTCCTTTCCAGGTAGTCCATGAGGTCCTCTTTAACCAGTGACTCCATCAGCTTCCCTACAACTGAGGTAAGACTGACAGGTCTGTAATTCCCTGCCTGTTCCTTGTCCCGCCTGCCTTTATGGAACATGACTACTGTGAAGAAGCCAGAAGGTGAAGGAAGGAAACATATTCAATTCAGTGCTTCAGAGTAACTGGTAACTGGTATTTTTCTTTTAAACTTAGATTGTAGGCTTGTAGTGACACTATACTTTCTTTCTGTGTTGTCTTTACTTATAATTGTTTTTGGGCTGTTGAAAATTTAAAAAATAGTGGTGGTGTAATTCTGTGCTGTCTTTAATTGCTGCAAATTTTATTTTGGCTTGTCTGACTGTCCTGTAGCTGGGTGAAGGGTGTTAATTGTCTGGCCTCTGACCTCAGCTACGTGATAACTGGAGGTGGGGCTTAGTCACAGTTAAAGCAGCAAACAGAAGTTCATCTTCTCAGAAGAAGCCAGAAGGTGAAGGAAGGAAACATATTCAATTCAGTGCTTCAGAGTAACTGGTAACTGGTATTTTTCTTTTAAACTTAGATTGTAGGCTTGTAGTGACACTATACTTTCTTTCTGTGTTGTCTTTACTTATAATTGTTTTTGGGCTGTTGAAAATTTAAAAAATAGTGGTGGTGTAATTCTGTGCTGTCTTTAATTGCTGCAAATTTTATCTTGGCTTGTCTGACTGTCCTGTAGCTGGGTGAAGGGTGTTAATTGTCTGGCCTCTGACCTCAGCTACGTGATAACTGGAGGTGGGGCTTAGTCACAGTTAAAGCAGCAAACAGAAGTTCATCTTCTCAGAAGAAGCCAGAAGGTGAAGGAAGGAAACATATTCAATTCAGTGCTTCAGAGTAACTGGTAACTGGTATTTTTCTTTTAAACTTAGATTGTAGGCTTGTAGTGACACTATACTTTCTTTCTGTGTTGTCTTTACTTATAATTGTTTTTGGCTGTTGAAAATTTAAAAAATAGTGGTGGTGTAATTCTGTGCTGTCTTTAATTGCTGCAAATTTTATTTTGGCTTGTCTGACTGTCCTGTAGCTGGGTGAAGGGGTGTTAATTGTCTGGCCTCTGACCTCAGCTACGTGATAACTGGAGGTGGGGCTTAGTCACAGTTAAAGCAGCAAACAGAAGTTCATCTTCTCAGAAGAAGCCAGAAGGTGAAGGAAGGAAACATATTCAATTCAGTGCTTCAGAGTAACTGGTAACTGGTATTTTTCTTTTAAACTTAGATTGTAGGCTTGTAGTGACACTATACTTTCTTTCTGTGTTGTCTTTACTTATAATTGCTTTTGGGCTGTTGAAAATTTAAAAATAGTGGTGGTGTAATTCTGTGCTGTCTTTAATTGCTGCAAATTTTATCTTGGCTTGTCTGACTGTCCTGTAGCTGGGTGAAGGGTGTTAATTGTCTGGCCTCTGACCTCAGCTACGTGATAACTGGAGGTGGGGCTTAGTCACAGTTAAAGCAGCAACAGAAGTTCATCTTCTCAGAAGAAGCCAGAAGGTGAAGGAAGGAACATATTCAATTCAGTGCTTCAGAGTAACTGGTAACTGGTATTTTTCTTTTAAACTTAGATTGTAGGCTTGTAGTGACACTATACTTTCTTTCTGTGTTGTCTTTACTTATAATTGTTTTTGGGCTGTTGAAAATTTAAAAAATAGTGGTGGTGTAATTCTGTGCTGTCTTTAATTGCTGCAAATTTTATTTTGGCTTGTCTGACTGTCCTGTAGCTGGGTGAAGGGTGTTAATTGTCTGGCCTCTGACCTCAGCTACGTGATAACTGGAGGTGGGGCTTAGTCACAGTTAAAGCAGCAAACAGAAGTTCATCTTCTCAGAAGAAGCCAGAAGGTGAAGGAAGGAAACATATTCAATTCAGTGCTTCAGAGTAACTGGTAACTGGTATTTTTCTTTTAAACTTAGATTGTAGGCTTGTAGTGACACTATACTTTCTTTCTGTGTTGTCTTTACTTATAATTGTTTTTGGGCTGTTGAAAATTTAAAAATAGTGGTGGTGTAATTCTGTGCTGTCTTTAATTGCTGCAAATTTTATTTTGGCTTGTCTGACTGTCCTGTAGCTGGGTGAAGGGTGTTAATTGTCTGGCCTCTGACCTCAGCTACGTGATAACTGGAGGTGGGGCTTAGTCACAGTTAAAGCAGCAAACAGAAGTTCATCTTCTCAGAAGAAGCCAGAAGGTGAAGGAAGGAAACATATTCAATTCAGTGTTTCGGAGTAACTGGTAACTGGTATTTTTCTTTTAAACTTAGATTGTAGGCTTGTAGTGACACTATACTTTCTTTCTGTGTTGTCTTTAATTATAATTGTTTTTGGGCTGTTGAAAATTTAAAAAATAGTGGTGGTGTAATTCTGTGCTGTCTTTAATTGCTGCAAATTTTATCTTGGCTTGTCTGACTGTCCTGTAGCTGGGTGAAGGGTGTTAATTGTCTGGCCTCTGACCTCAGCTACGTGATAACTGGAGGTGGGGCTTAGTCACAGTTAAAGCAGCAAACAGAAGTTCATCTTCTCAGAAGAAGCCAGAAGGTGAAGGAAGGAAACATATTCAATTCAGTGCTTCAGAGTAACTGGTAACTGGTATTTTTCTTTTAAACTTAGATTGTAGGCTTGTAGTGACACTATACTTTCTTTCTGTGTTGTCTTTACTTATAATTGTTTTTGGGCTGTTGAAAATTTAAAAAATAGTGGTGGTGTAATTCTGTGCTGTCTTTAATTGCTGCAAATTTTATTTTGGCTTGTCTGACTGTCCTGTAGCTGGGTGAAGGGTGTTAATTGTCTGGCCTCTGACCTCAGCTACGTGATAACTGGAGGTGGGGCTTAGTCACAGTTAAAGCAGCAAACAGAAGTTCATCTTCTCAGAAGAAGCCAGAAGGTGAAGGAAGGAAACATATTCAATTCAGTGCTTCAGAGTAAATGGTAACTGGTATTTTTCTTTTAAACTTAGATTGTAGGCTTGTAGTGACACTATACTTTCTTTCTGTGTTGTCTTTACTTATAATTGTTTTTGGGCTGTTGAAAATTTAAAAAATAGTGGTGGTGTAATTCTGTGCTGTCTTTAATTGCTGCAAATTTTAACTTGGCTTGTCTGACTGTCCTGTAGCTGGGTGAAGGGTGTTAATTGTCTGGCCTCTGACCTCAGCTACGTGATAACTGGAGGTGGGGCTTAGTCACAGTTAAAGCAGCAAACAGAAGTTCATCTTCTCAGAAGAAGCCAGAAGGTGAAGGAAGGAAACATATTCAATTCAGTGCTTCAGAGTAACTGGTAACTGGTATTTTTCTTTTAAACTTAGATTGTAGGCTTGTAGTGACACTATACTTTCTTTCTGTGTTGTCTTTACTTATAATTGTTTTTGGGCTGTTGAAAATTTAAAAAATAGTGGTGGTGTAATACTGTGCTGTCTTTAATTGCTGCAAATTTTATTTTGGCTTGTCTGACTGTCCTGTAGCTGGGTGAAGGGTGTTAATTGTCTGGCCTCTGACCTCAGCTACGTGATAACTGGAGGTGGGGGTTAGTCACAGTTAAAGCAGCAAACAGAAGTTCATCTTCTCAGAAGAAGCCAGAAGGTGAAGGAAGGAAACATATTCAATTCAGTGCTTCAGAGTAACTGGTAACTGGTGTTTTTCTTTTAAACTTAGATTGTAGGCTTGTAGTGACACTATACTTTCTTTCTGTGTTGTCTTTACTTATAATTGTTTTTGGGCTGTTGAAAATTTAAAAAATAGTGGTGGTGTAATTCTGTGCTGTCTTTAATTGCTGCAAATTTTATCTTGGCTTGTCTGACTGTCCTGTAGCTGGGTGAAGGGTGTTAATTGTCTGGCCTCTGACCTCAGCCTACGTGATAACTGGAGGTGGGCTTAGTCACAGTTAAAGCAGCAAACAGAAGTTCATCTTCTCAGAAGTAGCCAGAAGGTGAAGGAAGGAAACATATTCAATTCAGTGCTTCAGAGTAACTGGTACCGGTATTTTCTTTTAACTTAGATTGTAGGCTTGTAGTAGACACTCATACTTTCTTTCTGTGTTGTCTTTACTTATAATTGCTTTTGGGCTGTTGAAAATTTAAAAAATAGTGGTGGTGTAATTCTGTGCTGTCTTTAATTGCTGCAAATTTTATCTTGGCTTGTCTGACTGTCCTGTAGCTGGGTGAAAGGTGTTAATTGTTCTGGCCTCTGACCTCAGCTACGGATAACTGGAGGTGGGGCTTAGTCACAGTTAAAGCAGCAAACAGAAGTTCATCTTCTCACAGTAGCTGTCAGAAGGTGAAGGAAGGAAACATATTCAATTCAGTGCTTCAGAGTAACTGGTAACTGGTATTTTCTTTTAAACTTAGATTGTAGGCTTGTAGTGACACTATACTTTTTCTGTGTTGTCTTTACTTATAATTGTTTTGGGCTGTTGAAAATTTAAAAATAGTGGTGGTGTAATTCTGTGCTGTCTTTAATTGCTGCAAATTTTATTTTGGCTTGTCTGACTGTCCTGTAGCTGGGTGAAGGGGTGTTAATTGTCTGGCCTCTGACACTAGCTACGTAATGATAACTGGAGGTGGGGCTTAGTCACAGTTAAAGCAGCAAACAGAAGTTCATCTTCTCAGAAGAAGCCAGAAGGTGAAGGAAGGAAACATATTCAATTCAGTGCTCAGAGTAACTGGTAACTGGTATTTTTCTTTAAACTTAGATTGTAGGCTTGTAGTGACACTATACTTTCTTTCTGTGTTGTCTTTACTTATAATTGTTTTGGGCTGTTGAAAATTTAAAAATAGTGGTGGTGTAATTCTGTGCTGTCTTTAATTGCTGCAAATTTTTATTTTGGCTTGTCTGACTGTCCTGTAGCTGGGTGAGGGTGTTAAGTGTCTGGCCTCTGACCTCAGCTACGTGATAACTGGAGGTGGGGCTTAGTCACAGTTAAAGCAGCAAACAGAAGTTCATCTTCTCAGAAGAAGCCAGAAGGTGAAGGAAGGAAACATATTCAATTCAGTGCTTCAGAGTAACTGGTAACTGGTATTTTTCTTTTTAAACTTAGATTGTAGGCTTGTAGTGACACTATACTTTCTTTCTGTGTTGTCTTTACTTATAATTGTTTTTGGGCTGTTGAAAATTTAAAAAATAGTGGTGGTGTAATTCTGTGCTGTCTTTAATTGCTGCAAATTTTATTTTGGCTTGTCTGACTGTCCTGTAGCTGGGTGAAGGGTGTTAATTGTCTGGCCTCTGACCTCAGCTACGTGATAACTGGAGGTGGGGCTTAGTCACAGTTAAAGCAGCAAACAGAAGTTCATCTTCTCAGAAGAAGCCAGAAGGTGAAGGAAGGAAACATATTCAATTCAGTGCTTCAGAATAACTTGTAACTGGTATTTTTCTTTTAAACTTAGATTGTAGGTTTGTAGTGACACTATACTTTCTTTCTGTGTTGTCTTTACTTATAATTGTTTTTGGCTGTTGAAAATTTAAAATAGTGGTGGTGTAATTCTGTGCTGTCTTTAATTGCTGCAAATTTTATCTTGGCTTGTCTGACTGTCCTGTAGCTGGGTGAAGGGTGTTAATTGTCGGCCTTGACCTCAGCTACGTGATAACTGGAGGTGGGCTTAGTCACAGTTAAAGCAGCAAAACAGAAGTTCATCTTCTCCAGAAAGAAGCCAGAAGGTGAAGGAAGGAAACATATTCAATTCAGTGCTTCAGAGTAACTGGTAACTTGGTATTTTTCTTTTAAACTTAGATTGTAGGCTTGTAGTGACACTATACTTTCTTTCTGTGTTGTCTTTACTTATAATTGTTTTTGGGCTGTTGAAAATTTAAAAATAGTGGTGGTGTAATTCTGTGCTGTCTTTAATTGCTGCAAATTTTATTTTGGCTTGTCTGACTGTCCTGTGGCTGGGTGAAGGGTGTTAATTGTCTGGCCTCTGACCTCAGCTACGTGATAACTGGAGGTGGGGCTTAGTCACAGTTAAAGCAGCAAACAGAAGTTCATCTTCTCAGAAGAAGCCAGAAGGTGAAGGAAGGAAACATATTCAATTCAGTGCTTCAGAGTAACTGGTAACTGGTATTTTTCTTTTAAACTAAGATTGTAGGCTTGTAGTGACACTATACTTTCTTTCTGTGTTGTCTTTACTTATAATTGTTTTTGGGCTGTTGAAAATTTAAAAAATAGTGGTGGTGTAATTCTGTGCTGTCTTTAATTGCTGCAAATTTTATTTTGGCTTGTCTGACTGTCCTGTAGCTGGGTGAAGGGTGTTAATTGTCTGGCCTCTGACCTCAGCTACGTGATAACTGGAGGTGGGCTTAGTCACAGTTAAAGCAGCAAACAGAAGTTCATCTTCTCAGAAGAAGCCAGAAGGTGAAGGAAGGAAACATATTCAATTCAGTGCTTCAGAGTAACTGGTAACTGGTATTTTTCTTTTAAACTAAGATTGTAGGCTTGTAGTGACACTATACTTTCTTTCTGTGTTGTCTTTACTTATAATTGTTTTTGGGCTGTTGAAAATTTAAAAAATAGTGGTGGTGTAATTCTGTGCTGTCTTTAATTGCTGCAAATTTTATCTTGGCTTGTCTGACTGTCCTGTAGCTGGGTGAAGGGTGTTAATTGTCTGGCCTCTGACCTCAGCTACGTGATAACTGGAGGTGGGCTTAGTCACAGTTAAAGCAGCAAACAGAAGTTAATCTTCTCAGAAGAAGCCAGAAGGTGAAGGAAGGAAACATATTCAATTCAGTGCTTCAGAGTAACTGGTAACTGGTATTTTTCTTTTAAACTTAGATTGTAGGCTTGTAGTGACACTATACTTTCTTTCTGTGTTGTCTTTACTTATAATTGTTTTTGGGCTGTTGAAAATTTAAAAAATAGTGGTGGTGTAATTCTGTGCTGTCTTTAATTGCTGCAAATTTTATTTGGCTTGTCTGACTGTCCTGTAGCTGGGTGAAGGGTGTTAATTGTCTGGCCTCTGACCTCAGCTACGTGATAACTGGAGGTGGGGCTTAGTCACAGTTAAAGCAGCAAACAGAAGTTCATCTTCTAGAAGAAGCCAGAAGGTGAAGGAAGGAAACATATTCAATTCAGTGCTTCAGAGTAACTGGTAACTGGTATTTTTCTTTTAAACTTAGATTGTAGGCTTGTAGTGACACTATACTTTCTTTCTGTGTTGTCTTTACTTATAATTGTTTTTGGGCTGTTGAAAATTTAAAAAATAGTGGTGGTGTAAATCTGTGCTGTCTTTAATTGCTGCAAATTTTATCTTGGCTTGTCTGACTGTCCTGTAGCTGGGTGAAGGGTGTTAATTGTCTGGCCTATGACCTCAGCTACGTGATAACTGAGGTGGGCTTAGTCACAGTTAAAGCAGCAACAGAAGTTCATCTTCTCGAAGAAGCCAGAAGGTGAAGGAAGAAATATATTCAATTCAGTGCTTCAGAGTAATTGGTAATGGTATTTTCTTTTAAACTTAGATTGTAGGCTTGTAGTGACACTATACTTTCTTTTCTGTGTTGTCTTTACTTATAATTGTTTTTGGGCTGTTGGAAAATTTAAAAATAGTGGTGGTGTAATTCTGTGCTGTCTTTAATTGCTGCAAATTTTATTTTGGCTGTCTGACTGTCCTGTAGAAGGTGAAGGGTGTTAATTGTTCGGCCTCTGACCCAGCTACGTGATAACTGGAGGTGGGGCTTAGTCACAGTTAAAGCAGCAAACAGAAGTTCATCTTTCAGAAGAAGTTCAGAAGGTGAAGGAAGGAAACATATTCAATTCAGTGCTTCAGAGTAACTGGTAACTGTATTTTCTTTTTAAACTTAGATTGTAGGCTGGTAGTACAGTATACTTTTTCTGTGTTGTTTTACTTATAATTGTTTTTGGCTGTTGAAAATTTAAAAAATAGTGGTGGTGTAATTCTGTGCTGTCTTTAATTGCTGCAAATTTTATTTTGGCTTGTCTGACTGTCCTGTAGCTGGGTGAAGGGTGTTAATTGTCTGGCCTCTGACCTCAGCTACGTGATAACTGAGAGGTGGGGCTTAGCTCACAGTTAAAGTAGCAAACAGAAGTTCATCTTCTCAGAAGAAGCCAGAAGGTGAAGGAAGGAAACATATTCAATTCAGTGCTTCAGAGTAACTGGTAACTGGTATTTTCTTTTTAAACTTAGATTGTAGGCTTGTATGACACTTATACTTTCTTTTCTGTGTTGTCTTTACTATAATTGTTTTTGGGCTGTTGAAAATTTAAAAATAGTGGTGGTGTAATTCTGTGCTGTCTTTAATTGCTGCAAATTTTATTTTGGCTTGTCTGACTGTCCTGTAGCTGGGGAAGGGTGTTAATTGTCTGGCCTCTGACCTCAGCTACGTGATAACTGGAGGTGGGGCTAGTCACAGTTAAAGCAGCAAACAGAAGTTCATCTTCTCAGAAGAAGCCAGAAGGTGAAGGAAGGAAACATATTCAATTCAGTGCCTAGAGTAACTGGTAACTGGTATTTTTCTTTAAACTTAGATTGTAGGCTTGTA
This sequence comes from Neoceratodus forsteri, assembly GCA_016271365.2. Lineage (NCBI taxonomy): Eukaryota > Metazoa > Chordata > Ceratodontiformes > Ceratodontidae > Neoceratodus > Neoceratodus forsteri. The sequence goes on from CM057451.1 coordinate 513,256,294, forward strand.
GTGACACTATACTTTTTTCTGTGTTGTCTTTACTTATAATTGTTTTTGGGCTGTTGAAAATTTAAAAAATAGTGGTGGTGTAATTTGTGCTGTCTTTAATTGCTGCAAATTTTATTTTGGCTTGTCTGACTGTCCTGTAGCTGGGTGAAGGGTGTTAATTGTCTGGCCTCTTGACCTCAGCTACGTGATAACTGGAGGCTTGGTCTTAGTTAAAGCAGCAAACAGAAGTTCATCTTTCTCAGAAGAAGCCAGAAGGTGAAGGAAGGAAACATATTCAATTCAGTGCTTCAGAGTAACTGGTAACTGGTATTTTTTTTTAAACTTAGATTGTAGGCTTAGTAGACACTATACTTTCTTTTCTGTGTTGTCTTTACTTATAATTGTTTTTGGGCTGTTGGAAAATTTAAAAATAGTGGTGGTGTAATTGTGCTGTCTTTAATTGCTGCAAATTTTATCTTGGCTTGTCTGACTGTCCTGTAGCTGGGTGAAGGGTGTTAATTGTTCTGGCCTCTGACCTCAGCTACTTGATAACTGGAGGTGGGGCTTAGCCGCCAGTTAAAGCAGCAAACAGTTCAGTCTTCTCAGAAGAAGCCAGAAGGTGAAGGAAGGAAACATATTCAATTCAGTGCTTCAGAGTAACTGGTAACTGGTGTTTTTCTTTTAAACTTAGATTGTAGGTTTGTAGTGACACTATACTTTCTTTCTGTGTTAGTCTTTACTTATAATTGTTTTTGGCTGTTGAAAATTTAAAAATAGTGGTGGTGTAATTCTTGTGCTGTCTTTAATTGCTGCAAATTTTATTTTTGGCTTGTCTGACTGTCCTGTAGCTGGTGAAGGGTGTTAATTGTTCGGCTCTGACCTCAGCTACGTGATAACTGAGGTGGGGCTTAGTCAAGTTAAAGCAGGCAAACAGAAGTTCATCTTTCAGAAGAAGCCAGAAGGTGAAGGAAGGAAACAGTTATTCAATTCAGTGCTTCAGAGTAACTGGTAACTGGTATTTTTCTTTTAAACTTAGATTGTAGGCTTGTAGTGACACTATACTTTCTTTCTGTGTTGTCTTTACTTATAATTGTTTTTGGGCTGTTGAAAATTTAAAAAAATAGTGGTGGTGTAATTCTGTGCTGTCTTTAATTGCTGCAAATTTTATCTTGGCTTGTCTGACTGTCCTGTAGCTGGGTGAAGGGTGTTAATTGTCTGGCCTCTGACCTCAGCTACGTGATAACTGGAGGTGGGGCTTAGTCACAGTTAAAGCAGCAAACAGAAGTTCATCTTCTCAGAAGAAGCCAGAAGGTGAAGGAAGGAAACATATTCAATTCAGTGCTTCAGAGTAACTGGTAACTGGTATTTTTTTTTTAAACTTAGATTGTAGGCTTGTAGTGACACTATACTTTCTTTCTGTGTTGTCTGTACTTATAATTGTTTTTGGGCTGTTGAAAATTTAAAAAATAGTGGTGGAAAATCTGTGCTGACTTTAATTGTTGCAAATTTTATCTTGGCTTGTCTGATTGTCCTGTAGCTGGGTGAAGGGTGTTAATTGTCTGGCCTCTGACCTCAGCTACGTGATAACTGGAGGTGGGCTTAGTCACAGTTAAAGCAGCAAACAGAAGTTCATCTTTCAGAAGAAGCCAGAAGGTGAAGGAAGGAAACATATTCAATTCAGTGCTTCAGAGTAACTGGTAACTGGTATTTTTCTTTAAACTTAGATTGTAGGCTTGTAGTGACACTATACTTTCTTTCTGTGTTGTTCTTTACTTATAATTGTTTTTGGGCTGTTGAAAATTTTAAAAATAGTGGTGGTGTAATTCTGTGCTGTCTTTAATTGCTGAAAATTTTATTTTGGCTTGTCTGACTGTCCTGTAGCTGGGTGAAGGGTGTTAATTGTCTGGCCTCTGACCTCAGCTGCTATGTGATAACTGGAGGTGGGGCTTAGTCACAGTTAAAGCAGCAAACAGAAGTTCATCTTCTCAGAAGAAGCCAGAAGGTGAAGGGAAGGAAACATATTCAATTCAGTGCTTCTGAGTAACTGGTAACTGGTATTTTTTAAACTTAGATTGTAGGCTTAGAGGACACATACATTCTCTTTCTGTGTTGTCTTTACTTATAATTGTTTTGGCCTGTTGAAAACTTTAAAAATAGTGGTGGTGTAATTCTGTGCTGTCTTTAATTGCTGCACATTTATCTTGGCTTGTCTGACTGTCCTAGTGCTGGGTGAAGGGTGTTAATTGTCTGGCCTCTGACCTCAGCCACGTTGATAACTGGAGGTGGGGCTTAGTCACAGTTAAAGCAGCAAACAGAAGTTCATCTTCTCAGAAGAAGCCAGAAGGTGAAGGAAGGAAACATATTCAATTCAGTGCTTCAGAGTAACTGGTAACTGGTATTTTCTTTTTAAACTTAGATTGTAGGTTTGTAGTGACACTATACTTTCTTTTCTGTGTTGTCTCTTATTTATAATTGTTTTTGGGCTGTTGAAAATTTAAAAAATAGTGGTGGTGTAATTCTGTGCTGTCTTTAATTGCTGCAAATTTTATCTTGGCTTGTCTGACTGTCCTGTAGCTGGGTGAAGGGTGTTAATTGTCTGGCCTTCTGGACCTCAGCTACGTGGATAACTGGAGGTGGGGCTTAGTCACAGTTAAAGCAGCAAACAGAAGTTCATCTTCTCAGAAGAAGCTAGAAGGTGAAGGAAGGAAACATATTCAATTCAGTGCTTCAGAGTAACTGGTAACTGGTATTTTTCTTTAAACTTAGATTGTAGGCTTGTAGTGACACTATACTTTCTTTCTGTGTTGTTCCTTACTTATAATTGTTTTGGGCTGTTGAAAATTTAAAAATAGTGGTGGTGTAATTCTGTGCTGTCTTTAATTGCTGCAAATTTTATCTTGGCTTGTCTGACTGTCCTGTAGCTGGGTGAAGGTGTGTTGATTGTCTGGCCTCTGACCTCAGCTACGTGATAACTGAGGTGGGGCTTAGTCACAGTTAAAGCAGCAAACAGAAGTTCATCTTCTCAGAAGAAGCCAGAAGGTGAAGGAAGGAAACATATTCAATTCAGTGCTTCAGAGTAACTGGTAACTGGTATTTTCTTTTAAACTTAGATTGTAGGCTTGTAGTGACACTACTTTCTTTCTGTGTTGTTTTTACTTATAATTGTTTTGGGCTGTTGAAAATTTAAAAATAGTGGTGGTGTAATTCTGTGCTGTCTTTTAATTGCTGCAAATTTTGTTTTTGGCTTGTCTGACTGTCCTGTAGCTGGGTGAAGGGTGTTAATTGTTCTGGCCTCTGACCTCAGCTACGGATAACTGAGGTGGGGCTTAGTCAGTTGTTAAAGCAGCAACCAGAAGTTCATCTTTCAGAAGAAGCCAGAAGGTGAAGGAAGGAAATATATTCAATTCAGTGCTTCAGAGTAACTGGTAACTGGTATTTTTCTTTTAAACTTAGATTGTAGGCTTGTAGTGACACTATACTCTCTTTCTGTGTTGTCTTTTACTTATAATTGTTTTTGGGCTGTTGAAATTTTAAAATAGTAGTGGTGTAATTCTGTGCTGTCTTTAATTAAGCTGCAAATTTTATCTTGGCTTGTCTGACTGTCCCAGTAGCTGTAATGAGTGTTAATTGTCTGGCCTCTGGACCCAGCTACGTGATAACTGGAGGTGGGGCTTAGTCACAGTTAAAGCAGCAACAGAAGTTCATCTTCTCAGTAGCTAGCTTGAAGGTGAAGGAAGGAAATATATCAATTCAGTGCTTCAGAGTAACTGGTAACTGGTATTTTCTTTTTAAACTTAGATTGTAGGCTTGTAGTGACACTATACTTTCTTTCTGTGTTGTCTTTACTATAATTGTTTTTGGGTTGTTGAAAATTTAAAAATAGTGGTGGTGTAATTCTGTGCTGTCTTTAATTGCTGCAAAATTTTATTTTGCTTGTCTGACTGTCCTGTAGCTGGGTGAAGGGTGTTAATTGTCTGGCCTCTGACCTCAGCGCTACTGATAACTGGAGGTGGGGCTTAGTCACAGTTAAAGCAGCAAACAGAAGTTCATCTTCAGAAGAAGCCATGAAGGTGAAGGGAAGGAAACATATTCAATTCAGTGCTTAGAGTAACTGGTAACTGGTATTTTTCTTTTAAACTTAGATTGTAGGCTTGTAGTGACACTATACTTTCTTTCTGTGTTGTTTTTACTTATAATTGTTTTTGGCTGTTAAAATTTAAAAAATAGTGGTGGTGTAATTCTGTGCTGTCTTTAATTGCTGTAAATTTTATCTTGGCTTGTCTGACTGTCCTGTAGCTGGGTGAGGGTGTTATGTCTGGCCTCTGACCTCAGCTACGTGATAACTGAGGTGGGGCTTAGTCACAGTTAAAGCAGCAAACAGAAGTTCATCTTCTCAGAAGAAGCCAGAATGTGAAGGAAGGAAACATATCTCAATTCAGTGCTTCAGAGTAACTGGTAACTGGTATTTTCTTTTTAAACTTAGATTGTAGGCTCAGTAAGACACTATACTTTCTTCTGTGTTGTCTTTACTTATAATTGTTTTTGGGCTTTAAGTTGGAAATTTAAAAATAGTGGTGGTGATTCTGCTGTCTTTAATTGCTGCAAATTTTATCTTGGCTTGTCTGACTGTCCTGTAGCTGGGTGAAGGGTGTTAATTGTTCTGGTCTTGACCTCAGCTACGGATAACTTGAGGTGGGGCTTAGTCACAGTTAAAGCAGCAAACAGAAGTTCATCTTCTCAGAAGAAGTTCAGAAGGGTGAAGGAAGAAACATATTCAATTCAGTGCTTCAGAGTAACTGGTAACTGGTATTTTTTCTTTAAACTTAGATTGTAGGCTTGTAGTGACACTATACTTTCTTTTCTGTGTTGTCTTTACTTATAATTGTTTTTGGGCTGTTGAAAATTTAAAAAATAGTGGTGGTGTAATTCTGTGCTGGTCTTTAATTGCTGCAAATTTTATTTTGGTTTGTCTGACTGTCCTGTAGCTGGGTGTGAAGGTGTTAATTGTCTGGCCTCTGACCTCAGCTACGGATATCTGGAGGTGGGCTTAGTCACAGTTAAAGCAGCAAACAGAAGTTCATCTTCTCTCAGAAGAAGCTGTGAAGGTGAAGGAAGGAAACATATTCAATTCAGTGCTTCAGAGTAACTGGTAACTGGTATTTTTCTTTAAACTTAGATTGTAGGCTTAGTAGTGACACTATACTTTCTGTGTTGTCTTTACTTATAATTGTTTTTGGCTGTTGAAAATTTAAAAAATAGTGGTGGTGTACTCTGTGCTGTCTTTAATTGCTGCAAAATTTTATTTTGGCTTGTCTGACTGTCCCAGCTGGGTGAAGGTGTTAATTGTTCAGCTCTGACCTCAGCCACGTGATAACTGGAGGGGCTAGCTCGTTAAAGCAGCAACAGAAGTTCATCTTCTCAGAAGAAGCCAGAAGGTGAAGGAAGGAAACATATTCAATTCAGTGCTTCAGAGTAACTGTGTAACTGGTATTTTTCTTTAAACTTAGATTGTAGGCTTGTAGTGACACTATACTTTTTTTTCTGTGTTGTCTGTACTTATAATTGTTTTTGGCTGTTGAAAATTTAAAAATAGTGGTGGTGTAAATCTGTGCTGACTTTAATTGCTGCAAATTTTATCTTGGCTTGTCTGACTGTCCTGTAGCTGGGTGAAGGTGTTAATTGTCTGGCCTCTGACCTCATGCTACGTGATAACTGGAGGTGGGGCTAGTCACAGTTAAAGGCAGCAAACAGAAGTTCATCTTCCCAGAAGAAGCCAGAAGGTGAAGGAAGGAACATATTCAATTCAGTGCTTCAGAGTAACTGGTAACTGGTATTTTTCTTTAACTTAGATTGTGGCTTGTAGTGACACTATACTTTCTTTTCTGTGTTGTCTTTACTTATAATTGTTTTTGGGCTGTTGAAAATTTAAAAATAGTGGTGGTGTAATTCTGTGCTGTCTTTAATTGCTGAAAATTTTTATTTTGGCTTGTCTGACTGTCCTGTAGCTGATGAAGGTGTTAATTGTCTGGCCTCTGACCTCAGCTATGTGATAACTGAGTGGGGCTTAGTCACAGTTAAAGTAGCAAACAGAAGTTCATCTTCTTCGTAAAGAAGCTAGAAGGTGAATGAAGGAACATATTCAATTCAGTGCTTCTGAGTAACTGGTAACTGGTATTTTCTTTTAAACTTAGATTGTATTCTGTAGTGACACTATACTTTCTTCTGTGTTGTCTTTTACTTATAATTGTTTTTTGGGCTGTTGAAAATTTAAAAATAGTGGTGGTAATTCTGGTGCTGTCTTTAATTGCTGCACCCTATCCCTTGGCTTATCTTGACTGTCCTGTAGCTGGAAGTGAAGGGTGTTAATTGTCTGGCCTCCTGACCCTAGCCTTTGATAACTGGAGGTGGGGTTTAGTCACAGTTAAAGCAGCAAACAGAAGTTCATCTTCTCATTAGAAGCCAGAAGGTGAAGGAAGGAAACATATTCATTCTAGTGCTCAGAGTAACTGGTAACTGGTATTTTTCTTTTAAACTTAGATTGTAGGTTTGTAGTGACACTATACTTTTCTGTGTTGTCTTTACTTATAATTATTTTGGGCTGTTGAAAATTTAAAAATAGTGGTGGTGTAATTCTGTGCTGTCTTTAATTGCTAAACGTTTTATCTGGCTTGTCTGACTGTCCTGTAGCTGGGTGAAGGGTGTTAATTGTCTGGCCTCTGACTCTCAGCTACGTGATAACTGGAGTGTGTGGGCTAGTCATGTTGTTAAAAGCAAAATAGAAGTTCATCTTCGAAGAAGCCAGAAGGTAATAGTATGAAACACATATTCAATTCCAGAGTAACTGGTAACTGGTTTTTTCTTTAAACTTAGATTGTAGGCTTGTAGTGACACTATACTTTCTTTCTCTGTGTTGTCTTACTTATAATTGTTTTTGGCTGTTGAAAATTTAAAAATAGTGGTGGTAATTCTGTGCTGGTCTTTAATTGCTGCAAATTTTATCTTGTGTTTGTCTGACTGTCCCAGCTGGGTGAAGGGTGTTGATTGTCTGGCCCTGACCTCAGCTAATGTGATAACCGGGAGGTGGGGCTATCACAGTTAGCTAGCAAAACAGAAGTTCATCTTTCTTGTAGTTAGCCAGAAGGTACATGGAAATATATTCAATTCAGTGCTTCTGAGTAACTGGTAACTGGTATTTTTCTTTAAACTTAGATTGTAGGCTTGTAGTGACACTATACTTTCTTTCTGTGTTGTCTTTACTTATAATTGTTTTTGGGGCTGTTGAAAATTTAAAAATAGTGGTGGTGTAATTCTGTGCTGTTCTTAATTGTTGCAAATTTTATTTTGGCTTGTCTGACTGTCCTGTAGTTGGTGAAGGTGTTAATTGTCTGGCTCTGACTCAGCTACGTGATAACTGGAGGTGGGGCTAGTCACAAAGAAGCAGCAAAACAGAAGTTCATCTTCTCAGAAGAAGTTTTGTGAAGGTGAAGGAAGGAATATATTCAATCTTAGTGCTTCAGAGTAACTGGTAACTGTGTTTTCTTTTTAAACTCTAGATTGTAGGCTTCAGAAAGTGACACTATACTTTCTTTCTGTGTTGTCTTTACTTATAATTGTTTTTGGGCTGTTGAAAATTTAAAAAATAGTGGTGGTGTAATTCTGTGCTGTCTTTATTGCTGCAAATTTTATCTTGGCTTGTCTGACTGTCCTGTAGCTGGGTGAAGGTGTTAATTGTCTGGCTCTGACCTCAGCTACGTGATAATCTGAGGTGGGGCTTAGTCACAGTTAAAGCAGCAAACAGAAGTTCATCTTCTCAGAAGAAGCCAGAAGGTGCAAGAAGGAAACATATTCAATTCAGTGCTCAGAGTAACTGGTAACTGGTATTTTTCTTTAAACTTAGATTGTAGGCTTTGCAGTGACACTATACTTTCTTTTCTGTGTTGTCTTTACTTATAATTGTTTTTGGGCTGTTGAAAATTTAAAAATAGTGGTGGTGTAATTCTGTGCTGTCTTTTAATTGCTGCAAATTTTATTTTGGCTTGTCTGACTGTCCTGTAGCTGGGGTGAAGGGTGTTAATTGTCTGGCCTCTGACCTCAGCTACGTGATAACTGGAGGTGGGGCTTATCACAGTTAAAGCAGCAAACAGAAGTTCATCTTTTTCCGAAGAAGCCAGAAGGTGAAGGAAGGAAACATATTCAATTCAGTGTTCAGAGTAACTGGTAACTGGTATTTTTCTTTAAACTTAGATTGTAGGCTTGTAGTGACACTATACTTTCTTTCTGTGTTGTTTTTACTTATAATTGTTTTTGGCTGTTGAAATTCAAAAATAGTGGTGGTGTAATTCTGTGTCGTTCTTTAATTGCTGCAAATTTTATCTTGGCTTGTCTGACTGTCCTGTAGCTGTGAAGGGTGTTATGTCTGGCTCTGACCTCAGCTACGTGATAACTGGAGGTGTGGGGCTTAGTCACAGTTAAAGCAGCAAACAGAAGTTCATCTTCAGAAGAAGTTTTGAAGGTGAAGGTATGGAAAACATATTCAATTCAGTGCAAGCTTCAGAGTAACTGGTAACCGCATTTTTCTTTTAAACTTAGATTGTAGGCTTGTAGTGACACTATTCTTCTTCCTGTGTGTTTTACTATAATTGTTTTGGGCTGTTGAAAATTTAAAAAATAGTGGTGGTGTAATTCTGTGCTGTCTTTAATTGCTGCAAATTTTATCTTGGCTTGTCTGACTGTTCCAGCTGGGTGAAGGGTGTTAATTGTCTGGCCTCTGACCTCAGCTACGTGATAACTGGAGGTGGGTGCTTAGCATACAGTAAGTAGCAAACAGAAGTTCATCTTCTCAGAAGAAGCCAGAAGGTGACACGGAAACATATTCAATTCAGTGCTTCAGAGTAACTGGTAACTGTACTTTTTCTTTTAAACTTAGATTGTAGGCTTGTAGTGACACCATACTTTCTTTCTGTGTTGTCTTTACTTATAATTGTTTTTGGGCTGTTGAAAATCAAAAATAGTGGTGGTGTAATTGTGCTTGCCCTTTTAATTGCTGCAAATTTTATTTTGGCTTGTCTGACTGTCCCAGAAGCTGGGTGAAGGGTGTTAATTGTCTGGCCTCTGACCTCAGCTACGTGATAACTGGAGGTGGGTCTTAGTCACAGTTAAAGCAGCAAACAGAAGTTCATCTTTTCTAGAAGAAGCTGTGAAGGTGAAGGAAGAAACATATTCAATTCAGTGCTTCAGAGTAACTGGTAACTGGTATTTTCTTTTAAACTTAGATTGTAGGCTTGTAGTGACACTATAATTTCTTTTTCTGTGTTGTCTTTACTTATAATTGTTTTTGGGCTGTTGAAATTTCAAAAAATAGTGGTGGTGTAATTCTGTGCTGTCTTTAATTGCTGCAAATTTTTATTTTGCTTGTCTGACTGTCCTGTAGCTGGGTTAAGGGTGTTAATTGTCTGGCTCTCTGACCTCAGCCAATGCGGATAACTGGAGGTGGAGCTAGAAGGTGAAGGCGAAGATATTCAATTCAGTTCTTTGAGTAACTGTGCTGGTATTTTTCTTTAAGCTTAGATTGTAGGCTTGTAGGACATATACTTTCTTTCTGTGTTGTTTTCTTGTAATTTTTTTAACTGTTGAAAATTTAAAAAATAGTGGTGGTGTAATTCTGTGCTGTCTTTAATTGCTGCAAATTTTATCTTGGCTTGTCTGGCTGTCCTGTAGCTGGGTGAAGGGTGTTAATTGTTCGCCTCTGACTTCAGCTACGTGATAACTGGGATAGGGCTTAGTCACAAAGGCTGTTAAAGCAGCAAACAGTTCATCTTCCTGTAGCTTTCTCAGAAGGTATGAAGGAAACATATATTCAATCTAGTGCCTTGTATACTGGTAATTGGTATTTTCTTTTAAAACTTAGATTGTAGGTTTGTAGTGACACTATACTTTTCTGTGTTGTCTTTACATATAATTGTTTTTTGGCTGTTGGAAATTTAAAAATAGTGGTGGTGTAATTCTGTGCTGTCTTTAATTGCTGCAAATTTTATCTTGGCTTGTCTGACTGTCCTGTAGCTGCGAAGGGTGTTGATTGTCTGGCCTCTGACCTCAGCTATGTGATAACTGGAGGTTGGGGCTTAGTCACAGTTAAAGCAGCAAACAGAAGTTCATCTTCTCAGAAGCAGGCTGAAGGTGAAGGAAGGAAGCATATTCAATTCAGTGCTTCAGAGTAACTGGTAACTGGTATTTTCTTTTAAACTTAGATTGTAGGCTTGTTGACACTATACTTTCTTTCTGTGTTGTCTTTACTTATAATTGTTTTTGGGCTGTTGAAAATGTAAAAATAGTGGTGGTGTAATTCTGTGCTGTCTTTAATTGCTGCAAATTTTATCTTGGCTTGTCTGACTGTCCTGTAGCTGGGTGAAGGTGTTAATTGTCTGGCCTCTGACCTCAGCTACGTGATAACTGGAGGTGGGGCTTAGTCACAGTTAAAGCAGCAAATAGAAGTTCATCTTCTCAGAAGAAGCCAGAAGGTGAAGGAAGGAAACATATTCAATTCAGTGCTTCAGAGTAACTGGTAACTGGTATTTTTCTTTTAAACTTAGATTGTAGGCTTGTAGTGACACTATACTTTCTTTCTGTGTTGGTCTTTTATAATTGTTTTTGGGCTGTTGAAAATTTAAAAAATAGTGGTGTAATTCTGTGCTGTCTTTTAATTGCTGCAAGTTTTATCTTGGCTTGTCTGACTGTCCTGTAGCTGGGTGAAGGGTGTTAACTTGTCTGGCCTCTGACCTCAGCTTTACGTGATAACTGAGGGGGGCTTAGTCACAGTTAAAGCAGCAAACAGAAGTTCATCTTCTCAGTAGAAGTGTTCAGAAGGTGAAGGAAGGACACATATTCAATTCAGTGCTTCAGAAGTAGCTGGTAACTGGTATTTTCTTTAAACTTAGATTGTAGGCTTGTAGTGACACTATACTTTCTTTCTGTATTGTCTTTACTTATAATTGTTTTGGGCTGTTGGAAAATTTGGTAAAATAGTGGTGGTGTAATTCTGTGCTGTCTTTAATTGCTGCAAATTCTTATCTTGGCTTAGTTCGACTGTCCTGTAGCTGGGTGAAGGGTGTTAATTGTTCGGCCTCTGACCTCAGCTACGTGATAACTGGAGGTGGGCTTAGTCACAGTTAAAGCAGCAAACAGAAGTTCATCTTCTCAGTATAGCTGGGGAAGGTGAAGGAAGAAACATATTCAATTCAGTGCTTCAGAGTAACTGGTAACTGTATTTTTCTTTTAAACTTAGATTGTAGGCTTGTAGTGACACTATACTTTCTTCTGTGTTGTTCTTTACTTATAATTGTTTTGGGCTGTTGAAAATTTAAAAAATAGTGGTGGTGTAATTCTGTGCTGTCTTTAATTGCTGCAAATTTTATTTTGGCTTGTCTGACTGTCCTGTAGCTGTGTGAAGGGTGTTAATTGTCTGGCCTCTGACCCCTCAGCTACGTGATAACTGAGGTGGGGCTTAGTCACAGTTAAAGCAGCAAACAGAAGTTCATCTTCTCGTAAGAAGCTTGAAGGTGAAGGAAGGAAACATATTCACCTTCAGTGCTTCAGAGTAACTGGTAACTGGTATTTTTCTTTTAAACTTAGATTGTAGGCTTGTTGACACTATACTTTTTCTGTGTTGTCTTTACTTATAATTGTTTTTGGGCTGTTGAAAATTTAAAAATAGTGGTGGTGTAATTCTGTGCTGTCTTTAATTGCTGCAAATTTTATCTTGGCTTGTCTGACTGTCCTGTAGCTGGGTGAAGGTGTTAATTGTCTGGCCTCTGACCTCAGCTACGTGATAACTGGATAGGTGGGCTTAGTCACAGTTAAAGCAGCAAACAGAAGTTCATCTTCTCCAGAAGAAGCCAGAAGGTGAAGGAATGAAACATATTCAATCTAGTGCTTCAGAGTAACTGGTAACTGGTATTTTTCTTTTAAACTTAGATTGTAGGCTTGTAGTGACACTATACTTTCTTTTCTGTGTTGTCTTTACTTATAATTGTTTTCTGGCTGTTGTAAACTTTAAAAATAGTGGTGGTGTAATTCTGTGTCTTTAATTGCTGCAAATTTTATTTTGGCTTGTCTGACTGTCCTAGCTGGGTGAAGGGTGTTATTGTCTGGCCTCTGACCTCAGCTACGTGATAACTGGAGGTGGGCTTGAGTCTGCAGTTAAAGCAACAGAGCAGAAGTTCATCTTCTCAGAAGAAACCAGAAGGTGAAGGAAGAAACATATTCAATTCAATTAGCTTCAGAGTAACTTTGTAACTGTGTATTTTTCTTTAAACTTAGATTGTTGGCTTGTAGTGACATTGACTTCTTTCTGTGTTGTCTTTACTTATAATTGTTTTTGGCTGTTGAAAATTTAAAAAATAGTGGTGGTGTAATTCTGTGCTGTCTTTAATTGCTGCAAAATTTTATTTCTTGGCTTGTCTGACTGTCCTGTAGCTGGGTATGGCAAGCATTGTTCATTTCTGACCTCAAAGCTACTTGATAACTGGAGGTGGGCTTAGTCATGGTGTTAAAGCAGAAAACAGAAGTTCATCTTCCTCAGAAGAAGCCAGAAGGTGAAGGAAGGAAACATATTCAATTCAGTGCTTCAGAGTAACTGGTAACTGGTATTTTTCTTTTAAACTTAGATTGTAGGCTTGTAGTGACACTATACTTTCTTTCTGTGTTGTTTCTTTACTTGTACTGTTTTTTGGCTGTTGAAAATTTAAAAAATAGTGGTGGTGTAATTCTGTGCGTCTTTAATTGCTGCAAATTTTATTTTGGCTTGTCTGACTGTCCTGTGCTGGGTGAAGGGTGTTAATTGTCTGGCCTCTGACCTCAGCTGTGTTATAACTGGAGGTGGTGGGTTAGTCACAGTTAAAGCAGCAAACAGAAGTTCATCTTCTCAGAAGAAGCCAGAAGGTGAAGGAAGGAATTATATTAATTCAGTGCTCTGAGTAACTGGTAACTGGTATTTTTCTTTTTAAACTTAGATTGTAGGTTTGTAGACACTATACTTTCTCTTTCTGTGTTGTCTTTGCATATAATTGTTTTGGGCTGTTTAAATTTTAAAAATAGTGGTGGTGTAATTCTGTGCTGTCTTTTAATTGCTGCAAATTTATCTTGGCTTGTCTGACTGTCCTGTAGCTGGGTGAAGGGGCACTGTCTGGCCTCTGACCTCAGCTACGCATAACTGGACAGGGCTTAGTCACAGCACAAGCAGCAAACAGAAGTTCATCTTCTCTAGAAGAAGCCAGAAGGTGAAGGAAACATATTCAATTCAGTGCTTCAGAGTAACTGGTAACTGGTATTTTTCTTTTAAACTTTGATTGTAGGCTTGTAGTGACACTATGCTTTCTTCTGTGTTGTCTTTACTTAGAATTGTTTTGGGCTGTTGAAAATTTAAAAAAATATAGTAGTGGTGTAATTCTGTGCTAATGTTTAATTGCCTGGAAATTTATTTTGGCTTATTTTACTGTCCTGTAGCTGGGTGAAGGTGTTAATTGTTCTGGCCTCTGACCTCAGCTACGTGATAACTGGAGATGGGGCTTAGTCACAGTTAAAGCAGCAAACAAGTTCATCTTCTCCAGAAGCCAAGTGAGGGAAACATATTCAATTCAATGATGCTTCAAATTAACTGGTAACTGGTATTTTTCTTTTTTAAACTTAGATTGTGAGCAGCAGTGACACTACTTTCTTTCTGTGTCTATACTTATAATTGTTTTGGGCTGTTGAAATTTAAAAATAGTGGTGAGGTGTGTAATTCTGTGCTGTCTTTAATTGCTGCAAATTTTATCTTGACGTCTGACTGTCCTGTAGCTGGGTGAAGGGGTGTTAATTGGCTGGCCTCTGACCTCAGCCTACGTGATAACTGGAGGTGGGCTTAGTCACAGTTAAAGCAGCAGAGCAAGTTCATCTTCTCAGAAGAAGCCAGAAGGTGAAGGAAACATATTAATTCAGTGCTTCAGAGTAGCTGGTAACTGGTATTTTTCTTTTAAACTTAGATTGTAGGCTTGTAGTGACACTATACTTTCTTTCTGTGTTGTCTTTACTTATAATTGTTTTTGGGCTGTTGAAAATTTAAAAAATAGTGGTGGTGTAATTCCGTGCTGTCTTTAATTGCTGCAAATTTTATCTTGGCTTGTCTGACTGTCCTGTAGCTGGGTGAAGGGTGTTAATTGTCTGGCCTCTGACCTCAGCTACGTGATAACTGGAGGTTGGCTAGTCACAGTTAAAGCAACAAGCAGAAGTTCATCTTCAGAAGAAGCCAGAAGGTGAAGGAATGAAACATATTCAATTCCAGTGCTTCAGAGTAACTGGTAACTGGTATTTTTTCTTTTAAACTTAGACTGTAGGCTTGTAGTGACAATATACTTTCTTTCTGTGTTGTCTTTACTTATAATTGTTTTTGGGCTGTTGAAAATTTAAAAATAGTGGTGGTGTAATTGTGCTGTCTTTAATTGCTGCAAATTTTATCTTAGCTTGTCTGACTGTCCTGTAGCTGGTGAAGGTGTTAATTGTCTGGCCTCTGACCAGCTATGATAACTGGAGGTGGGGGTTTCAGTCACAGTTAAAGCAGCAAACAGAAGTTCATCTTCTCAGAAGAAGCCAGAAGGTGAAGGAAGGAAACATATTCAATTCTAGTGTCGGTAGTAATTGGTAACTGGTATTTTCTTTTAAACTTAGATTGTAGGTTTGTAGTGACACTATACTTTCTTTCTGTGTTGTCTTTACTTATAATTGTTTTGGGCTGTTGAAAATTTAAAAATAGTGGTGGTGTAATTCTGTGCTGTCTTTAATTGCTGCAAATTTTATCTGGCTTGTCTGATTGTCCTGTAGCTGGGTGAAGGGTGTTAATTGTCTTTGCCTCTGACCTCAGCTACGTGATAACTGGAGGTGGGGCTTAGTCACAGTTAAAGCAGCAAACAGAAGTTCATCTTCTCAGAAGAAGCCAGAAGGTGGGGAAGGAAACATATTCATTCTAGTGCTTCAGAGTAACTGGTAACTGGGTATTTTCTTTTAAACTTAGATTGTAGGCTTGGTGACACTATACTTTCTTTTCTGTGTTGTTTTTACTTATAATTGTTTTGGGCTGTTGAAATTTAAAAATAGTGGTGGTGTAATCTGTGCTGTTTTTAATTGCTGCAAATTTTATCTTGGCTTGTCTGACTGTCCTGTAGCTGGGTGAAGGGTGTTAATTGTCTGGCCTCTGACCTCAGCTACGTGATAACTGGAGGTGGGGCTTAGTCACAGTTAAAGCAGCAAACAGAAGTTCATCTTCTCAGAAGAAGCCAGAAGGTGAAGGAAGGAGCATATTCAATTCAGTGCTTCAGAGTAACTGGTATTTTCTTTTAAACTTAGATTGTGGCTTGGTAGTGACACTATACTTTCTTTCTGTGTTGTCTTTACTTATAATTGTTTTTGGGCGTTGTTGAAAATTTAAAAAATAGTGGTGGTGTAATTCTGTGCTGTCTTTTTGCTGCAAATTTTGTTTTGGCTTGTCTGACTGTCCTGTAGCTGGGTGAAGGGTGTTAATTGTCTGGCCTCTGACCTCAGCTACGTGATAACTGAGGTGGGGCTTAGTCACAGTTAAAGCAGCAAACAGAAGTTCATCTTCTCAGTAAGAGGCTAGAAGGTGAAGGAAGGAAACATATTCAATTCAGTGCTTCAGAGAACTGGTAACTGGTATTTTTCTTTTAAACTTAGATTGTAGGCTTGTAGTGACACTATACTTTCTTTCTGTGTTGTCTTTACTTATAATTGTTTTTGGGCTGTTGAAAATTTAAAAAATAGTGGTGGTGTAATTCTGTGCTGTCTTTAATTGCTGCAAATTTTATTTTGGCTTGTCTGACTGTCCTGTAGCTGGGTGAAGGGTGTTAATTGTCTGGCCTCTGACCTCAGCTACGTGATAACTGGAGGTGGGGCTTAGTCACAGTTAAAGCAGCAAACAGAAGTTCATCTTCTGAAGAAGCCAGAAGGAGGTGGAAGGAAACATGTTAATTCAAGTGCTTTAGTGTAACTGGTAACTGTATTTTTCTTTTAAACTTAGATTGTAGGCTTGTAGTGACACTCATACTTTCTTTCTGTGTTGTCTTATACTTATAATTGTTTTGGGCTGTTGAAAATTTAAAAATAGGTGGTGTAATTCTGTGCTGTCTTTAATTGCTGCAAATTTTATCTTGGCTTGTCTGACTGTCCTTTAGCTGGGTGAAGGGTGATGATTTTCTGGCCTCTGACCTCAGCTACGTGATAACTGGAGGTGGGGCTTAGTCACAGTTAAAGCAGTAAACAGAAGTTCATCTTCTCAGAAGAAGCCGGAAGGAAGGAAGGAAACATATTCAATTCAGTGCTTGTGAGTAGCTGGTAACTGGTATTTTCTTTTAAACTTAGATTGTGGGCTTGTAGTGACACTATACTTTCTTTCTGTGTTGTCTTCTTTATAATTGTTTTTGTGCTGTTGAAAATTTAAAAATAGTGGTGGTGTAATTCTGTACTTGTCTTTAATTGCTGCAAATTTTATTTTGGCTTGTCTGACTGTCCTGTGCTGGGTGAGTGGTGTTAATTGTCTGGCTTCTGACCTCAGCTACGTGATAACTGGAGGTGAGGTAGTCACAGTTAAAGCAGCAAACAGAAGTTCATCTTCTCAGAAGAAGCCAGAAGGTGAAGGAAGGAAACATATTCAATTCAGTGCTTCAGAGTAACTGGTAACTGGTATTTTTCTTTTAAACTTAGATTGTGGGCTTGTAGTGACACTACACTTTCTTTCTGTGTTGTCTTTACTTATAATTGTTTTTGGGCTGTTGAAAATTTAAAAAATAGTGGTGGTGTAATTCTGTGCTGTCTTTAATTGCTGCAAATTTTATTTTGGCTTGTCTGACTGTCCTGTAGCTGGGTGAAGGGTGTTAATTGTCTGGCCTCAGCTACGTGATAACTGGAGCTGGGGCTTAGTCACAGTTAAAGCAGCAAACAGAAGTTCATCTTCTCAGAAGAAGCCAGAAGGTGAAGGAAGGAAACATATTCAATTCAGTGCTTCAGAGTAACTGTTAACTGGTATTTTTCTTTTTAACTTAGATTGTAGGCTTGTGTGACACTATACTTTCTTTCTGTGTTGTCTTTACTAATAATTGTTTTGGGCTGTTGGAAATTTAAAAATAGTGGTGGTGTAATTCTGTGCTGTCTTTAATTGCTGCAAATTTTATCTTGGCTTGTTCTGACTGTCCTGTAGCTGGGTGAAGGGTGTTAATTGTTGCGTCTTCTGACCAGCGCCACGTGATACCGCTGGAGGTGGGGCTTAGTCACAGTTAAAGCAGCAAACAGAAGTTCATCTCTGTATAGCTTCAGAAGGTGAAGGAAGGAAACATATTCAATTCAGTGCTTCAGAGTAACTGGTAACTGGTATTTTTCTTTTAAACTTAGATTGTAGGCTTGTAGTGACACTATACTTCTTTCTGTGTTGTCTTTACTTATAATTGTTTTTGGGCCAGTTGAAAATTTAAAAATAGTGGTGGTGTAATTCTGCTGTCTTTAATTGCTGCAAATTTTATCTTGGCTTGTCTGACTGTCCTGTAGCTGGGTGAAGGGTGTTAATTGTCTGGCCTCTGACCTCAGCTGTACGGATAACTGGAGGTGGGGCTTAGTCACAGTTAAAGCAGCAAACAGAAGTTCATCTTTCTCAGAAGAAGCCAGAAGGTGTAAGGAAGGAACATATTCAATTCAGTGCTTCAGAGTAACTGGTAACTGGTATTTTTCTTTTAAACTTAGATTGTAGGCTTGTAGTGACACTATACTTTCTTTCTGTGTTGTCTTTACTTTATAATTGTTTTGGGCTGTTGAAAATTTAAAAATAGTGGTGGTGTAATTCTGTGCTGTCTTTAATTGCTGCAAATTTTATTTTGGCTTGTCTGACTGTCCTGTAGCTGGGTGAAGGTGTTAATTGTCTGGCCTCTGACCTCAGCTACGTGATAACTGGAGGTGGGGCTGAGTCACAGTTAAAGCAGCAAACAGAAGTTCATCTTCTCAGAAGAAGCCAGAAGGTGAAGGGAAGGAAATATATTCAATTCAGTGCTCAGAGTAACTGGTAACTGGTATTTTCTTTTAAACTTAGATTGTAGGCTTGTAGTGACACTATACTTTCTTTCTGTGTTGTCTTATACTTATAATTGTTTTGGGCTGTTGAAAATTTAAAAATAGTGGTGGTGTAATTCTGTGCTGTCTTTAATTGCTGCAAATTTTATCTTGGCTTGTCTGACTGTCCTGTAGCTGGGTGAAGGGTGTTAATTGTCTGGCCTCTGACCTCAGCTACGTGATAACTGGAGGTGGGGCTTAGTCACAGTTAAAGCAGCAAACAGAAGTTCATCTTCTCAGAAGAAGCCAGAAGGTGAAGGAAGGAAACATATTCAATTCAGTGCTCAGAGTAGCTGGTAACTGGTATTTTCTTTAAACTTAGATTGTAGGCTTGTAGTGACACTATACTTTCTTTCTGTGTTGTCTTTACTTATAATTGTTTTTGGGCTGTTGAAAATTTAAAAATAGTGGTGGTATAATTCTGTGCTGTCTTTAATTGCTGCAAATTTTATTTTGGCTTGTCTGACTGTCCTGTAGCTGGGTGAAGGGTGTTAATTGTCTGGCTCTGACCTCAGCTCACGTGATAACTGGAGGTGGGGCTTAGTCACAGTTAAAAGCAGCAAACAGAGTTCATCTTCTCAGAAGAAGCCAGAAGGTGAAGGAAGGAAACATATTCAATTCAGTGCTTCAGAGTAACTGGTAACTGGTATTTTTCTTTTAAACTTAGATTGTAGGCTTGTAGTGACACTATACTTTCTTTCTGTGTTGTCTTTATTTATAATTGTTTTTGGGCTGTTGAAAATTTAAAAAATAGTGGTGGTGTAATTCTGTGCTGTCTTTAATTGCTGCAAATTTTATTTTGGCTTGTCTGACTGTCCTGTAGCTGGGTGAAGGGTGTTAATTGTCTGGCCTCTGACCTCAGCTACGTGATAACTGGAGGTGGGGCTAGTCACAGTTAAAGCAGCAAACAGAAGTTCATCTTCTCAGAAGAAGCCAGAAGGTGAAGGAAGGAAACATATTCAATTCAGTGCTTCAGTAACTGTAACTGGTATTTTCTTTTAACTTAGATTGTAGGCTTGTAGTGACACTATACTTTCTTTCTGTGTTGTCTTTACTTATAATTGTTTTGGGCTGTTGAAAATTTAAAAAATAGTGGTGGTGTAATTCTGTGCTGTCTTTAATTGCTGCAAATTTTATCTTGGCTTGTCTGACTGTCCTGTAGCTGGGTGAAGGTGTTAATTGTCTGGCCTCTGACCTCAGCTACGTGATAACTGAGGAGGGCTTAGTCACAGTTAAAGCAGCAAACAGAAGTTCATCTTCTCAGAAGAAGCTAGAAGGTGAAGGAAGGAAACATATCTAATTCAGTGCTTCAGAGTAACTGGTAACTGGTATTTTCTTTTAAACTTAGATTGTAGGCTTGTAGTGACACTATACTTTCTTTCTGTGTTGTCTTTACTTATAATTGTTTTGGGCTGTTGAAAATTTAAAAATAGTGGTGGTGTAATTTGTGCTGTCTTTAATGCTGCAAATTTATTTTGGCTTGTCTGACTGTCCTGTAGCTGGGTGAAGGGTGTTAATTGTCTGGCCTCTGACCTCAGCTACGTGATAACTGGAGGGGCTTAGTCACAGTTAAAGCAGCAACAGAAGTTCATCTTCTGCAGAAGAAGCCAGAAGGTGAAGGAAGAAACATATTCAATTCAGTGCTTCAAGAGTAACTGGTAACTGGTATTTTTTTAAACTTAGATTGTAGGTTTGTAGTGACACTATACTTTCTTTTCTGTGTTGTCTTTACTTATAATTGTTTTTGGCTGTTGAAAATTTAAAAATAGTGGTGGTGTAATTCTGTGCTGTCTTTAATTGCTGCAAATTTTATTTTGGCTTGTCTGACTGTCCTGTAGCTGGGTGAAGGGTACATTGTCTGGCCTCTGACCTCAGCTACGTGATAACTGGAGGTGACTTAGTCACAGTTAAAGCAGCAAACAGAAGTTCATCTTCTCAGAAGAAGTCAGCAGTGAAGGAAGGAAATATATTCAATTCAGTTGCTTCGAGTAACTGGTAACTGGTATTTTCTTTTAAACTTAGATTGTAGGCTTGTAGTGGTGTAATTCTGTGCTGTCTTTAATTGCTGCATTTTCGCCTCCCACCCACCCCTTCCCCCAACTCTTAATTATATGCCTGATAAATCGATTGACGAGGAGCTAAACACAGGGTATAGTAAGAGGTGTAGTAGGAGGCATAAGGGGGAGGAAGACCACCCTCAGCACGACATGTGTTTTGACTCATTTATTTATTTATTGGTTTTTCTTAAAAAAATATATCTGAGGATCAGTTACAGGATTTTTAGTACTGTAAATAAATAAAAAGAGAACTAAGAGAGCTTCAGTAGCAGATAAGTAGTGGAATTGCAGTACAACGTGGGAGTGGTGGCAATGCAAAGGGCTGTGGGCAGCCATATTCAGGCAGACTTGACACTGAGGTGCTGCCCTATCTGCATGATCTCGGACTGTGGGATGAGGTAGCCAGACTCAGAGTGAAGTAAACTGTGTCAGGAGTACCATCACCCCTGTCCAGGAACCACCCAGTCCAATGCAGCTGCCCTCAAAGGATGCCGAGAACGAGGAGCACTTGGATGACAGTGGGCTCAGGGAGGGTTAGAGCAGTCAGGCAGAGGCACATCCCAGATCCTATTCCTCTCAAGAACTCTATGCCACACTGCAAATGAGGACAACCAAATAGAGGTACCCAGGGAAGTGGAAGGAAAGGATGTGGAGGTTAGGCAAGGAGGTGACCTCAGTGGGGAAAGCAGTGGACCCAGAGGAGGAGGAAGCTAATCCTGGTGGGGGACTCCATCATAAGAGGGATCCAGCTAGGAACACAGAGTGGGGAGGACAGGGGAGGTGAGGTGCTCACCAGGTGCCACTGCATGGAGGGATGGAAGGAAGATACTGGGATCACTGGGAAGGCAAGACAGGAGGGTGAGCTGGATGTCATTATCCACCTAGGTACTAATGACTTGGGCAAACGGGGAGCCAAAGGAGTTCAGGAAGAGTTTAGGAAACTGGGGAGGGGTCTCGCAAGTAGCGCTACTTCTGTCACTTTCTCAGAAGTACTTACCTGTGAAAGGCAAGGAGAGTATAGGAGTGCATGCACCAGGAACTTTAACTCATGGTTGAAGAACTGGTGCTGTGAGAAGGGTTTGGATTCATTGGTGGCTGGGGACCCATCTGGAGGATGGAGGTTTATTCAAGCCTCGAGCCTGCATCCATCCTGGAGGGAATCCAAGACTCAATGATAAGTTTAAATGCTACATTGACAGCATTTAAACTAGCAAGGGGGTGGCAGGCCAGCAAGGATGGTACCTACTTGCTCACCCCCACAGCTAGTAATGGAACCAGTGAACCAGAGGAGGGCTATCTCTGCAAAGCAGGTGCAAAGATGAGATTAGTGTCAAAAAGGTGGATAAGCAGAAAAGGGCAAAATTCAGCAGAAGGCAGACAGCAAGGAGACCAGGGATAAATGACAACCAAGGAAGAGGCTGGAGAGAACAGTGAAGCAGTCTAGGAGGTCAAATCATGGAAGTCATGTGTGCAAATGCCAGGAGCCTTAGCAACAAGATGGAAGATCTGGAGGCTGTCATGGCACAGTCAGACCTGGACATTGTGGCCATCACTGAAACCTGGTGTATGATAACCATGACTGGGAGATGGCATACTGGCTACAACATATTCAGAAGAGACAGAGCAGGCAGGAAGGGAGGAGGATGGCACTGTATGTGAAAATGACATAGGGCCACATAGATCCAGGAAGAACAAAATGGGGGAGAGATACTGTGGGTTAGGCTGGAAAGGAAAATGGGGCCAGCCATCCGCACAGGTGTCTATAGACCACCAGCCCAGGAGGAAGAAACAGATAGGGAGTTGATGCTAGCCATCCAAAGGATGGCAGACAAGGGTGAGGTAGTACTGGTTGGAGACTTCAATATACCAGACGTGGACTGGAGCATCCCAGCAGCAGCATCAACTAGGAGCAGATTTATCCTGGACTCCTTCAGGGTGCCTTCCTCACAACTGGTCATGGAACCAACTCGGCAGAAGGCAATACTGGACCTTGTGCTCACAAACAGGGACAGTGTGATGGGGTAACAGTGGGGGAGCACCTGGGTAACAGTGACCACCAGTCATTGTGGTTTGAAATCACAGAAAGAGCAGAACCAAACCACACAAAAACACATATCCTGGATTTTAGGGGGGCAGACTTTGGGAAAATGGGGAGATGCTTGAAAGAGGCATTATGGGAATGGGACAGGAATCAGGGATTGAGGAACAGTGGGCAGTATTTAAAATGGGATTATAAGAACAACAGAATTATGCATTACAGGTTAGCAAGAGGAAAAGAAAGAGAGACCATTATGGTTTTCCAAAGAGGTAGCAAAGAAAGTGAAAGCCAAAAAGATTGCATTCAGGCAATACAAAAAGACACAGGCAGAAGGGGATAGGGAGAAGTACCAGGAGAAACAAAGGGAGGCAGGGAAGTCAGTAAGGGAAGCCAAAGCTCAGACAGAAGAACACATTGCAAAAATCAGTGGTTAAAGGGGACAAAACCTTTTACAGGTACATAAGTGAAAAAAGAAGGACAAAGGGAGGGATAGTGAGACTGAAGGGGGAGGATGGGAGCCGCGTGGAGGATGACAACAGTAAAGCTGACATATTGAACAGGTATTTCTGCTCAGTCTTTACTAAGGAAGAGGGGGGTAATGGGTCTGAAGGGAGTACAAGGGGTGAGAATGGTGCAGAAATGGACACAAGTCCCTTTACACGAGAAAGGGTCCTGAAGGAACTGGAAGTAATAAGAGCTGATAAAGCAATGGGGCCAGATGGGGTGCACCCCAGGGTCCTTAAAGAACTAAGAGAGGGGTGGCTGAACCTCTGGCTATCCTGTTCAGCCAATCACTGGAAACAGGGAGGTACCCAAAGACTGGAGAACAGCAGATGTAGTCCCTTTATACAAAAGTGGAACAAAGAGGAAGCAGGGAACTACAGACCAGTCAGCCTCACCTCGGTAGTGGGAAAGATCATGGAAGCACTACTGAAGGAGAGTTGGTGGAACATCTGGTTGTCAATGGACTACAGGACCCAAGGCAGCATGGTTTCACCAGGGGAGGTCATGTCAGACCAACCTCATTGAATTTTTGACTGGGTGACTAGGGAGGTGGATCAGGGAGGGCAGTGGACATGGCCTATCTGGACTTCAGCAAGGCCTTTGACACTGTGCCACATAGAAGACTATTACACAAACTGGGAATATGGGTGTGGGCAGGACAGTAGTGTGGTGGGTAGGTAACTGGCTGGGTGGCAGGACACAGAGGGTGGTGGTAAATGGCTGTCACTCCACAGAGGAAAGAGTAACCAGTGGGGTACCACAGGGATCAGTGCTGGGACCGGTCCTATTCAACATCTTCATCAGTGACATTGCACAGGATCTAGAAGGCAGAATTTCACTGTTCGCTGATGACACAAAGCTCTGTAACAGAGTAGACACACCAGAGGGTGTAGACAGAATGAGAAGGGACCTGCAGAAACTTGAAGAATGGTCAAGGTTTGGCAGTTGAAATTCAATGCAAAGAAGTGCAAGATAATGCATATGGGCACAAAAACCCTGGCACAATATATCAGTTTGGGGTGAGGATATAACATGCACCAAGCAGGAAAGGGATCTTGGGGTTGTCATCTCTGATGACCTCAAGGTAGGGAAACAGTGTGACAAGGCATCAGGTAAAGCAAATAGGATGCTGGGATGTATAGGCAGGGCATCACCAGCAGGAAAGGGAGGTCATAATTCCGCTATACAAGACACTAGTGAGGCCCCACCTGGAGTACAGTGTACAGTTCTGGAGACCATACCTAAGTGGGACATAGACAGGGCAGAGAAGGTTCAGAGGAGGGCAACAAAGATTGTGCATGGGTTGCATCACAAGTCCTATGAAGACAGGTTGAAGGAACTGAACATGTACTCCCTGGAGGAGAGGAGGAGAGAGGGATATGATAGAGACATACAAGCATCTTACAGGGAGGAACAGGGTGCAGGAAAACACTATTTTAAGCGAAAAAGATGTTTCAGGACTAGAGGGCATGGGATGAAGTTGGAGGAGTACGATTCAGAGGAAACATGAGAAAGAATTTCTTCACAGAACGGGTGGTGGACAAGTGGAACACCCTGCCAGAGGAAGTGGTGGGAGCTGAAACAATCACGGGATTTAAGAATGCATGGGATAGACATAAAGGAATTCTAGAGGTCAGGGGTAAGGGGAAATAGACTTCTAGGAAAACAAACGGAACTTACAAGCTCAAATGGGCAGACTAGGTGGGCCATAGGCCCTTATCTGCCGACACTGTCTATGTATCTATGTATCTATGTATCTATGTATCTATGTATCTATGTATGTTCACTACCCTCTAATCCTTCGGTACTAACCCATATGTAATAAGCTACTGAATAGACCTACCAGGAGTTCAGCCTGTTCTTCTGCTAGTTCCCTGAGCACCCTCAGGTGCATCCCATCTGGGCCTGGGACCTTATCTACCTTTAGGGCTGTTAGCTCTTTCCAGACCCTTTCACTTGTAAATATTGGCTGCCTCATCTTCGGGATCCCCTTTGTTGCTGCTTTGTGCCACTCTGGCAAGGGCCACGCCACCCTGCTGAGTGAAGACCGAGCAAAGTAAACATTTAGGATGGCAGCCTTTGCCCTTCCTCCTCTATCACCTAACCCCTTCTGATAGCCTAACAATTCCACCTCCTTTCTTCCTTTGTTCCCTGATATACCAGAATAAATGTTTTTCTCTGCCCTTGGCCTCCTCTGCAACATGCAGCTTCCTGTTTACGTTTGCCTCTCTAACCACCCCCTTCGCTGCTTTATTTCTCAGTACATATTCTCCCCATTCTTCCGAGCCCTGTTTTTCTCTGTAAAGGGCCTTTTTCTTGGCTCTCACTGCATCCCTGACCAGGCTTTGATGAGAACCAGAATGGTCTCTTGAACTTGTTCTTTTTAGTTACCATTTTCATGTATACCCTTTGGTGCCTCAAGAATGGCCCACTTTATTGCTCCCCATCTTCCACTCCTCCTGTGCTGTCAACCCCAACTAATTTTTCCTGGACCAACTCTTCAACCTATTGAAGACTCAAGATTTCTGGAATCAAGAACCTGAGTTCTTGATTGGGGTTTTTACCCCAAGGACCAGTTTGAACCATGGGTTGTGGTCATTTTCCCTACTGGCTCCCGAACTCTCATCACTCATACCTCCTCAGAGCTGGTGAGCACCATATCAAGAATGGCCTCCTGCCTGGTGGGTTCCTTAACTAGTTGTACTAGTAGACAGTCCTGGAATGTGCAAGTAAGGCTTGATGTTTGGCCACCCTGCTCACTGGAACATCCTAGCTGATGTCTGGCAGGTTCAGATCCCCCACTATCACTACTTCCCCCTTTGTCACTCACCTTTCTAGTTCTTCCCAAACTCTCTCTCACTTTCTTGCCCTTGCCCTGGTGGTCTGTAGATCACCCCAAGTGTAGTTTCTTGCCTAAGTCCACCATGTTACATCCACAGTGACTCCTCCCCCTTATTACTTTTTTGTTTATTCTATTTTGCCCTTCACAGCCCAGACATTCTTCTGGGGTGCTCACTGACTAGACCCTCTACTCCCTGACTGAACCCCTCATCTGCAGGACTCCCCCAACAACCCAGGCAGGCCTAGCCCCGAATCACCCCCAGAGCAGACCCATCCTCCCTGGCAGCCTATCTGGAATTAGAGAGGCTTACCTCGGCGCCAGGGCAACCGTGGAGCCTCTGCATTTGACGGGTCGGCAGTGGGACATAGGCCTGACCCTGGAGCCCCCTTCATCTCCGTGGTGCTGTGGCAGGGGATTTTCCATTGGTTTATCACTAGGAGTGCGGCAGTGCAATGACATCAGCGCAGTGATACTGTGGACATCCACAACACTCCTCCCCTCTACTTCAGCTCTAAGTGTAAGTAGTGCCTCCAGCTATCACTGGGGGGCTGCTACTGTGCCGAGGGGGCCCTGGATCCCTTCCCAGAGAAGAGAGTAGTTCTCCAGAAGCTCGATCCTCTCTCCCCTGCCGACCCCAGTGCCTGAGCTCATTCCCGATCTTGGGTCACCAGCATGGCACAAGGTAGGCAACCAGCATCTCAGCCCTCAGCACCACCGGCCGGCCTTCTCCCTTTATTACCCCTAATGCACCCATCTTCCACTACCTCAGTGCCATCCATGACATAAAGAGCTTTGCCTCTACCACTACCTTTCACCTGTCCCTCCTGAACACTGAGTAATCAGGGCAATCAGGTCCCAGTCATTGTTTTCTGGGGCCCAAGTTTCTGTGATGGCCACAAGGTCCATCTTAGTATCTGTGATCATTGAATGGAGCTCACTGATTTTGTTACCTAGGCTCCTGGCATTAAGATAAGTCCGTTCAGTCTGGATTTCTCCTTTTTCACTGGTGCTCTTACCTTTCTGTTTTTTTGGTGGCTTCACACTTTATGTTTTCTCCCATTGTCTCTTTCCTAGCATAATTTAGTCAATATTTCTACCAGCTGTGTTGCTACAAGCCCCCAGATACAGAGGAGTATTAGCTAGGTTTCCTTCCTCCTGCCTATTACCATGGTTCCTTTAGTCCCAGTCTCCCCTGCAGTCAGTTTAACTGCCTGATATAGACATCAAATTTCTGCCCCAGCACACTGGCTCCCTTTTTTGTCAAGTGGAGTCTGCCACCTTTGAACAGCCTCCTGTCCCAGAAGTCCCCCCAGTCCCCATAAAATTGTACCCTATCTCCTGACACCATCCATTAGGCCACCTGTTAAAATTCTCTATCTCCTCTCTTCTTATTCTATTCTCCTTCCCATCCCTGTCCCACACAGGGAGAACCTCAAAAAAGACCAGGGAGGATGAGTGTGCAGTCTGTCCCCTAGTCTGCAAGAGTTCCGCTTCATCATCTCCGCTGACTGGTTCACCAGATCAAGGTACCAAAGGGTACTAGCACCCACAGTTCCCCCTCTCCCTCTCATAGAAACATAGAAACATAGACATTGACGGCAGATAAGGACCGCTAGGCCCATCTAGTCTCCACCATCTTCCCTATCCTGTCTAAATCCCAGATGGCTGATGCACCAGGAAAGCATCTGACCATCCCCCTCCCACCTGATCCCCATTCCACCGCCCTCTCCACCCCACTAATCGCCGAGTCCCTGATCACTAAGACTCTTTTGGTAGACTTGCTCCTGTTCATTCCCTTGGATGCCATCACAATGCCCTGCCCTTTTCCTCCAACTGACTCAGACCCCCCCCAGCTAAGTCGGTTATCTGCGCCTCCTCTAGGGGTACGCAGTGGTTCACCTTCTAGATGGTGTTGGACTGGACAATCTCCCTGCAGCTAATCCTGTCTTCCATCCCCATTCCCCAGCTAAAGCACTCTGTTTTCCTGTGTGTGAAACTCTTAATCTGTTAAGAATGTCTCATGAACAGTAACCCTAGCAATGGAAATACTCTTTTTATTTAGAACTGGTCTTAAGCATGACGTTTAGAGTGTCCGAACTGCATTTTGACACTGTGCTGTTCTGAGCGATTTCCCAGACAACATTGTGGCACCAGTGCAAGGTATTTCAGGTAAGCCCAAAAATTAACACTGAAGTTTATGTGGGCCTACCTTAACCCAAGCTACAGCAT
Source organism: Neoceratodus forsteri (assembly GCA_016271365.2). Lineage (NCBI taxonomy): Eukaryota > Metazoa > Chordata > Ceratodontiformes > Ceratodontidae > Neoceratodus > Neoceratodus forsteri. The sequence goes on from CM057451.1 coordinate 513,284,081, forward strand.
CGTTCCCATTCACACTGCTGTTAACATGGGTTATGTCAACCGTGTTGTTCTATAACCACATTCTAACCTACTTCATTCCAGAGTTAGAACACGATTTTAGAATACAGAGTGTACCATTACTTTTTACTGTGCTACAGTGTAGACAAAGCTTTTAAACCATTTTAACAGAGTTAAAACAGTTTATAGGGTACAGTCTGGCTAGGGCCTTATATGCACTAGGGGATCTAAATGATTTAACTTCTTTTCTGGATGTGGAAGCCCTAGCTGTCATACAGAACTGATGTGGAGGCCCTAAATGTCATACAGAACTTGAATTTAAATGTTCTGCTGAAATTCAAGTCACTGATTGAATTTTGTTTTCTAGAACATCTGTCCTAGCTCCTACAGTCACTATAACTGTTGCTGTGAGACGTGTGATTGGCATGGTGACACAATACAACGTACCTTCTTGAAATCCAGCAGCAGCACTTGGATCTGCCAAGTCCGTCTCTTCAGGGATACATGTCCCACAACAGCAGCAACAGCAGAGGCAGCAGAAGCAGCAGGTGATGGTGGCACAGAAACCGACAAGCACCTACAGGGAAAAGAAATGGGACATAACGTGAGAGGGTGGGGTCCCAGTCATCTTTATAAATGTGCATAACATTACTAGTGCCTTCCAAATATGAAAACTATCTTCTAGCACTGCGTGCCAACATAGTGGCCACTCGCCAAGGATGTCCATGCATCCTGTTCAGCACACTAACTTACAACTACCTATGAATATCATATGAAATTGCTGGACATACCATCTATTCCCTTACTTATAGTTCTCCTGCATGCCAGTTACTATACTGTCTACCAAAGCACTATAGAGTTACTCAATAAACACTATACAGTTTTATATATATATACACACACACACACACACACACACACATACCAACTCATTTTCTTTTCTTAATACTGTAGTGCGTGCACCATTTATCAGCTGGTTGCTGTGCTATTACTTCATTTTATTTTATTTTAAAATGAACGCCTATAGACAATCAATGCCCATTTTCATAGGCAACCGTGGTCATAGTACAAATAAGAAAGAGTCAGTGACATATAAACAACATATACCAACGATAAATATAATGAACAAAAAAATCAATGTCGATTACAAGTAGTTGTAATAATACTGATAACATTTTTTTAAAGCTGCAATAAAAGATTTAGAATTCACTAAAGTCCTGATAGTTAGAGGTAGAGAATTCCAGTAACACTAATTATGTAGTAAAAAGCAGCTTGTCCCACATCTTTAGTGCATTTTGGTAGTTTTAAGTATAAATTATCTGTTGATCTAGTGTTACTATTTGACAAACTTAGTCATTCTACCAATAAGTTTAACTTAGCTGCCATTATGCCATTCACCATCTTCCAAGCCCAGCAACTCAGTTGTTGGTTAATTATTTGTTGCAAAATATACCAGTTCGATACACTGTATAGACAGAAAGTGTGGCAATCCAAGGGTAGCTCAAATGCAAACCTACAGGTGTTTAATAAGTAAGCAATACGCCATGACAGGGTGTGTTAGACACTTTAACACACGGCTAGGAGGCGTAGTGAGGCACAAGGCCACCAGCCAAGTGCGTCCAGCCTCCTAGCTGTGTGTTAAAGTGTCTAACCCACACCCTGGAGTGGCTTATTGTGCTTATGAAATGGCCATCTTAGTGCAACTGCATTTTGTAGATTAAATTTCCAATTTAAAGTAGGAAAAAACATGTATGTTTGTGTCATTTTTAATAAAATAGTTCCTCCACCTAAGTGTCCTGTTTTTTTTTTTTTTTTTGCACTTAAGGAATTTTGTCCTAGAAAGGCTTCTGTACTTTAGGTCTGGTTGTCATGGCAGTATTCACCTCGCCCCCCCCCCCCACATGTTGTGTGGAGACAAGTAAAAGAAAAAAAAAAAAAAAAAAAGAGTAAAATGCGTCTGGTTTGTTTTTTTTATAATTAAAAGTTCAAACTTCAAGAGCAGGCGGGCTGGTAGAGAGAGACACATACAGAGCGAGCAGGTGGGCAGGTACAGGGATAGAGTGAGTGGGCTGGTAGAAAGATCACGGTTCTGTTTTTAAAAAAAAAAAAATAGATGAACGAGCAGGCAAGTTGAGAGAGACATCACGGCTGTACTTTACAAATAAAAATGAGAATTTCAACAGCGAGCAGGCGGGCTAGAAGAGAATTGAGAGGAGCAGGTGGGCTGGTGTACAGATTGTGGCTGTTCGCCCCGAGGAACGAGCATGTGTGCAGTTCATTTCATGCTATATTAAAACACTGGGGCAATCTGAACAGGAGGTCAGAGGTATTTGTTTTATTTGTTACAGCTCGGCTGGCACCACTTATGGCACAAACGAGATGGCTGCTTTTTTCTGTTAAAGTGACTTACCAACTTCCCCCAATGTCATGTTTGCAGATCACCTTCCCTTCATTGAGTGATGCAAAGCTCAGCTGCCCTGAAGTTAAGTATTAAATATATTCAGATGCTTATATTTTTAACATTTTTGTACCACAGTTGTCTCTGCATGTTTTTTTTTCTTTGTTTGAAGTTCGCACATGAGCAGTGCATCCACATGCATGAGTGACATCAGCACAGGGAAGGTGTTCTCACTGCACCTTTCTCACTGCTTGTTCATTCATCTTTCCTGGACCCAGCCTCAGTGAGTGCAGGTCCAAAACTGAAGTGGTAAAAATGTATTTATTTATTGAAAATGTTTCACCAGGAAAAGCACGCTGAGCAACAAGACGCTTGTCTCACGGTGCGACCTGGGGGAAGGGGTTACAGAAGAGGCAGGTATACATACAGCAGTTGAGTTTCACAGTAATGCAATACAGAAAATGTACATGGATTGGAGGTATTACATATGGACTTGTTGCATAGGAGAACAGTACAGAACAATGATCATCAACGACAGGGTATACAATTCATAGGTATAAAGGCAAGGTTAGACATATCATGGGTAAACATATAGTGTGTAGAAGGCACAGTAGGAGCAATGGAGAGCATGCACATCAGGGAAGGGGGAGAACATAACATGGTTACACCATGAGGGAATCCAATAGTTACATAAGTGCCATTAGCACACTATTGTGCCAGGACAGTGTGAGTGCCAGTACCAGACTTGTGCTGCAGTGGGATGCCCAGGTTGCTGGTAGGAGTTGGAGAGCAAGATGGGAGGGTAAGGGAGGCTAGGACTAGTGTGTAATAGGAGCGTGGGGGGGGTAGGTTTAGGTGAGGTGAGAAGGAGTGAGCATGGTAGTGATTGCTGAGGGTAGGGCAGTGGAGGGTATGTTAGATAGGGAAGTGGGGAGACAGGAGAGATGGCGTGACTGTAAGTGCGAGGGGCAGTATATAAGCCAGTCAATTAGGCGATTGCCAGGCCGCTGGTCAGGCTCTGGGGGGAACAGGGGGAGAGGTACCAAAGTGGAGGAGAGTTAGGGGCAGTTGCAATTTGTAGTGAGGAAGTTAGAGAGGGCAGAGGACAAGGAGTATTTGGACAATGAATGGCAGATCTGAGCCGGTAGGCCATTCCAGAGTTTGGGGAAGAGGTAGGAGAAGGCCGATTGGCCAGCGGTGGTCCATCGGTGGGGGATGGATAAAAGCCTTGTGTCGATGGACCAGAGGGCGTGGGTGGGGATAGGTGGGGAAGATAGGGAGGATGCTAGGTAGGGTAGGAGGGAGCCAAGCCAGAAGTTGAATGCGAATTTCACAGTGTGGATTAGGTGCCAGTTGCTCAGGGCTGGCAGGGCCAGAGAACGGTAGAGCATGCAGTGATGCGAGTGGGAGGGGGCATCTAGAGCAAAGCGGCAGAACGCATTAAAGAGGGGTCCAGTCTGGCTAGGGTGGTCTTTGAGGCAGAGCTGTAGACTACGTCACAGTAGTCTAAGGTGAGTAGAATCATTTTCATGATTAAATCACGTCTGACGGGTAGAGAGAGTCAGGAGCGGTTCCTGTATAGGGCCCCAAGTTTTGGGCGCAGTTTTGAAATTATGGCATCTATGTGTGTGGTAAAGGACAGGTGGTGATTGAGCCAGACCCCTAGATACCTAATGGAGGGCACTTCTTCAAGGATGGTGTTGTTTAGGGTAGGGAAGATCAGAGGGTGGGTGAGTTTGGATAGACGCTGTCTGGTACCGAAAGTCATGGAGACGGTTTTCTTGGCATTTAGGGAGAGCTAGTTAGTATTGAACCAGTGCTGGATTTTGCTGAAATCCGTTTGTAGTTTGGAAGCGAGTTCTTCGTGGGTCCGGCCGAAGGTAAAGAGGACCATGGCGTCTGCATACATGTGGATTGCGGAGGAGGAGGAGGAGCATGAATCTGGCAGATCATTTAGAAGGATGGAGAATAGGATGGGACCAAGAACTGAGCCTTTGGGAACGCCGGTGGTGATGGGGGAGGGGGAGATGTGGTCAGCTATTTTAGTGGATTGGGTTCTATTTAGTAGGTAGGCACTGAACCAGTTTGTGGTGGACTCAGCTAACCCCGCCCCTGATAGGCGGGATAGTAGGAGAGAGTGGGATACCGTGTCGAAAGCTTTAGCTAGGTCAATGAAAATAGTGGCCGTGATTAGCCCTTTATCCATCCCAGTGAGGATGGAGTCCATGAGTCTTAGTAGAGAGGAGGTAGTAGAGTGGTGTTTTCTGAAGCCGGACTGAAATGGGGTGAAGAAGTTAGTTTCTGAGAGGAAGTGGGAGAGCTGGGATAGAACTAGGTGTTCTTGGAGTTTGGCGAGGGGGGGGGAGATGGGATGGTAGTTAGTAGTGGAGGAAAGATCACCACCTTTTGGAAGGGGTAGTACAGTAGCACGCTTCCATACAGAGGGGAGTGACTCGGTAGTGAAAGATAGATTTAGTAGGGTGGCTAGGGGCGTAGCAATGGCAGGGACAGAAAGGAAGAGGAGTTTGTTATCCAGACCATCGGGGGATTTGCCTTTGGAGGGGTTCAGGGAGAGTAGGGCATCTAAGGTTTCTGTGGGGGAGATGGGTCTGAAGGAAAGGGTACCTACCTGTTGGCGGGGGGATAGATGACTGGGGGGGCGGATGTGGTTATAGATGCACGGGGGGTGGGCGAGGATGCTGGAGGTAGGGAATCGAGGAGGGTTTGGGCGCAAGTAGTGAAATAGGAATTAAACTCGGAGGCTACCTTCAGGGGGTCAGTGAGGAGAGTACCTTGGATGAGGAGAAGAGGTGGAGGGTTTGCTGTTTGAGGGGTGAAAAGGGAGTTGACTTTCCAGAATTTAGAAGGTTGCCCAAGATTTGCGTTCAGGGTGTTGTTGAAATATTCTGCCTTAGCTAAGCGGATGGCCTTTGTGCATTTGTTGCGGAGCATGCGGTATGTGACAGGTTGCTTGGGAGGGGCGTAGATTTGTAGTTATGCCAGGCCTTGTCACGAGCTTGTTGGCAAGCTATCAACTCAGGGGATATCTAAGGTAGATGAGACCCGGGAACTCTTGCCCGGCGCAGTGGGGTGTGTTTGTCTCAGGCGGTGAGGAAGGTGTTCTGAAAATGTGTAAAGGCCGACTCCATGTTAGAGCAGTCTGTGCTTGGGACCCAGTTTGAGTGAGAGAGATCTTCCAGGAGGGGAGAGAGGTTGAGGGATTTGTATGAGCGTTGGAAAATAAATTTGGGAGGGGATTTAACTCTGTGGACTTTACGGACCAAGTAGATTAGGTGATGGTCACAGATGGAATCGGGAAGGAGGCCCGAGCCGATGACGTGATGTGGGTGGGATGTAAGTGCCCAGTCTAGTAGTGAGTGGTTACCGGACTTGTGGTTGGAGCGGGTGGGTTCCATAATGGTTTGTGTAAGGTTGAGAGCAGTTCTCTCTATTTGAGTTTTGTTAAAAGTGGGAGATAACCAGTTGTGGTTAAAGTCTCCCATGATGTAAAGTTCACCCGACTGGGCATGGGAGGAGAACTGGCACAGTAGGTCAGTGACTATTGTGGTTGGAGTGGCTGGGCAGCAATAAATGCCAGCCATGAAGACAGGTAATGAGGAGGGCAGGGACAGCTTTACCATGAGAAGCTCATAAGCTTTGGGTTCAGCTTTTTTGAGAGAGACAGTGAAATAAAGGGCTGATCTGATGTAGAAGGCCTCCCCTCCACCTCTGGTGGGCCGGTCATGCCTTATGGTAGTAAAACCAGGAATGACAATGGTGTTATCAGGTAGGCTGGCATTTAGCCAGGTCTCAGATAGGATAATTATGTCAGGGGCATGGTGGGTGGCTAGAACCTGAAGCTGATCAAGCTTAGGGGCTAGGCTACGAATATTTAGGTGGAGAAGGCGTAGGCCTTTGGGGAGGTAGCCTGGTTGAGTGTCGGAGGTGGCTTTGGCTGAGGGGTTAGGTATGGGGTGGTCTGGGGCTGGGGTTGGGGTAGGGACGGGGTTAGGGTGAATGTCCCCTGCAGCCAGAAGGAGTAGGGCAATGGTTAGGTGGCAGCATAGGACCCAGAGAGACCGGGATTTTCTTGTGCACTGGCTGGGAGCATTGGTATGGGGTGCAGTGTGGAGGGAGAGAGAACTGGAGTGGGTGAGTGAGACAAGAAGGCAGCCGAAGGAAAAGACTGAGGAGGAGAGTAGTGAGGGGAAATGGGACCAGGAGATGGCTGGGACGGATGAAGAGGATTTAAAGGGAGTATTTGTAGGATGGGTCAGGGTTACTGGTGGTGGGGAGGGTGCAGGGAAACAGCTTAGTGGGGGAATTAGGATGGGAAGAGACAGTAAAATAGGGGAGAGCAGAAGTACAAGGGTTGTTGGTGGGGGTGGTTTACCGGATTTGGGGAGGAGGAGCCCTAGCATAGTGCCTCAGTAGTAGTAGTGTGAGGGGTTTTATACAGCACTGATGACTGAAACCATTTGTTATATTGGCAGCTGAGGTGGATACTTGCTTTTGGGATTGCAGAAGTGGTAATTTCTCCCGATTTTCAATTTTACTCATCTGACTAAGCTCTGTGTCCTAGGTCCATCGCTTCTAGAAACATCACAATCTACATTGCTTGAGTACAGTGTTACAGTTTTAGTAAGTGCTGCAAGTATATCATTATAACAAGTCTGTATAAAAAATAATTTTTTTTAACTGAGAGGAGCTGTAATCTGTAGCGTATTGGGACACAAAAGGACAACTTTTGAACTGGGCAGATCTATACATCGCAGTAAGCCTTTCAGTATTGGTACATAGAGCTCTGTGTTAAATGGATGACTTTTTCAACAGTTCAGAATTGTAATGTGCAGTAAGAGTATTAGCACTGAGCTGCACAGTCCAATCCCAGGAGAACAGTGCAATAAACTGTGTATTTTTGGCAAGTGCTGCTTCCAGTGTGATTGCTTCAGTAAACTGCCTTTGCTATTGCATTTCTGATTGTCACCATTTATTTATTTATTTTATTTAGTTTTTGTTGACTGGGTAAGTGCACTAGACAAATCCTGCCTATTTTCAGGCACGACCCAGGGAAGGGGGAAACAGATGAATACCAACTGACCTTGAGCCAGATTAAGCTGTTGGTGGTATTTTTAGTGAATGAGGGAAATTTAGCCAGGACACCGGGGAAATTCCCCTTCTTCCTGCTTCCTGTGAGCAGGGGGAACCCATTTTCTGGTGGGACCAAGATGGCGGAGGAGGAGGACGTCTGCTTGGTGGGAGAGCTGGCCTCTGCTCCCACTGTTAACGCTAAGGAGGCTGTCACCGCTAATATTGTGGATATGGACTCTGATACCGAGTTTCAGGATGCATCGTTTCTTTGGGAGGATTCAGTTACTTTTGTTGAACACCAAGAGGAGAAGTTGTTTACTTTGTTTAAACCTGACAATGTACAAGAACTTGGTGCTACGAAGGAAGGGTCAGCGCTCACGTCAGTACCAGTGAAGCTTGATATACATTTGACATGCGCTACATTACCCCCTGTCAGCAGCGAGGCTGCTCCTGTAATACCTATGGCTGAATTAGCTTCTTCAGGAGGCTCCAAGGAGCGCGGTGAGTTATTGACATCTAACATGGATATTTTGGGTCTTACTGATGATGTTCTTGTGACGACTACCAAGGGCTCTGCACTCCAAAGCGAAAGTTTACGGCTTTCAGAGCTTCATCCCCTTACCAAACTAACTCCTCTTGTAAAAGTAGCAGGGGTGTTAAATGAGGCTTCCTTACCAGAAAATTGTGTGGAGCTTCAAGCGACTGCAGAGTGTTTACCAGATAGACTCCAGCAGGAAAAACAATGCTTTGACAACAATAACTCAACTTCTGTCAAACTCTTGACTCCAGTATTAGACTCCAAAGGCCCTGAGGGGCGTGGTCACATTCCAGATAATCTCACTCTCATTCCGGGAGTGTCTGACTCTTCAGCTGCTTCTCTGCAGGCTGGCAGTAAAATCGCGAATATTAGTGAGTGCCTACAGCCTGAGAAGTCACTGCCTGATTTAAAAGAAAAAAGCCTCTTTACTCTTAAACAACAAACTTTTCCTTTGGGGTTTTCTTCCACTGCATTCACTCAGAACAAGTCTGCACCTTTAAGCAAATCAGCTGGGTTTGTGTTGAAAAACCCTATTGCTGTGGAAACTCAAGGGCAGCCTAATATTATCTACCAGTCCTCAGCCATCTCCCCAAATTGGGGCGACTGAATTTTCTTTTCTGATAAGACTATATCTAAACAGCCAAAACAAAATATTACACAACCTACTGTAACAGTCTCTTCCTCTATAACTAGTGAAATGACTCAGGTGTCCTGGTCTCCAGACAAAGCTCTTATGGGGGCCGGCTGGATGCAGGCTCCAACAGGCGTTTGGAAGCCTGATCCGGCCTGGGATACAGATTTTTCCCTTTCACAGCACTCCCCTGAGTGGAAACCAGTTACCCAGCAGAAGGTTTTGACTGACAGTGTCCACGTTATAACAGAAGTGGCTGAGACATCACGACCTCCTTCTGCTGTTGAAATTCCTGTGGTACAGGCTTCAGTACCTTCCACTTCAAAATTAGACTTACCTCCCCGGGAGAAGGATTCTTCATCACAGAAGTCCTCCTTACCAAAACCCCCTTTCCAGAAACCTCTTATGTCAGAACTATTTTCCACCTCAAAGAGGGAAGCAGCACCTCGACGGAATGCAGTCCGTATACGTTATAAAGGGGGTTTGGAAAATAGGCCGGACAGATACTATGTGGGGAAAACACTACTAAAAGATTCTCTGCATTTTACTCCACAGGATGTTTTCGCTTTTATTAACATTTCTGGAGAGGACAACTTTGATATCAGTTTTCAGACACCTCATGGTTTGGATTTGTTTTGGGATCGATATAGTCAGGTGAGTTCTCTCCACATGGACCCTTTTTGTTATACCTCTCTCTAAGCCATTAATAAAATTTGTTACAGTTATGTTTAGGAATGAGGGGTCCATGTGGAAGACATCACCTTCTGGTTATCTCAGAAATGTGAGGTATTAAGTAGCCCGGAACCTATTTTAGATTCGAACGCTTTTGGACAGGGGCTGGAAATACAAAATTAAGCTGAGGCAATCTGAATCTGGGGTGGAACACATTCCAATTCCTTTTGTTGGGAAGAGATAGGGGGTTTGTTTTATGGAGGACAGCCCGTGCTTGCTATAAATGTGGGTCTAGGATACATCTTTCAAGTGTTTGTGATCAGCCACGTTATGACAATTATGGGAAGTGGGCATGTAACCATGCAATGTGTTAATAATTCTAGGTGTGATCTCTGTGAAGAGTCTGGCCACGGTTTTCGTGAATGTTCTTGGGCTGCTAAGAACAAGGTGTCTTGCATAAGCCCAGACCTTCTAATTCAGAAGGCCCAGGATGCGGCTGCCCCCGCCCCTCCCCCTTTTTCTTCCTTACCGCTGTTACCATCTCCTTCCCTTAATAAAAAAAAAGAGTCTACTGGTACGGATTCTACCACCTTTATTTCTTCCAAGAAACCTGACAAAGTAGTACAAATACCGGACTCTGGACCGGTGGAGGAAAAAAAACCTTGCATGGGTCCACCTGGCCCTTTAGAATTTCCTCCGGTATGCTACACTGAGGAGGTATCCGAGGTTGCTGGAAAGGAGTCTGGGGTTCCAGTCCCTGGATCACCTTTGCCTAGATGAAGATCAGCTAGGAATTTGCATCCCAAATCTCCCCATTCTGCTCCCATCATAGAAACCAGTAATTCATATGCGGCCCTTTTTACCCCATGGGGGGATACAGAGATGGAATTGGGAGATTCAGACTCTCAAAAATCCTCTTTCTCCACTCTGTCACAAACAGTGGATACTTATAAAGAGAAGAAAAGGAAAAAAAGGAACAAATAGAGGGTCTGACTATATTTTTGTAACTTACAATGAGGTTTTCCTGGGGCTCCTTAAATACTCATAGCTTACTAAATACCGCTAAAAGGCAGGCTCTTTTTCATTATCTACATGATCAACATATATCTGTGTGTTTTTTACAGGAAACATGGATGCACTCTGTAGAACAGTTAACTTCTTTCAAGCGGGATTGGGTTTGGGGACCTTTCTTTTGGTCCTTTGGAATAGATAGAGCAGATGGCATAGGCATTATTTTCACTTCATTTTCTTTCACACTGCATAATTTAATTGACCTTATACCGGGTAGAGTTTTGATATTGGACGGGAAATGGCATGGTACGTGCTATCGTTTAATTAATATTTATAGCCCTCAAACAAAAGCCGGTAGAGTGACCTGTTTCAAAACCATACAACCTTTCCTGGTGATATCTGTTAAGGTACTATGGGGTGGGGATTTTAACTGCACAATTACTGATTCGCCCAAACAGAATAAAAAAACATATTGTGATTCACATGCGTTAGTTAACATTGTTAAATTGGCTGGTCTACTCAACTGCATTTCCTTTTCTTCCCAAGGACCTCAATATTCCTTTAGAAAAGGGAAAAATTTTTCTTTAATAGATTATATGTTGGTTTCCCCTTCTATGTAAATTAACTCTTTTGAAATGATTCCTTGTGAATTCTCGGATCATTCCTTTTATTATGCAAATGCCAGTTACCAGGTTCCTTGAGCATAGGCAGGTTAGATGGAAACTTAATAATTCCATCCTAGACTTACCCCATATACAGTCAGGGTGAAATATATCTTAAAAGCCAGATTGTCAGTGGTCTTCCTTTATTCTGATTTAGGGACTGGTGGCTGGAGACCAAGGCTGATTTACGGATGGTTTAAAAACAAGGGTTAAAAACGAAAAATCATAATTTTTTAAAATACTTGTCTCTTAGACAGCAGCTCCAGAGACTCACTATGATTGCATATACTTCTCAAGGTGACTATTCAGATCAAATTGTTAAGTTGCAGGAAGAAATTAGGGTATTTCAGTACAATAGAGCTAAGACGTTGCAAGCTATCCTCACTAATGGTGTAAAAAAATTCCCCTATGGGGGATCCCTTGGAAGCTTGTAAAACCTTGAGGGATTCCTCTAATATGGACTCATTAAAGAAGCCTGATAAGTCTATGGCTATAACTGTTCCACAGTTAAGGGAATTAATTATAAGTCATTTTCGGTCTTTAGAACCTTCCCTCCAGATTTTGGATAAATCCATGCTTTCATATTTGAGTGTCATTAACGCTCCCTCTGAGTTAACAGAAGCCTCTAAATTATTGGAACCCATTTCTCAAGAGGAAATTTTAAATGTTATACGGAATTTAAAACCAAACATTTCATCAGGAATGGATGGCTTATCCAATAATTTGTATAAAGCCTTTTCTATTGAGCTGGTTCAATGTCTCTTTATTTTATTCCAGTATTTTATTAAGAATACTGTGTTTTTTCCCTCATTTTCTGATGGATTATTAGTTTATTTATTTAAATCGGGGGATAAACATAATATTAAGAATTGGCGGCCTATTACCCTCCTTAATTCAGATTACAAAATCTTTACCAGTATTTTGAATAATCGACTAAAAAACTATGCCAGGTTGGTGATTTCCCCCCCTTCCAATTTAGTGGGATACCAGAAAGAAGGATTCAATCAGCACTAATGATTGTGCGTGATGTCATTGAACACCTCTCTGTATCGGGCATAGTTAATTGTATGGTCGCAGCAGATTTAGAAAAAGCTTTTGATAGAATACATTTACCCTTTTTGTTTTTAACCTTAGAACATTACGGGGTTCCAGCGCAAGTAATTAATTTAATTAAAATGTTATACAAACATAATGCGGTCTTTCCCTTTTTGAAAGGTAGCACGGCTGAAAGTTTTTTTATACATACAGGAGTGCGTCAGGGTTGTCCTCTCAGCCCTCTGCTTTATATATTTTCATTAGATCCACTATTGCAGAAATTAATCACTGTTCAACAATGGACTGGAATTTCAGATAATTTATCCCAGGATTAGCAACTCTTATTACAGGCCTATGCCGATGATTTAATTTTGTATTTTTCTGATCCAACTTCTGTGCATATGTTTTTAGAAGCTTTTGATTACTTTTCAAAAGTGTCTAATGCCAAATTGAATTTGCATAAAACAAAAGGGTTGTTTATTGGAGCAATGGGTCCAGCTGAGGTTATGCAGGAGGGTATCCATATTACACGAACCCCCCTTAAAATTTTGGGTATCCTGTTTGGTCCTCAGAATATGCCGGTTGAAAACTGGGAATCGGCTCTTCAGGTTGTGGAAAATAAGGTAAATAGATGGAAGAAGTGGAAACTTTCAAAACTAAACGCATACATGTGATTAAACAGTTTCTTTTGCCCTGTCTGCAGTACATAGCCATGATTTTCCCGCTCCCAGTTAACTTAGAAACAAGGGTTTATTGTTTATTTTTCAAATGCTTTGGGGTAACTGTTTAAATCCGTAAAGAGATGTTATACCTATTTGAATGTAAAACAGGAGGACTTGGATGGTGGACCCTGTTGTTTTGTACATTCCCTATTTATTATGTGTACAGTTAAGAGTGGTTTAAGCGTAGTAAAAGGGATTGAGGGAAAATGGATTTTTAGATCTCTGGGCAAATATTTTATGAATTGGCATATTTTGGCCCCTAAATTGCACCCTCGTATCCCTATTCCCCCATATTTTCGGCCAGCTGCTAAAAAATTGTACAGATGGGGAATAACAAAAGAGTTAATTTTGAATAATAACATGAAGGGATTTTACCAATTAATAATGGCTAACTTGTACCCTCAAGATCCGTGCTTTAAGAATTGTCCTTCAACCCTCAATTCTAAGGTATTGGCCCAGTTGAATAATTTCAGATTACCTCATATACAATGAGAAACACAGTGGTTGATTGTTTATGGCCGCTTGAATGTTCGGGGTAATGCCAAATATAAGGCAATAGAAGAAAGGAACTGCCCCTATCTGGACTGCATAAATTTGGAGGAGTCAATGGAGCATTTTTTCCTACAGTGTTCTTATTCCAAAGGTTTGTGGACTTATTTGGCAACTTTATGGGGCTTCAAATGGCTTACTCTTCTTTCATATGATGTTTTGATCCTAGGCTGTTATCCTGCAAGCCTTTCTTATTTTCATGAGGGTACATTGTCTTTATTTTTTTGTTGCTTACGGTTTTATTTATGGCAAGCTAGATGCCAATGGGTAATATACCAAAGGAAAATGCCTTATATTTGTTTTAGCATCTTGGTTACAAATGAACTTTCAAAATTTATTCCCAGAATGCACAGAGGTTAGCTGCTACGCTCCTGAAGTGGTGGAAAGGGTTTCTTCATTTTATAAAGTTTAAGTAATGTTTTGTTCCTTTCTAATGAATTTCTTTTGCTTTATAGGATTTATTGCTTATTTTTGTATTTTTCTTCACAGTAGCTTGCATCTATATTGTATGATTAGTTTTTAAGTTTACTGTGTTGCTCTGTTATGTTTGTTATTTCAATAAAAACTCCCCTACTCTTTTCGATAAGCACCATGGGATCTTTAACATCCACCTGAACTACCACCAATCCAGGCAGATGGGACTTCCGTTTAACGTCTCATCCGAAAGACGGCAACATCATTATAGACAGTTTATATTTTTTCCTGTGCTCCTGTGTTTTCTTGGGCTCATTTGGTGTTCTCATGCAAGCGCCATAACACTGATCACCAAAGTATACTTAGATGTGCATGAATAAAGGGACATGGTGCATTGAATTGTTTCTCCAGCTTGCCAGCTCCTCGCTAAGTTTATAAATGAATGCAATAAAATCAGTTATATACTCTACATAGTTATACTTTACATAGTGTACAGTGTATCCCAAAATTAAACAGTTTTTAACATTTTAACATACAGTCTTTATTTATAATTAGGATTATAGCATCATTGTATGTGTTCCGGAGCATCAGCAAAAGAAGAGACTGCAGTTGCCATCCTCTCCCAACACTGTGGTACCAATGTACGGTTTCTATGGTGTTATATTGCAAAGTGTGCTAGTCAGTTCAGCATACTTGGGGAATAATGTCTGAATCAAAATATGGGCTACACAGCAATGAATGTAGGGAGTCTACACAATGCACCATGACATCGGTGAGGCATGGGAGACAATATAGTGCAGCATCTGTTGTATTTGCTGTACACTTTACGCATGTACATCAGAGATCTACTGTAATGGAAAAAATGGGAAAACACAAATGTCTTGACACAGAACAAAGTGATAATGTAGTATGGTGACATAAGTGAGGAAGGGTGGTTTAAATACAGTCTAACACTTGAGTACCTACCACAAGGATATGTCCCTTTTTGTAGTGGACCAATCAAATGGTACTTAGGCTATCTAAACATAAATGCAGTCTCTTTCTCCATGAGAAGGGTATTGGCAGTGTCATTTTTAATCTTGGGGGGTGGGGGCCGATCACAGACTGTACTGTGTAATTTTTGCTCTATTCATAATGCACCTGGAGGTACACATGTAGCGGCAATAAGCCAATGCCAGGATGGTATTACAGATGCTAATGTAGACACTAATGACAGCTGCAGTCTGTATAGTTCCTGAGCGCTTAGAAGTAACACAAAGCTGGTGCAATAATTTGTAGTTTTAAATTTATAACATGCCATAAACAGGTGAACTGGTGACTTCAACACATTTTTCAATCACTGATACCTTTAAAGGGGAAAGTACAAGCAGGCCCCCCCACCCCCAAACACACACATACAAAGGGAAGAAAGCTATAGCACAGACCAGTTGGCACTAGGGCAAAGACAGACCCAAACAGTATAAATAATTTACAGATAATAAAAGTTCTTTGCTACAGCATTTTTCTAAGTGTATGTGTGCAGCTGGGAGGTTAGGAGTGGGTGGGGTACAAGGTGACTGCTTGTAATTTCCACCCTGTGCTCCATCAGAGTGACTGACTGATAAATCAATTGGCGGGAGGTCACTACTAACTAGTACCAGGTGAGGAATTTGGACAAATTGGATTTGGGGGCAGCTCAGAGGTAATGTAAGGAAGTATTTTTTTCACAGAGAGGGTGTGGATGCATGGAACGGCCTTCCGGTGTAGGTTGTGGAGTCAAAAACAGTGGTTGAATTCAAGCATGCATGGGACAGTCATAAGGCAATTCTAGGGGGTGGGGGTAGAAAGAAGTAGGCTGCTGGTTAACTAGGATCTGCAGCTTATCCATTAGGTAGGGGAAATGGGCAGACTGGGTGGGCCAAGCGTTCCTTATCTGCCGTCAAATTCTATGTTTCTATGTTTGTGTGGACAGATTGATGCTGAGAGTAACAGAACACACACTATACCTCGATTTTGCACAGTAAAATGACAGCAATGACGGGAACCAAACCATTGTACTAAGTAGCAAAACACAATATTAACAGTCTGTGTTGCTAAGTCTACTCTCGCTGCTGTACTGGAATAGATCGGCACTACTGCTGTGACTGCCTGAGCTACTGCCCACATCATTCTCATTGCTGTCATAGGGTCAACCCTATGGGGATCTACTATGCAGCGGCTGTCAAATTGTGGCACTATGTCAGTGTCCAAAAGATCACTGTTAGTGCAGGACAACATAATGCTTTCATCATCGGACCCTGAAAATAAACTGTTTGACATTGCCATTGTCATGCTGTATGCTGCGACCAAGAGCTCTGTTAGACAGGACTGCTATGACCAAGAACTAACTTTAATTGCAGAGCACAGATCTCCCTGTGGTGACATTGCAAATGTAATGAGTGTCAAAGGTCACCAAATACAGGCTCCAATACACAAAATGACACTTCCTGGTTTGTGAGGGTGAAAACCTGATTTAATTTGTTAAAATAGGCTATGCATCTATCAAAACACATTGAAAATCAGTTCTATATGCAGTCACCTTGCAATATATGTGTTCATATATCCAAACTTGGTAAATCGCTTTAAGGTTCTGAGTGGGCAGCATCACCTATATCAATGCCCACTGCCCAGTGTTGGACCTTTTTCCTGTGCATCAGACTGAATATCACATCCCTAGCAGCCAATCAGAGCTCCTATTTTATGATGCCCATTTCATAATAATAATACAATTCTTGTTACTGGCAGAGTAATAAATAACTAAACCATAGTCTATTATAGACAGAATATGTGTTTGTATAAGTTTTTTTTATCAGTTGTACGGTTAAACCTGTTCATATCCAGTGTACCAAATCGCAGATTTACAGACTTTACATTTTCTATATGCTGATGGTAACCAAGACAACTATCGAGAATCAGACCTAAGTATTTATATTTGGTGACTTGATCCAAATTAATTCCAACAGATGTTTTTATGGAAATAGCCATTAATGAACTTGTATGTTGTCTAGAATTAAATAACATAACTTTTGTGTTTTTTTTTTTTAGTTCAAGCATAGCTTATTATTAATGAACCAGTGATGTACAGCATGAAAGTCAGACTGTAGTATTATGGATAACTTATTTAAATCATTATTCTGAAAAAAGATTACAGTATCATCCGCGTACAGCAGGATTCTTGAACATTTTATGACACTAAGTAAATCGTTCAGAAAAGGACTACAAAGCAATGGTCCAAGGACTGATCCTTGTGGAACACCTAAACTTGCAGGTAAAAATTTTTTTTTTAAATTTAATAAGCTTTATTGAATTTTCCAGTTATTACATGGCAGAGGACAAAAGGAAAAATACAATTATACACAAAGGTATTGAACAGGGTACTTATCTTCCCTCACAATCCATAACTTGTAGAAGTCTCACAGAAAGTAAAGAAAGGAGAAAACAGAGATCTCCATATTGAGAAAAATTGATATGTGTTATGATAATTGCAGATGTAACACAAATTGATAAACAGCCTCTACCATCTATCTTCCACCCACCCTTCCCAAGCCTCCAAACACCACCCACTCCTCCCTGATACACACCGTCACCTAGGTTGATGAGGAGAGTCTTATAGCCAATTATGAAAAACAAACTATAACAACACCTGTGTCGTGCACAAAAGTAATTAAATTGTTAAAGTATGAAGAGGGTTCCACACTGTATTGTAATAATGAGATGTATCAGACATCTGAGCTATAAGCTTTTCAGCCTGGAGAGCGAAGAGAATTTCTTTTAACCATTCAGCTACGTTTGACCGCAGAACTTAGCCAAAAATGTTGACTTTTACACCGCGTTGCCATGTGGTGTTTCTACATTGTTTTTTTACTGTCTATTCACACTTGGGCTACCTTGGGGGACAGTACTCTAGCGATTACAAGTGAAGCTCAGTGATATTAGGACTGTAATTTTCAGCTCGATTGCGACATGTTAAGCAGCCTAAGCTTTGTTTTACCTTAGCCATTGTGTTAGCCACTCCAGAACATCCTTGCGAGTGCTGAGTCGGGACATTTTGCATTGCTGAATTCAAATCCTGGTCTTCCCGCTGCATTCTAATCAGCCCCTTTGTTTCCTCCTCCAATATAGACCTCGCAATCCTCCCACCCTCCCTGCAGACCACCAGAGCTCCTTCCAGGAGTGGACTACTCAGCAGGTGCCATAAGAGGTAATTACAGTACCTCTAGGCTGCATCTTGGTGAGGGGGGGTTAGCCCGTTGACGCGCTGTGCTCGTTGACTGCCTCCCACCCTGGGTCAGCACTACTTATATAGGTGTTGCCCTATGACCTCACTTCCTCTCGGTAATTTAATTATCTCCCACTTTTCCATTTGCAGGTTATACCTGCTAGCCACTAGAGGGACCCTCTGCCCTCCTCACCCCAGACTCCCTATCAGAATCTCTTCCTGCTTCCTGTAACCTCTCTACCTATCAGAATCCCTTCCTGCTCCCTGTAACCTCTGTACCCATCTAGGCTACCTCTCTCTCTCTACCTGCTTAAGCTACTCCGCTCCCTACTCCCACCCCTGCCTCTGCCACGCTGTACCCTCTCTCTGCCTCTGGCTAGCCCTACTCACTACCCTTGCCCTATTCACCTGTCCCACACCCAACTAGTCACTAACCTTATTTGACCACTAAGAGTCATTACTGCAACCCTGTTTCCTGGCCCAAACCCAGCCAGCTGTTAGTCACCTACAACCTGGATCCCTGCTCCCAGCCTAGTCCTATTCCAACTGCCCTGATAGGGTCTCGAACCTTGTACCCTGTCCTCCAGAGTCTGTGACAGTACCACTACTCCAAAGTGGTATCTACGCTATCTGAGGGGCAACCAGGATACTTGTAACTCACCACCCTTCTACTACCAAGGCACTATGCCAGGGCACCTCTTCCCCAAATCTGGCATAACAGTCCCATCAACAACCCTCGCACTTCTGATCTCCCCCATTCTACTGTCCCTTCCCATTTTAACTCTCCCTTCAAGCAGCTTCCCAGCACTCCCCACAGTCTATCCTGACCCATCCTACATATGCCCCCTTTAAGTCCACATCATCCCTCCCAGCTATCTCCTGGTTACATTTCCCCACACCTCTCTCCTCCTCAATCTACTCCTTGGGCTACCTTCTCTCTCCCACTCCTGCACCCTCTCCCTCCACTCCACACACCCTACTGGTGCCCCCAGCCAGCACACGACAAAATCACGGCCTCTTCGTGTTTTACGCTGCCACCTAACCATTGCCCTACTCCTTCTGGCTGCAGGGGATATACACCCTAACCCCGGCCCAACCATAACCACAGGCCCAGCCCACCCCATACCAAACCCCTCAGCCAAAGTCACCACCAACACTCATCCAGGCTACCTCCCCCGAGGCCTACTCCTTCTCCATCTAAATATCCGTAGCCTCGTCCCCAAGCTCGATCAGCTTCAGGTCCTAGCCGCCCACCACTCCCCCAACATAATCATCCTATCTGAGACCTGGTTCAACTCCAGTCTACCAGATAATATCATTGCTATCCCAGGTTTCACTATTACAAGGCAAGACCGGCCCTCCAGAGGAGGAGGGGTGGCTATATACATCAGATCAGCCCTCCACTTCACAGTGTCTCTTACAAAAGCTGAACCCAAAGCTTACGAGCTTCTTATGGTAAAACTCTCCCCTCCCTCCTCATTACCTATCTTTGTGGCTGGTATTTACTGCTGTCCAGGCACACCAACCACAACAGTCACTGACCTACTGTGCCAACTCTCATCTCTTGCCCAGTCAGGTGAACTATATGTTATGGGCGATTTTAACCACAACTGGCTAGCGCCCACGTTTAACAAAACACTAACTGAGATTACCGCTCTTAACCTTAGCCAAACCATTACGGAACCCACACGCTCAAACAATAAGTCCGGTAATCACTCCCTACTAGACTGGGTGCTTACATTCCACTCACACCACGTCATCAGTTCTGTTCTCCTCCCTGACTCCATTAGTGGCCACCACCTAATCTACTTGGTCAGCAAAATACACAGAGTTAAATCACCTCCCAAATTTATATTCCAACGGTCATACAAATCCCTCAACCTCTCCCCCCTCCTGGAAGATCTATCTCACTCAAACTGGCTCCTGAGCTCAAGCTGCTGTAACATGGATTCAGCCCTTACACACTTTTGCAACACCTTCCTCGCTGCCTGGAACAAACACGCCCCCCTGATCCGGGTGAGAGTCCGTGTGTCTCACCTACCCTGGATATCCCCTGAGCTGACAGCTTGCCAACAAGCCCGGGACAAGGCCTGGCGTAACTACAAAGCCTCCCTCCTCCCAAGCAACCTCGTCACCTACCGCATGCTCCACAACAAGTGCACTAAGGCCATCCGCCTAGCTAAGGCTGAATATTTCAACAAAACCCTAAATGCTAATCTTGGGAGACCTTCAAAATTCTTGAAGGTCATTAACTCCCTTTTCTCCCCCGAAACAGCAAGCCCCCCATCCCTCCTCCTTGGCCAAGGAACTCTCCTCTCTGACCCCCTGAAGGTAGCCTCCGAGTTTAATTCATATTTCACTACCTGTGCTCAGGCTCTCGATTCCCTACCTCCTACTACCACACCAACCCCTTACATCTATTACCACACCGCCCCCTATTCATCTAGCCCCTCACCAGGTGGTACAACCGCTTCCTTCAGACCCATCTCCCCTCCGAAACCCTAGATGCCCTTCACTCCCTGAACCACTCCAAAGGCAAATCCCCAGATGGTCTCGATAACAAACTCCTCTTCCTATCTGCCCCCACCATCGCTACTCCCCTCATCGCCCTACTAAATCTTTCTTTCACTACCGAGTCTCTCCCCTCTGAATGGAAGCATGCCACTGTCCTACCCCTTCCTAAAGGTGTCGACCCTTCCTCCACTACTAACTACCATCCAATCTCCCTCCTCCCAGCCCTCACTAAACTCCAGGAACACCTAGTGCTATCCCAGCTCTTCCACTTTCTCTCCAAAACTAACTTTTTCACCCCATTTCAGTCCGGGTTCCAAAAACACCACTCCACCACCTCCTCCCTACTAAGACTCACAGACTCCATCCTCTCTGTGATGGATAAAGGGCTAATCGCTGCTGCTATTTTCATTGACCTAGCTAAAGCTTTCTACACGGTATCCCATTCTCTCCTTCTATCCCACCTATCAGGGGCAGGGTTAGCATCATCCGCCACAAACTGGTTCAGTGCCTACCTACTAAATAGAACCCAATCCACTAAAATAGCAGACCACACCCCCCCATCACCACCGGTGTCCCCCAAGGCTCAATTCTTGGCCCCATCCTCTTCTCCATCCTTCTAAATGATCTACCAAATTCTTGCTCCTCTACCGCAATCCATATGTATGCAGACGACACGGTCCTCTTTACCTCCAGCCGGACTCATGAAGAACTCACTTCCAAGCTTCAAACGGACTTCAACAAAATCCAACACTGGTTCAATACCAACCAACTCTCCCTATATGCCAAGAAAACTGTCTCTATGTCTTTCGGCACTAGACAGCGTTTATCCAAGCTCACCCCCCTCTGATCTTCCATACCCTAAACAACACCATCCTCTATGTAGTGCCCACCTTCAGGTATCTAAGAGTTTGGCTCGATCGTCACCTCTCCTTTTCCACACACGTGGATGCCATCATCTCTAAACTGCGCCCAAAACTTGGCGCCTTCTACAGGAACCGCACTAGTCTCCCGCTACCTGTCAGATGTGAACTAGTCCTGAAAATGATTCTACCCACTATCGACTACTGTGACGTCGTCTACAGCTCTGCCTCAAAGTCCACCCCAGCCAAACTAGACCCCCTCTTTAACGCATTCTGCCACTTTTCCCTCGACGCCGCCCCCCGCTCACATCACTGCAAGCTCTACCGTTCACTGGCCCTGCCATCCCTGAGCAACCAGCGCTTAATTCATAGTGTCAAATTCACTTCCAATTTTTGGCTCGTCTCCCTCCCACTCTACCTCTTATCCTCCCTGTCTTCCCCTCCTACCCCCTCCCATGTCCTCAGGTCCGCTGACACTAGGCTTTTAGTCATCCCCCACCGAAGGACCACTGCCTGCCAATCAGCCTTCTCTTACCTCTTCCCTAAACTCTGGAATGGCCTGCCACTCTTCAACCAAATGCTCCCTAGCTTCTGCCCTCACTAACTTCCTAGCTCCAAATTGCAACTGTCCCTGACCTCCCCCCTTTGATAGTTTCTCCTCCCCCGTCGCCATTTAGCACCTGACCAGTGACTTGGCCACACCTAATTGTCTGGCTTATCTACTGCCCTATGCACTTACACTATCACTCTTACTCACTCTTCTCTCTCCAAACATCCCCCTTCTCTCCCTTTCTTCCTAACTATGCTACATTCTTCAGCACTACTCACATTTCTACTCCATTGCCCTTTCCTTCCACCTTACCTAATCCTCCCGCCACTCACCAAATGTTTACTAGTCCACCTCCACAACTTCACTCTCCAATTCCACTGCCTATTGGTGTTCCTGCTGCAGCCCTAGTCCTGCTACTGGCACACATGTTCTGTTACTGCACCCTAGTTCTGTTACTCGCACTTATGTACATTTCATGTATTGCCTCATTGTGTACCCATGCAATGTCTACCCTGTCCCTGATGAACAAGCTCTGTACAGCTCTTGCTTGATATGTACCCATGTTATGTATACCTTGTCCTTAATGATGATGTTCTTACTGTTCTCCTTATGTAATCAAGTTCAAATGTAATCCCTCCCAACTGTATGTTATCTGTATTGCTCTGCTGCTATTGTCAACTATTGTATGTATAACTGCCTCCTCTGTAACCCCTCCCCCCAGGTCCCATCGGGAGATGAGCATCTTCTTGCTCAGTGTGCCTTTCCTGGTGAAACATTTTCAATAAATATATAAATAAGGTATGACTTGGTCAAGCCAATGGCACATAATTATTTTCTTAGCACGCAAAGCTATGAAGGCCATATGCTTACACTGATTCCTCAGTAATGTTGTTCCATAATTGCCCAAAATACAAATGTCAGAGGGGTAAATGCATTGGAAAGACCCAAAAAGGGATCTAAATTTAACTTTGATGTGGAGCCAAAAGGGCGAAACTTTTTCACATTCCCATAATATATGCAATAAGGTGCCTGGTTGCGTCCCACATCTGGAGCAAAGGTTAGAAGGAAGCAGGCCCATTCTGTGTAACTTGTATGGGGTATAATATAAATCATGAATTATGAAAAATTGTAGCAAAATGATATCTGTCCCACCTCACATCCTGGTACAGATGTTGCCATATGTTAAGCCAGGGCCTTTTTTCTGAGGAAGGAATATGCAATATATAACCCCACGAGTATAGCAGATGGCAATTAAGTGACTCCAGAGATTCTCCTAGGAGATGATAAAAGCAGCAAATTAAGTGGGATACAGGAGGAGAAGAAGTTACTTGTAGCAAGGGTCCAGTTAGGTATTGATCCCAGGGTCGCATTCTAAAATGGAAGAGGAGCATGTGGGATAATTGATAGCATTTAAAGCAGCAACAAGGGGGTACCTTATATTTAGCACACAATTCTTGTAATGTTAACAGTTTGTAATCCATCAATAGATCAACTACTTTGAGCTGAGGATGAAACAACCAAAAACATTAATTAAGGGGTTTACCATCAATCTTAAAATTAGGGTTCCTAAAGATTGGTTGTGAAGTATCTTTCACCAGGGATATATGGAGCATTGCACTTAACATAGCATGAACCCCAAGAGTAGTCTTGATAGGCATGCAGAGCAAATCTTTGGGAATATTGTTAGGCAGAGCATATAACAGTGTACTAATATTAATTCCATGAAAAGCACATAGGGATCTATCAAGTTGTAGCCACTGCGGGATATTGGCCAAGGATGAATCGGGTGGAGACTCTTTAATCCACTGTAGAATAACCGAACAGGAAATCGAATAATAAAAGAAAATCTGGTAATTGTAGGCCTCCATTGGCTTTACTAAGCTGAAATTTAGCAATAGCTCTCTTAGGTTTTTTACTGCGCCGCAGGTAAGATTTTTGAAAATGAATTGTGAATTTTAACCTGTTTTACATGGTTGGTTAGGTAATCTTTAAACCAAGATGCAACCGAGTTAGAAAAAACAAGTTGTTTTAAACTCTCAATCAGCTTAGAATGTTGTACTAAATCGAAAGCTTTCGCTAAGTCTATGTATAAAGAATCAATGAGATCACCACTGTCCAGGGCCTCATCAATATTATTAGTTAATTCCACTAGAGAAATAATGGTACTGTGATTTTTTTTCTAAAACCGCGTTGTTCTATAGTCTGTAGATTATATTTTTCTAAATGTTCCGTAATCTGATCCTGTATTGTATTACCCTTTCAAGTGCTTTGGACAGTGGGGATAATACAGAAATTGGTCTATAGTTTGAAATTAATAACCTATCACAATTTTTAAATATTGGAGTAACAAAAGCATGTTTCCAAAATGAAGGGACAACACTTGTAAGTCAAAAAAATATAGAATAATTTTGTAGCAGGTACAACTAACTCCTCTAAAGTGATTTTGAAACATTTTAAATCTAATCCATCAGGTCCTACACGCATTTTTATTTTTAATGTCTGTAAATATTTCAAACATGTATTTTCACTGATGATATTAAAGCAAAATTGAGGAACAGTACAGCTGTAGTCTAAGCCACATAAATTGTGGTGGACAGAATTTGTTGATGGCAAAGTAGATGCTAACATTTTAATTTCACTTGTAAAATATTTTAAAGAAATGGGCAACTGTCTCAGGAGCTGCCTAAGAGTGGCGGAGGAGTGCCAGTGAGGTGTAAAGGCACAGTGGGAGATAATAAGGAAGGGCATACTTAAAGCAACAAACTCAGCATGAAGGAAGTAAGCAAAAACAAAAGGAAAATGAGACCATAGGGTTCTCCAAGGGAGCATCAAGGGTGGAAAAATAAAAAAGGGTTGCAGTCAAGAGGTATAAGGAAATGCACAGGGAGGTATACCTAGACAAACAGAAGGAAGCATGAAAGGTGGTAAGGTGAGCAAAGGTGCAGAGAGAGGAAAGGATTCTCAAAGGGGTTGCTATGGGGACGAGACTTTCTTCAGGTACATAAGTGTGAAGAGGAAAACAAGGCAAGGCATGGTAAGGATTAGGACAGAAGGAGCAGACTGTGCAAAAGGAGGCCAAGAAAAAGCTGACATTTCAAACAGGTACTTCTGCTCAGCCTTCAGAGTGGAGGGTATAAGCCACCAGGGAGAAGCAGTGATAGGTTGAGGAGGGGGGTGGACACAGGTCCATTTTCAGAGGAAAGGGGGCTAAAAGGACTTGCAGTTCTGAAGGTGGACAAGGCTATGGGACCAGATGGGAGTGACTCCAGGGTAGTAAAGGGAGATTCTAGCTTCCTCACTGACAGCCTTGTTCAAGAACTCACTAGAAACAGGAGTGGTTCCAGAGAAATGGAAAATGGCTGACGTTGTCCCTCTACATAAAAGTGGGAGCAGGGAGGAGGCTAGCAACTATAGGCTGCACAGTTTCACTTCAGTGGTGGGGAAATTGATGGAGATACTATTCAATCAATCAATCCTTTATTTTTATAGCGCCTTTCAAAAACCAAGGCGCTGTACACTTTAAATACACAGATGTAATAAAAACTGAATAAAATAATAATACAGAATAGTTAAAAACAATCTGGGAAGGCTAATGTAAATAAATATGTTTTTAACATAGATTTAAAACTACCGGTGGTCAGGCATTCTCTTAACCAACGCGGTAGAGAATTCCACAGGGTTGGTGCTGCAATGGAGAAAGCACGAGCACCAGAAGTTTTTAAGCGAACCTTGGGAATCTCTACCAATCTCTCAGCGGCAGATCAGAGAGGACGAGTGGGGAAGTAGGGAATCATAAGATTTCTCAGGTAGTCAGGTCCCTGTTTGTGTAGGGCTTTAAAGGTAAGCAAGCCTACCATATAGGTGATCCGCCACTGAACTGGCAGATAGTGTAGTCTGTGCAGCACAAGCATGATGTGGCTGGTCCTTGAAGTACCAGTCAATAACCTGGCCGCAGCATTCTGCACTAGCTGCAAGCGGTGGATATCAACCCCAGAAAGCCCTCGGTAGAGGACACTGCAGTAGTCAAGACAGGTGGTAATGAAGGTATGGACCAGTGTTGGAAGGTCATATGGCAGAACCAGGTGTTTCACCTGGGCAATATTCCTCAGATGGTAGAATGAGGATTTAACCATGGCCGACACTTGAGATTTCAGGATCAGGCTGTCATCAAAAATAACACCCAGGTTATGCACCCGATCTGAGGTAGTGAGCGGAACACTATCAAGCCATAGGCCCGATGCATGCCCAGCCCCCAAACCCACCACTGGGTGACCCAGATCCACTACCAACACCTCAGACTTATCCGGATTCAGTCTCAGCCAGCTACTGTTCATCCAGTGTTTGATCTTGGAGAGGCAGTTGTTTAGTATGGAAATCGCATCAACTTGTCCAGGTATAAAGAACATATACAGCTGAGTATCATCTGCATAGCAGTAAAAACTCAAGCTGTATCGCCTAATGTTATCTCCCCAGTGGCAGCATAAACACTGTGAACAACATGGGCACCAATATGGAGCCCTGCGGCACCCCGCAGGACAGGGGGAGGGTGTCAGAGGAATAAATTCCGGTGACCACCCTCTGAGACCTGCCCACAAGGAAGGATCAAAACCATTCGAGGACTGTACCTGACAGTCCACAAAGGATCTGCAGGGACTCCAACAGCACACCATGGTCCACAGTGTCAAAAGCTGCTGAGAGATCAAGAAGGACCAAGATGGTATGAGCCTTTCGATCTATTGTCATTAGGAGATCATTTAATACCCAGACAGGGGCAGTCTCCATACTGTGTCTCTTCCTAAATCCAGACTGGACAGCTTCACAGACATTGTGGGTCACAAGGTGATAGTCCACTTGCAACGCAACCACCTTCTCAATAACCTTTCCCACAAAGGGCAGGTTAGAGACAGGCTGGTAGTTAGCTGGGCAGTCGGGATCAAAAGGAGGGCTTTTTAAGGAGTAGTCATATGACTGCCTCCTTTAGGGGATCAGGAAAGACCCCCCCTCTCCAAAGATCTCCAGACAATTTCAGCTAGGATTGGGCAGATCATATCTACACACCCCAATAAAAGGGGGGTAGGGCCAGGATCCAAACTACAACTGGTTGGGCTCAAAGCCTGGACAATCTTCACAATGTCCATGAATTCCAGCTGGCTGAAATCCAGACAGATAGACCAGGTGCTCACCACCTCCCATCGACTTCCGCAACCCCTCTTAAGGAGAGTTGGGCTGATTCCAGACCTGATGCTGTCAACCTTATCTGTTTAGAATTGAGCTAGCTCCTCACACTTAGCCTGAGAAAAAGCTCTTCCGGACTAGAGACAGACTGGATTGCACAATCTGTCAACAGTTCAGAAAAGCTGAGCTGGTCGATTCTGCACCGCAGAAATCTCCCTGGACAGGAACTATGCCTTCTTACAGGTGATTTCTGATTGATAGCCCTTATAATGTTCCATCAATCTAAGCCTGTCAGCATCCAGGCCAGACTTCTGCCATGCTCTCTCCATCCTTCGACCAACTCACCTCAACTCCTTCAAGGAACTATCATACCAAGGGGACCTTGGGCGAACAGTGAGTGGTCGAACACAAAGAGGAGCAATCAAGTCCAAGGCATCTCCCATTTCCTTATTATAGGCCAGTACTAGATCCCCTAGACTCGTGCTTTCACCCAGCAATCCTGATAGGTCAAGAACTGCTGATAGACCATCTGGGGTAACTCCCCTTAAAGGGCAGTACCGGAACATCTTTAAACGGGCAGGTCCATTTGGGGGAGCCCTGAAACTGAACCCTATGGTGTGATAGTCAGACCAACTGATTGGTTCCACCCCCAAGTCTGAGATCTCCATACCCAGGAGGAACAATAGAACCAGTGAGTGACCTCCTATATGGGTAGTGGAGGTAACCACCTGCGTAAGGCCCAGCATTGTCATTAGCTGGAGGAGATTTTGACCAAACTGTAGGAGTTCATCGTCAACCCAGGCTTTAAAGTCCCCTAGAATTATCCATCTGGGAGACTCCAATACCATCTCAACGATAAAGTCTGCTGTCTCCTGCAGGAATTCTCCACCATCACCTGGTGGACAGTAGATGAGGAGTATCCTGCAACCTACACCCTCTCCCATGATACACTCAAAGGATCTGGTGGACCCCACTGGAACATCCACAAGGCCCAGTTCGGTCCTAAAAAGATGGCTACAGCCCCGCTCCTATGATCCAACCTCGGGTGGTGGATCACCGAGAACCCAGCTGGAACTGCAGAAGCCAATACAGGGCCTGCATTTTCATCCAGCCAGGTCTTGGTGATACATGCCAGATCCACTGTTTCAACAAGTCCAGCTATAATAGCCATCTTGTTTCTAATGGATCTGGCATTACATAACACTGCCTGAGTTGGATGGGATTCTGAGAAAGACCTCGACTCCTGCCCAGCATCTGCTGAGCCCTTGGCTATGGGGACAAGACAGGGATTATCCCTGTCTTGACACCATTTCTCCCAAGGGCGTCTCCTGGTCCCTGCCACCTCAATTCGCCCCCCTTTCAATTCCCCCACCAGACCCAGTTCTCCCCCTTCTCCTACACCTCCTGGCAATCCCTAAAGCTTGACAGCACTTGTAGGTCTCAGTTGGTAAGTAAGGGCAGTCAATAGGACGCACTTCCCTGAGTCTGGTGCGGGAATACTGCCTGACCATCTTTAAGCCTTCCCAGCACATTTCTAACACTAGCAGCAAAGCAAACCATAAAATAACATACGCTTATATAGACAACCCACTAACTCCAGAACCCACAATAACGTCTACCCTCCCTAAATAATAACCACAACTATTCAAATTAAACACCTAGATAAAACAAGGACAAAAATAACAATAAGCTCCACTAACACAGTCAGCAATCACTCTTACCCATTTTAAATGTATCCTTAAATGCCCCAAACAACATAAACACCCCACCCCAAATACTAAACCGTAAAATAACTTAACCAAAACAGCAATAGCAAGTGAATTAATGTCTTGCATAGACTCTCCAACTATAATTTAAGAATTTAATAATGTCCAAAAAATAATGATTTTTGCAAGAAAGGATGACAGAATATCTTGAATCCAATGGGCTGCAAGACCAAAGACAATACAGATTCATAGAGGTAGAGGTGGGTCATGCCAAATTAATCTGACTTCACTGACTGGGTGGCCAGGGAAATCGATCAGGGGAGAGCAGTGTATCTTCTATTTAGACTTTAGCAAGGCTTTTGACACAATGCTGCAGCGAAGGCTGATTAGGAAGTTGACCAACCTAGGGGTGGGATCCTTAGTGATAAATTAGGTTAGAAACTGATTAAAGGATATGAAACAGATGGTGGTAGTTAATGACACTCATTTTAAACAGGAGAGTGTAACACTCTCAGATATCTTTACAGAGGACACTGCAGAAGAGCTGGAAGGGAAGGTATCCCTTTTGTAAATTATATCAAAATCAGCAACAGGCTGGACACTCAGGAAGGAGTGGAAAAATGTGCTGGGATTTTGGGAAACTTGAGGAATAGTCAGAAATATGGCAGTTGGGGTTAAATGTAAAAAAGTGCAATATAATGTACCTAGGACATAGAAACCCTGGTGCTAGGTATTGGCTAGGGGGAGTACTAACAGACACTAAAACAAGAAAGGGTAATCATGGTTGTATCTGAGGACCACAAGGTGGCAGGCCAATGTGACAAGCACTGGGTAAGGTTACTGGAATGCTGGGTTGCATAGGGAGGGACATCTCCAGCAGGACAAGGGAGGTGGTTTTGCCATTACTGTATATCATTTGCTTGTGCGGCCATGTTTAGAGCATTTTGTTCAAGATTTTGGATACCGCACCTCAGAAAGGACATAGACAGAGTAGAGGCAGTCCACAGGAGATCAACTAAAATGGTGTATGGCTTGCATGAAAAACCCTATAAAGAGAGATTATGGGATCTTAACACATACACTGTGGAACAAAGGAAAGAGGGGGCTATGACAGAGACATACATGTACCTTAAAGGTTTAAAAGGGTAGAGGTGGGGAGTTTCTTTCAAGTAAGAATAAGTACTAGGACCAGAGGACATGCAATGAAGCTAGAGGGGGGAATATTGTTTCACTGAGAGGGTAGTGGATGCCTGGAATAGACTGCCAGTGGAACTGGTGGAAGCTAAAATAGTGGAAGGCTTCAAGCATGCATGGGATAAACTTAAGGGTATATTAGGATGCAGAGAGGTGGGAGGGTCAATGGAGATCAGATAGGGTCTGTGGAAACAGAGTAGGTAGGGACTATCTGGGCAGAC
The DNA here is from genome assembly GCA_016271365.2 of Neoceratodus forsteri. Taxonomy (NCBI): domain Eukaryota; kingdom Metazoa; phylum Chordata; order Ceratodontiformes; family Ceratodontidae; genus Neoceratodus; species Neoceratodus forsteri. The sequence goes on from CM057451.1 coordinate 513,314,258, forward strand.
TAGGTGGGCTAAGCACAAGGCAAGATTAAGGCAACCTGGGGCTCTAGGCCCAAGAGAAATCTGGGGCCCCCCAGCCGCAACCATGCCCCTTCGCCTTCGCCATGACTGCACCCCATTGCCACTGCACAGCAGTTACTGAAACGTGAAAAAATATTTTCTTACTGTCCCAAAAAAGTAGCTTAAAACCTAAATAACCTAAGTAAAATGCTTCAAAATGAATGAAGCTAATAATATCAGTATGAAAAAAAATAACATTAGTCTGAGTTTTGATCATTTAGAGAAAAATCAGTACTAAGTGACCTGGTAAAAATAATTTTGGGGTGTGAAATATCATGACTTGCACGTCTTAAGTGCCCCAACACACACACACACACACACACACACACACACAGTCTGGGTGTCATTATTTCTGTCCTGTCAGATAGTATGAAACAGAAGGTGGGAGTTTTTTTGGGTAGGGTAGGGACTCATCTCTGAAAGAGGGTAGGGCCTGGGTGGTATAGGAGTTAAGTTGGTGGTTTACTAGAGGAGTCGTGAACTATAGAGATTATATTGCAAAGTGAGTGACTGTTGGAAGAAATCTTTCCCAGGATCAAACTTTTCTGTTATTGATAAGTAAGCCAAAATTGATAAATGGCACAAGATTTACTGATGGAATCCTGGAAATACATTCATTTATTCAGCATGAAAATGGAGCTATGCCAAGGTTACAATTTCAAAAGGAGTGAGATGAGGGAATAAGAAAGAGTAAGATTTTTAACTGTACCATGGAAATGCATTGTAGATCTCTGGATTTTAAGAGTGAGATTAAATATAAAGCGTAGAACACTGAATTGTACTGTTAATCTTTTATATTTAGGAGTAAGACTTGACTCTCAATGAGTGAGTCTCACAGGACTGTGATGATTAAACATTTAATAATATTGACGTTGAGACAGAATTACCAGTATACACAATTGCATAGTGATTTATAAAATGTTTTGGTTGTATGCAATAACGTAATTTAAATTATAAAAAATGACACTCAAATCAGCAGTCCTTGCAATTCTACTCTTAGTCCTAGTCTCATTCCCTCTTAAATTGGGCTTCCGTGGTATTCCACTCACTACTTGTCTTGTCTCCCCATGGATGTGGTTTAGGAGACCGCAGAGCGGCAACCATGGCCAGCAGCAACCCATTGTACACAGACCTTACCATCTAAGACCAGTGACCACAGAGGAGTCGGGACTTGATGCCGACATTCTGGCCAATTTTCTCTCACTCTCTGCTCTCTCTGTTCTCTCCCTCTCTCTGTGCTCTCTCCCCCAAAAAAAAAATAAATGCAAACTGCTTGGCTTTACTTTTTCCCTACCTTGCTTTCCAGAACCCCCCACCCCAAAAACAAAAAGAAAGCAGATTGAGTGTTGTCTTTTTTTTTTTTTTTTACTCAAAATAGGGACTGAATTAAAAGACTGTGTGCCTTTAGTGGAGATAGATGACACTTCAACTCTTCATCTCCCTCTATCCTGCTTGTATGCCGGTCTGTAAAACTTTGTACATGTACCCCCCCCCTTTGAAGGGCATGTGTATGTACCATACACCTTTGAGGGCTTTAAGGTCCTTAATTAATTAGGCATTCTGGCCTATGTCAACCAGTGGCCAAAGGTGCATGGGGTCATAAATTGTGGTTTTGGCACGAGAGAAAGAGCTCTGCCATGGGTGAGTGTGGCAGTGGTTGGGAGGGTGGTAAGCAGGGCCAACTGCCTGCTCACCAGGACAGTTAGTGTTTCCATGGGTGGTTGGGCTATAATAAGGGAGTGTGGTGAGTTGATGTGGTGGCTGCCAAAGTTTGAGTCAGGGACTGCCCTGCATTGAAGTCTGTGTAATTTTTGTACTCCATATGGTGATGATGCAGCTGAAACTGGCTGGAGACGGACCGGGGGTGTGAGAGGGAAAAGCAGTCTTGAACCTGTGACTGCTCAGACCATTTGAGGAAGACAGCATTGAGGGGGAAATCAGAATGGAGCCCAGTATTGTGCAGAGAGTGTCCGACTTGGAAAATTACTGCTAACTCAGTTGTAGCAGCTCCAGGGGTGCTGTGGGAATCAGTCCATGCCCAGAGAAATGGAGTGCATCCAGAACAAAGAGGGTTAACCCAGCTGTGGCCATGTGGTGTGAATGTTTGCCCCATGCTTTGGAGGGGAGTCTCACTTGCCTGAGCCCTGTTTGGAGTGCCACTAAAGGAGGGAAGGTAAGAGGTAGCCCCAGTTTGCAACGGCTACTTCCCCTCAAGTCACCTTGTGCTAGTGAGAGTATTCAGAGTCACAGAAGGGAGAAATGTGAAGTTTCCAGCTGCTGCCTGTACTGTTGGTCACCTGGCCCAAAGATGATGCTGCCCAGAACCTTTAGTTTCCATCTTGGCCCAGGGCACAAATGACTGTGATATTAGGTGGGGACCAGCTCAGCCGCATGTAACCACCGCTGCCTCATTTAGACCCCCGCGGTTTGGAACAGAAAAAACTTTGATATGGTACCATGGAGTTATCTTTTTATGAATTAAAATGGGATCCTCTATTTTTGAAGCTGCAACTGTTGTGGACATTCAGTTATTTAACCCTTCAGTATGTCTTTTGCTTAATTCAAAAGGTTTATTGCAGCCCAGCATCGAAGAAAGGCACTCCACTCCAGCCATGGACCAGTCAGTGCAGCCAATCCTGGTAAGAACTATTTAAATGAAGCAGAATTTCTGCTATTGAGGGCAGTACTCCTTCATTTTAACATCATGCACACCCCTAGACCATGAGAATGAGGGGCTTACATACACTTCAGTACCAAGTCAGTGCCTGGTACTGCCCTGACTGTGCACCGTAGCAGTGTGCTGGCTTCTTTATTTTATTTATCAAGTCTAGGATTACAAATACCTTTAAGCCATGGCTCTTTTACAAAGGTTCCACATCAGAGAAATACAAATTATGGGGAACATCAAGATAGGCATTACAACAATGTGGACATTGCAAACAGAGTACAGATTAATACAGTTCAAGGGTAGCATTGTAACAAGGCAGCCAGTGGCATTTGTCAGAGAAGATAGACAACAGATAAGAAGTGCCAGAGTCATAGGGAGAGGAAGAGGGTGGGGGAAGGAATGTAGGAAGGGTGGCAAGAGGGTGAAAAGTGCAGCATTGGGTATACCAAGATGTGAGGGTAGAATCCAGTGGGGGGACACAACTAGAGCAGAAAGGGAAGTGGAGAACAAGGTTAAGTTGGGCAGTCACAGGAGCTGTTGGTAGTGAGATAGTCCCGGAGCCTACTTTTAAACATACCAATAGTTGGGGCAGAGGAGATGGTTGGGCTGAGGCCATTGAACCAGAGTGGCGCTCGATAAGCAAAAGAGCGTTGTCCCTGTGAAGTGTGACAGTGGGGGACTTTCAGTAGCTGTAGCGTGGATCTCCTAAGGTGCCATTTGTTAATTCGGTGTTGTAACAGAGTTGAGACCCAAGAAGGTGCAAGGCCAAGGTAGATTTTTTTCACCATGGAGCAGGTGAGAATCTTTATGTGGTTTGATAGTTGGAGCCAGCCGGTCTGAGTGTACAGGTCACATGTGTGGGTGAGACGGTGAGCACCAGTGATGAGCCGACATGCTTTATTTAAGGTAGTTGAGAGGCATCTAAGGGTTGTGGTTGTGGCTGAGCCATAAATGATGAGACCATAGTCTATTACAGAGATCACAGAGCTCAGGACTGCAACCTTCAAAGCTTCTGGCGTGAGGTGTGGTTTGTGTTTGTAGAGGAGACCAAGCCGTGTATTAGCAGCTCTAGCTACATTATCTACATGAAGTCCATAGGAGAGATTAGGGTCAAGCTGTATCCCTAAGTATTTGAAGGACCCCACCTGATCTAGAGTGTTCCCCTGGGTGGTGGAGATAGCCAAGTGGTGTAGCTTGTGTGGGTTATGAGAGCTGCAGAAGAGCATAGATTTGGTTTTCTTGTCATTGAGGACCAGTTTATGATTAAGAAACCATGTCTCTACAGAACCGAAACCAAGTTGAAGGTTGTGTTGAAGAGTTGCAGGATCTTTGTGAGTGGAGAATACAACAGCATCATCAGCATATGGTATGATCTGCTAAGAGCAGTGGTAAGGGAGGGAGTTTAAGAAAAGGCTAAAAAGGAGGGGTCCCAGTATGGATCCCTGTGGGACACCCGAGCGAACAGGCAGGGTGTTAGAAAGAGCGTCCGCAATTTTTACTCTCTGTGACCACTTGTCTGAGAGTCCTGATGACTTTTCTGGTTTGTTGCAGTTCCAGCTGGTGATCTCCCGTCTCTGCTCACTTGTGGCCTGTCCGGGTCTCCAGCTCTGGCAGTCATGGACCTGAGGCTGTAAGTGGTGACAGTGGTGCCGCTCTCAGCTCCTCTCCGATCTGCTGGAACTTGGAACAGGCTCTCCAATAGGTAGACTCTGATGGCTCTCCAGTCCTTCTTATATGAATGGTAGGGGTCTCCTCAAATGCACAAGATGAGGCAAGTAGTAGACAGACTATCACAGGGGGGGCCCCCATTTAAAATTCATGCCGATCACTCTCCCTATCAGGAACACCAATCTTGGGGGGGTGACCTTTCTAGCCACTTCTTCCCACATGGAATATCAGGGGATGGGAGCATACCTTTCAGCTGCTATGAATTTTGCATAGCGCTATGATTTTCACACTCAAATTTACCATTGCTCTGCAATGGTTTACTGATGTTCATAATAATGTTAGAGCTCGTTTTGGATATAGAAACGATTAACTCACTGAACTAACTTGACAGAAACATTACTTAACACTAAATATATGGGATCCACTATTTGTAGACATATTATTCTTTAAAACAAGAGAGTGCTACACATTCTGGCCATTTACTCTGAATTTTGAAGCCCAATGCTATGAATTTTAATGCTGAGAGGTATGGATGAGAGACAAAGCAAAGGAAATGGGCCTGTTTGCACCTTAAAGGTCAGCCTGGCCAGGGATCCCCCTGAAGCTATCAGCTTCACCTAACACCTAATCAGGGAGGTGAGAGCCATGTCACACTTTAGCCCCTGGCTTGTTCAGATTACTCAGTGGCTGAGTCCTTTATAGAAAAATTACTGCTCCGGCAGAAAGAAAACAGCAAATAGTAAATATATTTTGGGGGATTGCTAGGGACCCCTTGGCAGGCAGGGGCCCTAGGCTTGGGCCTATGTTGCCTATGCCTTAATCCAGACATGGATAAGCAGCAGTCCTTTTCTTACGTCAAATTCTATGAAGCCTTATTACCCTCCTATATGCGATAACATATTGTTATGTATACTTAATGCTATATACTACCTTTAAGTATTGAAATGAATGTGAAATAAATATCTAATTTATTATATAATAAGGGATAACACTTCAATGTATATACCCAAATTTGAACTGAAAGCAAGTTCTAAGATACGCTTTCATTTCTAAAGGGGGGAGTAGACTATGATACAAAATCTTTTAATACTAGTAGATTTAATTTAATCAGAGCTAACGCTCTGAGTTTTTTATTTTATTATTACTTATGTCTTAGCAAAAGAATTCTGATTAAAGAAATCCTGTGTAAACATGTCAAGAGATCCCTTCCTAAAGATTACATACTGGCTGACTACTGTGCATTGATGCTTGGAAAAAAATTAAAAAACATTTTACAAAATCAACATGCCAGTGTGATGAAGGAAGGGCTTAATATAAAAGAAGATATTCTCACAAAAACATGAAAAAATACCAGATGCTAGATCCAAGGAAATTCCACACATTCCACTGAGGGATATACCTCAAAGGTAAGATGAAAGATGACCTCCATAACTTAAACAGGCCACAATGACACTGGAATATGGAACAACTACAAAAATATAGGCAACATCTTGGTAAAGAGGTCTTGAACCTTTGATCAAAGAACTGATGAATAATGCATAAAGAGGACTTAGTAAAGACAGCTTGAACTTGATCAAAGGAGTGAATAAGTAATAAAGGGGGCTTGGTTCAGCTCTTGAAAGAAACTGAACCCTCATGCTTTCTGCAGCTTTTGCTGGAGAAATTGTTAAGACAAAGGAGCTTGGACACATCTTTTGTTGCATGCCCTGGACACAGAGAAGGAAAGGGCTCTTCACTTTTGCACTTAAACATGGGCTCACAATTGTCTCTTAAATCTCCCTTGGGCAGCATAAGAGTGCTTATACAGAGACAGAAAAGAACTTTGAGACACTGCTTTAAATAATACAAGCAAAAGCCTGTAGCCCTGAATTTTGAACTTTTGCTAAGATCCTGAAAGTACTTGAACTGATATCTGATCCCAGCTAACAAGATAATGCTACCTGAAAGAGAATGCTCTATGAAGAAGAACCAGAAATGGATTGGTGATTTTAGAATCTATTAGAACAAAGACCTCCTGCTTCTCTGCTGAGACTGCAGATAAAGAGTTTCATGCCAGCTAACAAATTTAAGTATTTATTTAATAATACTTTTGCTAAAAGGCTTGTTCTGGGATTAGGTGTATGTGTGTGTGGGGGGGCAAATCTGATTTTCTGAGCAATCGAATGGGTACACACTGTAGCGCTTAACATGTTTAATCAGGTCTACCAAGAGATAAACCATGGTATTACCTTAAAAGATGTTTTGTTTGCAAATTGAACCTAATAACTCTTCCTGAAACAAGTGGTCTATATGCAATGTATGTATGTATGTATAAACTCTGGTGAACTCTTAAATCTTTTGTAGTGTATAGTTCAGTTAAGAAATATATTTTACCACTAGCCCAGTGGCACAGAGGGCTGAGGCACTGGATGCCTTACCTCAAGCCACGCCAGTGATCTGGGTTCAGGAATGGACTTGGGTGCCGAGGCTGGCAAGGGATGAGAGGATTGAGCATCCAGAGGACTGCTCTCCTTTCCTGGGGTGGGTTGGGTGGGTAGCCTCACTCTGTAGCGGCCCCAGTGGAGACTGGGGGCACTGCAAGGGGGTGGCTCAGCAAGGGGAACAAGAAAAGCATGAAAAAAAAGGCATGCATGCCATCCAGATGATGGCTGCCCTGCCTCCCCGCCGCGATGCCTCCTAGCTGCATTTCCATGGCCCCATAAAGATGTAAAAGGAGTACTACAAGCACTCCAATCTCCCCTCCTGAGGCCCTGGCAGGTAAGGAGGGGCCCCCCAGTGAAGAGATATATCTGGGACAATAGGGTGTAGGAGCAGCTGGATGGCATATTGGTGGAGGGTAACAGCAGGACTGGCAGCCGAAAGGAGAGAATGACTGGATGCGCATAGGAGGAGGTAAATAGATCATGAAAGAAAATATATGTAATATCAATAACTTGTTTTAATCTCTTCTGGGTGACATGCATGTGGTCATACACATCAAAGATCCTTCTTTTAAACTTTAACTGTGAACATATATACGAGTCATAATAATAATTTACTTCCAACCAAAAAGAAAATATTCTGATTGAAGGTTCCAGTGCAGAGTTGTGACATAACACTATGCCACAGACTAGATGGACTCAAAGTCTTTCTGTCCTCATCTTTTTATATTTTTGTTTCTTTTCCCAAAAAATACATTTCTTTAAAAAAAAAATCTATAATATTATGAAAAGCAAAAGCTGTGGATGGACTACCATCTTGGAGCTTGCTGCATTTCCCAATATGCCCAGTTCTGAACCCCCTAGCAGTGCAATTCCAGATGCAAGTGGTCTAACCCATAAAACGAATGCCAGAAATAAGTGCAGTGTGTTTTCTATAGTGCTCCACATTGTCAATGGGTAGTGATGACAACTAGGTATTGTGTGCAAAGCCCAGAATGTTGGGCACATGAGCATTCCAGACAGCAGCAACTCTCTAGTCTGAACTGTGCCATCGAAGAGGAAACATCTCAAAAGCTTTTCTGAAGAACAAATTGGCCTCTAGGCCTTGGGGCTGCAATTCTGCATAGCAGATTGCAGCTATCTGGTAACAGGGACCATCCGTAAATTAAAATTGTGCCTGTTAAGCTGTGGCTTTCAAATTGACTAACCTGCTCTTTCCATTTCCACTGTATGTTCTTGGATTAGGGGCCACATCTGCCACATAACTCTTGGGGTGTTTATTTAAATGGGTCTCCGGTTTTACAAAAAAAAAAAAAAAGTGTTTCCCTTTTAGGAGGAAAATACTCGCAAGTGGAAAACCCCTCCTCTGCCGGATAAGACAGTTCATAATTCCGTCAGACATACCACTATTCCTATTGAAGGGTCCTTGACCTTAACAGATTCACACAAGTAAGTGGATGCTGCATGCAGAAGAGCCTTTGCCTCCAATGGCGCAAATCTGTGCACCTCCTATGCCTTTTTTTTATTACTGCCAGAGCCTTAAACTTGTGGGTTACGACCCTGGGCAGCTTCATTCCCCCAGATTCAGAGTTGGTATCTGTGGCCTCCACCTTCTTAGGGGATGCCACAGTGGAAAACTTATGTATGTCAGCTTGCTCTGCATATCACATTGTGTCAGCCATGCAAGGTGTGTGGCTTTGGCATTGGGTAGCTGATCAGGCTTTGAAGTCTAAGCTGTTTAACTCAGCCTTTGAAGGAGGCTTGTTGTTTGCCTCTGGCCTGGATGATATTTTGAAGGCTATCCAGGATAAAAAGGACCTCCATCCAGTGTCAAAGCAACAGTAAAAGGCTGCCTCAACTCCAAAAGGTCAAGGAGGCAGCCAACAGAGGCAGTTCCAAGGGAGTTTTCATTCCTTTCAGAACTTCAGGAACCAGAGGAGTAAAGGAGCCTATTCTGGTTTCAAGAGCAATAGTAACAGAGGGATCCTTGCCCAAAAATGCAACCCAGGCACAGGGTGAAAAACGGGCACTTCACAATGAAGGTACACGGGCCCATCTCTGCCTCCCTTCCCTTGGTGGGAGACTGCACAGTTTTTACACAAGATGGGCCCATATAACATCAGATGCTTGGGTTTTGGAAATTCTGGCTTTTGGTTACGCAATAGAGTTTTCATCAAAGGGGCGTTTTATCCCATCCCCAGTTCCAAAGGACCCCTTGAAGAGACAAGCAGTGTCGCAGACCCTGGACCACCCCTATAAATTGGGGTGATTGTTCCAGTGTCCCCAGCGAGCAAGGCCAGGGATTCTACTCAATCTATTTTGTAGTTCCCAAGAAGTCGGCGGGGTTTCAGTCCTCTCCTTGATCTGAAACATCCAAACAAGTTTGTTCGCCACACAAACTTAAAGATGGAGTCCCTGCATTCAATCATTCAGGCTGTCAAGCCAGGGGATTATCTAGCTTCCATACATCTGAGGGATATGTATCTCCACATCTCCATCTGACAGTCTCATCACAGGTTCTTCAGGTTCATGGTTCTGAAACAATACTTTCAGTACAGGGCGGTTCCATTTGGGCTGTCAACAGCCCCCAGGGTTTTCTTGAAGGTGCTAATAGCCCTGATGGCTCAACTCAGATAGAAGGGATATTTATTTATTTATTAATTAACTTTTGGTAACTGGGTAAGTGCGCTAGGCAACAAACCTGCCTATTTTCAGGCACGACCCTGGAGAGTACAAAATTGAGAATACAGAAATGACAACAGTGCAGTGCAAAAACAACAACTTAGGTACAATAATTACAGTCAGGGTTATGATAATTCACAGACATTAATACAAAGCAAAGATAATAGTAACAATAATATCAACAATTCAGAGTAGGATAGGCTTGAGCGGAGCAGTCTCATACCAGTCATCTAGCCTACCTGGATGATCTGCTCATTTGAGCACCATCTGCACCATTGGCAAGGAAATGAGTGACAAGGACTCTGGAGGTGTTGGAGTCTCACAGCTGGGCGGTGAATCAGGAAAAAATGCTCTCTCAAGCCATCACAGACACTGGAACACCTGAGAGCAGTGTTCAAGATGGACCTGTGGAAGGTCTTCCTCTCACCAGCCAGGAGGGAGACCCTGTTGACAGAGGTTCAGTGGCTGAAGAACCAGTTGTCGGCTCCCATGCAACACCTATTACAAATTCTGGGCCTCATGACAGCGGTGATAGAACTACAGTACAACCTCAAAGTTTTTTTGTTTTTTTTTATTTAAAGTGTTATTGAAGTATATAAAAAAAATAACAACCGAAGTCACGGATACAATGCCATGAAAATAGAAGCCAACTAACACAGACTATCTACTAACTACTACTCTACTTTAAAGATACTTCCCTAGTCTTATGGAACATTATGAAATTAACACCAAGAGAGTCAGAGGAGTCAGAAACAAGATATTACTTCTGTTACTGTTATGCTCGGGTAACATTGAGCTAAACCCTGGTCCTATCTCTACCATTACATCCCCCTCGGATGCTGCTTGTCTAAAAGGCATGAGTTTCTGGCATGTTAACATCTGCAGCCTTCTAAAAAAGTTCTCCATGATTCACGCGTGGGTCAGCCATACTCAGCCAGATGTTCTGGTAATCTCCTCTCAGGACAGGGAAATTAGTATTCCTTCCTACCAGTTATTCAGAATGGACAGGCCTACTAGGGGAGGTGGTATGTCGGTGTACATTAAGGAAAGGTTTACAACATCCTGCCTGGATTCTACTTCTGTCAAAAATGAATTCAAGTGTTTGACCCTGAAGATGGATTTATCTACTTCCCTTGCCCTCAGAGTGATTGGTTGCTATAGACCCCCATCTGCTGGTACACTCCTTCTTACACATCTTGGCTTTATTATGGAGAAAGAGAACCTTGAAACTATCATCCATGGGGACCTTGATTTCGACTGGTTATTGAAGTCTGCTTCACCCTTAAACACTCTGCGATTTCCACGGGTTGGTGCAACTAATTCACGAACCCACACGTCCAAACAAAAAGAACATGAGCAGTAGCACACTGCTGGATGTTATTTTAGTCAATAAGCCTCATCTCTTCTCATATGCTGGAACCTTCTTTGCTGATGTCAGTGACCACTGCTTCATTGCTGCGGTCAGATCACTGCATCATACAGAACCTACAGCTAAATTTCTTACAAAAAGGTCCTGTCGTAACTTTGATGTGGCTGCCTATGTCTCTGAGTTGGAACACTCGCCATGTTGGCAAGACTTCTACTTAGCTAGCATGGTTAACTCAGCATATGATATTTTCCATGATATACTTGTTGGGGCCCTAAATATGTATGCCCGTATGGTAAAAATTTATGTAAAAAACAAAACATGTCGTTGGTTCTCTGCCGAGCTGAAAGCTGCATTGCTTGGTAGGGATAAGTTATGGAAAAAAGCTTGCTGGACTAAGCTTGACTCAGACTGATGTCAATTCAGAAGGGCATGCAATGCTTGTACGAAAATGGTCAGGGATGCTAAGGCAGCATTTTATCTTACCGAATTGGATTCTGCAGCAAGTACTCCTCCAAATTCTGGAGGACAATCAAGGACATGTCTGATATACACCTGGTAATTCCTTGCCACCTAAGATTACAACTGGGAGTACTACTATCAATGATAAACTGGGAATCCTAGATGCATTTAACAATCATTTTGCCACAGTTGGTCTTGCTTTCAACAATTCCCCTGCATCCCTGGTAAGCTCCCAATTAAATGTCCCATGCTCAGACTCTTCTGCCCCGGTACCTGGCTTCATGTTCCACCCGGTCTCTCTGAAAGAGGTTGAAGACCTCATGCTTCAACTGGATATTAAGAAAAGTGCTGGTGCTGATTCTTTGGATCCTTATTTCCTTAAAATTGCCTATCATGTCCTAGCTTTTTCTATCACCCACTTATTTAACTTATCATTGTCCCAAGGGCTTATTCCCCAGATCTGGAAAATTGCTCATGTCATCCACTTGTTTAAATCAGGAGATCCCTGCCACCTTAACAATTATAGACTAATTTCCCTCTTCCCAACTTTGCCGAAACTTCTGGAAAAGATTGTCAGCAACCAACTAAGGGACTACCTCGAATTCAATAACCTACTAAACCCTATGCAATCTGGCTTTAGAACTAAACACAGCACTATTTCAGCCATTGCCAAAGTAACAAATGATTGATTCCTGGAACCGAACAGCAGCAACTTTGAGCTGTATTTCTAGACCTTAGTAAGGCTTTTGATACGGTGGATCATAGCCTGCTTCTCTCTTATCTGAAAGTATAGGCCTGAACTCAGTTTCTTTGCATTGGTTTACTGAGTACCTTTTAGGACAGTGTCAACAAATTAAGGCTGAGGGTGAGCTATCCCCACTCAAACCTCTACTGAGGGGAGTACCACAAGGATTCATACTTGGTCCCTTGCTATTCGCTATCTATGTTAATAACATTGATGAGAATATTAACAAGGCCAACATACACCTGTTTGCTGATGACACGGTTGTATATATAAGTCATCCGACACCTGAGGCCGCTTGTGCTGACCTCCAGGAGGAATTTAACCAGCTCTAGAACCAGCTCCTCCATAAAAAACTTCTTCTAAATGCTAAAAAAACAAAAGCAATGTTGTTCTCGCCCTATAGCCATGTGATGAATCCGGCCAGCTCTGGAGCACTACCTCAGATTACCACTATTCTTGGAGAGAAACTGGAGTCTGTCTCAAAGTTTAAATACCTAGGTGTGTGGTTAGATCATAATCTATAATTCACTGAGCACGTCAAGGACCTTGTAAAGAAGTTAAGGCAGAGGCTGGGGCTATTCTTTAAAATTAACCAGTTTCTCACTAGAGATGCAAAAGTGAGTCTTGTCCAAACTACTTTTCTTTCACTGATCGATTATGCAGATTTTCTTTATAGTCAATGTCCCAAAGCCTCGCTTGCAAAGTTGGATACGCTTTACCACAGGGCCATCTGGTTTATTACTGGTCTCCACATCTCTACCCATCATTGTTCCCTGTACAAAGCCGTAGGGTGGTCCTCTCTTATGTTTAGGCATAATAGAAATGCAGTCCTTTGGACTTAGAGTCTTCTTGAAATGGCTTCCACAATATATAATAGACTGTCTCCCACTAAGTGAGCCAGGGACGTATGCCCTAAGAAGCGCATCCTACATCACATTATGTATCTCCAAGGCTTCCTCTCGCTATGGCAGAGCGGCCATTAGTTTCCTGTTGCCAACATTGTGGAACAAAGTACAAAAATTATTGAAATTAAGCTGCCTCCGCAGTATGAATGTCTTTAAATCTCTATATGCTTGGTATGTGTGTGAGCCACGCAATTGCTACCCCAGCCCTAATTTTAGTCCAAAGCATCAGGCTGCTGCCCTCTGTGCATAGTTGAATTTATGATTGCTTGTAACCTTTGGTGACCTTAACTCTGTGAGCGTCTTATGCCTTAACTGTTTTTTTCCCTCTAGAAATCCCTGTAGGGTTATTATTTCTTCATGGCTTTCGCGGCTGCTACACCTTACCCACCCTGCTGTCTTTTACATATTGCTTAATCTGTGGCTCTTATTCCCCCACCCTGTACCATTTAACTGCCCTATTTCATCTTCGTATTCCCTTTCCACTGCATTCCACTCTTACTAACTCTTTTCTTTGTCCGCTAACTCTCTTCCCTGCTGTAGACTAGCCCTTCAGGGGCTTCCTGCCCCTCAGGTGGGAGAAATGCGGATATCAGGCAGTTGTCACTTCCATTGCCACTGCCTGAGACACCCAGACTGGACTCCTTACTAGCGAGGTGCGGCATTGCTGATACCCAATCAGAACGCAAGCGCTTTTCTGCTCCAGCATCTGATTGGCTTCTGCAGTCTGCTCCTGTGTCTCCCTCAATACTAAGCTAAAGTCTTCTGTCTAAAACTTGCACAAAAAAGAGCTGTACTTACTTATTGCCTAACAGTTATAACCTCAATTTTTTCCTGTTTAGAGTGTCAGGAGTTGGGACTCTGTTTAATTACACTCCTTTCTGAATTTCTTTGGTTGGGCCAGTCTTTAGGCATCAAGGAATACCCAACTCTGATGTCCTGCTGTTTTGGTCCTCCCGCTGATTCAGATGTTCCATTGTCTGTGGCCCAGTACTTAATAACGATCCCTTCTTCCATCCCCTGCCAAGGATATGCTCTCCATGGGCTCCCTGCCCATATGCTGGGGGAACCCGGGCACTGGGGGGGTCAGCGCTGCCTCTACTGCCACCTGAGAACCTAAGCTTGGACTCTCCATTAGCAAAGCATGGCATTAGCAGCCATCCAATCAGAACCCGAGTGCTCTTCGGCATTGGCTTCCAATTGGATCCTGCAGTCTGCCTCTGTGTCCATTCTAAAGCAAGCATAAATCTGATTTCCATGCTGAAATTTGCCAAAAAAGAGCTGTAATTACTTTTCTCCTTGACTGTTAAGACTCTTATCCTTTTGTTTAGAGTGTTACATCTAGGGATACTGTGTGATTATACTACTTTTGAAATTCTGTGCTTGCGTCAGCTCCCTACACGAGCAGCCAATCACTTCTCCCTACTGAAGTTCCTACTAAGCCTCATCTTATGTCCTCCTTAAATATTACAGAAGCACTCTGAACTGATATGACTGATGTAACATTGAGTACTTACTTATATTAATTGCATTGTTTTTTTACTTGTGTTATTTGGCTGTATTGTAAATATCTCTGTATGCATTGTACCATTTAACCCGGAGCTAACCAGGTCCATCTTGTAAATGAGCTTGCTCAACGATGTTCACCTGGATAAATAAAGATTTTGATTGATTGATTGAAGTTATTGCAGGTACAAAGCATACAGCTTGCCCCACTTTTTATTGAAAAGCTTAAGACTGTTATGGGTGCTGGCAATTAATCATTCAGTTTGAAAACACAAGGTGAGTTTGTTTAGCCATTCTTTGTAAGAGATAGCTAACTGATCCATCCAGTGCTTGAGAACCAACTTCTTGATGACCATCGATATGATAGCCATGTGAAATCTTCTCTGCTTGACACTGATGCTGGAATAAACACCTAAAATGCATATTTCAACAATAAACAGACCATCAATTCTCAACAGGGGATCTAACCTGGACTGGATTGTATGCTAAAGGGGAGAAACTTATTCTCAGGACCAAAATATATGTAAGATATTCCCTTCCTCTTTACCACATCTAGAACATACAGGGAAGGGGAGACTGTCCATTTTGGACAACTTGACCAGTGTGTAATACATGTTATTAAGGATGTGAAATTGGGTGAGCTTTAGTTTGTCCTGGGTATTGTATATGTGAAGGTCCTTCCATGTTTGTGCCGAGCTAAGGGAGACATCAGGGAGGAGAGAGTCCCAGACCTTGGAGCCCACTAAGGGATCTGGATGAAGAATGGACAAAGGATATGAATGAATACATGAACGAGTCAGGATAGGGAGTACCATCGAGGGTTTGGGACTTGTACCAAAAAGTTGAACTGTTAGATGTCTCAAATGGAAAATGTTGAAGATGCGAGACTGAGCTATATTGAATTTTGTTAGAATGTCCGGAGATGAAAGAAGGGAACCTTGAGAGTAGAAGTCAGCAATCTTGGCATCTCATAACTGAGGCAACCACCCTGGAGGAAAAGCCTTACCCCCAATCTTGAGGCTAGGGTTAAGGTTTATTAACTGAGAGGGGTCTTTAGAAAGAGGGATCTTGAGAAAGGAACAGAACTGAGAAAAGACTCTGATAGAAGTGTCAATTGCTGACTCTTTGGCAGGGGTCGGCAAAGCCTTCCATTGCAGATATAGTATGGTAGAGGGACATATGTTGTGTTGCTACATGATTTGATTCTCTGTTTGCAACCAGGGAGTGTTATGGTCCCCTGCAGTTTCAGAAAGCCCACCTATTACATTTAGAGAAATGTATGGCCTAGTAATAAAAGAGGAAATTTGGTAACCAAAGCCCACCTGATTCCTTAGCAAGGCTCAGTTTAAGGAATCAGCGTCTGGAGGACTTGTTTGACCATATAAAGTTAGAGATGACAGAGAGAGGATATGCTGGAAAGAGGAAGCATACAGTATGTTCAGCATATTTAAAGGGTAAAAAAGCCTGGGAAGGATGTTCATTTTTACGATACTGATACGGTTCCATATGGAAAGTGGTAGAGATTCACACCTCAGGAAGTCCTGTTGTATGGTGACCACCAGGTCATCAAGATTCAGTTTCCTGAGAAGGGGAGGATCTGTGGTTAAAGCATATGCCCACATATCTTATAGATTTAGAGGACCATTTTATGCCAAACTGAGTGAAATTGGCCTTGTGGGTAAAGTGGTTTAGGGGGAAAATTTCAGTTTTACTAAGGTTCAGATTGTAGTTGGATAAGAGACTAAACTGGGATATCACATTCAGGGCACATGTGAGTGAGGCAGAGGAATGTTCAAGATGTAGGAAGATATCATTTGCATGTGCAGATATGGTAAGTTGGGAGTCACCTACTGGGATTCCCTGTATTTGGGGAGTTGATTGAAGGTATCTGAAGAAATGCTCTAGATATAGATTAAAAAGAAAATGTGATAGTGGACATCCTTGCCTGGTACCTGTAAAAAGAGGGAAGCACAAGGAAAAAAAAACATTACAGTATATTTTGGCTGAGGGAGATGAATAGATGACTTTAAGCCACCTTAAAAATATGGAGGGAAAGCCCATTTATTGCAGGATTGACCAGAGAAAAACCCAGTCCACCCCATCGAAAGCCTTCTCAGCGTTGAGTGAGACCAGGGCCATAGGAGCAGGGGAGGACTGAGCTATCCGAAAAATATGAGTTAATTTGCGTAGGTGGTCTGTGGAGGATCTCCCAGGAACAAACGTTACTTGCTCTGGACTAAGCTGGTGTAACCAGATTTTCTTTTTTCTAGAGGCGAGAATTTTTGTGAGAATCTTAATGTCACAATTTAAGAGAGAAATGGGCGGAAACTACCTGGTTGGGAGGAGTTCTTGTTTGGCTTAAGGAGAACAATAGTGACTTCCAAAAGCAAAGAATCCAGAGAGTCAGAGTCAAGAATGTACGTATACAGATGGAGCAAGACAGGGGCCAGTTCTTTGGAGAAAGTCCTAAATAAATTAAAGGGGAAACCATCTGGGCCGGGTGCTTTGTCTAAGGCCATGCCTTTGATGGCTTCCTCAATTTCGGAAAGGGAAATTGGAGATGATAAGGACAACTGGTCATGATCTAGAAGACGTGGAAGGGTGATAGAGTCCAAGTATGCATCTATTTCTGCAGGGTCCGAAGACAAAGGGATTTCACCATACAACTTACGGTAGAAATTCTCGAAAACCGAGGCTACTTCCTTGGGGAGAGTCTTATTGGAGCCATCTGGTCCAACTGTCTGTACAGAGGGATGACAACTTCCTGTTTTCTGCTGGTGATGCCTCTCCCTATACATCCCAGTATCCCCCCAGCCCTATCTACTGCCTTCACACATTGCTTGCTAACCTTAAGGTCATGTGATATGATTACTCCAGGCTCCTTTCCATTTTTGTTGTTGTTACTAACCCCACCAATTGTGTACTCTTCCCCTGGGTTTTTGTTTTCCAGGTGCATTATTTTGCACTTCTTTGCATTGAGTACAAGCTGCCATACTTCTGACCATTTCTCCAACCTTGCCAAGTCCCTTCTCATCCTTTCCACTCCCCTTGTGTATCAACCCTGTTATAGATCTTTGTGTCATTGTGACAGGGTAGACTAGGACCCTGTCCCATTTGTTTTGGAGAAAGTGTTTAAATGCAAGGATCTGTATTCTTTCCTTTTCTGTCTCTTCTGTCTGGTTGTGCAACAAACTTTTCCTGTGAGACCTCGAACTTGATCAACCCGACCAGTCTCTCAATCCATTGCCTCTCACTGTCTCTCAGTTATCTCTTGCTGTCTTTCTTCCTTGCATTTCCATATCTGCTAAAATAAAATATATGAGAATCAATGTATGGAAATGTATCTGATATTGAGATCACTTTTGTTTAGAAAATGTTTAAAAAATTGTTACTGTTGAAATGTATATATTTATAATTTTTTATAACTGTAAAAAGCTAGAGGTTACTTGGGTGCAAATGCCTGAGCCTTTTGCAGTTGCTGTGGGGACCTCAGGAAGTTCTCAATGTTCTAGCAGCTCCTGAAATTTACAAAGAACAGGATGCTTGCAAAGGATGGGGGTTGAAAAAGACTTATAAAAACAGCTAAGCTGAGCTGCAAGGGAGATTTTGTTTTACAAGAAAAATTTTATTTTTGCTTCTGTACATAGTTATTCTGAACAGGTTTATTTTATTTTATGTTACTGCTACAATAAATAAAGTTTTGGTGATTTTTACAACTGCTCCTGGGTTTTCCTTATGATTCCTGACCCTGCCTCGATGACAGTCACCTGCAAAGAGGCATACATTTCCTTTCAGTCCCTCTGCAATGTCACTTATAAAGACATTAAAAATGACTGGACCCAGTACTGAGCCCTGCAGTACCCCATTAGTAACCCCCCTTTCTTCAGAGTGGACTCAGTTTACTATTACATTCTGTGTCCTGTTGTCCAGTCAATGTTTTACTCAGGTTACCACCCTGGGACCCACTCCCAGGCTGGCTAGTTTGTTTATTAATCTTTTGAGTGGGACTGTGTCAATGCCTTGCTAAAGTCTAGGTAGGCATTGTCCATAGCCCCCTCCCTGGTCTACTACTTTGGTCACCCAGTCAAAGAACTCTATTAGATTTGTCTGACATGACCTTCCCGCTGTGAATCCTTGCTGCCTTGGGTTCTGGCACCACTGGCCTCTAGGTACTCAACAATTCTTTCCTTCAGAAGTGATTCCATCATTTTCCCTACCACAGAGGTCAAACTGACGGGTCTGTAGTTTCTTGCCTCTGTCTTTCTCCCACTTTTGTGAAGGGGAATCACATCCTCCCTCCTCCAGTCCTCAGGTACCACACCATCCTCCCATGATTTGTTAAAAAGGGTAGTCAGTGGTGTCACTAGTTCTCCCCTTAATTCTTTTAGAATTCTGGGGTGAATCCCATCAGGCCTCACTGCTTTGTCCACCTTCAGTTTTAGGAGTTCTTTCAGAACCCTTTCTTCTGTGAAAGGACTGGGATCGACCCCCCTATCCAGAGTGCTTCTGTTAATTGGATTAGGTACCTCCCCCTCCTCCTCTTTTGTGAATACTGAGCAGAAGTATTTGTTCAGTATCCCTGCTTTTTCACTGTCCCTCTCTGCTCACCATTTTATTCAGCCTCACTAGTCCTCCCTTTGTCTTTCTACGCTCCCTAATGTACCTATAAAAGATTTTATCCCGCTTCTTAACTGAGTTGGCTATCTTTTCCTCAGTTTGGGCCTCTGCTATTCTGACTGCCTTCCCCACTTCCTTCTGCCTTAACTGGTACAGTTCTCTGTCCTGCTCCTTCTGTGTTTCCTTATACTTCCTAAATGCTATCTTTTTCTCCCTAACCTTTCCCGCTACCTCTTTTGGGAACCATAGTAGTTTTTTCTTTCATTTTGATTTATTTGCTTCACACAAAGGCTTGTTGCCTCTGTGATGGCAGTTTTGATGTTTCCCCATTGTTGCTCCACCCCTCCTTCTTGCCTGTTTGCTAGTACTTTTCTAAGGCACTCTCCCATTTTGACAAAGTCAGCCCTCCTGAAGTCCAGTACCTTCACTTTTGTATGGCTTGACTCTGCAGCTGAGTTTATCATGAACCACACTGTTTGGTGGTCACTTGTTCCCAGATGGCTACCCACTTCTAGATCTGAGATCCTCTCACTGTTCCCATTGGAGAGTATGAGGTCTAGGATTGCTCCCTCCCAAGTGGGTTCCAACACTAGCTGTTTGAGGCATGTTCCCTGTAGGGCATCGAGAATGGCCCTGCTCTTGGATGTGGCTGCAGCAAAGGTGCTCCAGTTAACATCTGGCATATTCAGGTTCCCCCATCAACAATATCTCCCCTTTCTCTGCCATCCTAAGGATGACTTCCATTATAACCTTGCCCATTCCCTCCCCCTGAGATGGGGATCTGTCTACAACCCCTGTGCAGATTGTGGTGCCATTTCCAGTCTCTAAGGTGACCCACAGTGCCTCCTCTCCTCCCTGTTTACTCTTTTGTTCCGTTGCTTTTATCCCTTCCCTTATATATAGAACTACTCCTCCCCTCTTCTACCCTCCCTGTCTCTCCTGTAGGTTGTGTACCCTGGTATGTTAACTTCCCAGTCATTGTTCTCTGTGTACCATGTTTCTGTGACTGCCACGATATCCAGGCATCCCTCCTTCATCAAGGCCATCAGTTCAGGGAGCTTGTTGCCCAGATCATGGGCATTGGTACTCATTACCCTCCATCTCTTGATGGCCTTACCCCTTTTTGCCCCATCCCTGTCCTTACTGCCTTTGTCGTTTTCTCCATTTACCCCGTCCTTCTCCCTATCAACATCTCTATCTTGGTGTTTACCTCACTAACTACCCTGATTTTTGGGGTGGGGGGCTTGGATTTCCCTGCTCCTTTCCAGTGCCTCCCCCCCCTTGGCTAGTTTAAATGCTTGCCAATGAAGCATTTAAACCTATCACCTAGGATCCTGGTTCTCCTCCTGGACAGATGCAGACCATCGCGCCAGTATAGGCCTGCATCCCCCCAGGTGGACCGCCAGTCCCCAATGAAGCCAAACCCGGAGCTCTGCTTCAGTTTTTCAACTACTGATTGAATACCATGGTGTGGAGCACCCTAGCTTCACCCATGCAATAGACAGGCAGCACCTCTGAGAAGGGTACCATGCGTACTACTTGTCTAAGGCCCCTCCCCAACTCCACAAACTCCTTCTGTATTGTTCTGATCCCTTTTCCCAGTTCCCTCCCCCGTGCAGCTGCTCCCATGATCCTGATGATTTGCTCCCTGTCCCTCCAAGCCATGGCGCCTGGCAGGCACGTTACCTCCCTCTACCCTCCCTCCACCAGTTTTACCCTCCTAACAATGGAGTCCCCCCCCACCATGAGTTGTTTCCTTTCCCTGTGGAGTCCCATGCTACTCTCCTGTGGGTCTCCTTTGTGGAGGTTCCCAACATCCTCATTGGTCTCCACTGCAGGTGCCTCTATAGAGGAACCACACTCTGCCAGAGTGGCATACAAATTGTGGAGAGGTACAACTGGAGAAATGTGCTTCTGTTCCACCACCCTCACCCTCCCTGAGCCCACTGTGGTCCAACTACTCCTCTTTCTCGGCAACCTGTGCAGCAGCAGCAGTGGCCCTGGTGGTCCCTGGGTGTGAGAGGAGGTCCCCTAAATCCTGGCCAATTCAGCCTGGAGATGAGCAACCTCCTCCCTCAGCCCAGAGAGGTGCTTGCAGATGGGACAACACCGCATCCTGAAGAATGTCTCCCAGAAGACTGCTGCTCCACAGCCACTGCACCACTCCCATCATGTCTTATTTCTGGCCCCTTAACTGTTGTTATGAATGCTTACTCTTTCCTCTGTGTGTGTATGTATGTATGTATGTATGTATGTATGTATATATATATATATATATTTTTTTTCCATACTTACCTACTGCCTCCGTGCCATTAAAGCTCCTGATCTTCCTGTTCTGAGACAGGAAGTTCCTGTATTTCTCAGTACTCTTCTTACTAGTATAACGCAGTGATTTAAGGCTCTGAGCTGCAAATCTGGAGACCTGGGTTTGAATCCCACAGCCCCAACTTGCATACTGTGTGACCCTGAGCAAGTCACTTAACTTCCCTGTGCTCCCAGATTGTACCTGTAAACTAGCTTTCAGCTTAGTGTGTCTCACCTGGTTAAACAATTGGGAAAAAAAAACCAACTTGCTCAGAGTCAGCCCTCCAGCAGCTGGGGGGAGGGGGGATGGAGAGCTACTCTTACCCTTCTAGGATGGTGAGTCTTTGGTGGCTCTGTGATCACTCACTTCCTGCTCCCAAACAGGAAGTTCCTGTTGTCAGTCAAATCCTGTGCCTATAAATGTAGAACTGGCTAAGGGGAAGGGGAGGGAAGGGAAGGAGGGCAAAATAGTCCCAGTAGAGAAGTATTGTTCTAACAACACCTTCTTCCTCTTGCTGTTCTCTGCCAGAAGCTATCTAGGGCAGTTTTTAAATCCTAAACTCCTGGCTTCCTTCTGGTTAAGCCACTCCTCCTAATTTATAGCTCTTTCTACACCTAGATAACTGCACAGATAACAATTTACTTCAGCCAGCTCAGACAAACACCTAGATAACTGCTCAGATAATAATTCATTTCAGTCAACTCAGACAAACACACTAACTCTTTTTTTGTTTATTTTTACCCTAAATTGAAGGTCCCAGTAGTAGAGTTCTAGTTCTTTAGTCCCAGTAGAGAAGTATAGTTCTAACAGCCCCTCCTTCCTCTCGTTGTTCTCTGCCTGTTCTCTAGAGGTGGTTTTAAAAACTAAGGGCTATTTCCAGAGAAATTCTTGTTTGAAAAGTGAAACTGGGATTCTGCGCATGCGCTGACCAGTGGTAGTATATGGCAGTAAAATTAGTCTTCGGTGTTCTGCGGTGACATACTGATGTTGAGGAGGTGCGGGATGGAGTAGCAGTAGCCAGGCGCTTTACTACAGAAAGACACAGAAGGCACCAGTATGGCATGGGTAAAGAATCATACTGCTTTCAAATGATCAAGGTATAGACACTAATCACACTGATGCATAAACTGACAGCTGTCTCGGCTGACAGCAACTCGATCTTCTCTCACTCCACATGCTTTGTTACAGAGGCAGAAGTCAGTCAGTTTTATAAAAAACATACTAACAATGCATATGGATTTTGGCATAATACATTGCCCCTTTCCCCCCATGGGGCCCTCTGGCTTTCAATTGCCTCTGGTACCCCCAACGGATGTCCTTAGAGCTCTAGGCTGCCTAAATTCCACTAACTCCAGCCCTGACGGCTTACACCCTAGACTCCTCAAAATCTCTGTACCCCATGTTTTGACCCCTCTGTCTTACCTTCTCAGTCTATCTCTCTCCTCCTCTACTGTCCCTTCAGCCTGGAAGCCAACTACAGTCATACCCCTTCATAAAGGTGGTGATCCCATTGTCCCTGGCAACTACAGCCCCATATCACTTCTCCCATCACGTGCCAAGGTCCAAGAATCACTTGTCCTCTCAAGGCTTAATGAATTTCTCTCTGCTTCTAACACACTCTCCCCAGTTCAATCAGGTTTTAGGACATTTCACTCAACCACCTCCTCACTTCTTCACTTTACAGATGCCATTCACTCTGCAATGGACCAAGGGCAGATCACCTCGGCTATTTTCATTGACCTTGCAAAGGCCTTTGACTCTGTCTCTCACCCTCTCCTTCTAAACAAGCTAAGCACCACCAGCCTTTCCCCATCTTCTGTCTCCTGGTTTAGCTCCTACTTAACTAGCCAGTCTCAGACAAGTAAAATCAGCAATGTCCTGTCTCTCTCCCTCCCCATCCTTGCAGGCATCCTCAGGGTTCAATCCTCGGACCTGTTCTTTTCCCTGTTTCACAATGACCTCCCTTCTGTTTGCACCCAGTCAGAGGGTGGTGCAACTTTGGAATAGTTTACCAACTGAAGTGGTCACTAGCAATACAATGGAATCTTTGAAACATGGGTTGGATAGTGTTTACCAAAATAAATATAGATTTTTTGTAAATACGGGAAGGCAAGCATAAAGGACGAAAGTCTATGTAGCTTGCAACACCTATGAAACCTATGAAATGCCAAGATCCATATGTATGCCTATGACACTATCCTATTCCTATCTGGTCCCTCTGCCCCAGCCGCCCAAACTCTGCTTCAGCACAACTTTACTCCAGTATCTAACTGGTTCAATGATAGCTGCCTAAAAATGAATACCAAAAAGTTTGTAGCCTTGACTTTTGGCTCCAAACAGAAACTTGCCAGGCTCCCCACCCTCCCTGCCTTCTCTACCCTAGACAATAATCCTCTCAATGATGTCCCAGCTTACAAATGCCTAGGAGTGTGGCTTGATCCCTTGCTAGACATTTCCTCCCACTTTGAGGTGCTCCACTCCAAACTACGTCCCAATGTGGGTCTACTCCACCACCATAAGGGTAGTCTTTCCATCTCAGTCAGACATGATCTGCTGGTCAAATGGATACTCCCAGATTTCAACTACAGTGATGTCTTCAGCACAGCTTCAGCCACCTCCCTCACCAAACCTGATGTCATTTTCAATGCCTTCTGTCATTTCACCTCAAATTCCCCTCCTCTGACACATCACTGTGACCTCTACCCTCTCTATCCCTTCAGTCCCCATTGCAGAGACGCATGTCCCACTGCTCTACTTTCATCTCCAAATATTGGTTTGGAATCCTTACTTCCTACCTCTCCTCGGTCCTAAATCCTGCTACTCCCTCCCCCTATAATTCACATATGAATTGCCTCCACTCCTTCGCCCTCCCATGAGCACGTACCTCAGCTGGTAAACTAGCATTCTTTTATAGACTCCCTTCCCTCTGGAATAACCTTTCCCCTCAAACCTTCCTCACCCCCTCCTTTCCTGCACTTAAGTGCCTCCTCAGGCCATCCTCTGCTACATCTTGTAGTTGTCCACTGCCCTAATCCACAACTTTACTACTGTCCTCCTCCTTCTCCTCCATTTCCAGTATTAATTAGTGACTACAAGTGTTTTGTTCTTGTTGTCTCACCCTGCTTACCAAATTTCCTGTACAATACTCTGTAATGTAATCCCATAATGAAAATGTATTTGCTCATTGTATTATACTGCAATGAAGAGTTTATTCTGTATTATACTATATATTTTATGTTTATTCTGTATTATACTGCATCTGAATTTTGTTATCCCTTTGTTGTGTTTGTACCCCCTGTCCCCGGGTCACACCTGGAAATGAGCTTCTGCTCAGCGTGCCTTTCCCAGTCACCAAACTATCCTATAAAAATGGGACAGACAGATATATATAGATATAGATGTAGATATAGATATAGATATAGATATACCCCATTTTTTCTCTGCCCACCAAAACTGTTGTCCACCCAGCTACTTGCTCATTTAGCTGCAGTAGCTCTGCTAAACTTAATAACTCCCATCTTTTTCTCTGCTGTCAATTGCCTCCATGCAACCTTGTCCTGCATATACACACACACACACACACATATACAGTACATATATATGTATACACACACACCATTTTTTTCTCTGCCTACCAAAACTGTTGTGCACCCGGCTGCTTGCTCATTTAGCTGAAGCAGCTCTGCTAAACTTAACTCCCATCTCTTTCCCTGCTGTCAATTGCCTCCATGCAACCTTGTCTTGCTTCTCAAACCACGTGTTTCCTGTCTGCTCCTGTCAACATCTGGGGCCCAATATTCAAAAGTTTGCATGGTCACAATCAATCAATTAATCTTTATTTAACCAGGCATGAATGCCATTGACAAGAACTCATTTGTAAGGTGGACCTGGAAATAATACAAGTACGGTACAGAAGTGAATTACAGTACATAATAGGTAAGAAACAATATAGGAAAGGTTGAAGAATACAAAATGTAAAGTTGAACTGCTACTAAAGTAAACAAGGCATACAAAGCTTAGTTACATTAAGTGTGCAAAATTTACAACAACCCGCCAAGGTTAGAGGGAAGGACTAAGGTTGGAAGGCAGCCAAGAGAAAACGAGGTCAATGATAGGCTTGGGCCTCAGCATTAGTTACAATTAATAGTTACGGAAAACAGTTACAGGAATCCCTAAAGGAGCGTAAGAAGAGTCTTTTAAAGGTAGGCATGTTTACAGGAAGAACAAGCTTTAGAATTTTTTTGCAGTTTGCTCCATAGGGTAGAGAGTGCATAACTAAAGGATGACCGACCATAGCGAGAGATGACTCTCGAGGTACTTAGGGTAGTATATTCTCGGTTCCTCAATGGGTAACTGCCTGCAGTACACAGGAGCAAATGCTCTGAAATGTAATAAGGAAGGAAGCTTCCCAGTAAGAGCTCTAAGGACCAGAGGGCTGCGTTTTTCTGTCTTCTGAGAGTGAGAGATAACCATCGTACCAGAGAATACAGCAATGATGGATAGAATATGGTACTACAGTAATGAATCTTAATGCCTGGTGGTAAAGAGTGTTGGGTTTGAAAAGAAGTGAACTGGGGCCATGACCGTAAAGGAAATCACCGTAGTCCAGGAGAGGAATAAAGGTACTTTGCACAAGCTTCATTTTTGCTTACTGGGTAAGTAGGTGTTTAATTCGGTAGAACAAATCGAGTCTCTGCTTGAGCTTTTTTGAGAGCTCCTCAATATACACCATGAAGGAAAGCTTGTGATCTATCCAAAAACCCAGGTATTTGAATTTTTCCACATAGTCTAAGGATTCGCCTAGGAGGGTGGTAATAGGAGGGACTAAACCAAGTGTCCAAGGATTAGGTTTCTTAACATTTGGAGAGAAGAATATAGCCTTCTTTTTTGGGCATTTAATAAGAGCTTTTGGCTTAGGAGGTTTAGTTGCAAGCGATTGAATGCTAATTGAAGATCCTTGCAGGCCTGTTAAGGGGTAGGTCTGTCAATATATATGACTGTGTCATCTGCAAAAAGATGTATGCTAGCATCATTAACACCTGCATTGATGTCATTAATATAGAGGGCAAAGAGAAGGGACCCCAAAATGAAACCCTGTAGTACCCCTGTCTTAAGAGGCTTTAGGGGGGATAGGTCACCATCAGCTTCGACCTGCTGATGGCGACTAGTGAGACAGCTGGCAAACCATTTTAATGCCAATGTGTCCAATCCAAGGTTCCTGAAGACACTCAAGATTAAGTCATGGTCCACCGTGTCGAAAGCCTTACTTAAATCTAAAAATAAGGCGCACACATGATTTTTGGCATCTAGTGCGTTCAGCCAGTCATTCGTGACCCTGGTGTGTGCTGAAATGATGCTGTGACAGGGTCTGAAACCTGACTGAACCGGGTTTAAGAGCTCCCTCCCCCAGTCTCTGATCCCTGGCTCCCAAGCAAGGAGAACACCCTGCCCCGTTTCAGTGAGAACTGTGGTGCCAATGCAAATTGCAGTGCACAAACCAACCCCACAAATTCCCTGGTGTCCTGTGGTAACCCCGATCACCAGTCCCCCCCCGTGTCATAGAGATAATCCCTGGTGTCTGGCACCCCCTGCAGCACTGACCACCCACCCTGCCTATCCCCCTTACCTGCATCTTTGGTGCTGCGGGAGCCCATACGGCAATCAGCATAGCCTTTCACACACCTCCTCTGCTGGCTGACATATATAATGCCAGAAAGCGCATGCCCTATATCATGTACAGAGCACATGTCCTCTACTATACAGTAAGGGATGCACGTGCTGTACATTTCATTGGACGAAGTGCTGTCTGGCATTGCATATGGTGGCCGGCCGAGGAGGCATGAGGAGCCCATACCAGTCACCCTTTGAGCTCCTGGGGCATCGACAATGCAGGTAAGGGGGTGTGGCAGGGTGGATGGTTGGTGCTGCAGAAGCATGCTAGATGCTAGGCACTACTTCAATGACATGGTGAGACAGGCAACCAGGGGGGCTACCACAGGACACCAGGGAATTTGTGGTGC
Organism: Neoceratodus forsteri; assembly: GCA_016271365.2. Lineage (NCBI taxonomy): Eukaryota > Metazoa > Chordata > Ceratodontiformes > Ceratodontidae > Neoceratodus > Neoceratodus forsteri. Next base: position 513,341,676 of record CM057451.1, read on the forward strand.
TGGTCTGTGCACTATAACTTGCATTGGTCACCACAGTTCTCAGTTAAACAGGGCAAGGTGTTGTCCTTATTATGGAGCCAGGGATCAGAGACTGGGGGAAGGGGAGGGGGAACAACTGGAAGCCAAGGACATCTCTTACCATAATCGGAATAGCGGTTGGAAAGCGGGGGCCACTAGCCAACAGGAAGCTGGTGTCTTTTACAGGGCCAGAGATCAGGTACCGGTTGAGCACAGATCACCAGGGAGCCATTTTCTGTTACAGGCCGGGGATCAAGTACCAGGGGGCACTGGCCACAGGGAGCCATTGTCTTTTATGGTTCAGGGATTGTGTACTGGAGGGACTGCTTGGCACCAGGGATTATGTAGTTAATATACAGGCTGCCGATCGACAGGAGGGAGGGGACCACTAGGCACCAGGGAGTAAATATGTTTTATATAGGGACTGGTGATCGGAGGGAGGGGGAACCACTAGGCACCAGGGAGTATTTATTTCATATTGGGGCTGGTGATAGGAGGAAGGGGGGACCATTAGGTACCAGGGAGTTTTTATTTCCTATAGAGGCTAGCAATTGGGGGGAACCACTAACCACCAGAGAGTATTTATTTCCTATAGTGGCTGGTGATCAGAAGGAGGTGGGACCACTAGGCACTGGGGAATATTTATTTCATATAGAGGTTGCAATCAAGAGGACTGGATGGGATCACTAAGCACCAGGGATGCCCTTTATTCCTTAGGACCTGGAATTCGGGGTTGGGGTGGTGCCACACCAACCTGCCGCTGCTTCCCATGCAAATGAGCCCATACTAGGCATGCAAATGGGTCCTTAGTGCCTTGCTTGCCCAACAGGCTCATTTGCATGTGTCCCTCTAAAAATCGTGGATAGCGCTCTGGCACTATTCACTCTGGTGGTGCTATTCCCTGCACAGCAGGGATCCTTGTCAAGGCAAAGCTACATGACCTTGCACTGTGCTGACATAGCCCTATATTCAATTGGATGCTGCTGGTGTGCTATACAACAACTGAATATAGCACCCTCAGACTCCTGGGTACTTGCAAATCACAACACAAACCTTTGCACTCTTTTGAACATCTGGTCCCTGGTCTCCACTCCTGAATGACGTCACAGTAACCCGAGAACAAAGATGCACCAACTGAGAAGTGGTCTCCCTCCTAACCAACAAGTCACACTTGCACTTATCTCCCCAACAAGGAAAAACTACACTGACACAAAAAACAAGTAAAGATTTTTTTTTAATATGTAAAAAAGGAAAAGGAGCTGCATTTTACCTCTTTTTCTAAGTGCAAAAAACACTTCAGGGTGGATTGTTTTGGGCTATGCCCATGCTTCCAGAGGCTATAAAACCCTCTGCCTGGGATGTTGGCCCTTACTACTCCCCAGGGCAAGTGGGTATAGCCCAGCACCACCCACTTTGTCATATCTTATTGCTTACTTAGTATCATCCAATTAGCTCTGTTAGTCAACCTTTGAGACTAGGGGGGTTGGGACAGGGATCAAACATGATGTAAGATATGTTGGGTCTGGATAGTGGATACACTTAAGGAGAACTATGCACCAGTGGTAGTCCCTGGGAGGAGGGGTTCTGCCAGTCACACTGACATGTAAAACATATAGTAGTGGATCCCTGAGTTGCTCTCAATGGTGTCTCTGTAGAGACTATTGTACATGATATCCTAATCCGGCACATGCAGTGTGGCTTTTGGAGCTTAGTGGTACACCGCATCTTCATAGCTTAGCAGAGGGAGTACCGGCTGCCTCATTACTTGCAGTCTAGTGAGAAGACTGAGGCAGTTCCTGGCTCGGGATTAAGCTCCGAACCTGCCCCCCCAAGCAATGATGTGATCACTCTGCATGCTTCCAGTAGGTGTGCCGGGATCCATCCTAACCCCTAAGGATATGAAAGATGACACCTGCTCACGGGAAAGCTGGCCCTTGTTGTGGATGACGAGTGAGGCATCCATTTTTCAGATTTGTGGGTAGGTGGGTGCTGAAGGCCAGGGTTAGACATTTTTGTAACCTCAAAACCTGCTTTTGTATATAGTTCTGGAAACAAAAAACCAAGAATCTGCAACACAGAAACTGATTTTGTGTCCACTGATGGCCAGAAAAAAAAAAGATGTTAATGTCCAATTACAGTCACAAAATTCTGACTCTAATTTGACTAAAATTGGCAAGGAAAAGGTGGTTGACTTGTATGTAAAGCTGGCTTATACACAAGACCTGATACTTTACACACCAAGGCCTCCAGCACAGAGCATGCAAGACTGTCATATTTATAAGGAGGCTTCCACCTACCAAACCACAAGACTTCAGGAGACTATCATGTTTATATGGAAACCTAAATTGCCTTGCACTAGGATCTCAGGAGAGAGAGAAAGAGGCTGCCATGTCTGTACAGGGGATATGCAACGGGCTGATTCAAAATGTGCAATTTATCTTCAAGTGTGAGGGGGCAGGACCATAACTCATGAGTGGCAGAGCCACAAGTGAATTATGCAAGTCCGGTCCACTCACAAGTGATAATAAATCGCCTATTTTTAGTCAGGCTATTGTATATTTGATGTATATAACAGTAGTTTACAAGTCAGAGCTTTTAAATCTTCAGTTTGTCTGAAGATGTTGCTACTTTTCTTTGATTTTAACAGCTGTGTCAGTGCTGCACTAAGCATTTTGATGTCATCAGCTTTGAGAAAGCTGCTCTCTGATTGGATCAGCATTCTACTCTGATGACAGTAACTTAAAAAATATCCATTGTGACAACAGTAACAGCAATATTTTTGATGTGTTGCTGTTACTGATGTCACTAGCCAAGATATCTTTATCTTGACATTTTTACCCCCACTCCTGTTGTACATATAGAGATACCCACCTACCTTGCAGCAAGACCGCAAGAAAGAGAGACTGTTATGTCTATTGGGGCAGAGCCACTCACCTTACTCCAAGACCTGGAGACTGGAAATGGCACCACAATCCGCACAGGGGAGCAATCTTAGACCTGGTACTCTCAAATGGGGACAGAGAGAGGATCTCAAATCTAGAAGTGGGTAGCTATCTGGGAACAAATGACCAACAAACAGTGTGGTTCATGATAAACTTAGCTGTAGAGTCAAGCCATTCAAAAGTGAAGGTACTGGACTTCAGGAGGGCTGATTTTGTCAAAGTGGGAGAGTGCCTCAGAAAAGCACTAGCAAACAGGCAAGAAGGTGGGGTGGAGCAACAATGGGGAAACATCAAAACTGCCATCACATAGGTAACAAGCCTTTGTGTGAAGCAAATAAACTAATCAAAATGAAAGAAAAAACCCCTATGGTTCTCAAAAGAAGTGGCAGGGAAGGTTAGGGAGAAAAAGATCGCATTCAGGGAGTATAAGGAAACACAGAAGGAGCAGGACAGAGAATTGTACCAGTTAAAGCAGAAGAAAGCACGGAAGGCAGTCAGAATAGCAAAGGCACAAATCAAGGAAAAGATAGCCAACTCGGTTAAGAAGTGGGATAAAACCTTTTATAGGTACATTAGGGAGCAAAGAAAGACTGTGACAGGGATGGTGAGGCTGAATAAAGAGAAGGGTGGTTGGGCAGAGAGGGACAATGAAAAAGCAGGGATACTGAACAAATACTTCTGCTCAGTATTCACAAAGGAAGAGAATGGGGAGGTACCTAAGCCAGTCAATAGAAGCACTCTGGATAGTGGGGGTTGATATCAGTCCTTTCACAGAAGAAACGGTTCTGAAAGAACTCCTAAAACTGAAGGTGGATAAAGCAATGAGGCCTGATGGGATTCACCCCAGAATTCTAAAAGAACTAAGGGGAAGAACTAGTGAAACTACTGACTACCCCTTTTTATGTTTGCTTGCATGCATGTGCAAGAAACATAGTGCCATCATCTGAGTTTTCGGAGGTGTGTCAGCCCTCTTCCAGTTCAGTCAGTGTGTTTGCAGGCACGGCCGCAGTTCTCCAATGCCTGCTGGAGCTGTCTTTGATAGCTCCAAAATGCAGTGGCTTACAGTTGAAAGGGGGAGTTACGCTTCAGTGAGCAGCGATCAGATATCACCTGCTCATGTACGCTCCCCCTACACACACACACACACATATGCTGCGTGCTGCCCCCCCAACGCACACACTGTATAGCCGACGGGGGTGCCCAATCCCCCGTTGGCTGTGCTGCGCCCCCCGAAACACAGATCCATATACCACGCTGGGTGCCCACCCCAGCCTGGCTACATCATATAGTTGACGGGGTGCCCAATCCTAACCGGCTCCGCCCCCCAACCGTCCTTCACACCTGGGGCCACCCCAGTGTGGCAAGCATCCAGCGTTATCCTCATTCAAAAAAAAACAAAAAGCTGAAAATCAAAACGGTCCCTCGCTGTGTCTGCCCCACCGGCCACCCTGCGCACCCCTGCCTCCCCACACCCCCACCCCATACTTACATCCGAGCTCGGCGCGACAATCTTCAGCGGACGGGAACACGCCTGCACTCTTCAAAGCCGACCGCGAACTGAGGAAAAGCCGGTAAGCTGTATAATGGGATGGATAGGGTTTTTTCCAACTTTATTGCATATCTCAGGCATTTTTTGGAATTTTTGCACCAAATTTTCAACATGGGGATTTTGGGACCCCTTCTCATGAATGCTGTCACTGTCATGGCGTTACTCGGGCCCGAAGGGTGATTTCGCAGCCACTGCGCAAAATCACCTTTCTGGAACTATTAACAAAATGACACTGCCAGTGTTCATAAGGTGGGCTCTCAAAAAGCCTATTTTGAAAATTTGGTGGAAAAATTCCTAAAAATTACTGTTTTATGAGCATGCGTTGAGCAGTTCCTACACATGCTCGTAAGTTTGCGAAATTTCAATATTTTCACTCCAGATTTTCAACATTGCCATTTTACCACGCCTCCTTATGAGCAGTACAGCTGTCATTTTTCATCTTACCCAAAATGTGTTTCCGCCCATACATGTAGTGCACAATGGCGCAGTTGGTGCTAAATCAATGTACGGACACAGTAAGAAAATCACAGTGACACTGTTCATGAGCAGAGGTCTTAAAATGGCTATGTTGAAAATTTGGTGAAAAATTCTAAAATGACTGTTTTGACAGCGTATGCCAGAGAGTTCCTACGCATGCTCGTAAGTTCCCGCAATGTTCAATATTTTCACTCCAGATTGTCAACATTACCATTTTACCACACCTCCTTATGGGCAGCACAGTTGTCATTTTTCACATCTCGCCCACAATGTGTTTCTGCCGTGCTTCGCACAATGGCGCAGTCGGTGTGCGAAATCAATGTATGGGACACGTTAAGAAAATCACAGTGACAATGGTCATGAGCAAAGGTGTTAAAATGGCTATGTTGAAAATTTGGTGAAAAAATTCCCCAAAATGACTGTTTTAGGAGCGCATCGCTATAGTTTCTACGCGACGCTGGCAAGTTTGCTAATTTGTAATATTTGCACACCAGATTTTCAACAGTGGCATTTTTCCACACCTCCTTATGAACAGTACAGCTGTCATTTCACAACATGGCCGAAATGTGTTTTCACACTTTCAGCACAGAAATGCGTGGTCGCTGTGGGAAATCATTGTTCGGGACAGATAAAGAAAATCACACTGACACTGTTCATGATCGGAGGTCCCAAAATGCCTGTGTTAATCTGCTGTAAAAAAATCCCCAAACTAGTTACATTACGGGTGTGCATTGCACAGTTTCTACGCATGCCTCGTGACTTCACCAGTTTTTTTAAGATTTTCACAGCAGATTTTCAACATTGCCATTTTTTACACCTTCCCATGAACAGTACCGCTGTCATTTTTCATCCCGTTCAGAATGTGTTTTTGCACCTATGGTGCCAAATGATAGTCACTGTTCAAAAGCAGTTTTCGGCTAACAAACTGATATTGCCACTGTTCATGAGGTGGGGGTCACAAAAAAACCAAGTTGAAAATTTGGAGTGAAAATACCAACGAATGCCTGAGGCGTTAGGGTTTCCGACCATAATGCCCCACCCTGTAGAGAATGACAGGCATCAGGGGTGTGACTTGGGATTCTTGCCTGTCATGCTCATACCATTCCACCCACACCCTGCAGCCAGTGAGAGGCATCAAGGTGTGCCTCGGACTCTTCAGGCCCAAACTTCACCCCATTCTCCTATACCGCACCCATCTCACCGTATTTCCTGATGGAATGGGGTGCGCATAAAGGCCAAAGACCCCAAGGCACACTGTGACACTTGTCAGTGTCTGCAGGGTAGAGTGTGGTGAAATGGCGTGGTCGTTATGCCTGATGACCCAAAGGCACACCCCAATGCCTGTCACTCTCTGCAGGGCGGTGGTGGGGTTGGCTTCAGTTCAATACTTCGCTGCCATTCCTATTATGCAGCTCTGTAACTTCTACACTACCAGTGCCAATGCCAGCAAGCAAACATTCGGCATTGACAAATGCTTGTTATGTTTGCTTGCATGCATGCGCAAGAAACATTATGTGGCAGCTTAGGAGAGAAACGGGTTGTGGAGGTGTGGCACTGTGGCAGCCAATGCCAGCACTGCATTTGTGGGCTTGGCAGGCCCAGTGTCCTGATGACACTGGTTCTGCAGAAGTGCCACCAACTTGAAACTATTTGGCCGTTGCAATGAGGGGCCGCCTCATCATTGCAGCATCAGCAATTCCACTGCAATGAGGGAGCAACCCATCACTGCAGGGTGGTACCTTGCCTGGTGTAACATTTCCCTAAACATGGCGGCAGCTTATGCTCCTCAGTGCCCCATGAAAGCTGACTGATGGGGGTACCCAATCCCCCTGTCAGCATGCCCCGACCCAGTTCATTTGCCGATGGGGGAGCCCACTCCCAGTCAGCATAATGTCTCTCCCCCATTTGTTGTGTGCCAAGAGGGTGCCCAATCCCCCTCGGCTCCTGCCCCCACAACACTCGGTATGTGCCAATGAGGGTGCTCAATCCCTGCCGGCTACAGCCCCTCCAAAAAGCATTCAGGTGGTACGCTGGGAGCCCACCCCAGTGTGCCAAATGTGCCTGTAAATAAGAAAACCTTTCTGAGAAGTTATACATTTTTTTTTAAATCTATAAAATAGAAAACAGTCCCTCATTGAATCTCCCCCAACCAGCGCCCACCCACTGCACACCCCACCTCCCCACACACCCTCTTCACCCCATACTTACCTCCGGAGCCCAGCATGATGATCTTCGGTGGACCAGGAACATGTCTGCACTTTTCAAAGCTGACCACAAACTGAAGAAATACCGGTAAGCTGTATAATGGCATAAATGTTTTTTTTTAAACTTATGTGGATATCTCAGGCATTTTTGGGACTTTTGGAACCACATTTTCAACATGGAGTTATTGGGACCCCTCCTCATGAATTCAGTCACTGTCATGGTGTTATTCTGTCCTGAAAGGTGATTTCACTGTCACTGCGCGGACTCACCTTTTGGACCGATTAATAAAACGACAGTGCCACTGTTCATGAGGTGGGCTCTCAAAACGCCTATGTTGCAAATTTGGTGAAAAAAATCCAAAAAATGTTTTATGAGCGTGCGTTGTGCAGTTTCCATGCACACTCGTAACTTCTAAAATCTGTAATATTTTCATGCCGGATTTTCAACATTAGCATTTTTTCACACCTCCTTATGAACAGTATAGCTGCCATTTTTATGTTTGCTTGCACATGCGCAAGAAACATTAAGCAGCGGCTTAGGAGAGAAGTGGGTTGTGGAGGTGCAGCACTGTGGCAGCCAACGGCAGCACTGCATTTAGGGGCTTGGCACTAGTGGACCAATGCAGGCACACTGTTCTGATGACACTGGTTTCCAAAAGTGCCACCAAATTAAAATGATTTCGCCGCTGCAATGAGGGGCTGCCTCGTCATTGCAGCATCAGCCATTCTGCTGCAATGAGGGAGCGACCTCTGTCACTGCATGGCAGTACCTTGCCTACTGTAACATGTTTTGTAAACATGGTGGCGCTTGCCGCCACCTCACAGCCCCATGAAAGCCAACGGGGGTGGCCTATCCCCCTATCGGCATGCCCCCAACCCAGTTCATTTGCCGACAGGGGAGCTCACTCTCCATCAGTATAAGGCCCCCCCATTTCTTGTGTGCTGAGAGGGTGACCAATCCCCCTCGGCATCATGCACCGCCCCCAAAACAGTCAAACACACACTGCATTGTCTGTTTTTTTTTTTTACCTGTAAAACAAGAAAACAGTTCCTCAAAGTCTCTGGTGCCCCTCCCTCAACCCACACCCACCCTCTGTGTATTCTACCTCCCCACACCCCCCCCAACCCATACTTACCTCTGGAGCCTGGGGTGATGATCTTCGGTGGACCGGGAACATGTCTGCACTCTTCAAAGCCGATAGCAAACTGAACAAATGCCAGTAAGCTGTACAATGGCATAAATAGGGTTTTTTTCAACTTTGGTGCATATCTAGGGCATTTTTGGGGAATTTTGGCACCAAATTTTCAACACGGGGTTATTGGGACCCCTCCTCATGAATTCAGTCATTGTCATGGCATCATTCGGTCCCAAAAGGTGATTTCGCGGTCACTGTGGGAATCACCTTTCGGAACCAATTAACGAAACAACAGTGCCACTGTTCATGAGGTGGGCTCTTAAAAAGCCTATGTTGTAAATTTGGTGAAAAAAATCCAGCAAAATGACTGTTTTACAAGCGTGCGTTGCACAGTTGCCATGCACGCTCGTAATGCCGCAAATTTGCAATATTTTCACTCTAGATTTTCAACATTGGCATTTTTCTGCATCTCCTTATGAACAGTAGAGCTGTCATTTTACACATTCTGGCCGAAATTTGTTTTCGCACTTCCAGTGCAGAATAGCACGGTCGCTGTGGGAAATCAGTTTTCGTGACACATTAAGAAAATCACAGAGACACTGTTCATGAGCAGAGGTCCTAAAATCCCTATATTGGAAATTTGGTGATGAAAGCCCATAAAATGACTGTGTTACAAGTGTGCATTGTGCAGTTTCCATGCACTCTTGTAACTTCGCAAATTTGTAATATTTTCATGACAGATTTTTAACACTGGCATTTTTTCACACCTCCTTATGAACAGTACAGCTGCCATTTTTCACATCCTGGCCAAAATGTGTTTTCGCACTTCCGGCACAGAACAGCGCGGTCACTGTGGGAAATCAGTGTTTCGGACAGATTAAGATCGAGAGAGGGAGTGAGCGAGCTCAATGGAGCTCTGTCGGGACTGCTGTGGATTTCTTTGTGGGCAGAAAAAGGTGCCAACGCAGGCAAGAGCCCAGTACAAAAGGGCAGCCTGCAGCACCGGGAGAAACAGAATGAGCGAGTGAGAGAGGGGAGTGAGCAAGCTCAACGGAGCTCTGCCGGGACTTTAGAGTTGCCCACCCTCCCACCCAGGCTCTCTGTGGTCCTGTATTACAACAGGGTCTCTGGGGAGGAGATAAAGCAATAATTGGATACTTTTAGGATTGCTGTAATAATACAGATTTAGTTGTTCTGTTTATTTCTCTAACTGAGCTAAGTACTTAGCTATGCTGTTAGGATTGCTGTAATAATACATATTTATTTGTTCTGTTTCTTTCTCTAACTGAGCTGAGTAATACTTGGAGTGCAACAGGATTTCTAACTGGGCTGAGTGAAACTATATGAGAGCTGAGAACAAAAAGTATGGTAGCTGAGGAGTGAAAAACAGACAAGGAGGCTTTAGGATTGCTACAATATACAGTATCTAACGGATGAGATTTGAGACTGAATTAACCCAGTCAGCGAGGGGGCAGTAGGGGGACTAGTGTTGGGGGGGGGGAGGGAACAGGAACTTGAGTAAATAGGGGTCTAATAGTTGTAGTAGGGTACAGAAACCAGGAGTAAGAGACCATAACATAAGAAGGTGGCCAAAATGGCGCAGGTGCCACATGTCAATAGGGCGGGCATCTTTGGAAGAGTGGTGGGGTGTACAGGGTGTGGGTCCACCGTGATCCTGGACTGGGCTTGGAGGATGGGGGGGATGTATGGTCTGTAGACAACTGGTTAGTTTGAGGGAGGAACTGCGGAGGTTAGGGAGGAGTCTAAGTGGCAGCACAGATGAGTATGGTAGGCATCCTGGCTGGGGGAGGATAGGGGATGGCAAGGGGGGACGGAGGAAGAACAACTGGGGACTGAAACTGACCCCAGTATCAGAGCACTAGAAAGAGAGGAGAAGGGAAGGGGTGCCTGAGGTGGGGGGGGCCTCTTGATGGGAAGGGAGAGACCACGAGGAGTACATGAGACAGAGCAGATGGCTGCGGTAGGAAGCGACCAGGGTGGTATGGAGGGAACAAGTAGAGGGGGAACTGATAGGGGAAGAGATGTACGAGAGGTATTGGCTAGAAATAGATTTGAGCCTCTGCTATGGGAGAGAGAGGGGAGCAGGAATATACTGAAGGGGACACAAGGGACATGAAAGGGATGGCAACAGGTAGGGGAAGAGATAGCGAGGACGAAAGGGTAGAAGGGGCTAGTAAGGAAGGAAGGGGGTGGTGACTGGAGGAGAGAAGGCTACGGGAAGGGGGAAGGATGGGAAGGGCATCACTATCGGGGTAGAAGGGAATGGGGGCTCTAAATCAACAATAACAGGGATAGGAGAGGGGTTGGAAATCAGCAAGGGAGGAGGGGAGGTCAACATGGGAAGCCCAGGAGGAAGTAGTCAGGCTGGAAAGGGGTTCAAGGGGGTGGGAGGAATAAGGCAGAGAACAGGGGTGAGATGGAAGTAGGGGATACAGATACAGAAGTCACAGAGGGTGCAGCTGGTGGGGGTAAGGGGCAGGGAAGAACAAATACTGGGGTGGTGGAAGGGGCATTAGAAGGGAAAGGGGGGGTAATCATCCTGGGGGATTCTATACTGAAAGGGGTGAGATGGGGTGGAAAGGCACACCCGTATTTGGGTTGACGCTATCCCCAGGTTGACTGCAGGAGGGGCAGGGCAGGCACTGCTCAAGTGTGCAGTGAGGGGGAGGAAGAAACCTCATTTAGTGTTGCATGTGGGTACAAACGACTTGGTAGGGGAGACCATGGAAGTAGTGAGGGGGAGGTTCGAGTAGTTAGGCAGGCAGTGTGAGGGGGTGGGGGAGTCAGTGGCATTCTCGGAGGTACTCCCAGTACCATGTGCAAGCATGGGGAGGAAAGGTAGGATTAAGGAGTTCAACGAGCAGCTGAGGGATTGGTGCCACCCCAAAAATTATGGGTTAGTGACTACCTGGGGTAGGGTCTGGGGGAATAGTGACTTGTGCGAGGGGACAGGCTACACTTGAGCAGGAAAGGGAGGGGAGTATTAAAGGCAGGATTAGAGGGTTATATCTCTACTAAGGTGGATTTAAACTAGTGGGGGGATGGCCAAAAGAGTGAGGTTGGTAGAACGGTCCGGACAGAGGAGCTTAATGAGCTCACCCCCCTATATATAGGTAAAAGCAGAGGCGTAGTAACCCTGGGAGGGGCCGGGCAGAGTGGTCTGAGTATAACACAGAAGACACCACCACCCGGTAAGAATAAGGAGGAGAAAGTGTGCAGACTACCGGGAGGAGGGACACAGGCCAAGGAGTAGAAGAGTGAGGAGAAGGAGGGGTATGGGTGGAAGGTGGTCTCTCTCAATGCAAGAAGCCTGGGGAACAAAATTGCAGAGCTTCAGGTGCTCCTTTCAGAGGGGAAGGTGGACACTGCTGCAGTGATAGAGACTTGGGCCACAGAGTGCCATGATTGGGACTTGACAATCCTGGGATACAGGATATACAGGAGGGACCGGGGTTGTTGGAAGAGGGGGGGTTGCACTCAATGTGAGGGAAGGGATTAAATGCATAAGGGATGAGGGAGAAGAGGAGAGGACAGTGGCACTTTGTTTGCAGCTCCTGGACTCCAAGGGCAGAAAGCTGAGGCTGGGAGTGGTGTACAAACCACCAGCCTAATCCAAGGAACTGGATGGGGAGTTGACAGAGCAGATAAGGAGAGTGTGTAGAAAGGGGAGTGTGGTGATAGTGGGGAATTTTAACCTACTACGGGTTGACTGGAGCACCCCGGCCACTAGCAGTTCCAGGGAGCAGGTGCTCCTTGATGCATTCCAGGACGGCCTTCAGACACAATTGGTAAGTGGGCCTACAAGGCTTGGTGGCACTCTGGACCTAGTACTGGCAAATGGAGAGGCGGTGAGGGAGGAAAGGGTGGAGGACTCACTAGCAGGTAGTGACCACCAAACAGTGTGGCTCGTTTTCCTGTTGTTGACAGGGAGACAGGAGGCATGGGCACTAAGGAGGTGGATTTTAATAGGGTGGACTTTGAGGGGATGGGAGCAATACTGCAAGGGAGACTCCAGGATATAAGTCCGAGGATGGATGCAGAACAAAAGTGGGGAGTCAAAGACTGGGCTACCAGAGGCCACAGTAGCCTGCACCAGGGCCAGCAGTAAGAAGAGCAGAGCCAAGAAACCATGCTGGCTGAACAAGGAAGTGCTACAAGGGTTAAGGGCAAAGAGGGCTGCATACTGGAAGTACAGGAGAACAGGGAAGGGAGAGGATAAGAAGGCTTTCGGAAGTTGGTCAAGGGAGGTGGCCAGGAGGGTGAAAAAAGCTAATGCCCCCAAGGAATTAAGGTCCACACAGGGCATAAAGGGAGGGGAAAAGGACTTTTTCAGGTATGTCAGGGAAAAGAGCAAGTGCAAGGAACATATTGTGAGGATAAAACGGGGAGGGGATTGGGTGGAAAAAGGGGAGGAGCAAGTGGAAATTTTAAATGAGTACTTCTGCTCTGTTTTCACTAAGGAGAGGGATGGTCCACTACCAGAATGGGCTGGGGGGTGGGGAAAGGGGGAGGAGGTGACGGACAAAGTGATGACAGGGGGTAGGGTGCTAGAGGGGCTGAGGGCAGTAAGGGTGGACAAGGCACCAAATCCCGATGGCATCCACCCCAGGGTGCTCAGGGAGATGACAGAGGTGTTGGTTGAGCCGTTTGTTGATCTGTTCAACACCTCCTTGGAAATGGGGTGTGTGTCCCTGGACTGGAGGATGGCCCATGTGGTGCCCATACACAAGACTGGGCCTAGGGAGAAGCCAGGACATTATCGGCCAGTAAGTCTCACATCCACAGTGGGTAAGCTTATGGAGGTGATACTGAAGGAGAGACTGGTGGCATTCCTAGAGATTAATGGCCTCCAAGATGGGCGGCAACACAGGTTCATCTCAGGGAGGTCTTGTCAAACCAACCTAATAGAGTATTATGACTGGGTGACAAGGGAGTTGGACAGGGGCCATGCGGTATATGTCCTGTACTTGGACTTCAGTAAGGCCTTTGATACAGTGCCTCATGAGAGACTGGGGGGGAAGCTGAGGGCAGTGGGGGTGGGAAAAAAGCTGACTAAATGGATAGAAAACTGGTTACAGAGAAGGTGCAGAGGGTGTTGGTGTTGGTGGAGGAGCTCTCGGCACTCAGAGCAGTGACAAGCGGGGTGCCACAGGGGTCAGTGCTGGGCCTGGTACTATTTGGGCTCTTTATATCAGATATAGCACATGGAGTGGGGAGCAGGGTTAGTCTGTTCACAGATTATACTAAATTGGGGGTGGTGGTGGGCGAAGAGGACAGATGGGAAAAACTGCAGGGGGACCTAACCAAACTAGAGACATGGTCAATGGAGTGGCAGCTAGATTCAACGCAAAGAAGTGTAATGTGATGCACTTCGGGGTGAAGAAACAGAAGAGGGACTATTGGTTGGGGATCACAGAGGAGGAGAAGGACCTAGGGGTGTTGGTAACTGGGAGCATGAACAACTCGGCCCAGTGCAGGAGAGCAGCAGCGAAGGCAAACAGGATACTGGGGTGCATCACAAGGAGGTTCTCATCCAGACACAGGGATGTGAACCTACCACTCTACAGATCATTGATTAGACCGCACCTAGAGTACTGTATGCAATACTAAAGGCTATACCTGAGGAGAGATATAAAGTTGCTGGAGGGGGTGCAAAGGAGGGCAACAAAAATGTTAAAGGGGATGGAAGGAAAGGAATATGAAGTAAGATTGAGGTAGCTGAACATGCACACACTGGAGGAGAGGAGAGATAGGGTGGATATGATTGAAGCATTTAAATACCTGAGGGGGTAAATAAACCTAGCACTGAGGGGGTGTTTAAACTGAGGAGTGGAAGAGAGACAAGGGGGCACGGACTAAGGTTAGAAGGGGGATGTTTCAAGAGGGAAATGAGGAGGTACTACTTCACTGAGAGGGTGGTGTCTAGCTGGAATGCACTGCCAGAGGGGGTGGTAACATGTAAGACAGTCAATAGCTTTAAGAAGGAATGGGATAAAGCAAGAGGAAGAGTCGGGGGGCAAGGACTGGGGCAAACGGGAGAGGAACTGAGGGGATGGAAGCTGGGGCAGCTACAATCTAGGGTGCTAGCTGTACACTCGGGCAGACTTAGATAGACTGATTGGTTTGTTCTGCTGGCAGATTCATATGTTCCTATGTAATGCTGGCAGCTTCGTATGTTCATATGTTCCTATGTATGTTTGTATGTAAAATCACAGTGACTCTGTTCATGAGCAGAGGTCCTAAAATACCTATGTTGAAAATTTGGTGACAAATGTCCATAAAATGACTGTTACAAGCGTGCATTGTGCAGTTTCCAAGCACCCTCGTAACTTCGCAAATTTGTAGTATTTTCACTCCAGATTTTCAACATTGTTATTTTTTCAGACATCCTTATGAACAGTACAGCTGCCATTTTTCACATCCTGCTCAAAATATGCGTTTACTCATCTGGCGCAGAATAGCGTGGTTGCGGTGGGAAATCAATGTGCGGGACAGATTAAGAAAATCATAGTGACAGTGTTCATGAGCAGAGGTCACAAAATGCCTATGTTGAAAATTTGGTGAAATAATTCCACTAAATGACTGTGTTATGCGCAAGCGTTGCACAGTTTCCACATACGCTCATAAGTTCTAGCATTTTTAATATTTTCACTACAGATATTCAACATTGCCATCTCTTCACACCTCCCTATGAATGGTACAGTTGTCATTCTTCACATCCTGCCTGGTCTGTGTTTTCGTACATCTGGCGCACAGTGGCACGGTCGCTGTGGAAACTCAAAATTCAGGACACATTAGCAAAATCACAGTGCCACATTTCATGAGAAGAGTTCCCAAATGCTTTCATGAGGTGGGGGTCACAAAAAGGCCATGTTGAAAATTTGTAGTGCAAATACCAACAAATGCCCGGGGTGTTAGGGTTTCTAACCATAACGTCCCCACCTGTACAGACTGACAGGCATCAGGGGTGTGCCTTTGGATTGCCGACTGTGATGCTCATGCCATTCCACCCCACCCCCACCCTGCAGCCAGTGACCGGCATCGAGGTGTGCCTTGGACTCTTCAGCCTCAGAGTTCACCCCATTCTCCTATACTGCACCCATTTCAGCGTATGTCCTTATGGAATGGGGTGACTGTAAAGTCGAACACCCCAAGGCACACCTCAACACTTGGTGTCTGCAGGATAGGGAGAGGTGAAAGGGCAAGAACATTATGGGTGACAACCCAAACGCATACCCCAATGCCTGTCTGTCTCTGCAGGGTGGAGGTGGGGTTGGCATGAAGTTCAATACTTCACTGCCATTCCTATACTGCATCTGTCTAACTCCTGCATTTCCAATGCTAATACCAGCAACCAAACATTCAGCATTGACAAATGCTTGTAATAAATCATGGGAGGATGGTGTGGTACCTGAGGACTGGAGGAGGGCAGATGTGATTCTCCTTCACAAAAGTGGGAGCAAGACAGAGGTAGGAAACTACAGAGCTGTCAGTTTGACCTCAGTAGTAGGGAAAATGATGGGATCGCTTCTGAAGGAAAGAATTGGTGAGTACCTAGAGGCCAGTGGGACACAGAACCCAAGGCAGCATGGATTTACAGCAAAAAGGTCATGTCAGATTAATCTAATCTATTTCTTTCACTGGGTGACCAAAGTAGTAGACCAGGGAGGGGCTGTGGACATGGCCTACCTAGACTTTAGCAAGGCATTTGACACAGTCCCACACAAAAGATTAATAAACAAATTAGCCAATCTGGGAGTGGGTCCCAGAGTAGTAGCCTAGGTAAAACATTGGCTGGACAACAGGACTCAGAGGATAATAGTAAACGGAGTCCACAGTGAAGAAAAGGGGGTTACTAGTGGGGTACCGCAGGGTTCAGTACTGGGGCTGGTCCTTGTTAATGTCTTTATAAGTGACATTGCAGAGGCACTGGAAGGAAAAGTATGTCTCTTTGCAGATGATCTGCAACAGGGTTGATACACAAGGTGGGGTGAAAAGGATGAGAAGGGACTTGGCAAGGCTGGAGGAATGGTCAAATGTATGGCAGCTTAAATTCAATGCAAAGAAGTACAAAGTAATGCACCTGGGAAAGAAAAACCCAGGGGAATAGTATACAATGGGGGATGAGATACTGACAATAACAAAAATGGAAAGGGACCTGGGGGTAGTTATATCAGATGACCTAAAGGTGGGCAAGCAATGTGAGAAGGCAGTAAGGAGGGCTGGGGGATACTGGGATGCATATGGAGAGGCATCACCGGTAGAAAACAGAAAGTTGTCCCTCTGTACAGACAGTTGGTAAGACCACATCTGGAGTACTGCGTGCAGTTCTGGAGATCCCATCTCCACAAAGACAGAGACAGGTTCGGAGAATGCAATCAAAATGGTGCAGGGTCAGCACCAGAAGACATATGAAGAAAGACTAAAGGAGCTTAATATGTATAGCCTCGAGGAAAGGAGGGTGAGGGGGTACATCACAGAAACTTTCAAGTACCTCAAGGGAATCAACAAAGTCCAAGAGGGTAGCATCTTTCAGAAAAAGAGATGTACAAGAACAAGGGTACACTTTGAAGATAGAGGGGGGATGGTTCAGAGGTAACGAGAGGACATATTTCTTCACAGAGAGGGTTGTAGATGCGTGGAACTGCCTTCTGAGGAGGTTGTGGAGTCAAAAACTGTAGGGGAATTCAAGATTGCATGGACAGACATAAGGCAATTCTAGTGGGGGGTAGGAGGAAGTAGGCTGTTGGTTAACTAGGATCTGCAGCTTATCCATTAGGTAGGGAAATGGGCAGACTAGGTGGGCCAAATGGTCCTTATCTGCCATCAAATTCTATGTTTCACTGAAAGGCCTCAAAACAGAAAAGTCCATGTCTACAGAGAGACTTCTATCATACTTACACCTAGATTGCAGGATAGATAACATGAAATGGGGAAAGATTTGCTCACCTTAACCCAGCAGCTGGAGGACCTCAGGAGGAGGTCATCCCCATTGTCTCCTAAGGCGGCTGAAAGCTGCAGTCCTCGAGAGCCATACGAGTCATAGATCTGCTTCTTCTTCTCATTGGAGAGAATGGAGTTTGCTCTGTTGAGCTCCTTAAACCTTTCAGCAGCCTCAGGATTTCCAGGGTTCTTGTCAGGATGGCATCTCAGGGCGAGTTTCCTAGAATAAAGGGAATCAATATATGCACGGTTGTAGTACCAGGCAAAACTGCTGCATTTTCAAATCTAAATAGAATCTGAAAAAGGATCTATAGGTCTCTTGTTTTAGCCCTGTAATTTACATAACTGTCATATTAATTTCATACAAATGACATGCTAATTACTCATTCAATTAACAGCTGCACTGTGTACACATCTCCATACCCAACCACTCTACAGTTAGCAGCTGGAGCAGTTTACTGCAGTATACTGCTCTGTCAGAGTATACATCTCTATCACTGTACAGTTTGCAACAGTGCACAGCTCTCAGAGTATGCACCGCTATCACTGAACAGTGTACAACAGTGCACACACAGCTCTTCAAGGTATTAAACAGCTGGTAAAGCATGTCAAAATGCTAAGCAAAACTGGGTAATGCTAACCATTTTCAGAAATGCTTAGCAGTAGACTGCTAACCATTTTTTGAGCGAGTTCATAACACAATACACAACATAAATAAAACTATCATTTTAAAACATTTTGCTCAATCTGTGCCAAGTGCTATGCATTTTTACAACAGATCATCACTTTCAAGCGTCAAACTGCTAATCATTTTTTGTCAGCTTATTTAAAATCCCGATTTTAGAGTGCACAACTCCCTCCTGCCCCAGGACAGAGCTGTAGATCCAACTAATTTCTTTGGAAAATGATTACAATAGCAATGGGAAGGATGTACTGTGATCAGAAAATTGTTCTCCATCAAGCCCACAGGGCTGGAGCTCAATATTCTAAGAACAAAATTGGGTACCCGCATGTAATTTACATCATACCACACAAATATCAGGAGAAGGAGGCATTACTACAAAAAGCAAGAATAGAACAGGGCCTGAAATATGAAAAGGGTTCAATTTAATGCCTA
Organism: Neoceratodus forsteri; assembly: GCA_016271365.2. Taxonomy (NCBI): domain Eukaryota; kingdom Metazoa; phylum Chordata; order Ceratodontiformes; family Ceratodontidae; genus Neoceratodus; species Neoceratodus forsteri. Next base: position 513,360,083 of record CM057451.1, read on the forward strand.
CCAGGATTTATCCCCAGAGACTGTCAATAAACGCAAACTATTCAACCCAGTCCAAAAAAAAAAAAAAAGCTTTATGATCACAGGATAAGATTTATGATGCTTTATCTGGCATAACTAAGATTTGTTGTGAAGGGAAAACTTATGACTTTTGAAGATGCAGATGAAGCACAAGAAGTTTTTGAACTGGCTTATAATAGCCAATCTAATCGAAATTCAATGACACCTAAACAATCGAGGACACACCCTTACCAACAGAGCAAGCAGAGCACTTCAAGGAAAACAGAAACCCCGTCACAAGAATCCCCTCCACAAGAAAATGAATCTTGAAGGCTATAATGGGAATACGCGAATGCACAGTAACACATAGGAACACAAAAAGGAAGGGAGAGGGGGAAAGATAGAAAAGGGGGAAAAGAGGGGGGCACCAAGAATTTTGTATGAGTGAGTCTTCCTTCCCCTTATAGATTAAAACTGAATGGATGGAAAAGGAGTTTAGGGGGGCAGCCTAGAGCATCCAGAGAAGTTGAGTTGTGATTCTCTTGTTACCAGCCATATATTTGCTATGATCTTAGTGTGTGATATATAACATAAGTGTAAAGAATGAGAAGGCAATAAATTGAAGGAAAAGAATGGACTACACATATTTAATGAAAATATTTTTGGTAGAAGAATACAACAAAAGAATGGATAGCAGAAAGAGATTATTATGAGATCCTTAGTGGAAAAGAAAAAAGATATTGCTCCCCCCTCCCAGTAGCCCAGAACACACTAGCAGAGTTAATATAACTGTGCTGTAAGCTCAAGATGTACAAGATGACAAATGTGGTCATCTCAGTTACTATGGGGGGAGGGACAGGAGAAAGATTTTTTTCTACAGTATGAGTTCTAGGGAGTTTTGCGGGTGGCAGCAGATATGGGAATTTTTCACTATAATCAATAAATAACTACACAGAAAAGGGTAGGGGTCCAAGATTCCTTGAAAAAAACAAATCAACAAAATAAATATTTATGTACAGTACCACACTATTTAAGCTATCACACAAATGGAGAGTAGAATGAGGATAGCTACTTGGAATGTAACAGGGTTTTGTAATAGAACTAAAATGAATAAAACTAATAAACTACATAGAAAATAAACAAATAAAACTGTATTATGCTTCAGGAGACAGTTTACTGAAAATGATTTCAATTGGTTTCAGAAAAGGGAGGGTCCGGGTTTGTTTTTTTTCTTTTTATAACAAGCATCACGAGGTGTGGCAGTATTTTTTCATAAATATAAACTCAAACCTACATGCACAAACATTAAAACGGATGCCCATGGTAGATACATCATCATGTAGGTGTGTATAGGGACTAATAATTTTACAATAGCCACAATTTATGGACCAAACCAGAATAATTCTGCTTTTTATACAGAATTTTTCCTCACATTTGGAAAAACACCATATAACTGGTGGGGATTTTAATCTTGTCCTAAATAAAAAGGATATAACATCAAATGCCACAAATCAATTCAAGCCATCAATAAGGGTTATTGATAACTTTAAATATGACTTAAAACTTAAGTTAGCTCAACAATCTGGAATAAAAAAAAATATTCATTTTTTCATCAATGCACCAATCTTACACATGTAATGATTTATTTTAATATCAGAAACTTTGCAATATAGAATAAAAAATATAAATTATCCAGGAATAATCATTTCAGATCACTCCCCCTGCATATTAGAACTGGAATTGTTAGTTAATGATGGGAACATTTTTTCATGGAAAATGGATCTAACATTATTAAAAGATCAATGTATCAATCAATCAATAATACAGGAAACAGAGTGGTTCTTTAAAGTAAATACAGAAAAAATACTGCATTTCTGGTAATACGGGATTCATTCAAAGCATGGAAATGAGGTAAATTTCAGGCAATTAATTCTTTTAAAAATGGCAATGGACAAAGCAACAGAATCAATTAGAAAAATAAATACAAACATTAGAAGAGATACACAGCTCGATATTTGATAAAAAAAATTACAACAAATTAATCCTGAAAAGAGAAGCCTATAATAAGCTCTTTACTGATAGAGCACAGAAGCAAATACTACACACAAGAACAAACTACCATATGACATCAGATAAACCATTAAAGTTGATGGCCTGGCAGCTAAAGAAAGAACAGGAGCACAATAATATATCATCCATTAAGGACCATTTAGGAAACAATCATAAACAACCAAAAGAAATTAGCAAAATAATTGTAGATTATTATAAAAACATTATACACAACACAAAATATTAGATATACTGATATGGCTGCTGAATTGTTGAGAAGGATAGAAACTAATCAAATAACAAATGAGATAAAATCAATATTAGAAAACCCAATAACACAAACAGAAACTGAATCAGCAATAGACAATTTATCAGCAGGTAAAGCACCGGGCTCTGATCTGATACAGACAAAATTCTATAAAAAGTAACAAATATTTTGACCCCAATACTAACAATTCTATATGACAAAATAAATATTTTAAATAACATTCCACACACTTTTAAGGAAGCCAGCATTCTTCTGTTCCATACACAGGGTAAAGATCCAAGTATTTGCCTGTCCTATAGACCAATATCCTTGCTTAACACAGACTATAACATTTTTACAAAAATTCTGACAGCAAGATTAGAGGGGTACTCCCTGCCTTGGTAGAACAAGACCAGAATAGATTTATTAAGGGAATAAGAAAAAATGAAAATATCAGAAGAACAATAAACACAATTTCAAACCATAACATAAAAGATGCAATCCTATTAATGATTGGTGCAAAAAAGGCATTTGATAGGATTGAGTAGAATTGTATATTTCAAACTTTACAAAACATTGAACCTTGGCAAACAATTTATAAATTGGATCAAAATAATATATAATAGTCCCAAAGCCTGAATCAAAATCAATAACAGTCTAATTGACCCCTTTGAATTATCAAGAGGAACAAGCCAGCGATGCCCCCATCACCACTGATCTTTGCCCTGGTTATGGAACCCCTTGCTACTGAGGTAAGGAACTCAAAATATAAAAGGAATCTCTATCAATAACAAATCACATAAAATCTGTTTATATGCAGATGATGCATTACTTTACATTACAGACCCACTAAACTCCACAAAATAATTTTTAAAGTATCAGAAAGCTATGGTAAAGCATTGGGGTACAAAATCAACCGGCAGAAAACCGCAGCTCTTAAACTACATCAGGATTTTATATTACATTTACCAGATAATTGTCCATGTCAACAGGTGAAAAAAATACAATATTTAGGAATCACCTTAACAAATCAACCAGAGAATGTATTTCAACTAAACTTTGGCAAAACACTGAAAGAAACTAAAGAAGATCTAAGGAGATGGCAGAATCTCCCACTGACTGTGACAGGGAGAATAAATATAGCAAAAATTAAAATATTACCTAAAATTACTATATGTATATCAAACTCAACTTATTATAATCCTGAAATCATTTTTAATAATATTAAAAAATTGGTGGTAAACTTTATCTGGAAAAACAAGAAGCCTCGGTTGGCATATGATAAATTAATTTCTAAGGAGCAAGGAGGACTAGCACTGCCAGATATGAATATGCAAGCAGAAACATACCACCCAGTCTATCTAAGTCTGCTCGAGTATGCTTGAGATTTTTATAAATATTACTTAGCAACACAGGTAACAGTAATATGGCAAAGGCTAAGGGAACAAAAACCATCCTTAATAACAACAGAAATGGAAACAGGCATGCATGATTATATAAAATTAAGCAATTTAGTATTTTCTGGATACTATCAAAACAAAGAAAACAAAGCAAAAGGAAACTTAGCAACACAAGCTACAATATATTGTTGGCAAGAGCTACACAACTCATAAAAGCCATGCACCCCATACACCTATTTATAATAATTATGGTTTCCCATTATCAGTAAAAGAACCAGTATTCAAGATATGGCAGACCTTAGGATTGTTTGAACATGGTTAATTATTTACAGATCACCACTTTTAAACTTTAAAATCAGTTACAATCACAATATAAAATCCAGCATAATCACCTTTTTAGATATTTACAAATAAAAAGCTTTATAATAAAAACAAATGGGGCCTTAACATTAAAAACTGCACTCCTTCTAGAAACTCTTATTCAACAAAAAAGAATAAAAACTGATGACCTAATATATAGCTGTAGTAATAATCAAATTCCAAAAGATATGATAAAACTGAACTAAAATGGGCTAAGGACCTGGGCATGGAAATTACAGAAAGTTTATGGGAAGAAATACTAGCCGCACCTATAGCAAAAGTAAACACATGTAAACTTCAACAAATACGATTTAATGTTCAACACAGAACATATTATTCCCCATCCAAATTGTGCAAAATGAACAACTCTATAACAGCAAGGTGTCCAAGATGTTCACATACTATAGGAACATTAATATACCTAATTCATGAGTGTCCATTTCTTATAAACTTCTGGTCTAAAATAATCAATATTTTAGAAAAAATATTGGACACCTATTTACAATTTTCACAATTACTAATGCTTTTTGCATTAGTAGAACAACATTCTCAATTGGATATATACAAAAACATTTTTCTAGCAATACCTATAAGCTTGGCAAAAATTGCATTCACTTAAAATGGAAGGACCTGGTACCCCTGCTTTCGAAACATGGATAAACTTTGTGGTGGATATCATGAAGCTGGAAAGACTATACTACTTACAAGCAGAAGTAGTAGTTTCATTTGAAAGAATGTGGGCCCCCTTTCATCAGCAAATACAAGTAGGAATGAGGTAATAACAAAGTAAAACATGGAGCTCAGATGTAAAACTTGAGAAAATTCATTTGGATGGATTTAATATTTAAGGTTAATTGAATATTAATACAACTTTGAGGATTTAGAATCTTTGACCCATAGGTAGATAGGGGTAATGATGATGAACAATGGCATGAATAACTGAAACAAGATACTCAGTTTATCAAAAAGCCATTTTTTTTTTTACTCTGACCCCCTCACCAAAAAAAAAAAAAAAAAAAGTGCACAACTCTATAATCAAACAGTTGACAACAGTGCACAGCTCTCTTGGAGTACACACCTTTGTCCTCAAACAGTTAAAAACAGGACAGCTTTCTTAGACTACTCCCCTCTGTCATTGAACAGTTTACAACAGTGCATAGCTCTGAGCACATGCCTCCATCATCAAACAGTATACAAAAGTGCACAACTCTCAGTGTACACACCTCTGTTATTGAACAGTTTGTAACAGTGCACAGCCCTCTCAGTGTCACACCTCTATCATCAAACAATATACAAAAGTGCACAGCTCTCTGTGTACACACCTCTATTATTGAGCAGTTTGTAACAGTGCATAGCTCTCTCAGTGTCACATCTCTATCAACAAATATACAAAAGTGCACAACTCTCTGTGTACACACCTCTATTATTGAACAGTCTAACAGAGCACAGCTCTCTCACTGTCACACCTCTATCATCAAACAGTATACAACAGTGCATAGCTCTCAGGGTACACATCTTTATTACTGAACACTCAGTAACAGTGCATAGCTCTCACAGAGTACACACCTCCATCACTGAACAGTTTATAGCAGTGTACACACTGTTCTCAGAGTCCACAAGTTTATAGCTCTCAGAGCACACATCTCTATCACTGAATAATTTACAACAGTGCATAACTCTCAGCTTACACATCTCTATCATCAAACAGTTTACAACAGTCAGGCTCTCAAGTGCCATGAAGTAACTAGGGATTTCTGTACGGATTAGAAAAAAATTAGGCACACGTACACCACTCAGCCACTAGAGGGCTGTCTGGACACATGTATAAAAACTGTACACAGGCAATACAGTTGTTCTTTAGACCCACATAGTGTGAAGGACTGCCACTGACTAGATTGACTTGGACTGCCTCCAGCACTTGCCCTACGGTGGCCCTGAAGTGCAAAACACAAGCAAAAAAAGGAATCTGCAATACAAAAAAGTAATTTGCAATCAAATAAGTAAAGCAACAACCCCCCAAAAATGAAATGCAAACAAAAAAGTGAAACATTAAAAAAATGAAATGCAAACAACAGCTATAGCACAACTACAAAATTAACCCAAACAAAAATGGACAAAATGTATAGCAAACCTAAACAAGCGTTTGTCAGTGCCGAATGTTGCTTGATTATATGTGCTGTTTAGGTATTTGGAAGTGATAGTACCATGCCTGAGAACTGTCATGTGCGCCCCCCAAGACATCCACTGTGTCTTTCTGTCCAGTATTCACAGAAGAGGCGGAGGGGCAAGGGCTACAGCAGTACAGCAGTTGCCAAGGGGGTGAAGAGGTGGACAATAGTCCATTCACATGCAGAAGAGTCCTGCAGGAGCTGACTAAACTGAAGGCGGACAAAGCGATGGGACCAGATGGCATACACCCTGGATATTAAGAGAACTGTGAAGGGAGATAGCAGTACCTCTGGCAGCCACGTTCACTGAGTCATTCAACACAGGGGTGGTACCAGAGAATTGGAGGAGGGCACACATGGTCCCTCTACACAAATCGGTCAGCAAGGAGAAGGCAGGGAACTATAGGCCGGTCAGCCTCACCTCAGTAGTGGGGAAGATCATGGAGACATTGCTTAAAGAAAGGATAGTGGGGTATCTAGAAGCCATTGGAGCCCAGGGCAATAGGCAACATGAATTCACAGTGGGGAGGTCATGTTAGACAAATCTAGTATATTTCTTTAACTGGGTGACAAAGGAAGTAAATCAGGGTTAGGCAGTGGATAACGCTTACCTTGATTTCAGCAAAGCCTTTGACACCATCCCACATAGGATGCTGGTAAACTAGCTAGGTAGCCTGGGCATGGGGGAAAGGGTGGTAAACTGCATTAGAAACAGGCTAACAGACAGGAGGCAGAGAGTGGTGGTAAATGGGGTGCAGTCTGGGGAGAGGAGGTGACCAGTGGGGTACCGCAGGGATCGGTCCTGGGGCCAGTCCTGTTCAATGTCTTGATTAGTGACATTGCAGAAGGGCTGAAGGGAAAGGTCTGCCTGTTTGCAGATGACACCAAGATCTGTAACACAGTGGATACTGCATAGGGGGTGGAGAAAATGAGGAGGGACCTGGGGAAGCTTGAAAAATGGTCTGAGGACTGGCAACTGAAGTTTAATTCAAAAAAGTGCAAAATTATGCACCTGGGACACAGAAACCGCGGGAAAAGCTACAGAATGGGGGGGGGGAGGGAAGAGGAGTTGCTGACAGTCACAAAGAAGGAAAGGGACCTGGGGTTCTTATTTCAGATGACCTGAAAATGTAAGAGTGCTAAGGCAGCCGGGTGGGCCAGTGACATGCTGGGGTGCATAGGCAAGGGCACCACCAGCATAAGGAGGGAGGTAGTGATGCTATTATATAAAACCATGGTCAGGCCTCACATGGAGCACTGTGTGCAGTTCTGGAGGCCGCACCTTCATAAGGATAGTAACAGGCTGGAGAAGGTCCAGAGAAGGCCGAATAAGATGGTACAGAGCTTGCAAAACAAGACTTATGAGGATAAATTAAGGGACCTCAATATGTACTCACTGGAAGACAGGAGGGAATGAGGGGATATGATAGAAACCTCAAGGGTATAAACAAGGTGCGGGGGGGGGCGGACATTTGCCAATACAGGAGGAGCACAGGAATGAGGGGTCATGACATGAAGTTGGAAGGTGGGAGGTTGAGGGAATGTGAAGAAGTTCTTCTTCACAGAGAGGGTGGTGGATGTGTGGAATGGTCTGCCTCAGGAGGTGGTGGGAGCGAGCACTATGGATGGATTCAAGCTTTCTTGGGACAGGCATAGGGGAATCACAGAGGTACAGCAGTGAGTGGGTCCGAAGCAGTAATCTAGTACAAGGGCTTATGGGCAGACTAGATGGGCCAGGCAGTTCTTATCTGCTGACAATTTCTATGTTTCTATGTCTGTGTCTCTTTCTCTTATAAATTACAGACACACAAGCATATGCTGCTTACATGTGCTGTTCCCCAATATGTCCTCCCTAACACATTACTATCCACAGACACACAGAGAGAGGACACAGCACACATTGTCTCTGTCTCTCTTTTTCACTGTTACTCTCCCTGTCTCACTTTCTCTATGGTCGCTCTCTCTCTCTAAGCACCAAGCTCAGTTCTTGAACGTTGGGGAGGAAAAAAACTCAGTTGTGCTCTCTACTCTCTCACTGGGATGGGGGGCGGTTGGCAGAATGGAACACAGAGAACTCGTTGTATGGGAGGTGGGAAAGTAGCACAGAGGTTCCCAAAGAAAAAGACACAGAGAGACAGAGAGAGAGAGAGCGAGAGAGAGCAAATACACAGGTCTCTCCTGCACACAAACTGTAGCACTGTTCTGTATCGGGGAGCAAGGGGAGGTCACAGATAACAACATCCCAATGTTTTCTGTCTTGCTGTCTCACAGAACGTTTCAGCCAGCCATGGTGCAGCTCAAGAGTGATGATGCTGTCTCTCACTCTCTCTATCGTCTGTGCACTGAGGGTGGGGAACAGGCAATAGGGCAGCCATAGTTGGGGGCGGGGGTGGCAGGAAAGGAAACTCTGGGTGGCCACCGTGATGCTCGCTCTCTCCTCTCCTGTATTACAGCTTGTCAGAGGGCTCTATACTGCTAATCATTGCTTCCACTGTTTCTGCAGACAGAGACATAGACAGACAGAGAGAGAAGCAGAACATTGCCGCAACTTTGGTACCTACTGTCTACCACTGTCTGTGTGTGTGTCTCTCTCTCTCTGTCTTACATGCCAGACCGCATGGCCACTGTCACTCTCAACTACCTCCTTGCCCACTCGGACTGCTGATCATCTGCAAACTGGACAAGATAGTGGCAGGCAGAACACACACAGATGCTCTGTCTTTGAGCTCACAGTTTACACAGCTGCCATGCACATCTCACTGTCTTGCACTGTGTGATGTTTCTGAGTTCCCTAGCCACAACTTGTCACACAGACACAAGATTGCCATACCACTGCCTGACATTGTGATGTCCCGGTCGCTCTCTCTCTGTCAGACTGCACAGTGGGATCATGTCACCTGACTCGTCCCCATTGCACTTCACCAACTTGGGGACATAATCTGTCTGTGCCACTAGACTGCAGTCTGAAAATGCAATCTGACTGCACACCGCATGGACTGGGGCCTCAGAAGCTACAAATTGTGCAGGACGGTATTGATTTCACCATGATCTTGGTGCACGGTGGTTCCCGGGGTGGCTGAGTGTGTACACAGAAGTTAACTGTGCACTGGGTGCACAGAGGTCTGCATTATCACACTGTCAGGTGCTGCCACACAGTCAATCAAATCCATTCAAAAGAAGAATTGTACAGATTCACTTTAAGAAAAAAAAGTGTATTCTTAGAGCAGCATGAATATTTGGAGCACTACTGGAGAATTCTGCTATTCACAAAATGCATGCATAGTCTGAGTCCGCCATCCACTCTGCCTCTTGGAGCATATCAGGTTTCAACTCTTACAGCAACACTTGTCCCATAGAGCACTAGACAGCTTTGTGGTGCATCATTTAAGCTAAAGCTTCTCTGGTTCCTCCAGGAATTTGTGAGGCTGTTAGCAGCACAGCTTAGCCAATCATGTTAGCATGGTCACTAGAGCCTGGCTTGAAGAAATGCAAAACATGAGGAGACAGGAGGGTCAGAGGGACAACAAGGGAGAAAAGAGGTACAGGGAACACACGAGACAAAAAGTGCGTGCAGGGGAGGAGAGAGAGCACAAGGAAAAGGGAGCAATGGAGGGGGGGGGACAGATTTATGTATATGAAACGGAAGAAGTGTTCTCTCATTAGAACACTTCATTTATTTCAAGAAACACAGAAACATAGAATCTGACAGCAGATAAGGACTGCTTGGCCCACCTAGTCTGCCCATTTCCCTATCTGATGGATAAGCTGCAGATTCTAGTTAACCAACAATTTACTTCCTCCTACCCCCCACTAGAATTGCTTTATGTCTGTCCCATGCATTCTTGAATTCTCCCACTGTTCTTGACTCCACAACCTCTTCAAGAAGGCTGGTCCATGCATCCACAACCCTCTCCATGAAAAAATACTTTCTAACATTACCTCTGAGCCGTCCTCCTCTATCTTCAAATTATGCCCCCTTGTTCTTGCACATTCCTTTTTCTGAAAGATGCTACCCTCTTGGACTTTGTTAATTCCCTTGAGGTACTTGAACGTTTCTATCATGTTCCCCCTCTCCCTCCATTCCTCGAGGGTATACATATTAAGCTGCTTTAGTCTCTTTTCATATGTCTTCTGGTGCAGATCCTGCAACATTTTTGTTGCCCTCCTCTGAACAGCCTCCACTCTGTCCATGCCTTTGCGGAGATGGGGTCTCCAGAACTGCACGCAGTACTCCAGATGGAATCTCACAAACTGTCTGTACAGAGGGATAACAGCTTCCTGTTTTCTACTGTTGATGCCTCTCCCTGTGCATCCCAGTATCCCCCAGCCCTCCTTATTGCCTTCTCACATTGCTTGCCCACCTTTAGGTCATCTGACAGAATTACTCCCAGGTCCCTTTCGATTTTTGTTGTTGTTAGTATCTCACCCCCCCTCCCCCACTGTGTACTCTTCCCCTGGGTTTTTGTTTCCCAGGTGCATTACCTTGCACTTCTTTGCATTGAATCTGAGCTGCTGTACATTTGACCATTCCTCCAACCTTGTCAAGTCCCTTTTCATCCTTTCCACCCCGCCTTGTGTATCAACCCTGTTGCAGATCTTTGTGGCATCTGCAAAGAGACATACTTTTCCTTTCAGGTGCTCCCCAATGTCACTTACAAAAACATTAAAGAGGACCAGTCCCAGTACTGAAGCCTGTGGTACCCCGCTAGTTACCCTCCCTTCTTCACTGTGGACTCTGTTTACTATTACTCTCTGTGTCCTGTGGTCCAGCCAATTATTTATCCAGGTTACCACCTTGGGACCCACTCCAAGGCTGGCTAACTTGTATATTAATCTTTTGTGTGGGACTGTCAAATGCCTTGCTAAAATCTAGGAAGGCCATATCCACAGCCCCTCCCTGGTCTACTATTTTGGTCACCCAGTCAAAGAAATCGATTAGATTCATCTGACACGACCTTCCTGCTGTGAATCCATGCCGCCTTGGGTCCTGAGCCCCACTGGCCTCTAGGTAATCAACAATTCTTTCCTTCAAGAGTGATTCCATCATTTTCCCTACCACTGAGGTCAAACTAACTGGTCTATAGTTTCCTGCTTCTGCCCTGCTCCCACTTTTGTGAAGTGGAATCACATCCGCCCTCCTCCAGTCCTCTGGTACCACCCCATTCTCCCATGATTTGTTAAAGAGAGTAGTTAGTGGTGTCACTACTTCTACCCTTAGTTCTTTTAGAATTCTGGGGTGAATCCCATCATGCCCCATTGCTTTGTCCACCCTCAGTTTCAAGAGTTCTTTCAAAACCCTTTCTTCTGTGAATGGACTTGTATCAACCCCCCCTATCCAGAATGTTTTTCTTGTTTGTTTTAGGTACCTCCCCCTCCTCTTCCATTGTGAATACTGAGCAGAAATATTCGTTCAGTATCCCTGTTTTTTCACTATCACCCTCTGCTCACATTCCTTCCCCTTTATTAAGTCTCCGTATCCCTCCCTTGGTCTTTCTTTGCTCCCTAATGTACCTATAAAAGTTTTTATCCCCCTTCGTAACAGAAGTGGCTATCTTGTCCTCGGTTTGGGCCTTTGCTATTCTAACTGCCTTCCCTGCCTCTTTCTGCTTTAACCGATAAAGTTCTGTCCTGCTCCTTCTGTGTTTTACCTTATATTTCCTGAATGCTATCCTTTTCTCCTTAACCTTCCCTGACACCTTTTTTGAGAACCATAGTGGTTTTTTCCTTCATTTTGTTTTATTGATTCACTTCACATAAAGGCTTGTTGCCTTGGTCAGCCTGCGATGGCTGTTTTGATTATTCCCCATTGTTCCTTCACCACCCTTTCTTGCCCGTTTGCTAGTACTTTTCTGAGGCACTCTCTCATTTTCCCAAAGTCAGCCCTCCTAAAGTCCAATACTCTTGCTTTTGTATGGCTTGACTCTGGCTGTGTTTATTGTGAACCACACTGTTTGGTGGTCACTTGTTCCCAGATGGCTACCCACTTCTAAATCCGAGATCCTTTCTCCGTCCCCGTTTGAGAGTACCAGGTCTAAGATTGCTCCCTCCCGAGTGGGTTCCAACACTAGCTGTCTGAGGCATGCCCCTTGTAGGGCATCAAAAATTACCCTGCTCCTGGATGTGCCTGCAGCAAAGGTGCTCCAGTTAACATCTGGCATATTTATATCCCCATCAACAATATCTCCCCTTTTGCTGCCATCTGAAGGATGCCTGCTATCATTTCCTTTTCTGTTCCCTCCCCCTGAGATGGGGGTCTGTACACAACTCCCATGCAGATTGTGGTGCCATTTCCTGTCTCCAGGGTGACCCATAGTGACTCATCTACTTCATGTTTACTCTTTAGTTCTGTTGCTTTAATCCCTTCCCTTACATAGAAAGATACTCCTCCTCCTCTTTTACCCTGCCTCTCCTCCTGTAGATTGTGTATCCTGGTATGTTGACATCCCAGTCATGGTTCTCTGTATACTATGTTTCAGTGACTGCCACAATATCCAGGCATCCCTCTTCCATCAAGGCCACTAGTTCAGGGAGCATGTTACACAGACTACGGGCATTGGTACTCATCACCCTCCATTTTTTGATGGCCTTACCCCTTTTAACCCCGTCTCTGTCCTTACTGCCTTTGCCTTTTTTTGCATTTACCCCATCCTGCTCCCGAATGACTTCTCTACCTTGGTGTTTACCTCACTTATTACTGTGTTTTGTGGGGGGAGGCTGGGATTTCTCTGCTCCTTTTCAGTGCCTTCCCTTGGCTAGTTTAAATGCTTGCCAATGAAGCATTTAAACCTATCACCTAGGATCCTGGATCCCCCCCGGATGGATGCAGACCATCGCGCCAGTATAGGCCTGCATCCCTCCAGGTGGTTCCTCAGTCCCCAGTGAAGCTAAAACCCTGAGCTCTGCACCAGTTTTTTAACCATTTATTGAATCCCATGGTGCGGAGTACCCTACCATCATCCTTGCCATAGACAAGCAGCACCTCTGAGAAGGTTACCGTACGTGCTACTTGTCTAAGGCCCTTCCCCAACTCTACAAACTCCTCTTGCACTGCTCTGATCCCATTCCTATCCAGGTCATTTGTTCCTAGGTGGACAATGACATCCAGCTCCCTCCCTCATGCAGCTGCTCCCGCGATCCTGAGGATTCAGTTCCTGTCCCTCCAAGCCGTGGTGCCAGGCAGGCACCTTACCTCCCTCTCCCCTTCCTTCCCCCTAATGACTGAGTCCCCCACCAGAAGTTGTTTCCTTCCCCTGTGGGGTCTCATGCCACTTTTCTGTGGGCCTCCTTTATGGAGGTTCCCAGCATCCTCCTTGGTATCCACTGTAGGTGCCTACATAGAGTAACCACTCTTCGCAAGAACAGCATATGAATTGTGGAGAGGTACAGCTGGAGGGATGCACCTCTGTTCCACCACCCTCTCCCTTCCTGAGCCCACCTTGGTCCAACTGCTCCTCTTTCTTGGCAACCTCTGAGGTAGTGGCTGTGGCCCTGGTGGTCCCTGAGTGGGGAAAGAGGTTTCACGAATCCTAGCCAGGTCAGCCTGGAGATGAGCAACCTCCTCCCTCAGACCAGAGAGGTGTCTGCAAACAGGGCAGCATTGCAGCCTCCAGAATGTCTCCCGGAACACTGCCGCCCCATAGCCATTGCACTGCACCACTCCCATTATGACTATTTTGTGTTCCCTCTCCTGTTGCTTTGTATGCTTACTCTCTCCTCCCTCTACGTATTTTTCCACCTACTTTCCTACTGCTTATGTGCCCTTACAACTCTCACCCTTCCTGTTCTGGAACAGGAACTTCCTGTAGTCTTCAGTAGTCTCCTCCTTCCTTGCTTGGACTCAGACCTCCAGCAGCTAGGTGGTGAGAAAGAGCTATTTTTTTTTCTTCAAGGTTGATGAAACTAATGTGTCTCAGTGATCCTTCCCTTTCTACTGCCAAACAGGAAGTTTCTGTTGTCAGTCAAATCCAGTGGCTATAAAAATAGAACTGGCTTAGGGTGTGAGGGTGGAGGGGTGGGAAGGAGGGCAATTAGTAAGAAACTCTGTAGTTTTTTTAGTCAGCTGCTTCTTGCTCTGAAAGCAAGATTCCTTCTGCCAGAAACTAGCAGCAGGAAGCTGTCATTTTTTTTTTCTTTCTCAATTGTTTAACCAGAAGTGGTACACTAAGCTGAAAGCTTGTTTACAGGTGCGCCCTGGGAGCACAGGGAAGTTAAGTGACTTGCTCATGGTCACGCAGTATGCAAGTGGGGGCTGTGGGATTCAAACCCAGGTCTCCAGATTTGCAGCTCAGAGCCTTAAACCACTGCACTATACTGCCTCCTGAATTGGAGACAGCTGCTTTTCTACTGCTCAAGCCACACCCCCAATTAACTTCTCTCCTCTAATCCTGATTTAGCAAACTAAGTACACAAAGTTTCCTCCCATAAACAGTAAACCATTGTCATACTTAGCTTGCATGATAATTGGTCTGTCAAGGATGAGCCCAATGCAGCTTGTCCTGCATTGGGCTAGTCAGTGACACACCTCTGCAATGCTGTTCTCTGTGGCAAAACATTTCTTGTGCAAGCGCAAGCAATGTAAAAAAGGAAGAGAAAGGCAGATAGTGGATGTAATTAGGGAGCAGATTCAGTATTCTGAAGCTTTGATAGGTGGAGGAGGGGAAGGCCTCCCCCCGCCCCCGAAGCCACCTCACATTTCAGACTGATACCAGTATTTAAAAGACAAAGAACCTCTGTGTGCAAACACTGAGGCAAGAGTTACCCCAAAGGGCATTTGGCTGGGAAGCCAAGTTTCAAGAAAATACAAAATCACACATGCCCCCACAATGCAAAGCATCATGGGCTACATATGCAAATCACCACAGAATGTTATGCTGGTCCAACTTTAAGCAGAATTGCATGGTGCGGAAAGGCCTCTCACACAGTTTGCAAAGAGTTCTGTTCTGTTCTGTTCCACTTCTGTTAGCACTCTTTGCAAACTGTGTGAGAGGCCTTTCGGCACCATGCAATTCTGCTTAAAGTTGGACCAGCATAACATTCTGTGGTGATTTGCATATGTAGCCCATGATGCTTTGCATTGTGGGGGCATGTGTGATTTTGTATTTTCTTGATACCAGTATGTTTGCTTGCCTTGCAAATGAACATGAGCATTTGTCAATGCTGAATTGTTGCTTGCTGGCATTACTGTAGCAGTGGAAGTGCAGGAGTTAGAGAGATGCAGTACAGGAATGGCAGTGAAGTATTGAACTGATGCTAACTTCACCCCTACCCTGCAGAGATGGACAGGCATTGGGGTGAGCTTTTGGGTTATCATCCATAACGGTCACAACATCTCACCTCATCCTACCCTGCAGACACAAGTGTTGAGGCGTGCCTTGGGATGTTCAGGCCTTATACTCACCTCATTCCATAAGGAAATACGCTGAAATGGGTGCAGTATAACAGAATGGGGTGAACTCTGGGGCCAAAGAGTCCAAGGCGCACCTCGATGCCTGTCACTGGTTGCAGGGTGGGGGTTGGGGGTGGAATGACATGAGCATTACTGTCAACAATCCTAAGGCACACCCCTGACGCCTGTCAGTCCCTACAGGTTAGGGCGTTATGGTAGGAAACCCTAATGCCCTGGGCGTTTCATTGGTATTTTTACTTCAAGTTTTCAACAATGGGCTTTTTGTGACCCCACCGCATGAACAGTGACACTATCAGTTCATTAGCTGAAAGGTGATTTTGCACAGCAACTGTGCCATTTGGCACCACAGGTGAGAAAACACATTTCGAACAGGATGTGAAAAATGACAGCTGTACTGTTCATGAGGAGGTGTAAAAAAAATGGTAATGTTGAAAACCTGGAGTAAAAATATAAAAAAAAAAAACTGAAGTCACGAGCATGCATAGAAACTGCGCAACGCACACCCATAATTATTTTTGGGATTTTTTATACCAGATTTTCAACATAGGAATTTTGGGACTTCTGCTCATGAACAGTATCACTGTGATTTTCTTAATTTGTCCCAAACAGTGATTTACCACAGCGACCGTGCAATTCTGTGCCAGAAGCATGAAAACACATTTCAGCCAGGATGTGAAAAATGACAGCTATAGTGTTCATAAGGAGGTGTGGAAAAATGCCAATGTTGAAATTCTGAAGTGAAAATATTACAAATTCGTGAAGTTACAAGTGTGTGTGGAAACTGTGCAATGCACGCTCATAGCACAGTCATTTTATGGACTTTTGTCACCAAATTTTCAACACAGCCATTTTAAGACTTCTGCTCGTGAACAGTGTCACTGTGATTTTCTTAATCTGTCCCGAACATTGATTTCACACACCAACTGTCCCATTGTGCACTACATGTGCGAAAACATATTTTGGATGAGATGTGAAAAATGACAGTGGTACTGTTCATAAGGAGGTGTGGTAAAATGGTAATGTTGAAAATCTGGAGTGAAAATATAAAAAATTCTCTACGTTACGAGCGTGCGTAGGAACTTCACAATGCATGCTTGTAAAAGTCATTTTTGGGAATTTTTTCACCAAATTTTCAACATAGTTTTTTGGGGGGCCTATCTATTAACTGTGACACTGTTGTTTCGTTAATCGGTCCCGAAAGATGGTTCCGCACTGTGACCACAAAACCACCTTTCGGGACTGAATAACAAAATGACAGTGACTGAGTTCATGAGGTGGGGTCCCAAGAACCCCATGTTGAAAATTTGGTGAAAAAATTCCCAAACATGGCTGAGATATCCACCTAAGTTGAAAAAACACTATTTATGCCATTATACAGCTTACCGGCATTTCTTCAGTTCGTGGTCGGCTTTGAAGAGTGCAGACGTGTTCCCAGTCCACGAATCATTCTTGGGCTCTGGAAATAAGTATGGGATGAGGGGGGGTGTGGGGAGGTGGGGTGCGCAGAATGTGGGCGAGGGATGGTCACAGATAACATGGGACCATTTTCTTTATTTTTACAGGGAAATAAAAACACGCAGGACTATTGGCACGTTGGGGATGGGCTCCCAGTGTGCCACCTGGATGTTTGTTGGGGAAGGGGAAGTGGAGCCGATGGGGACTAGACACCCCGTCAGCCATACAGTGTGCTTGGGGGACACATGAGCCAAGGGGGAATTGGGCACCCCCCTCGGCACACAACAAATGGGGGGGTGCATCATACCAATGGGGATTGGGCTACCCCATCAGTAAATTAACTGGGATGGGGATCATGTCGACAGGGGGATTGGGCAGCCCCCCCAATCGGCTTTTATTTTATTTATTTATTTAAATGTTTCACCAGGAAGACACACTGAATGGCAGACGATGGCTTTCTGTCGGCTTTGTGGGAACAGTGAGAAGCTGACAGAGAAGGCGTCATCATGGGGACACCACACGATGCAGCTTGTAATTGGCTGCTGCAGTCAGGGACGCCCTGCAGCAAAAACAGCTGATTGCGTAGTGACGGGGCACTCCCTGATTGCAGTGGCCAAGATTCCTTGATCATAGTGGCACGCTTATTAACTGCCGTCATTGACAGCATGCTCCTCTATTCGCTGTGGCAGAGACCAGACCCAGAACCGACTGCTGCCATTTGGCACAACACTGCCATGCCTCCTCAACCCGCTTAAGAAGGAAGGTGAAGCAATGTGTTTCTTGCACATACGTACATGCAATGCAAAAATGAATGAAAACAAAAAGTATGTAAGCAAAAAAGTAGTATGAAACAACATGAATGCAAACAGGAAAGCAAATGAACTATGAATGCAAATAAAATGGAACAAGCATTTGTCATGCTGAATGTTGGCTTGCTGGCATAGGCATAGGTAGTGAAGAAGTTAGATGCATAATAGGAATGGCAGTGAAGTACTGAAATAATATCAACCCGCCCACAGAGACTGAAAGACATTGGGAGTGTGGCTTTGGGCCGTTGGCCATAATGCTTTCACCAGTCCACCTCACTCCACCCTGAAGACACTGATAGGTGTCGCGGTGCGCTTGGGGCTCTTTGGCCCTTATGATCACCCCATTCCATAAGAAAATAAGCCGAGATGGGTGCAGTATAGGAGGATGGGGTGAATGTTAGGGCAACAAACCCCAAGGCACATCTTGATGCCCGTCAGTGGCTGTAGGGTGGGGGTAGAATGCCGCAAACATTACAGCCAATGATTCCAAGTTACGTCCCTGATGCCTGTCAGTCTCTGCAGGGTGGGTGTATGGTTGGAAACCTCAACACCCCGGGCGTTTGTTGGTATTTTCACCCCAAATTTTCAGCATTGGCTTTTTGGGACCCCACCTCATGAACAGTGGCACTATCATTTCAATACTGAATCCTGAAAGGTGATTTCACACAGCAACTGCATTATTTGGAGCCACAGGTCCGGAAACACATTTTGGGCAGGATGCGAAAAATTACAGCTGTACTGTTGATGAGGAGGTGTGAAAAAATGGCAATGTTGAAAATCTGGAGAGAAACTATGAAAAATGTGTGAGCTCACAAGGGTGCATGGAAACTGCGCATAACACGCCCGTAATGCAGTCCTTTTTTTGAAATTTTTCACAAAATCTTCAACATGGGCATTTTGGGACCTCTCTTTATGAACAGTGGCACTGTGATTTTGTTAATCTGTCCTGGAAGTTGATTTTGCACAGAGACCGTGCTCATTGTGCACCACAGGTGCAAAAACACGTCTTGAGCAGGATGTGAAAAATGACAGCTGTACTGTTCATAAGGAGGTGTAAAAATATGGCAATGTTGAAAATCTGGAGTGAAAATATTAAAAACTGGCAAAGTTACAAGCGTGCATAGAAACTGCGCAATGCACACTTGTGACACAGTCATATTCGGGAATGTTTCCACCAAAACTGCAACATGGGCTTTTTGGGACCCTACCTCATGAAGCGTGGCAGTGCCATTTTGTTAATCGGTCCCAAAAGGTATTTCCACATAGCGACCGCAAAATCACCTTTCGGGACTGAGAAACAAAATGTCAGTCACATGTTCATGAGGAGGGGTCCCAAGGACCCCATGTTGAAAATCTGGGGCTACAATTGAAAAAACTGGCTGATAGCAACCTAAGTTGAACCCCCCCAATTGCTTCTTATTATAAAGCTTACCATCATTTCTTCACATTGCAGTTTGGCTTTGAAGAGTGCAGACATGTCCTGGTTCATAGAAGATCTCGGCACCTGACCTCTGGAGGGTAAGTATGGGTGAGGGGGGTGCGTGGAGGTGGATGCACAGAGGGAGGGTGGAGATGGGAAGGGGGATGGGGAGACATCGGTGGACTGTTTTCTTGTTTGCAGGGGAAAAAAAAACAGCAAGGGAAGGTTTTCTTCATTTACAGGTTACATAGGTTACATAGGTTAGACAGAGCTGAAAAGACCGTAGTCCATAATGCTCGCCAATAATTAAATATAGCCACCTATACAATTTTGTTTTAAGTATATGTCCAACTGATTTTTAAAAACATCAATATTATTGCATGCCACAATTTCCACAGGTAATTTATTCCAAATCTTGCAAATTCTTACTGAAAACCAGTTACTCCTATTTTTGAATTGCAATGTTCCATGGTCAATTGCCAGGATGAGCCCTAGTTGCATAGGTTTTATCTTTGACTTGTAGGCCTAATAAGTTATTTAGATCATTATCCTGCATTGCTTTATAAGCCAGGCACAAATCTCCTCTCAATCTACAATATTCAAGGGTAAATAAACCTAAAATGTCAATCTGGCTTGATACTCTAGGCCTTTTACTTCCAAAATGTTTTGTTGCCCGATGTTGAATCTTTTCTAATAATTTTATAGTGCCCTTGTCACCAGGTGCCCAGAACTGTGCACAGTATTCCAAATGGGCCTCACCAAGGAAGTATACAAAGGAGTAGGACATCACGACTTGTGCTACTAATGTGTTTGTTAATGCAGTGAAGCACGCTAGCTGCCTTTTAATAACAGCCTGACAATGAAGTTTGGGGCTAAGATCACTAGAAATTCTAACTCCCAAGTCTCTCTCATCAGTTACAGGGTTAAGGTTTGCCACCTAAGAAATATTTGTTATGTAAATTTTTTTGCCCAAATGCATAACAACACATTTATCAGTATTAAAGGTAATTTCCTAGAGTTGACCACTCATGTAACTCATTCAATGCATGCTGAAGTGTGTTACTGTCTTCAGGGTTAACAACTGGTTATCCTATGCGTGTGTCATCGGCAAACATAGTCAGCCAAACATCTGTCTTGGTTATCAGTGAAGCAATATATAAATTAAACAAACACGGACCCAAAACAGAACCCTGCGGCACTCCACTGGTGACCTCAACCCAGTCAGAGAAATAGCCTTTTATACACACACGCTGGGTGCATCCTTTGAGCCAACATTCGACCCATCTGGATATATTGCCACTAATACCAAAGTGTATCAGATCATCTATAATTTGTCCATGTGGGACCTTGTCAAAGGCCTTAGAAAAGTCCAAAAAAATAACATCCACAGCTTTGCCACAGTCCAATGCCAAGCTTACACCATTATAAAAGTTTAGCAAGTTTGTCTGGCATGATCTTGCCCTGATAAAACCGTGCTGTGTAGGATCTGGGACAATCATAGAGTTTAAATATTCTTTAATAATTCCTTCTAATAGTTTACCCAAAACTGAAGTCAAGCTGATGGGCCTGTAATTTGACACATCCTGCTTAGAACCCTTTTGAAAATCGAGTTACAGTAGCTTGTCTCCAAACGTCAATAACTTCACCTTCCTCTATAGATTTGTTAAATAGAGCAGCAACAGGACCTGATAGGGGTGCTGCAAGTTCTTTAAGGATACGAGGATGTAAACCGTCAGGTCCAGGAGACTTATAGGGGTCCAATTTTAGTAGTAAATTGAATACAGTAGTAGTGTCTATAGTAGGATGTTCCTTTGTAATGTGGTTATTATGTTCCTTTGTAGACTCTGACTTAATGTTAAAAACAGATGAAAACTGATTATTACATATAGCGGCCATACCGGTTTTATCCACAACTAGATCACCAAAGGTGTTTTTAATGGGCCAATGGTAGGAATATCACCCTTTTATTATTGATGTATTTATAAAAGGATTTATAGTTGTCTCCCACAATTTTGGCCAAGTGTAGCTCATAATCTTTTTAGCTTTTTGATACTATATTGGAAACCTTTAAATGGAATTTGAAAATTTCCCAATTTTGCTTGGTACCGCTAGACTTTGCTTTTTTATAGGCCCTATTTTTATATTTAATATGTTTTGACAGTTTGTTAATCCATGGTCTTTTAAGTATTAGTTCTATCCGTTTTTTAATAGTAGGAATATATTTATTTGTAAGTATGGTTAAGTGTGTAATCAAAGTTTGCCAAATGTGGAGAGTGAATGGCCAGCGAAAAGAATACTGCCAGTCCCAGGATACACAATCAGCTATCATACCTGTGAAGTCAGCTTTTTAAAATTATAAAAGCGTTATGATACTAGATCATGCCTAATTTCCGCTAAGTGTAAAATACACAATGGAGTGGTCACTTGAACCCAGCGGATGGAGGACTGAGCAGTTTGATACTAAATTACCCATATTGTGTAACACTAGGTCCAGAATATTATTGCCCTAGTGCTAGTTTTAACTACTTGTTCCATATTTGCCAATAAAATAGATGCAGATATCTATTTTCAACGAATAGTGGGTATACAAATTATTCCAATTTATTCCAGAAAGGTTAAAATCACCCATCAATAAAACATTTTTGGAAGAAGATCATTTCTCTACAAAATCTAGCAACTGAGTTTCGTCTATCGATGAAATTGCTGGTGGTCTGTATACTAATCCCACATCAATGCTAGGTGTAGAAGTAGGAAAAATTTTAACCCATATGGCCTCAGTACTGGGCCACTGTATTAGTTCTACTCTCTCTACGTTTATAAAATTTGACAGATACAACGCAACCCCACCTCCCTGAGTAGTACTTCGATCTTTGTGAAACAGGGTATAACCAGGAATGTTCTTATCCCAGGAATCATTGTATACCATGTTTCTGTGACTGCACACATATGTATATTTAATTGATCTAATAGTATGGTAAGTTCATCAAACTTATTCCCTAGACTACGTGCATTGATGACTAAACAATTCCAGTCCGATTGACACATGGGAATATTTCTGTTACTATTATTATTTGGATCAGGGTACTGAGTATTATCCCCCCCATCTGTTAGTTTAAACAGTAGTCAATCTGGTGTCGCAGTCACAGGTTAAGAAAGAAAAAAATTAGGCACACTGGGGTGGGGTCCCAGTGTGCTACAATTTGGGGGGGGGGATGGAGGGAGCGGGAGGGCAGCAGCAGTGGGAGGTTGCAGGAGGGTTTTATTGTCTGTTGGGGAATGGAAGGGAGCAGGGAGGGCAGCAGCAGTGGGAGGTTGCGGTTTGGTGGGCAACAGGAGCTGCGAACATGTCAGCACAGGGATTGGGCACCCCAATTGGCTTTCTGCAGATTGTGTGGTGGATGGCAGGAGCCACCATTTTTAATGAAATGTTTCACCAGGAAAGGCACGTAATGGAGGCATGCCATCTGCCGCTGCAATGACGAGCTTGTCACTGATTGTAGTGGCACATTTGTTTAATCTCCATGGCTCTCTTTGAAACTGCTGTCATTGGCAGCATGCTCACTCATCGGGGCTGAGGACGCACCCAGTAAAGCGTCCCCTGCATTCACCAACACTGACACACCTCTGCATTTCTGCTACCACCACAGGATCATGCTTGCGCATGTGTGCAAGCCAACATAAAAATAAGGCACCTGCAAAAAGTAAGCCTAACTAATCAACAAAAAGATGTATGGTAGAAATAAAAGATGAATGCACCTAAGTAAATGAAGTAACAATTAAAAACAGTAAAACAACTGATAAGTGAAAGCTGCAACCCAAAAAACAGCTGCACAGCAAAATAGTAAACATGCCAAAAAAAGCAGTTGACATAAAGAAAAAGTAGCACAAAAGAAAAAATGTCAACGGAAGTTGGCTCACAACGGAAATTACCTACTGTGACAGAACCACAAGGGAGGCACACAAAAAAAATGTATAGGAAAGTTTTTTTTTTAGAACAGAGATGAACTCATGGAGGGAGAAGCCAGAAGCAAAATCTCCTAGATAGGATACTACTAAAATATGTTGCAGCAGTTTATTTCTGCCCTAATCTCTGTAGATTTCAATCCCCTTTTTCACATCACTATGAGAATAGTGGTTATTTCCTAAACTTAACCCCTATTGGTGGATGAGGAACCTGGGATCTCTGACTCTGCACAGCAAATTTATTTTCCCTTTCTTTTTAAGTTTGCTTGCGCGCATGCGCAAGAAACATCTTGCAACAGTACCACATTTCAGAGGTGTGTCAGCGTTGTGATCAATGCAGTGGACGCCATTACTGGGCGTGTCCCTCAGCCACCAATCAAGGGGGAAGCTGCCGATGACAGAAGCTTCAAAGAGAGCCAAGGAGTCGAAATGAATCTGCCACTGCAATCACGAACAGTTTCGTCACTGCAGTAGCACCTCCCCCCCTCACAACCTTGTCGGCTCCTGCCGCCCAGCACTATGTCCCTGGCCCTTGCTCCGCCAACAACTTGCTTGTTCTGTGTGCCTTTCCTGGTGAAACAAGTAATAAGCCACGGCTCCTGCCTCCCGCCACACACTCCAAGGAAAGTTGACATCGGGGTGCCCAATTCCCATGTCAGCATGTATCCCCTCTCCCCTCCATTAATGTAGCACACTGGGAGTCCACCCCAGTGTGCCAAAATATTTCCACACCAGGATGCCCACTCCCAGTGTCAGATGTGCCCCCTAAAACCCATCTGTAATCTGCTGACATCGGGGTACCCAATCCCCATGTCGGCATGCCCCACCACACCACCACCACTATTGTGGCACACTGGGAGCCCACCCCATTGTGCCAAAATGTTTTGTTTTTTTTAAACCTGTAAAAGAAAGAAAAAACTGTACCCCTGGCATAGGATTGTTTTTTGTTTACCTATAAAAAAGAAAACGGTCCACCGTCATCTTCCCAGTCCCCCCTCTCATTGAGCACCCACCTCCCTGCACCCCCCCCCATACTTACCCTCTGGAAGTCAGGAGTAGCGATCTTCTCTGGACCAGGACACGTCTGCACTCTTCAAAGCCAAACTGCATACTGAGGAATTGCGTAAGTGCTATATAATGGGAGTCAATTGGGGGTTTAACTTAAAACGTTTGAAATGTGTTGTCGCACCTGTGGCACAGAATGGCGTGGTCACTGTGGGAAATTGACTTTCAGGACAGATTAACAAAATCACAGTGCCACTGTTCATGAGGGGAGGTCCCAAAATGCCCATGTTGAAAATTTGGTAAAAAAATGATTGCGTATGGGGCATGCATTGTGCAGTTTCTACGCATGCTCATAACTTCACTAATTTTTCATATTTTCACTCCAGATTTTCAACATTGCCATTCTTTCACACCTCCTCATGAACAGTACAGCTGTCATTTTTCACATCCAATCTGAAATGTGTTTTCCCCACCTGTGGCGCAGAATGGCATAGTCACTTTACAAAATCACCTTTCGGGATTGAGTAATGAAACGATAGTGCCACTGTTCATGAGGTGGGGTCCCAAAAAGCCCAAGATGAAATCTAGAGCAAAAATACCAAAAAATGCCTGGGGCATTAGGGTTTCCAAACGTAAAGCCCCACCCTGTAGAGACCGAAAGGCATGGGGGATGTGACTTGGGGTCGACAGCTGTAATGCTTATGCCTTTCCACCTCTCCCCAACCCTGCAGCCAGTGACAAGTATCAAGGTGTGCCTTGGGGTCTTTGGCCCCAACATTCACCCCATCCTTCTATTCTGCACCCATCTCAGCTTATTTCCTTATGGAATGGGGTGAGCGTAAGAGCTGAAGACTCCAAGACACACTGCGACACCTGTCAGTGTCTACAGGGTGGAGAGAGGTGGAATGGCATGAGCGTTATGGCCAATGACACAAAAGCACACCCACAATGCCTGTCAGTCTCTGCATGGTGGGGGTTGGTGTTAGTTCAATACTTCACTGCCATTCCTATTATGCATCTCTCTTAACTCCTGCACTACCAATGCCAATGCCAGCAAGCAAACATTCGGCATTGACAAATGCTTGTTTTTTCAGTTGCTGCTTCATAGTTGCACACTGAGGAGGGATGGGGGGGTATCAAGTGTTACCTGATTGGTGGCTGAGCCTCTGTATAGTCCCACAAACAAATCAGATGGAAAATACAGGAGCCGGGATTTTTCTTTGTGAACTTCTGGGATGGACCTTCTGACCCTGCTCAACCAGCTGTCCCTGGAGTTTGATTGCCCTTGAACTAATGCAGATTTATGGGATCTCTGCCTCAAAGTGAGGGAAGGGAGGGAAGGGGACGGGACGGGGGGGCCACTGCTCCACTGTTCCTCCTTACAATTTTGGGCCCCTGAAAAGTTATTATTATTGCGGTCACTAAAACAATTGACCACTAATTCAGACTGATTTCACTTTTTCCCTTCTCCCTGTTGCCATCATGAGCCTCAACGTTTAAAAGCTGCACTTTTCAAACAAGGCAATTCAAATGACTCTAGCAGTAGCTGCAGCACATGTACTGTGTGTTATAAGGGACTGATGCTGCTCTTCCTGACAGCATGTCTTCATTGTTCTGAGAAATTCCCTCATCCTGATTTGGAAAGACAGATTGCCTAAGAGCAGGAGAACAACGTGATCAAATTTGTAGAGGAGGATTGTGTCACTGAGCTGCATTTCCTGTGTGTCGGGAAGTCAATGCAGTCTGCCATTTGCTGTTTGTTTACCTATAAACAGGTTTCCTTTGGAAGTAAGACTGAGCTATTCTATTTTTATGTTGTTTCAGTGTGCATCACTGGTTGGCTGGAGCCCCTGCTAAAAGACCTGGGGCAGGATTCACAAAGCTTTCTGAAGGTGCAAAACTTTCCCTAAGTCCCCAAACCTTCAGTAGCTACAGAAAAAAAAGGAGAAATTGCTCTGAGTGCAATTCACAAAACCTCTACAGCTGTGGAAAAAAACCCACTACGGACTGTGGAAAAAAGTGCAACTGTGGAAGTTCCTGAGGGAAAAAGTCATTGATAAGTATGGCACAGCCCCTTAAAGGCTATTCTCAGCCAGGTTTTTTCTGCAGTTATGGAAAAACATTGAAGTGAGGTGTAACACTCCCTCAGCAAACTGCAGTAGAGCCCAACAACTAAAATACAATTATAGTGGCGGTCAGGCACAGATAACAGCATCCCAGTGGGTAAATCAGTGGCTGGTGTTGCAGCAACATTAGCACACATTGCCATGGAATGGCAACAAAACACAACCACCAGACCTAGTGCAGCCCATGAAGGAGCCCCACAGGCAGTAGAGCCTAAACAGCCTGCAATGAGTGTTACTCCTGCAGGCAACAGGAACACTCCAGGGAGGGACGACCAGCAGTGACAGACAGCCACCGTGGTGCCATGGTACTGCTGGTACATGTGGTGCTGCAGTGGTCCCAGTTCAGGGACTGGTTGCTGGGCTCTTTGTGGGTACTTTCAGCTACATCTATGGCAAAACTGTTGAAGTCTGCTGCTCCAGCTAATTAGGTTCACTGTTGTTGTGCCTCCCAAGCCATTTCCACAGTTGTGAATTTTCAACAGTTGCACAATTTCCACAGCTGCAGAATTTATGCAACTACGGGGATTTTTGCAGAATTCCGCACCTGCGTAATTTTTCTTTCAGAATATTGCGCAACTGCATTTCAAAAGTGCTGCAGGCCTTTTTTCCCACAGCTGTGGGATTTTTGACTTTCTTTGTGAATCCTGCACCTGGTCAGCAGCCTCTGGCCTGCCCTCAACCCCACCCCAGCGAGTCCATCAACTCCAGTGAACATAAACACTCACCCCTTCATGCTTATTTGGGAATGAGACTAAACAGACATGTATAGTCCTTCCTGACTGTTCCCATGTATATAATAAACCTTACTAAATGCTAGTTAGCTCAGAACAGTTTTTTTAATGAGATAGATTTATGCTCCCACATCCAGCAATTTATGAAAAACTGCACTATAGGATTCATATTATATGTCATACCACATTATTGTGACTTTTAGTTGAGATAAACAGGTATCAAACATCACATGAATATACCTACAGAAGTTTGTAAATCCCCCAGTAAACCTACTAATTAGGTTGGGGAATGTGAGACAATATGAGAGCAGCTTTTGCAGTGCTGATGCCATTTGCTACTTTGATACCGTAGTGCTTTCAAAGCAGTTGAATTTTGAAATACAAATGGAATAATAGCAGGGGAACTATCATATACAAAGCTAGCCTATAATTCTACCTCTGGCTGGAAGCTGCAACACTGGACTTAAGATTTGCAAGAAAGCGAGTTGTGCTCACAACAGAGGGAGGTGAACCTTACAATTTACAGTTGTCTTTGGTTTGAAGCAGATTCCTTAGGAAAGTTAATATTCTTCAGGTGGAGGATACTTCTAACTGAAGGGTGAAATAAGGAACTTAGAATTATCAGAAAAGGCAGTCTTTCAATCAACAGAGGGAGGTGGACCTTGGTTTACTTTTGTTACAATTGTTAAGATTTTCAGTGCAGGAAGAGTTTAAACCCACAGGAACTGAAACTGTTTTCTGTGCCTATCCTTCTGCACAGCTGACGTGTTTTGGGGCTGACTGCTTTCAGAGCACAAGTCACCAGGCTGTTTTGGGGCTGGGGAGGTTTACCTGTGTCTGACTTGGATGTTTGGATTTTTCTCTGTTTGATTATCAGGGTATTTTCTCTGTCAGATTGTCGTGTAGGGCATCTTGCTGACAGGAAGGCACTCATCGCAGTGGTAGGTCAGAGCTTTTAGCTGATTGTTTCATGAGGGCACAGTTTAGGCCCAACCCTTCCCACCCTCACCCCACCCACCCCTGGAAATAGTTCCTTTATACCTGGGGTTCTGACATAATTCCTCAAGAGGCAAGGTGCATATCACTGTCATATCCTCTCTAGCACACTGCATTGACAATATAAGCATACACATTATATAAATACATATATTTCTATATAACACACCAATCACACACACAAAAAATAAACAAGGTAGACAGACATGTGGGGAGTAGTGCAAAGTAATGGCAGGGGGAAGCAGTCTTCTGGGAGTCTTTCTGGAGGCTGAGATGCTGCCCTGTTTGCAGACAACTATCTGCCCTGAGGGAGGAAGTTGCCCGTCTTCAGGCCACACTGGACAGTAGTAAGGGAACCTCCCCCATCCAGGGAGCACCAGTACCACCACCACTACCTCAGAGGTTGCAAAGAAAGCACAGCAGTTGGACCACAGTGGGCTTAGGGAGGGTAAGGGTGGTGGAACAGAGGCACACCCAGTCAGTTGTTCCACTCCACAATCCATACACCATTCTGGGAGAGCATACTTCCCCTATGGATGCACCCGCAGAGGAGACTATGGAGGTTACAGACAACTGTCACAAGGGAGGCCCTCAGGAAGGAGGCAGAGGGCACCACAGGGAAAGGAAGCAGCTCCTGGTGGGGGACTCAATTATTAAGGGGAAAGAACTGGGGGGAGCAGGGAAAACTGAAGTAAGGTGCCTGCCTGGTGCCATGGTTTGGAGGGACAGGAAGCGCATCCTTAGGATCATGAGAACAGTTGCAAGGGAGTCTGAGCTGGACGTCATTGTCCACCTAGGTACAAATGACTTGGCTCATCATGAGATTAAAGCAGTGCAGAAGGACTTTGTAGAGTGGGGGAGGGGCCCAAGACAAGTAGCACACACAGTATCCTTCTCAGAGGTGCTGCCTGTGGTGGCATGGGTGAGGTGAGGTACTTTGCACCATGCAGTTTAACGAATGGTTGAAAAATGGTGTGGAGCACAGGGTGTGGTTTCATTGGGGACTGGGGTTCCACCTTGAGAACACCAGCCTACTGGCAGGATGGTCTGCATCTGTCCGGGAAGGGAACAAGTCTTTTGGGCAATCGGTTTAAATGCTTCATTGGCAAGCTTTTAAACTAGTCAAGGGGGGAGGCACTGATAAACAACAGGAAAATCCCAGCCTCCCCCTACAAAACAGGGTACTAAATGAGAAAAAGACCAAGGTAGAAAGGTCAGTGGGGGATGCTACTACAGAAGATAAAGTCATCAAAAAATGGAGAGCAATGAGTACCAATGCCCATAGTCTGGGTAACAAGCTTCCTGAATTAGTGGCCTTGATGGAGGAGGAACATCTGGATATCGTGACAGTCACAGAAACATGGTACACACAGAACCATGACTGGGACATAAACATACCAGGATACACTAGCTACAGGAGGGACAGGGAGGGTAAAAGAGGAGGAGGAGTAGCTCTCTACATAAGGGAAGAAATCAAAGCAACAGAACAAAAGGGTAAACAGGGAGGAGAAGAAGCACTGTGGGTCAATTTGGAGGCAGGCAATGGCACCACAATCTGCACAGAGGTTGTATATAGATCCCCCTCTCAGGGGGAGGAAAAGGACAAGGAAATGATAGAAAGTATACTCAGAATGGCAGATAAAGGGGGAGATATTGCTGATGGGTGATCTGAATATGCCAGATGTTAACTGGAGTGCAGTTGCAGCAGCCACTTCTAAGAGTGGGGTTATTCTAGATGCCCTACAGGGGGCATGCCTTAGACAACTAGTATTGGAACCAACTCGAGAGGGAGCAATCTTAGACCTGGTTCTCTGAAATGGAGATGGGAGAGGATCACAGATGTAGAAGTGGGTAGCCATCTGGGAACTAGCGGCCATCGAACAGTATGGTTCACAATAAACACAGCAATAGAGTCAAGCCATACAAAGGCAAAAGTACTGGACTTCAGGAGGGCTGACTTTTACTCAAAATGGGTGAGTGCCTAAGGAATGCACTAGCAAATGGGCAGGAAGGAGGGTGGAAGAACAATGGGAATAATAAAACTTCCATCACAGAGGTTAAGCCTTTTGTGTGAAGCAAATAAACAAAACAAAACGATGTAAGAAACCACTATGGTTCTCAAAGGAGGTGGCAGTGAAGGTTCAAGAGAAAAAGAAAGCATTCAGAAAGTACAAGGAATCACAGAAGGAGCAGGACAGAGAATTGTATGAGTTAAAGCAAAGGAAGCTGGGAAGGCAGTCAGAACAGCAAAGGCCCGAACTGAGGAAAAGATGGCCAACTCAGTTAAGAAGGGGATAAAACCTTTTTTAGGTACATCAGGGAGTGAAGGAAGACTAAGGGAGGGATAGTGAGGCTTAATAAAGGGGGGTGGCAGAGGGTGACGGTGAAAAGGCAGAGATACTAAACAAATATTTTTGCTCAGTATTTACAAGTGAAGAGGGGGAGGTACCTAAAACAAACAATAGAAACACTCTGGATACAGAAGTTGATACCAGCCCATTTACAGAAGAAAGGGTTCTGAAAGAACTCTTAAAACTGAAGGTGGACAAAGCAATGGGGCCTGATGGGATTCATCCCAGAATTCTAAAAGAACTAAGGGTAGAACTAGTGACACCACTGACTACACTCTTTAACAAATCATGGGAGGATGGGGTGGTACCTGAGGACTGGAGGCGGGCAGATGTGATTCCCCTTCACAAAAGTGGGAGCAGGGCAGAAGCAGGAAACTACAGACCTGTTAGTTTAACCTCAGTGATAGGGAAAATGATGGAATCACTTCTGAAGGAAAGAACTGTCGAGTACCTAGAGGCCAGAAGGACACAGGACCCAAGGCAGCATGGATTCACAGTGGGAAGGTCATGCCAGACGAATCTAATAGATTTCTTTGACTGGGTGACCAAAGTAGTAGATCAGGGAGGGGCTGTGGACATGGCCTACCTAGACTTTAGCAAGGCATTTGACTCAATCCCACACAAAAGATTAATATACAAATTAGCCAGCCTGGAAGTGGGTCCCAAGATGATAGCCTGGGTAAAGAATTGGCTGAAGAAAAGGACACGGAGGGTAATAATAAATGGAGTCCACTCTGAAGAAAGGGGGTTACTAGTGGGGTACCGCAGGGTTCAGTATTAGGACTGGTTCTCTTCAATGTCTTTATAAGCGACATTGCAGAGGGACTGGAAGGAAAAGTATGTCTGTCTCTTTGCAGATGACACAAAGATCTGCAACAGAGTTGATGCACAGGGTGGGGTGGAAAGGATGAGAAGGGACTTGGCAAGGTTAGAGGAATGGTCAAATGTAGCATGGATTCAATGCTAAGAGGTGTGGTAATGCACCTGGGAAACAAAAACCAGGAGGAGTACACAATGGGGTGAGATACTAACAACAACAAAAATGGAAAGGGACCTTGGGGTAGTCATATCAGGTGACTTAAAGGTGGGCAAGCAATGTGAGAGGGCAGTAAGGAGGGCTGGGAGGATACTGGGATGCATAGGGAGAGGCATCACCAGTAGAAAACAGGAAGTTGTTATCCCTCTTTACAGACTGCTGGTGAGACCCCATCTGGAGTACTGTGTGCAGTTCTGGAGACCCATTCTCCACGAGGACATGGACAAGATGGAAGCTGTCCAGAGGAGGGCAACTAAAATGGTGCAGGGTCTGCACCACAAGACATATGAAGAGAGACTACAGGAGCTTAATATGTACAGCCTTGAGGAAAGGAGAGAGAGGGGGGACATGATAGAAACTTTCAAGTACCTCAAGGGAATCAACAAAGTCCAAGAGGGTAGCATCTTTCAAAAAAAGAGATGTGCAAGAACAAGGGGACACAATTTGAAGATGGGGGCCAGCTCAGAGGTAATGTAAGGAGTATTTTTCACTGAGAGAGGTTGTGGATGCATGGCACGGCCTTCGGAGGAGGTTGTGGAGTCAAAAACAGTGGTTGAATTCAAGCATGCATGGGACAGTCATAAGGCAATTCTAGGGGGTGGAGGTAGAAAGAAGTAGGCTGCTGGTTAACTAGGATCTGCAGCTTATCCATTAGATAGGGAAATGGGCAGACTGGGTGGGCCAAGCGGTCCTTATCTGCCGTCAAATTCTGTGTTTCTATGTTTATCAAGGGGTTCTGGTTACATCATAACCATGGAAGCAAAGTTTAAGTGGTTTTGTGTCACCAGAACCCCAAAATGAATTTTTTTTTGCTGTTGTAAGAGGAGTGGAGGAGTGGCCAAAACCTGTTCACAGGATGCTGACTCAGTGGGATGCAAACTACAGAAAAGATGTAATGCTATATATCGTAAAAAGATCCTGGTGTTGGTGAAGGACTAAGGACCAGCATTAATAGCATGGCACTGTACTACACTTCGCTATTTGTGCTTAGTTAAAAGTGTCAACACATACATGTACTGCTATGGTTACAGTGTTCCTTTTTTAAAATGGGGGCCTTTCCATGCAACCCCATTTATTTTTAGTTTTAAATGGGGGGAGGGTTGGTGGTGGAGCACCCAACTTAAGTAAATTAAAAGAAAGGCAACCGATCACCTGAAATTCATTAACTGTAAGTAGTGCAAATAGTGTAGCACGATGCTACACTATTAACATTGGTCCGTAGTCCTCCACTAACACCAAGATCTTAGCATTATGTAACAGGAAGTAAAGAAAACCAGTGGCTTTAAGTAAGAAAGCCCCTCCAAGGGGTGTAATGCCACACAGAGTGGCTGTAAGTAAAGAAACCATCTGGGGCTAGAGATGCCACACCAACCGGTTATCAACAGCAAAGCCCCTCTGGGGCGAGAGGCGCCACATTATTGTGATTCACACTAGTCTAATGTAAGAGAGCCATACACAAGTTATTATCACTGACTGTGAAGGGCCCTTCTATGCAGTAAATATTAAAATGCATTATGCTGGGTTGGGGTGCTATTATTAGACTCAGCTTGAAGGTTTCTCTGTTTTTGTTCCTATTGTTTTAAAAGATTATTGGCAAAAAATAATTTAAGCAATAATACTGGACAGGGGTTGGCCTGTGTCATGTTGGGTGGATAGGCATGAAACCGCAGGCCTTGTGCAGCCAACACTCGAGAAGTGACGTTATCCTCATGACACACACCCTGGCCTGGAATGCATTATTGCAATTATAAATTGTCTCATTTGTATGCGGAAAAATAATTTAAAAAAAAAAGAACTGCTAAAAAAAATGTTTAAGTTGATTTTTGAATTTATATTAAAGAAAAAACTCTTGCTTTTGTTTTGGCCAGTAGGTGATGCTGCAGGTGCTTATTGTTTTGAATGCGTCTCCCCCCCTTTCTCTCACTTTTTATTTTTTTATTTTATTTTTTTTTAAACCTTTGTTTACCGGGTAAGTACAATGAGCCAAAGTCCCGTTTTCATGTACGACCCGGGGACCATATACAGTCAAAGATGTTACAATAGAATTAACAAAACTCACACTACAATACAATTACAACAATTTTTAGACATACATCACTCAATTACAATACAACAATCAATAAAAAGAAATATAAAATGAAATACTCATTTAAAACAACAACAATGCAATTTGCCAAGAAAATAATTTCTTAACCTAATTTTAAAAGTTTGGTGGCTAACATTCACATACAAAACAATAGGAAGCTCATTCCAATTTTTAGCAGTAGAGTAGGAAAAAGAACTGTCACCCATTTTAGTCTTGGTCTTGGGAACATTTAATTTAGTTTGATGATCTGGATGAAGTTCCCTTGAATTTATTTTA
The DNA here is from genome assembly GCA_016271365.2 of Neoceratodus forsteri. Lineage (NCBI taxonomy): Eukaryota > Metazoa > Chordata > Ceratodontiformes > Ceratodontidae > Neoceratodus > Neoceratodus forsteri. Next base: position 513,393,964 of record CM057451.1, read on the forward strand.
ATCCGTAATAATGAATATAGAAAATATAGAAACATAGAAACATAGATTTTGACGGCAGATAAAGACTGCTTGGCCCACCCAGTCTGCCCATTTCCCTACCTAATGGATAAGCTGCAGATCCTAGTTAACCAGCAGCCTACTTCTTTCTACCCCCATCCCCTAGAATTGCCTTATGACTGTCCCATGCATGCTTGAATTCCACCACAGATTTTGACTCCACAACCTCCTCCAGAAGGCCGTTCCATGCATCCACAACCCTCTCTGTGAAAAAATATAGTGGAGAATCTGTACCTTGACAGAGAATTTTATCAGTTAAAGAACATAAACTGTATAGACAACCCAGCCTAGGTGGAAGCCAGGCAGATAGTCTGTACAGTTCACAGTGGTGTGTAGAATAAGGTAGCTTAAAGGTAAATCTACAAATACCATGAAACACATTAGTAAGAAGGGATAACTCTCTATTAGACAAATTTGAGAAAAGAAATGAATTATAATTTAACTGAGGGAGTAACACACCCTTGGCTATTGCATGCCTTGCTGGTAAGGTCAGCAATGACTGAAACTTGAATAAGGCACCCAGTCTCTGATTTATTTGATGAGAAATAAAATTTACATGATTGGAAAAATGTAAATATTGGTCCAACAGGACTCCAAGATATTTAAATTGTTTTACCCGCTCCATCCTATTACCCAATGAATCAGAGATGGACAAATTCTGAGCTCTATTGAGTCTAATTCTAGATCCAAAAAGCATACATTTTGGTTTTGAGTTGTTTAATGCCATATAATTCCTTTTTAACCAGCTACAGAGTACAGCAAAGTCCTTATTTAAAGACTCATTTATAAGTTCCACTGAAATAGAACTTTTGTACAAAATAATATCATCTGCATTAATCAGACAATTGGTGCCATTCAGTAAAGATGGAACAATGTCTACAAATATAGTAAACAAAAGTGGGCCCAGAATGGACCCCTAGGGCACCCCCTGTAATAAAAATCTACTAGAAGAAAATGTTCCATTTAATCCTACTTTAAGTGGTCATTTGGACAAATAACTGTGAAACCAGTCAACAGCAATCTCTGCCATACCATAGCTTCGGAGCGTCCTGATCAGCAAGGGATGATTTACTAGATCGAAGGCCTTGGACAAGTCCATGAACACAGCACCAGTGAGCAAACCTTCATCCATAGCTACACTGGTGTGGTTCGTGAACCTGGCCAAGGCCATCTCCATCCCATGGAATTTTCGAAACCCATGCTCATCAGGTGTCCTAAAACCATTATCCTGTAAGTAGGCAGAAAACTGCTCATTCACAAGTCTCTTAAAAATCTTACCCAAAGGTGGCAAAAGGGAAATAGGACGATAATTGTCCATATCCATGCTGTCACCTCATTTATAAATGGGTTTGATTACTGTTTGTTTCCATTCATCAGGGAAACATCCAGTAAGCAAAGATAAATTAAAAATAGAAGTAAGTGGATAAGTAATATATTCAGAAATAAATTTTAAGAACCTAGTCTCAAGTTCACACACACTTGAACAAATTGGCATTTGTTTCAAGAGATTATAAACCCGGTATGGTTCAATAAATGAAAAATAAAAAGAACCAGACTCAGAGGTAACACAGGACTGTTCATCTACAAACAGACCCTGATTAGAAGCCTGTGTATATCTGGACAAATCAAAAAATGTATCCAAAAAAGAATCACAGATAGCCTGAGCATCAGAAATCACTTGACCATCCTTAATAAAAGCCCCAATAGCTTCTTTCCTGGATGGATTAATTAAGGTGTTTACAGAAGACCAGAACCTTTTTGGGTTATTTAAACTAGAAGTTTGTAAATTCTGAAAGTAACTAGATTTACTTTGTCTAACTTTTATTTTACATTTATTTCTAAGCTTCCTATAGCTATTAAAATCTCTCATTGATTTGGTTACCTTATACAATTTCCAAGCAGCATCTCTCAATTTCATTAGATGCAACAAGGGGGCAGTAATCCATTTATGCAAGGAACCTCTGACTCTCCTAACCACTTTAGGAAAATATTTATTTTGTAATTCCAAAAGAGTGGAAGTAAAATAATCAACGGCAATATTCACGTCAGGGATTGTATCCAAAAAGGTCCAATCAAGCTTATGTAAATCAGCAAGAAAATCACCACTCACCTCATTAACAAACCTATGGTATGAAATGAACCTAGGAGGCAATTTGGGCCTTTTGGATCTCAATATGCAATAAGTGGCCAAATGGTCACTCATTACATCGGGAAGTACACCAACGCTAGAAATATTTACCTGTTTATTAACAAGGACCCAATCTAAAATTGTGTGGTTCTGACTACTCATATTCATACGGGTAAATGAGTTAATGAGCCGAGACAAACCAGCATTGGCTAGTAACATCTCTATAGAAGGATCGTTAATAGGGTCCCAATGAATATTAAAATCTCCAGTAATTAAAAGATCACTACCTGATTGAATAGTTGTTACAAACTTTAAAATATCATCTAACCCTTTTTTAGCAGTTTTTGGGGGACTATAAACTGTACAATATCTTAATTTTTGACAACCACCCAATTTCAATTCCAACAAAAGCCATTCAAATTCTGAAGTATGTTTGTATCCAGGAGAAATCTCAACTACTTCCAATTCTGATTTATAATATACCATTATACCCCCTCCCTTCTTTTTTCCCCTTCTTGTCTTTCCGTATTAAACTATAACCTTCAAGAGCAATAAGGTTATCTAGAACTGAATGTTTCAGCCAAGTTTCAGTCACAATGAATATATCTGGGTCATAATTAATGACCCAGGCCTCAATTTCAGCTTGTTTGGACGTAGAACTTTTAACATTAAGATGAACTATTCTTAAACCTTTAGTTTGCCAATAATTATCATATAATACAGTATCAGGAATTAAAGGCCCAGGGTTTGTTTCCACATCACCAGATAGAAGTAGAATACACCACATAATACCAATCAATAGGGAAACAAACGGAAACTTTATACTAGATTTTACAAAAGAAAAAGCCCCCATCTCATATATATTCCTCTTGTTAAGACTACCTAAATCCCTAACATTTAAGGAAAAACAAAAGGTGGAGGCCTTTAAAGAATTTGAGAATGTATAATCAGTAAGTGAATGAATTAGAATGCTAAAGCACTTTGTTCTTTTTATTACATCTATGTTGCCCCCGTATAGTAAACTGTGGGTGAGTTCTGTATTCTGAACAAGGAGAAACCAGCAGGGACAAATCAGTAACTGTAGTGGAGAGCAGAGTGAGGCTGCACACTCTACTGATTACCAGAGCATGAGCTCATGGTGTTTGCTCTGTGACCTTGTAAAGCCACTCACAAATGATGTATGAAACAAAAGGACAAGGCCACCATGCAAGTGACCTAAGTTTGGGAATGAGCTTGGAGAGTTGGTCAGGTAGGCTGGGGGACGGTGCTGCTGTGTTGCGGAGCTCCTTGCAGGGAGTGGGATGGTGTAGCATTCCACTGCACTTGCGGCAGGCCAGGGAACTTTCCCTCACACAATGCACTATGCATGTGGAAGCCATATTTTAGGCTACACACTGCAACAGGGGAGGTGGGCAGGCTGAGAAAAAAAGAAATGACAAAATGGATCCAGCTGGCAGAATGAATTCCTCACTTGTTGCTGGCCCCACACCACCGACTGGGCCCTGGCTTGGTGATCTGGATGTAAACTTGGTGGGGAGGGTGAAGGATGACCCTTCCCCACTCTGGCTCCACCACATGAGTAATTCATGGGGGGCTTAGAGAGCCAGCTAAGTCCCAGAGATGGTGGGTGTTCTGGTTGAGTGGCAGAAAGGGGCTGGTGGAGACTGGGGCATAAAAAACATTATTAATAGAGAAAAAAAAAAGACTATTTTGGCAAAAAAAGAGCATGGCTGTTGGTGATTCGAACAAGTGTTCATACAGTGTAGCATACAGTGGCAGCTATGATATGGTCAGATATTACCAGAAATTTTGTGAACTATCTAAAGAGACTCTCTCTGGTGGCCCATAGGCGTACTGCAGGCAGGCAAGAAATTTCCAAATACATCACAGAAGCAAATGATTTGATGCCTTTTATTGGACCAACATAGATGTAACAAAAAGAACAAAGTACTTTAGCCTTCAGACCAACCCAGTCCTTCCTCGGAAGTGTAAACCCAAGGAAGGACTGGGTTGGTCCAAAAGCTAAAGCACTTTGTCCTTTTTGTTACATCTATGTTGGTCCAATAAAAGATATCAATGATTTGCTTCTGGATCTGTTCTTACAAGGACCAATACGGCAAAGACCAAATCTGCATGTTAGATACATCACAGACATTTCAGGAAATATCTGACCATGTCTATGGCTGTCACTGTAATTTGTGTGTGTCATGTGTGTGGCTGACCTTCATACAGTGATAGAATTTGACAGCAGATAAGGACCGCTTGGCCCACCTAGTCTGCCCATTTTCCTACCTAACAGATAAGCTGCAGATCCTAGTTAACCAACAGCTTACTTCCTCTTACCCGTCCCTAGGACTGCCTTATGCCTGTCCCATGCATTCTTGAAGTCCCCCACTGTTCTTGACTCCACGACCTCCTCAGGGAGGCTGTTCCATGCATCCACAACCCTCTCAGTGAAAAAATACTTCCTCACATTACCCCTGAGCTGTCCCCTCTCTATCTTCAAATTGTGCCCCTTGTTCTTGCACATCTCTTTTTTGAAGATGCTACCCTCTTGGACTTTGTTAATTCCTTGAGGTACTTGAAAGTTTTTATCATGTCCCTCTCCTTCTTTTCCTCAAGAGTATACATATTAAGCTCCTTTAGTCTTTCTTCAGATGTCTTCTGGTGCAGACCCTGCACCATTTTGCTGTCCTCCTCTGGACAGCCTCCACTTGTCTATGTCTTTATGAGATGGGGTCTCCAGAACTGCACGAGTACTCCAGATGTGGTCTTAACAACTGTCTGTACAGAGGATAACAACTTCCTGTTTTCTACTATTGATGCCGCTCCCTATGCATCCCAGTATCCCCCCAGCCTTCCTTACTGCCTTCTCACATTGCTTGCCCACCTTTAGGTCATCTGATATAATTACCCCCAGGTCCCTTTCTATTTTTACTGTTGTCAGTATCTCACCCCCCATTGTGTACACTTCCCCTGGGTTTTTGTTTCCCATGTGCAGTACCTTGCACTTCTTTGCATTGAATCTGAGCTGCCATACATTTGACCATTCCTCCAACCTTGCTAAGTCCCTTCTCATCCTTTCCACTCCATCTTGTGTATCAACCCTGTTGCAGATCTTTGTGTCATCTGCAAAAAGGCATACTTTTCCTTCCAGTTCCTCTGCAATGTCACTTATAAAGACATTAAAACTGAACCCTGCGGTACCCCTGCTAGTAACCCTCCTTTCTTCACTGTGTACTCCATTTACTACTACCCTTTGCGTCCTGTTGTCTAGCCAGTTTTTTATCCAGGCTACCACCTTGGGACCCACTCCAAGGCTGGCTAACTTGTGTATTAATCTTTTGTGTGGGACTGTATCAAATGCCTTGCTAAAATCTAGGTAGGCCATGTCCACAGCCCCTCCCTGGTCTACTACTTTGGTCACCCAGTCAAAGAAATCTATTAGATTTGTCTGACACAACCTTCCCATCGTGAATCCATGCTGTCTTGGGTCCTGTGCCCCACTGGCCTCTAGGTACTCAACAATTCTTTCCTTCAGAAGTGATTCCATCATTTTCCCTACCACTGAGGTCAAACTAACTGGTCTGTAGTTTCCTGCCTCTGTCCTGCTCCCACTTTTGTGAAGAGGAATCACATCTGCCCTCCTCCAGTCCTTGGGTACCACCCCATCCTCACATGATTTGTTAAAGAGAGTAGTCAGCGATGTCACTAGTTCTACCCTTAGTTCTTTTAGAATTCTTGGGTGAATCCCATCAGGCCACATTGCTTTGTCCACCTTCAATTTTATTAGTTCTTTCAGAACCCTTTCTTCTGTAAATGGACTGGTATCGACCCCCGTCTTCAGAGTGTTTCTCTTGTTTGGTTTAGGTAACTCCCCCTCCTTTTCCTTTGTGAATACTGAGCAGAAATATTCGTTCAGTATCCCTGCTTTTTCACTGTCACCCTCTACCCACATTCCTTCCCCTTTGATGTTCTGTTGAAGGTGGGTACTAATGACCAACCAGAGGCCAGAATTTTTCTTTCCATTTTATGATCCATACTCTGCCACTGTAACGTACAGAGTCTGCAAAGAGTTGCAGAACATAAGCGGATTTAGAATGACACCTCCCAGAAGTATTTACTGTATATCTAAGTTGATTCTTTCACACTGCCCAGATGAACACCCTTATGCTTGTTGCATACTTGCAGGGTGACACACACACACACACACACACACACACACACACACACACACACACTAGTCCCCCTGCAAATTCCAAGGTGGTTTGCCAAATAATAGTTTGAGATGGGGAGCATAATGTCATTTGTCAGGCCTCCTTGAAAAGGGGGGAGCAGTCAAGTGTTGCTTGTACTGGACCTGGGCTCACATTACATCTGTTTTACAGCACTGGGTCCAAACAGTGCGTAAAAATAATAGCTTGACATGGTGCACGTGGTAAAAGCAGTGCCTTTTTTTTATCCCCCTCGTCCCAACATGGGGGCTCTGCCCCCACACCCCCCCCGTCTTTAGGATTCTCACTCGAGAGAGGAGCAGATCCCAGGGAAAATTAAAATTTGTGGGGCAGTGGAATACCGTTTCCATGGCGCCATGTAAATGAAACAAAGTCCCAAAGTAGTAAAAAATGTCAGAGACCAGGATTAGAACCCTGATCTCCATTGCCACTGGTCAAGCTGCTCCATGCCACAGCCCTCCACGCCATGAGAGCAGCTCAGCCAGCTTCCTGTTTCCTGCAGCACTTGTTCCAATTACAGGACCATGGTCAGTGACCAGGGGAGCACTTATAGCAAGTGCTGTAAATCCCCTCTCGATGTCCGTGTGAGCACATACCAGACTAGCACTGTATAGTGCAGCGCTATTCGGGTAGCGCTCACTTGACGGGGTACCCTGTTTTACTACTGAGAGTATGGAGGTCAGTGAGTGAGTGTCTGAGTGAGTCGGTCTCTGATTGAGTGAATGTGTCAGTCAGTGAGTTATTGGGTTGGTCAGTGACAGTGTGAGAAAGTTGATCAGTCATTGAGTGGCTTTCCCCAACGTGCTGTGTCTGATGGGGTGAGATTACTAGCATTTGGGACTGGTGGTCAGAAAATAAAACTGAGGACCAGTGCACAGCAGGGGACATTAAGCTATGTATAAAAAATTAAGTTGGGAATCTTAAAATCAGTAATTAAGGGCTGGGTGAAGATGCTGATGGAGAGGGAGTCCTGGCCAATGACAGCTGTTTTTCAGGGACGCACATTGGGTACAAACACACATTCTGAACTTTTCATCGAGTGTAAAGAATGTGGGTATCTGTGTCCCTGGGAGCCCTGGCATTTGTCATAAGGGGGTGCCATTGTATACCCGGGAATGCTAGTCATAAAAGGGAATGCCACTGGATACCAGGGAGGGCTTAACACTGAGTGGGATGAATCATGGAGTGCCACCAGTCCCAAAGAGTTCATGACATGGGGCAGGACGAGGAAGGGATGCACCTGAACTCTGGGAGTACTTGGTGTAGGATGGGGTGAGGGAGGAGGTGCCATTGGAAACCATGGAATGTTTAGCATGGTACTGGGTGAACAAAAGCAGTGCCACTGGATACCAGGGACACTTGGCTCAGGATGAGATGAAGGAGAGGGCTGCCCCAATATATCAGGATGTGCTTGGCATGGAACAGTGTTAGGGATGGGCCTTTGGACACCAGTGAGTGGTTGGCAGAGAATAAAAAGAGGGAGGTAGTGCTGTTGGACACCATGGACACCATGGACTGGTTGAAGCAAGATGGAGATGTTGTAGGAGGATGCCAGGCACAAGGAACTGCATGACATGGATTTAGGTTAATGAAGGGGCTGCCACTAAACATCAAGAAATAATTAGCTTCAGAAAGGAACATATTGCCTCTGGATGCTAGGGAGTCCTTGGCAAGTAGAGAGTACTTACCAAGGGAAACAATAGGTAGGGAGTATTTAGCAAGGCAAGCAAGCGATAAGGAAGGAGAATGCCAATGGATACTAGGGAAAATTTGGCACAGGATGTATTCATTTGCAGTTAGTATTTCGGAGTAGCTATTTGAGAAGCCAGTCAGCTCTTGGATTTTTAGTTCTTCACTTTTTTGTTGGCAAAGATGCTTATTTTGTTGCCATTCACTTTGTCATTGTGCTGTACTTTTTCATTTGCACACACTTTGTAGTTGTGGTATGCTTTTTTGTTTGCTTTCACTTTTCAGTTGTTTTGTGCTTTCTTATTTGTGTTCACTTTTTGGTTGTTGTGCTGTGCTGTTTTGGTTTGTGCTCTGTTTTTTTGGCTTACATTCACTTTTTGGGTTGTGCTGTGCTTTTTTGGTTTGTGTTCACTTTTTGTTGTGTTGTGCATTTTCTTTTGTTTGTATTCACTTTTTTGGTTGTGCTGTGCTTTTTGGTTTTTGTTCCTTTACTGTTTTTGTTTGCATTTTATTTTTTTTCATTGTTGCCTTATTTATTTTATTGTATTTTACTTTTTTTTGTTTGTGTTTTGCACTTCAGGGCCACTGTACGTACTCCTTATCCATCATACCAGACCAAAGGTGGTGGCAGCACGGGGCCATGTGCACGGCCTAAGCATACATTGCTGCAGGGTCCAACACAGTACACACCTCTATCATTGAGCAATTTACAACAGTCCACAGCTCACTCTGAATAAAAACTGTTCTCATTGAACAGGTTACAACAGTGCCCAGCTCTTTGTGAATAAACACCACTCTCATCGAACAGGTTACAACAGTGCTCAGCTCTCTGTGAATAAACACCACTCTCATTGAACAGGTTACAACAGTGCACAGCTATCTCTGAATATACACCACTCTCATCAGACAGGTTACAACAGTGCTCAGCTCTCTCTGAATACACACCACTCATTGAACAGGTTACAACAGTGCACAGCTCTCTATGAATACACACCACTCTCATTGAACAGGTTACAACAGTGCACAGCTCTCTCTGAATAAAAAACACTCTCATTGAACAGGTTACAACAGTGCACAGCTCTCTCAAAGTATACACCTCTACCATCCAACAGTTGATAGCAGTCCCCAGCTCTCTCAGAGTACACACCTCAATTATGGAACAATTTACAATGGTGCACATCCACTTTTTCACAGTGGCGGCTCTACACCAGGGCCCGCCAGGGCATGTGCCCTGGTAAAAAAATGCTGTGCCCCAGTTGGTGCCCCAAATTGTGCAGAGCTTTCCCCATAGTAACAATATATCAGTGCCCTGGCTGCCATCTGTTGTGCCCCAGCTGTGCCCTGGTAACCATTTGTGGCTAGAGCCGCTACTGCTTTTTCATCTCCCCGCCATTGTAGACATGTCCATGTTTTTTACTCAGACCCCTTGTACACCCCATATTGTACTTCAGGAACTACATTATAAGAGCAAAAATACAACAGCACTTAGTTTTTTGCATTCAACAGTATGTTTAATTCAAACCAAGTACAATAATCACATTATAATACCAGTAGGGGTGGATATCAGACAGTAGGAGTAACCACAATTAACAGGGCCCAGAATATACAATCCTCTCATTGTTGACTCCTAAATTACCAAACACCTTACAAAAACACATGCATCATCTCACAACAAAGCACACGCCTCTTAGCGTCAACTCCTCCATCACCAAACACCATGCAACTGTAACCCCTAGGTGGCGCTATCCCAAGGGCTACTACCCCTGCCTGCTTGGCTAGTAGCAGGTTAAGGGACCAGAGTTCTGAAATGGGTGCCTCCACCCGGAGGTCAGGGTTGGTAGTGGTCAAGCTAACCTGGGCAATAGCCCTCCGGACACTGTAACCTCTCTCTTCCCTCTAGTGGCCTGGAACACTATACAATAAGCACTTAAAATACCCTGGCACCACACAAGTACCACACTGTTTGCACTTACCACCTGGGCTGGTTCCTCTGGCTCGACCCTGGGGACCCCCTGTAAAACAAGGTTATGCACAGCAAATAGCAACAGTACAGTACCTTGAGCACAAACTGGAACCACAGTCAGATTACATGCAGAAAAAGTTAGATCTGATTTATTCAGGGGACTTGAACAAGGAAGGGGCAAAATCAGGTTAATTAGCTTAAAGGTTAAATCAATCAAGCAGTTATGCATGCGCTATGAGTCCCTCCCACACAGTCACACCTCTGGGTACCCAGGTGGAGAAGAGATGGGCTAGCCAGGACTTTTGCCCGGGGTTGCAGCTGGTTGGGACCCTGTGATGGAAAACACAACATGCACAGTACACAATATTTGTAATCCAGAGCCAGATGGCTCAGTTCATAAAGGAAACGAAACAACAAGACAATCAGATGACGCACTCAGATTAAGCTATTGTTGCAGGGAGCTACCCTGGTATTTACTCACAATACCCAAGACTGGACACAGGCCGGACGAAAACTGAGACTGCAGGTGGTTGATCTGGAATGCCAGGAGAAGCAGGGCCCACATGAGTCGCAGAGGCATCATTCCTGTTCAAGCGTGGAGCAGAGGGCTGATCCCCAGGCAGGTCTCCCGTTGATGGATTCTCTGTGCAGTGAGTAGTCTGGCTGGGCCAAGCTGACAAGGCCCAGACCGCATGGAGACAAATTCGGATGCAGTCCGTTTTGGGCTGGATACAGCTTCCAGCAAGCAGAACACAGTTCACACAGTGGGGAACTAACTCACAACCCACTAGCAGCTCATAGCACATTTACATGTACAGGAATTCTACTGTACAAGGCAAAGCGCACCCCGGTCACAATCGCAAAGTCTCTGCACACATCGGGAGCTTATGGGTAGCTGGAACTCCTGACAGGCCGATCGCATTCGGCAAAATCTTCGGTCTTCTTCAGGTTGAGTCTTGCCCACTTCAGTAGCTTACTTTAGTCACACAAACTTGGATTTAGTCCACAATAATTCTCTTCTCTCCCTATCAGGAGCAGCAGCAGACGTGCAAGCCAAAAACTCAGCCTTTTCACAGTTTTCCCATGCGAATCCACTCAGGATTGCTGCCCGAAATACACTTCAGCTCTTCTCATTTCACTTCCCAGCTCAGAACTAACTGAAAAATGCAAGCAGCCCAGGACTTCCCCAAGATCCAAAAGATTTGGTTGGCTGATCTGGCTGTCAGTCAAAGCAAGAGCTCCCCCTTCAGTTGCAAAAAAGGCGCAAAAAGCTCCAAACTAAAGTTCCTACAGATTTTGAATTCAGACAGCTCCTGTAGTCCAGCTACATTTTGGGTCCCACCAGTATTGTTTGGTCCAATTTGCAGTCCAGGACCAAGATAGTGGAGACAAACAAAACAGTCCTTGCTACAAAGAAAGCAGGTTAGACAAACTACATTATCATTACCACTCTAAATGATTTTCAGTAAATAGTTACATCTTTCAACAGAGCTCCCTTTCAGATTACTTAAACTGCAATTAGGCAGCTCTTAAAGAGACAGTACACAGAGGCTATACAGGCTCTGGTAATCACATTTAAACTGCTAAAACATAGGACACCAGCCTGGCAGTGAGCATTTAGGCAAGCTCAAGGAAGACTTTTTGGGAACCCCCATTTGTGGGGGGGGGGGGTTTCACAACAACACACATCCCACCACACAAGCACAGATCAACTTCTCCATTATATAGCACCTAACAACAAAATACATATCAATGCACAGCAATGAAGTTCTCTCATTGTCCGCAACTACATCACCAAATATCTTGCAACAATTACAACACAAATTTCACCCCACAACAATGCACAGTTCTGTGTCAACTTTTCCATCATGGAACATCTTACAGCCATGTAGACCTCAGTGCAACACAATGCACAGTTCTTTCAATTTTCACAGCTCCGTCAACTAATGTATTACAACATCACATATTTCATACCTTACAAGCACCTTAGAACAACAATCTTCTCACCGTACAACAATGCACAGCTCCCTCAGTGTCAACTCATCCATCACTAAACACCTTACAAAAATGTAAACTTCACCACAACAGTATGCAGTTCTCTCTGTATCAACTGCTTCATCACCAAACAGCTTAGTTTTAGTTGCAGTAGTATTTGTATGGCACCCTATCCCATAGGCTTGGTGTGCCTTACAAAAAGACCAAAATAAAAGCAGCCATACACACAAAAATATGTGCCTTACAACAACTCACATCTCACTGTACAATGCACAGCTCTGTCAGTGTCAATTGCTCCATCACCAAACACTGTACAACATACATCTCACTGTACAATGCACACCTCTGTCAGGGTCAATTGCTCCATCACCAAACACTGTACAACATACATCTCACTGTACAATGCACACCTCTGTCAGTGTCAATTGCTCCATCACCAAACACTGTACAACACACATCTCACTGTACAATGCACACCTCTTTCAGTGTCAACTACTACATCATAAAACACCTTACAACACATTTCTCAATGCACAGCTCTCCTACAGTAGTGTCAGTCTCTCCAGTACCAAACATCGTACAATATACATCTTAAACAATGCACAGCTTTCAGTGTCAGCTCCTCTGTCACAGAGCACCTTAGAGTGATGCACAGACATCCCACTGCACAACAACGCACAACTCTCTCAGGTTCAGCTCCTCCATCCCAGAACAACTTAGAACAACACACTTCTCAGTGTGCAACAATGCACATCTCTTAGTGTCGACTTCTTCAAACACTTTACAAAAATACACATCTTATTTCATAACAATGCACAGCTCCCTCGGTATCAACTCCATCATGGAACAACTTACAATACAAATCTCAATGCAAAAAAATGCCCAGCTCACTGGTCTGTTGGCACAGAATTAGTGTCATCGCGCACGACACCGACAACCCGGGTCCGGGAATAAGTCTGAGTCATCGAAGGGCAAGCAGGAGGAGGATTGACAGTACCAAGGACAGTTCTCCTCCTCTGCGGGGTGTGGGCTTCAGGTACTCAGTGTATAACTGACATCTAATGGTAGCTAGATGGTTACGCCTCTTGGGCCTCACTCAAGGAAAACTGCTGCCGACATTGGTGCACTGCCCATGGGAAAGCACGCAGCCCTATGAGGGCATTATTGTACCAGCAGTGCTACAGAGAAAAACAGGGACACAGCAGCGGGCTAAGTAGATGAAGCCTCATTCTGCCTCTCATCCAATATCAGGCTTCTTACACTTCAGTCCTGGGACAGTTCCAGACTTCTTCTCTGCTGTGGGCAGACTGGATCATGTTGGGTATAGCTGGGGAGCAGAAGGTGTACCTGCTTGGAGGGTACAAGCTGGAGGGGGTCTATGCAACAGTGTGCTGCCAGTGCTCCCGAACTCCAGGAACCCCAGGTAGAGAAGATTCAGTGGATGGACAATGGTGCTGGTGATGCCAAAGGAGGTCCTGGACAGTTTGTGAGGGAGATAAAACAGACTTCAAAAGATAAAAATGTCCAGCTCTCTCAGTGTCAGCTTCTCCAGCATCAAACACCCAAAAACACTGTGCATCTCAATGCACAACAATGCACGGATATCCGTTTCCACACATCCATCGCCAAACACCTTAAAATGATGCGTACTATTGCATTGCTCTCCCAGTGTCAACAGTTTCATCACTGAACATCTTACAACAATGTACACCTCACTGAAGAATGCACAGCTCTTGGTGTCAGCAACTTCATTACTGAACACCTTACAACGGTACACATCTCAACATACAACAATGCAGAGCTCTTTCAGTGTTAGTTTCTCCACTGAGCACCTTGCAAAAATACACATCTCACAGCACAACAAAGCACAGCTCTCGCAGTGTCAACTCCTCTATTACCAAAACAGCTTACAACAATACGCATCTCACTGGACAGCAATTCAGTTCTCTCATTAGACAGAGTTCCTTGACCGACACGTAAAATCAACCCCATGTTTCAGTATACACACCTGTAGGCACTTTTGATCTCCTCTGGAGATGCTCCTTTCTCTAGTTTGAGCACTTTGTAGAGGCTTTCCCCCGAGGTAGATACTGACCGCTCTCTTCCATTCTCCATTTCCTAGCTGCTTCAGAAGATGTAGAATAAGAACCTGGTCCTACTAAAACAGAAGCAGATCATGATTCAAAATACTGTTTACAGTACAGTGTATACAATATCTGTAACATTGCTGGCAACAAACATTGCAGTATCATGATAAGACAGACATAACACTCCCATGGTTTCCTCAAAGAATACCTGACTCTACTAATGACTGGGACAAACGAAAAACAAATTTTACTGGAGGATAACATAACAGTTAAAGCTGAAAAATCCCTGAGCAACAAAAGTAGTACGTTTGGCAGAGCACTAATACCCCTTGCACACACTGGTTGTCATGCTAGAATGAGTATAACAACCCCTCTTACCCTGTGTACGACATGAACATACCAGGAGGCCTACATCTTCTGGGGTATGCCTCTTATTTACTGCTCTTCATAGTAGGACTATCCTTATAGAACACATATCCTCCTCTGACCTGGAAGTGTATCAGTAGTCAGGTCCCCAAGGACCTATATGGAGACCCCTTGGGGGGATACCCATGCTCCCCCTGCTACATATTCTTGTTGATGGGACCCCAGACAGGTATCCTAATATAGCCCTTAGCCACGATCTCATGTATGCTGCCCGGCCCCCTGCACTCACTCCAGGACTGATTCGGCTGGGCCAAGGCCTGCCTCCACATCTCTCTCTCTCTCTCTGTCACACAGCAGAGGGCTCAAAACACAATATGCTTAACCCTGGATTCGCCAACTGAAGCCACACTTCTTTGAAAAGCAGAGACTGCACACCCCATGGTGGGTGGTTACATGTGCTTATCATACAAAAAGGAACTGAAAGTGCAAGGACTGACTGGTGAGGCAATATGTATTCCAGGATTGTAACCAGAAATGTTGGGGGTCTCCAGATGATGCCCCCCCCCCCCAGTTCTGCATGCTCATGTATCATTATCCATTTTATCACAGACTGTTAGAACAGGGTCTAAGATTTAAAAAAATCAGATGGGTACCAAACGATTTTTAAATCTTTCTGAACTTGAATACAAAATTAAGAAATCATCTTCTCATCTAATTTCAAAACCAATTCTCTACTGTATTTACTTATATCCATGTACTAAATAACTTAACCTTAGCTGAAAGTGTCATAGCCACTTATCAGTGGTCTCTTTCATATAAAACAGTGGCATATTATCCTTCATTCAGATTAGAACGATAATGGTTACAAAAAGGCATATGCTCAGTACACACACCTATAAGCACTTTTGATCTCCTCTGGAAAGGCTCTTTTCTCTAGTTTGATTTTTACCTAGTTTAACCAGAATGATAATGGTTAGAAAAAGGCACATGGTCAGGAATAGGTACTTAGAAAACCAGGTATCCCTTTATGTTTCAGGGTGCAGGTTACATGGTAGTTATTTGGTAGTAACTGTATAATAAGATAACTATTGGTATTACTATACAACATACATGTAATAAATCTACTTCCATGATGAATGCTATTGCTATGTAGTTACATGATAACTATTCATATAGTTATATGGTAATATCAGCCAAGTTAAAATGTCTGTTTCATACAGTTACAATGAATTATAAAATGGGTAGTGAAATGTCTGCATTCTGATGTTACAGGAGCCATTCATTGTAAGACCATTACCAATGGTAAACAAAAAATTCTGGCAATCAGAACACACCACATTAAAATATCAATGCCCTTTCTAAAAAAATCCTGATTTCCATTTCAAACATGGCTGCCACATTTACTTACTAAAAAGGTCAGTTAGGCCCCTAAAAACAAAGCTGTCTCAAAATTAAGAAAACAATAATAATTAAATGGTCTTTGCCTTCATAGTCCATCCCCTTACACATATACACAAATTAAAAGAAATGAAGTAATAGTCACAATTTTATTTTCAGGAGCTTCTTTTTTGACTAAAAAAAATACCCCTCAAGGTGGGGTGGGGAAGTGGAGCGGATTTAGCAGTCATAAGGCAGCTGTCGCGCTTTCCTGGGGTGGTGCCCCCTCCCCATAGTCCGCTGCGGATGGAGAGTTCGGTGGTTGCCCGTGACAGCAGGGGTGACACGAAGGGAGAGCACCTTGAGATGAAGTGTCTGCATGCCTCCACATGCGCCCATGCATCCAAGGTAGGGGTCGGGAAGGGGGAGGAAAAATGGAAAAAGTACCAAAAATACTTTAGGAAAAAAAATACCTCTCATATCCTTATCTGCCTACCAGGAAAACCTTTGCTGTTTATTCTACAACAGATAAAACTGAAGGCATTGCTCTACATGAAACTTTCTTTTGTGTGTGATTGTGTGGGGAGAGGGGAACATTCCACCAGTAGAATTCTTCAGAAGTTTAAATTAATGTATTCCATGATTAAAAAAAACAGAGGATAATGGATGAGCAACAGTGAACAACAATGTGTGTTTACTTCAAGAGATTGTCGTAACAATGAAGTAAACCTCAAGAGTGAAACTGGAGGATTTCCTGTTGGAACATGGTGGCATAAAGACGCAGGGTACAAGTCGTCCTCCTTGAAACCTCGCTAACTGGTCCCCAAATCTCATTTTACCTGCCTAAAAATATCCGTATCCTCGTTGGTGAACTACCATTGCATGAATTTGGGGGAATCAGTCTAATCTCTCCCTCTGGGGAATGCCCAGAGCAAACAAAATTCATTTTCAGCTCCTAATGGATCCTGCCGAGGACAAAAGTTGTGGCCTTGCCGACACAGACCTACCGCTTCAGCCTACAAATCAGGTGGAGAAGAAAAAAAAATCTAAGGTGGCCAAGAAAACATCTGAAACAATGCCGTCCAAACCTATTTTGAAAGCGATTTCGGATTTTAGATCTGAAATGAGAGAAGCGATCAAAGATACACGCACTGACTTGGGGGAGCTCCAGACAAGGATAAACTAAGCAGACTCTCAGATCTCAGAAAATACCTCTAGAATTGAAATCCTAGAGAAAGCAGTTTGTACTCTGGCATCAGAGCAATTACACTCCGCCCTCCAACAAGAAGATTCTGAAAATCGGGGTCAGAGAAAAAACATCCATATTTTTGGCCTCCCTGAAGGTGAGAAGGGCTCCGATCCCATAGCTTTTGTAGATTATTTCCTTCGGCTATTGCTAGACCACGGCCCTGATTTTCAACTGGACACTGAAAGAGCCCATAGGACACTGGGCCCTAAACCCTCTAAACCTGTAGACCAAGGTCTTTTGTGATGAGACTTTTAAATTATAACCAAAAAGAAACAACTCCTACAAAAGGCCTGGCTCAAACAAAAAATAATGTATGGGAACCAACGCCTTATTTTTGATAATGACTTTGCCTCTGCAACACAGCTCATGAGGCATGAATATTCACCCGTTTCCACATCTCGGGGTACAAAACTTGAAATTCCGTACGCCTTACCCGGCACGATTGGTAGTGCTTTTTCCTAATGGCCCAGTTTCTTACAACTCTTCGGCCGAGGCCAGGGAAGACCTGCAGTCAAAAGGGATTCTACCAGAGAAGAGTATCAAACAAATAACTAGTAACCTCCCTGAAGTACCAGGCTCTGAGATCAATAATCGAAGGCAAGAGAAGGAGGATACTATCCCGCTTCAGACAATCTTGGAGAGGGTTCATTTCTACAGAAATCCAACCCTTCAAACTTGAAAACCCACAATGAAAAGATATTGATTACTTCAGGTTAGTGGATGGGGCCCCAGCTGGGTGGGGAGAGGGGGTGGGCTATTATGCCGGGTGGGGGTTGAGAACGGGCTTAAAATAATGTTAAGACCTCCTGCTTATATTTAACTATGGTGCACTGCCTAAATTAGCTTGGCGTGGCGGGAAAAGCATAGTATTGAAAATATTAGTTGCCCGGTTCTCCCCCATGCTCATGCTGGCTACCCTCCCTCCCAGACTCTGGTTTGTGGCTCTCCCTGCTCCAGTTAGAGACTCTTCCCCCATCCACTGCATCCATTTGGACTTTCACACAGATAAGACATTTCTTATTCATTCTGCAGTGCGAAGTCAAGAATACTCATGCTTGCACGCTGTTAAGTGCTTTGGTCCCATTGACTGGTAAAATATGCTTAATGCGATGTGAACTATAAGGCTCTGCCTTTCGATCAAGTTGTAGGACTGGATTCTCTGTGGATTTAAAAAGGGGACTATGTTAAAGTGGCCAGATCTGAGATGGGACTAAGGGATTTTTGGACCTCAATATTGCAAAAGGGCATTGTAAAGGGTATAATTTGGATGGGAGCACGTTTAACTGCCTTGATTTACCTTTTTTTTCTTTTAAGCAGCAGATGGGCACACAAACAAGGAGGAATCATAACTGGCCCAGTTGAGGTCATGCAGCATACTCTGCTTTTGTAATGGCAGGGCCCCTACGCTGGGGGAGTATTTCCCCTTCTAGCGTCCCCTTAGTATTTCATTTGAAGTTTTGTGGTTCCCAGAGAGGGGGACACAATTTAAACTAAGGGACCTAAAGGTACTGAACCTATCTATATACCCCCTTTTTGTTTTTTCTCCTTTTTTTGTTCTGCCTAAACATGACCCCAACAGGGAGAGCCTCATTTTAAATACAGGAGGGAAACATTACCCTATATTGGTTTTATCACCATACTTTAGCTCCATGTTTTCACTACACCTGGAACAGTTGTTTTTAGTGGTACTGTTTCTAGGGGGGTGGTCTGTCCCCCCAGGTGGGCCAAATTCCACCCTTGGTGGATTATACCCCACTTTCCCAGGTGCATTCCGAAAATCCAACAATTCCCCGGGGTCTAGGTCGGAAAAGGTTTTTCTCCCCAGACAGTGGAAGTTTGTTTGTATATAAAATTTTGTACGTAGTTTTCTCCTTTCGGGGTTGGTTAGTTTTTGATACTAGAGCCTTGGTTCAAGTTAATACCTTGGCATCCATAATAAATAATAAGTTTGATTTCCTGCTAAATGCAGGGAAATTTGCTAGAATAGAAAATATAATCGTAGTTTATCTGGTTTGTTTTCAACTACATGAGAAAACAGATGGAGACACAGAACAAAGTTATTTAACTGTATCCCTTGAGACCTATTGCTGGGGGGGGGTTCCGGGGGGGAGGGGGAGGAACACATGGCATCTTTCAGATATGGTATACCTTTCAGGTCCACTGCATTGGGTCCTAATGGACGACCTGACATAATGTGGGAATACCATTCCTTTTCTTGACCTATCCAGAATGTGTTCTTCCCCGTCCCTGAAGCAGTCTCTAAAGAACAATTTTAAACCCTTTATTTGGCATAATGGATAATGTACCGGTTAAGATTTATTCGCAGAATGTGAACGGATTACATTCCCCAATTAAATGTTGACGGGTTTTGCAGCACTTGAGAAGGCAGAGAGCAGACCTGTACTTCTTGCAGGAAATGCATCTTTCCCCACTGGAGCATGCTAAACTTTATTGGGAAAACCGCTATCAGGTCCTGGCCTTGTCTCACTCTAGCGGGCATAAAAGGGGCATTGCTATTTTGATTCCTTCCTCCACCCCAATGGACATTGAGGAGGTATATAGTGATCCCGGGCGGATATGTTTATTGCGGGGATTCTGTGTTCCTAAACAGTGACTTTAGTCACTTATCTTCCACAGTCCTCATTGCCCATATTTAGAACTTTCCTGCAAAAGGTTATAGAATTACACCAGGGCATTCTAATAATGGGCGGGGGCTTCAATATCTTGCTCTCTCCACGCTCAGATTCCTCTAATCCCCATCACCTCTGCCTCCCAAATGCGACCAAGTATTTAAAGGGGAATTTTCCTTTTTTGGGTATCAAGGACGTGTGGAGGAAACTTTCCCCCTCGGTCCCCAGTTACACTTCTTTTCTCTGGACATCATTCATGTTCTAGGTGGACTATTTTTTTTATAATGTGAGCATCTCACATTAGTACAAAACATTATGATAGAACCTAGAATATTATCCGACCATAACCCCCTGATCCTTAAATTAAACTTGGGTAAGCTGAAAAAGCTTAAATTATGGCATTTTAATACCTTCCTTCTCTGGTATCCCGAATTTCTAGATATGGTCCAGAAGCGAATCCTACAGGCTATCAATGAGAATTTAGCCTCTGCTATCTCTGACCCAATCCAGTGGGATACTCTGAAAGCTATAGTTCAAGGGGAGGTCTTGGCATATGCCTCTCACAAGAGGAAAAGTATGGAGGCCAGGCTAAAATATTTACAGGAACAACTCAACACTTACCAATTACTGCATCGAGAGGGTGAAAGGGAACTAAAGTGGAAAATGAGAACCATTAAATAAGCAATTCAAAAGATTCTGGATTATCGAGTTCTCCAGACCTTAAACAGTTTAATACAGAATAATTATGGGCGGAGGGCCAGGGGCTTTCGATTGTTGGCCTGTAAGTTGAGCGCTAATAGACAAGCTTCTACAATTCTCAAGATAAAATTAGTTAACTCCAATTTATCCTGCTGTAAAGAGGAATCAATCCATGAAGCCTTTTCACAGTATTATAAAACCCTATATGCTTCTCCCTTGACATCTTTATCCCAGTTCCGGGCTATTGCCCTATTCTTATATAAACTTTCTTTACCTAAATTAACAGATGCCCAAAGGCAGTCTCTTGAAGCCCCAATTGGAGCATCGGAGATCCAGCAGCAGGTGAAAGCCTTAAAGCCTCTTAAATGTCCAGGCCCTGATGGCTTTGGAGCAGAGTGATACAAGACTTTTATTCCTTGACTCTTACTGAGCCTTCTGCAAGCATGCTGGGTGGTGGTAGAAGGGGAGTCTCCCCCACCTTCCTGGAATTATGTTATTCTTACCCCATTGGCCAAACCAGATAAAGACCCCACACTTCCTTTGTATTATCACCCAACTTCCATTCTAAATTTAGACTACAAAATCTTTATGGCAATGTGGGCTAAACAATTAGAACCCCTCTTGGTGCAGTTAATTCACCCAGACTAAATACAGCTTCATTGAGCAATGTAGCACCACAGATAATATACATAGACGTATGGTCCTTCTGGAATATGTACATATGAAACACATCCCCATGACCCTTATCAGTTTAGACACCAAAAAGGCATTTGACAGGGTTGTCTGGCATTTTCTATGGGCCACCCTTTCAGAATTTGCCTTCCCAGATTCTTTTCTGTCCTGGTTAAAAAACATTTACGCATGCCCTGAAGCATATATACACATTAATGGAACCCTATCTCCACCTATTCAACTGCAGAAAGGCACGAGGCAGGGCTGCCCCCTTTCCCCGCTGCACTTTGCCCTGTATATAGAACCCTTATCTAAAGCCATTAGGAGAAACAATCTTATCGAGGGGATCCCCTGGGTCAGAGGGAATACAAGGTGGCATTGTATGTGGATGACATCCTTTTGACCTCCCTGTCCCCCGAGACCTCCCTCCCTCTCGCCCCTGTGGGAGACCCTGTCTAGTTTTGAAGCAATCTCAGATTTCAAATTGAATATTTCTAAAACCAAGCTTCTAGCATTACATTTTTCCCCTTCCAGTTCTCTTAAACAAAAATTCCTGATAAAATGGAACCGGACGAAACTTAAATACCTAGGGGTTCATATCCCTTTAAATCTAGACAATCTCAAGTTGATAAACTATGAACCACTTTCCATCCAAATACAACTGGATCTCACAAGATGGGAGAAATTGCCACTAATTTTTTTTCAGAGAATTTAGTCCATCTGAACGGTAACCCTCCCCTGTCTCGTTTACCTATTTCAGAATATTCCAACTATCCCATCGGAATATTACTTCTCATCCAGGGATAAAAATGCTCTCTAATTTTATAGGGAATGGCCAAAAGCCTAGGATTAGGTTTTCCCTCCTTCAACTTCCAGGGCCCCAAGGAGGGGCCAATCTTCCGAATTTTAAATTTTATGCAATGGCTTAATTCCTTAAGATACTTTTTCTTTGGCTCTCTCCCTCATATTCTTCCCTTTGGAAAGAACTGGAATTCACTATAAATGATCTACATGACATCACCAAAATCACACTTTCATCTTCGTCCCGGAGGCCCCCTCTCTGTGACTTTTCACCATACATGGCCCAAGTTTTAAAACTTTGGACTAAAATAAAATAAAGGTGTGTCTTCAGAGAAACTTTTTTTCTATACCTTAATCTCCAAGGATGAGGGTTTCTTCCCTATAAAGTTTGACTCAACCTTTTCAGATTGGAGAAGGATAGGGATAGACTTCTTTTCACAATTTCTTATAAAATGTGGGATTGTCAGGTTTGAATCTCTGGAGGCTGATTATGGCCTTACAGACTGGGATTCCTATAGATGCCTCCAGGTCAAAAATTATATCCTACGTCAGAGAGATGTGGATGCCAGTTTTCCAGACCCCCTCCCATTGTTGTGGTGTCTCCTGAGGGATTGTCTGGGAGGGTTGCCATGGGGTCTCAATCGGCCACCTATACAAAATTTTGAGGGACAATTTGGGGCACTCTTCAACTTCAACCTTCGAACAGCTGGAACAAAGACTTGGAGTTGGAGGTCTCTTATTTGGAATGGCAGAAAGCCTCCTTAACAGTTCTCAGGGTCACCCACTCGAACAAGTGGAGAGAGTTCACCTGGAAATGCTGGGCCAGATACTTTTGGTAGCCAGCTATCCTGGTTAAATATCTCCCACCCTTGTACAGGAAGTGCTGGCGCAGATGTTCTTGTGTGTTGGCTGACCTTCTGCCACATCTTTTGGACATGCCCTCTGATAACTCCCTTCTGGTGCCTATTACAAAAGGAGATTTCAGATTGTTTGGGTGAGTTGATTGAACTCTCGTCTGAAATGGTACTGCTCTCAATCTTTCCCCTACATAAGCTGGCCTGGTACCATACACTACTCCCCATTTGCATTTTGGGGGCCAAAAAAGCCATTACGAGATGCTGGACATCACCCATTATACCCACTATCTCTAATTGGGGAGGGGTAATATCTGAAATCTATCATTTGGAAGGAATGACAGAAAAAACTCCAAAATAGATATCACACTTTTGAAGTGATATGGAGGCTGTGGGTTACGTGTATTTCTTCTCATGATCCCAATTTCATTCCTTAAGTTACTTGCATAATAAAAGCCCTCATAATACCAATGTGTCAGTGGGGAGGAGGGCCTAGCCAAGTGACCCTTGTACCCCCCCTTTTTTTCTCCCTTCATCTTCTGCGAATGAACATAAAGGCAACTTTCCTCAGGCTCTAAGTATTCCGTTTGGTCTCTTGGGTCCATTAACAGCTTATTTTCCTGGTACTCTAGCTCTTATCTTAAGGTATTGAAAGTTGGTGTACTGCATAGTGTTAAGGTAGCCTAGCCTTAGTGGATAACTGTATTATTTAAATGATGCATAGCCAGGATTTTATTCTAAGCTACGTCACATCTGAAACAATAAATAAAAATTAAAAAAAAAGGGCGAAACTGGACAGGTTTACTGTTGTCATGACAACCTAGAGACGAGAACTTGGCATTGTTTACTGTTGCCCATCCATTATCTTTTACAGGGTATGGGCAAGAGTTAAACAACAAGGGGGAACTTCTTGAGGGATTTGTGCGCGAGTTACAGCCAATACTAATGTGCCTCTCAGCATTGCGCGGTAGTTTGAAATTCCCACCTCCCCCTTCCCACCCCGTCAAGCCCTGCACCACTCCACTCAGACACTTTTTTTTTTCAAAGTAAATGAAAATGGGCGTCTGATAGCCTGACTTGTTGACTGAAGCACCGTTTTTTTTTTGTTTTTGTGTTTTTTTATTCCCCACCCCATTTTAGTTCTGCGCATCTCTCTCTCTCTCTCAGGGTCAACTCTCACTGCCATGGCAGTTTCTCAGATTAAAGGTTCAGGACTAGTGTTGTGTGAAATTGTGCAATTTCGCTCTAGGAAATATTTAGCAAAATTTTTGCATTTCGTGAAATATTTTGCGGTTGCAAAATGTGAAATTCCACTGGCGAAATGCAAACTTTGGCCCACAAAATGTGGAATTTCACCACTTGCAGGTGAAATTCCACCACTTGTGGGTGGAATTCTGCATTTTGCCAGCAAAATTACACATTTTGTGGGTGAAATTCTGCATTTCGTACCCATTAAATATTTTGCAGAATTTCACTAAATATTTTGTGCAATGAAATTCACAATTTTGTCAGAATTTCACCGGTGAAATAAAATTTTGCTGCATCTCTATTCATGACATGCATGCACAGAGTACTCCAGAGGGTATAACAACCTCTTGATGTCACAATGATGGTACAACAATGATAGGACTTCATTGAATTCCATCGTTAATAACCATCTCCCATACACTATATTCCATCTGTTGAATAAGAAGAAAGACAGATGGCTGAAAGATGGGGAGGGACTACTTTTTATTGATTACTTTTAACGTAAGAAAATACCTGCTTTGAATTTTTTTAAAAAGTTAGCATTTTTTTATTTTATCAGTTTACCCATTTTATAAGAACAATAAGAAACTTCAGCGTGACATGGAAACATAGAAGCTGACAGCAGATACGGATTGCAAGACCCATCCAGTCTGCCCATTTTTTCTACCTTATGAATGTGCCATAGGCCTTTACTCTGTCAATGGCCTATTTATTCATACTCATCTGTATTGCTCTCTTATGCCTATTCATGCCTGTCTGAAACCCTGCACTGTATTCATATCCACCACTTCCTGAGGTAGATCATTCTGTGCATCCACCACCCTTTCTGTGAAACAGAACTTCCTCACATTACCCCTTAATTGGCCTCCCTCTAATCTTATGCTGTGTCCTCTTGTCCTGCTATTTTTCTTATATTAAAACATGTTAGACTCTTTCACCTTGTTAATGCCCTTAAGATGTTTGAATGTTTTGATCAGATAGATAGATACTTTATTTCTATAACGCTCCTTTCCGGAGACTTGGAACGCTTCACAATCAATACAACAATTTAAAAAATATACAAAAATACAATTAAAATCAGCACCATTATCCAATCAAACATAATAAATAAAACTATCTATCTATTTAATCCCAGTCAATTCAATTATCTAAAAATTAAAAGCCTGGTTAAATAAATAAGTTTTTAAACCTTTTTTGAAAGTATCCACTGAGGGTGCCTCCCATAGCTATTTAGGTAGTAGATTCCATAGGGTAGGTGCAGCCACCGAGAATGCTCGATTGCCCGAGTGGCGCAACCTCGTCCTAGGAATATCCATGAGACAACCCTCGGTGGAATGGAGAGCCCGGGATGGGCAGTGGGGCACAAGGAGATCTTGCAGGTAGACTGGTCCCCCTTCGTGTAGGGCTTTATAGATCAGTAACCCAACCTTAAAGGTAATCCTCCACCTAATCGGCAGCCAGTGCAGTTCGCGGAGGACTGGTGTGTTATGATCATACACACACCCGTCAATAATCTTGCTGCCATATTCTGCACCAGCTGCAGTTGGTGGCAGTTACCTCCAGATAGCCCTAGGTACAGGGTATTGCAGTAATCCAGTCTGGATGTTACAAAAGCATGTACTAGTGAGGCTAGGTCCTCGAGGGGTAACAGGTTCCGAATCCAGGCAATGTTCCTCAGATGATAAAATCCACTCTTAACAACGACTGACACCTGATCATCAAGTGTCAAGCCATAGTCAAAGATCACACCCAGATTCTTCACCCGTTCAGATGGGATCAGCGGCACCTCCCCAGTACAAGACTAGGTGGTTTCCACAAACCCCATACCCCCCCAACGATGACCCAGATGCACCACCAACACATCTGTCTTGTCTGGGTTGAGTCTCAGCCAGTTATGGGACATCCAAGTCCGGATCTCAGACAGGCAGTTGTTAAATACAATATCACCTCTCTCCCTCCTTTGCTCTAGGGTATACATATTGAGCTCTGTTACTCTGTCCTCATATGTCTTCTGATGCAATCCCTACACCATTTTGGTTGCCCTTCTCTAGACTGCCTCCATTTTGTTAATGTCCTTGTGCAGGTGCAGTCTCCAGTACTGCAGGCAGTAATCCAGATGGGGCCTAACCAGTGTCTTGTAAAGAAGGATTATTACCTCCCTCTTACTACTTGTGATACCCCTACTGATACACCCCATCATCCCTCTAGCCTTATCTACTGCTTTAGTGGTCTGCTTGGGTGATTTCAGGTCATCTTTGATGATGATGCCCAAGTCTCTTTCTTCCCTTGTGATTGCCAGCAAATCCCCTCCCAACCTATAGGTAGCTTCTGGGTTTCTCTTCCCTATGTGCATGATCTTGCACTTCTTTGCATTAAACCCCAGTTGCCACTCTTCCAACCATTTTGACAGTTTCTGCAGATCTCTTCTCATTCTGCCCACCCCGTCTGGATCATCTACTCTACTGAAAATCTTGGTGTCACCTGCAAATAGGCAAACCTTACCCTCTAGTCCATCTGCAATGTCACTGATGAAGATATTGAAGAAGAGGACTGGCCCCAGGACTGATCCCTGAGGTACCCCACTTGTGACTTGCATCCCTTCTGAGTGTATACCATTTACCACCATTCTCTGTTTTCTGCCCGCCAACCAGTTTGCCAGCCAGTTCACCAACCTCTGACCCACCCCAAGCCTACCCAGCTTATTAATCAATCTTCTATGTGGAACAGTATCGAAGGCTTTGCTGAAGTCAAGGTAAGCGACATCAACTGCACCCCCTTGGTCCACCACTCTGGTTACCCAGTCAAAGAAATCTATGAGATTAATTTTATAGGACCTTTCTGTTGTAAATCTGTGCTGTCTAGGATCCTGTGCTCCTGTGAATTCCAGGTGTTGCACTATCCTTTCCTTAAGGAGTGCCTCCATAATCTTGCCCACTACTGAGGTAAGACTGACTGGTCTGTTATTCCCTGCCTCCTCCCTTCTGCCACTCTTGTGGAGCAGGATCACATGAGCCCTTCTCCAGTTTTCTGTGACCTCTCCTGTGCTCAGAGACTCACTAAACAGTTCTGATAATGGCTCTGCTAGTTCCACCCTTAGCTCCTTTAGTACCCTGGGATGTATGCCATCAGGTCCCATTGCCTTGTTCACCCTGAGCTTAGCAAACTCTTGTAGGACCCTTTCTTTTGTGAAGGGACTTGTGCACACCTCTCCCCCCCCCCATGTCTATGGTGCTGAGCTGTGGGCCCTGCCCTACAATCTCCTCAGTAAATACTGAGAAGAAGTATCTATTTAGGATAGATGCTTTTCCTTGGTCCTCCTCCACACACTCTCCCTAATCCCCTTTGATCTTAGCAATACCCCCTCTGGACTTTTTCCTTTCACTAATGTATCTATAGAAAGTCTTGTCCCCTTCTGTTACTGTATGTGCTAGTGTTTCCTTGGTTTGGGCCTTTGCCTGCCTTACTGCCTTCCCTGCTTCCCTTAGGGAAGTTTAGTATGCCTCCCTATCTTCGTCCCACTGCGTTCCCTTATATTTCCTGAAGGCCAACCTTTCAGCTCTGATCTTTTCTGCTACTGTTTTTAAGACCCAAAGTGGTTTCCTCCTTCTTTTGCTCTTGCTTTTCTCCCTAACACAATGGGATGTTGCTCCAAGTATTGCATCATTAATGCTTGCCCACGTTGCCTGTACCCCCTCACCTGTATGTCGTCTTGCCAGGGCTAGCTTGACTCTGCTGGCCATCTTATCAAAGTCAGCTCCTCTGAAGTCCCATATTTTTGCCTTGAAATGGGAGGATTTATTTCTAGTGGCCAAATTGAACCATACCATGTGATGGTCACTGGCCCCAGGTGACCCTCTACCTGGGGATTTGTGATCCTTTCCCCATTAGTCAGTACTAGATCCAGGATAGCCCTGTGTCTTGTGTGTTGTTGTACCAATTGTGTGAGGCTCTCCCCCTGCAGGGAATCCACTATGTGTCTAGTTCTGGTGGATGTTCCTGCTAGTATTGACCAATCTGTATCTGGCGTGTTGAAAACTCCCATTAGCAGAACCTCCCCTTTAGCTGTCATGTTTTGTATATCTTCTAACAGTAATGTGCCTTTGTCCCCCACCTGGTCTAGAGGCCTGTAGACAACCCCAGTTCATATGGTTGTCCCATTTCCTGTTTCCAGGGTGACCCACAGTTCTTCTGGCTCCTTATGTGTATTCTGAATTTCTGTAGCTTCGATATTTTCATTGACATAAAGGGCCACTCCTCCCCTCCCACCTTTTTGCATCTCGGTCTCTTCTGAACAGTACATAGCCAGGTACTGAAGCCTCCCAAGTGTGGTTACTAGTGAACCATGTCTCACTAATGGCTACTATGTCCAGTTTAGCCTCTGCCATTGTTGCCTTCAGGTCTGGGATCTTGTTTCCCAGACTGCAGGCATTTGTGTTCATGATTTTCCATTGACCAGACTTCGGTGTGTTAGTTGTTGGGTGAGGTCCGGCATTTCCCCTGCGCCTCATATGGGGAACCGGACCTTTTTCCTTACCTGGTGATCCAAATGAACTACAAATATGTTGAACTCCTGTTTGATCAGTAGCTGAGGGAGGAAGGGTGTTCTTCCCATTCGATGTATTGGGTGCTGTGCCCCTCTCCCCATTTGCTAGTTTAAATATTCTGTAAAGATGTCAAACTTCTGCCCCAATGCTTTGACTCCCTCCTTAGTCAAATGCAGTCCATTGAATTTAAGGAACTTTCGCTCCCAAAACTGTTGCCAGTTACCTACAAATTTGTGTCCTTTTATCCTGGCACCAGCTCTTGAGCCACATGTTTAGCTCCCCTATCTCCCCTTCTCTGACCTTCCATTCATCTGCCCCCCTCTCCCAGACTGGCAGGATCTCAGATGAGGAGATGCTGGATGAAATGGATGACAGTTTGTCTCCCAGCCTAGTCAGGTGTTCCTTGGTCTCCACAACTGATCGGCTGGTGAGATCATTAGTCCCTATGTGTACCAGGATATCAATGTTTTCTCCTGCTTCATGCACAATTTTAGCTACGCAGTCAGTGTCTCTCCACACTGATGTACCTGGGAGACATCTGACCTTTACCTCCTGCCAGAGGTAGGTATCAACTCCACAAATCATGGGGTCTAAGATCAGAAGTGTTTGGATTTCCTATTTATTTTTATTGTTTTGGTTCCCATTTTGGGTGACTTTTGTAGTGCTAGTTCCTGTGCTGCAGTGTCCTGCTCTGCAGTGTCCTCTGCCTCTGTTTAATTTTGGAGATAGTGACACGTACTTGTTTGTAGTTTTTATATGTTTTGTGGAGGTGACACGCTGGTGAGCACTGAGTGTCGGGGCACCCGATTTGCCCCTCCTAACCACCTGCCAACCTCCCGGACTAACTACCCTCTGCGGTCAAGGTGCTTCAGTTGGATATTGGGGAAGTGGGAGACAGTTCTTGCAATATATTTCCTCCTGAATATGTGACTTGAGGAGCACAATCTCTGCCCATGCTGCCCGGAACTGAGCCCTTAGATCTCCAATGGTCCAGCATGTAGGACAGCATCCAAAATCTTGTATAACTGCGCTATTGAAAAGTGTCCCACAGTACCTGCAATTAATAAAATCCATTCCAGTTGAGTTGCCAAGATTATAGCCTGGTCCAAGTAATTAGAAGGAACTGATTGTGCCCCTGTAAGTGAGGTCACTGTGTGAATACCCCTCTGATCCTCTCCTTACTGCTTTACTACAGGAAATGTAACAACTATGCTACTCTATAAAAGGAGTGTAGCATGGGGTGATTGGGGATGGGGGTGGGTGGTTGGGCCCATTCCCTGCCGAAAAAGTATAACCATGGATGAAAGAAACAAGGAGATAAGAGCAGAAACAATCAACCAGCAACAAATGCAGTCACTATCCCTTAGTCTGTATCTCATATGTGCTCCTGTAATTAGCCCTGAAAGCTTAGCCTAACGATAGATAAAACCGTAAAACATGTAAGCACCACCTGTAACAATTTCAGAGAAGATATACCCTGCAAAAAACACTTTGCAATAGAGAAAAATAAAGCAGTATAAAAGTAACAATCCTTTAAGCACAACCTGCAGAACACTTTAACAGAAGATATACCCTGCAAAAAACAAGCTGAATCAGTGAAGATTACAGCAGTAATCTGTAAGCACAAAACAGTAACAAACCTGTATGCACACCCTGTAATAATGCAGAAAGTATACCCTGCAACAAAAATTTGAATCAGAGAACAATAAAGCGGTAACATGTAAGCAAAAAACAGTAACAAAACCTGTGAGCACAAAACAAAATAGTAACACACAGTAAATCTGCCTAGCCAAAAGGAGCCTTAATCTTTTCCCTTGCTCTGTCCTTACAAGCAAACCTAGAAGAAAAGAGCTCAGGTGAAGCTAGGTGCCTTTGCCAGCAAACCTAGTCTTCCACCTCAAAAACACCAGCTAACTTGACCTTTTAACTATTCCTTCTGTTGGAAGTTACTAAGACTTTGTCAGCTCCACCCCACAGTTACACTCGATCTCCTGGAAGAGCTGTGGCAGGAAAGCAATTAGCTCTTTCAATGCGAGAAGGAGACTGCAACACCTTTGAGACCAAAACAAAAAGCTTTTAGCAAAAAATAAAATAGTAGTAAACAGTAATTTTGTTTAGCCTAATGATAGATAAAACAAGTCACCAAACCTGTAAGCGCCACCTGTAAGAATTTCACAGAAGATATACCCTGCAAAAAACACTTTGCTACAGAGAAAAATAAAGCAGTAAAAAAGTAACAAAACCTGTAAGCACAACCTGCAGAATACTTTAACAGAAGATATACAGTACCTTGCAAAAACAAGTTGAATCAGAGATTAGATTACAGCAGTAATCTGTAAGCACAAAACAGTAACAAACCTGTAGGCACACCCTGTAATAATGCAGCAGAAAGTATACCCTGCAACAGCAATTTGAATCAGAGAACAATAAAGCAGTAAAATGTAAGCAAAAAACGGTAACAAAACCTGTGAGCACAAAAGAAAGTAGTAACACACAGTAAATCTGCCTAGCCAAAAGAAGCCTTAATCTTTTTCCTTGCACTGATAATGTTGTTCCTTGCTCTGTCCTTACAAGCAAACCTAGAAGAAAAGAGCTCAAATGAAGCTAGGAGCCTTTGCCAGTAAACCTAGTCTTCCAGTGCATTGGTTGTTTAAGCAATAATGCACAACAGGGTGTGGGTTATGCTGGAATTTATCCACACCTTGTGTGGTGTGTCATGGGCCTGCAGACTGAGTGACTTTAATCGTATGAGACGTGAATAAATTCCAGCATAACCCATGGGCCTGTTTTAGCCGCAGCAGTTCCAGCTGGGTACTCGGTGATACACCGCCCGAGGCAGGATCGTAGGGGCGGGGGTGTTGCCATATGTTTTAAGTCAGAACTGGGCCTGGTGGAGGTACCGATCGGAGTCACCAGATCCTTTGAGTGTATTTTGGGTGAGGGTGTGGGGTGCAGGATACTTCTTGTATACCGTCCACCAGGTGACGAGAATGTTTTCCTGCAGGAAGTCGCAGACTTCATTGTCGACCTGACGTTGGGTTCCCCCAGATGGTTGGCTCTGGGGGACTTCAATGCTTGGATCGATGATGAACTCTCTCGATTTGGTCAAGACTTCCTCCAGTTGATGATATCATTGGGCTTCACACAGCTTGTTTCCTCCTCGACCCATATTGGTGGACACTCATTGGACCTGGTGTTCCTTTTGGGGATGGGGATATCCGACTTGGTGGTGGAACCGGTCGGATGGTCTGACCATCACACCATTAGGTTCAGTTTTGAGGCCACCCTTGTTAGGTCAGCCCCTTTGGAGATGGTCCGATACCGCCCTTTGAGGGGTGTTTCCCCAGATGACCTGATGGCGGTGTTGGACCTATCAAGCCTACCGACAGATTGCTTGAATCCAGGTGACCTGGTACATGCTTATAATGAGGCAGTGACAGGGGCCCTGGATTCCATTGCACCAGTTCGTGTTCGTCCTCTCACTTCTCACCCCAGGTCTTCTTGGTTTGATGAGACCGTGAGGGAGTTGAGGAGGGTTGGACGAAGGCTGGAGAGGCGTTGGCGAGAGGTCCGGTCTTGATGATGACAGGCTTAGTTTGGTGGACCATTATGTGGTCTATCAATCCGTAATCTCTCGTAAGAAGGCAGAATTCCTGTCCAGAGATAGCGGCTGCACAGAATAGACCAGCTCAGCTCTTTCGGACTGTGGACAGACTGTGCAATCCAGTCTGTCTGCAGCCCAGAAGAGCCTTATCTCAAGAATGGTGTGAGGAACTTGCTCTCTTCTTTGCAGATAAGGTTGTCAAAATCAGATCGGACATACGCTCCTCCTTCCCCAATGGGAATGATGGTGGTCGGCAGGAGATGTCAAACTCCCAGTTTAGTTGGTCTGACTTCAGCCTTCCCATAATCGATGATGTTGTGATGATCATTCGAGCAATGCGACCGACTAGCTGTGATTTGGATCCTGGCCCCACATGCCTTTTAATGGGTTGTGTGGATAAAATCGGCCAGGTCCTGGCTTTGATAGTCTGGAAGTCTTTGGAGAGGGGGATCTTTCCAGATCCCCTAAAAGAGGCTATAGTTAAGCCTCTATTAAAGAAATCCTCCTTAGATCCAGATTGTCTAGCAAATTACAGGCCAATCTCTAACTTACCCTTTGTGGGTAAAGTTATTGAGAAAGTGGTCGCAGTACAGTTGGAAGATCATCTGACCAACAACAATATCTACGACTCTCTCCAGTCTGGATTTAGGAAAAGGCATAGTACCGAGACAGCGCTGGTTCAGGTACTAAATGACCTCCTAATAGCGAGAGATCGTAGGACTCGATCCATCTTAGTACTACTTGATCTCTCTGCAGCGTTTGACACCATTGACCATGGTGTGCTGTTAGAACGTTTGCAGTCTGTCTGTGGACTATCTGGTACAGTCCTCAGATGGTTTCGATCTTACCTCGAGGGTAGGACTGAGAGAGTGGTGTCAGGAATTTTTTCCTCGGCATCAGTCTCCCTATCCTGCGGGGTACCGCAGGGTTCTATCTTAGCGCCCATGTTGTTTGCGGTGTATATGCTGCCGTTAGGAGCGATTATTAGATGATACGGTCTGGGTTTTCACTGCTATGCGGATGATACCCAGCTGTATATGTCTTTTGTGCCCGGCCAGGATGCTGCCTTGTCGGTATTTAATAACTGCCTTGCAGAAATTCAAGACTGGATGAATGGGAGTTGGCTGAGGTTAAACCCGGAGAAAACTGAGGTGTTGGTCGAGACAAAGGCCGATGTGAGGCGGGTTTGCCGGATGGATCACCCTCAGGATTATGGCTTGGAGGTGTTCAGTTGGCAACCTCAGATCAGGTGCGGAATCTTGGCGTAATAATTGACGACCGTCTGACGCTTAAATCTCAGGTGTCAACGGTGGTCAAAACTTCCTTTTTCCATCTGAGGAATATTGCCACGGTGAAGCACCTGGTTCCTCCAGAGGACCTTCCAACGTTGATCCACGCCTTCGTTACCTCCCGTCTCGACTACTGTAACTCCCTACACCTAGGGCTATCGGGGGTTGAACTTCGCCGTCTGCAGCTAGTGCAGAATGCGGCAGCTAGGCTGTTGACTGGATCTTCTAGATCCAGCCATATAATGCCTGTGCTTCGTGGACTGCACTGGCTGCCAGTGGCTTGGCGAATCACCTTCAAGGTCGGTTTGCTGACCTATAAAGCCCTACATGACCTGGGACCTACCTACCTGAAAGAACTCCTTTGCCCCTACTGTCCCTCCCGCTCCCTCTGATCCACTAACGAGGGATTGCTAGAGATTCCTAGCATCCATTTGAAAACATCCGGTGCTAGATCATTTAGTTTTATGGCACCGACCCTATGGAATTCTCTACCTCGTCAGGTGCGAAATTGCCCGACCGTCCTTAGTTTTAAAGGAGCTTTGAAGACCCACGTTTTTAGCATAGCTTTTAATGATTTATATTAGTTTTAATTCTATTGTATTTATTGTTCGAAATGTACAGGCGCTTTGGTTTTAAGAAAAGCGCCTTTTAAAAATAAAGCTGAATTGAATTGAATTGAATTGAATACCCTGTCATTCATTATTGCAATTATACACGGATATCTAACAAAAGAATTTTAAAAAGTTACGAGAAATGGTAAATTTAACTTCAGTGATGTTGCAATGCTAATGATGGCTTGAACGTGTGGCTCCATTCTGCCTATTTGATTGTCCTCCTCCATCCGAGCAATCCAACATGCAAACCTGTCTAAAAATGTACAGTTATGCAGTACTTGATGGCAACGAGGCAGTGACTAAAAGATCTCCTGGCTAAACTGCAAACTTGCACAGAAATGGTCAAGGAACCCCACATAAATACCTGGTATGATGTGGATGCCAAGGCATGTTCTGAAAGAGGACATACTAAGCTTTGCGCCCTGTAGACACCTGGATAGCGAAAATCCCTGTGACTGACTCTCATGCAGATCTTAAGATCATTAAGTGAGATGGCCAGCACTAGCATTTTGCACTTTGAATATACCACCTAGGTACCGAGGGGAGGGACTGGTCAGATCTCAACCTCCTCGGAGAAAGAGACTTTGACTTGAATGGGGGTCTCAGCTGGTATCTCATTGTGTCTGCTATCTTACGGGATTGTGATGGCCTGGTGTCAGGAACCTTTCTTGCAATTCTACAGAATAGAGACACACATGGAGAGTATGGCCAGGCTCATTCCTTTGCCCTGCAGTCCCACACTGCCACTCAGTTGCTTTACAAAGCACTAGGGCTCTGAAGATACTTACACTGCCTGTCTGTTGACTTCCCTTAGAAGGGTGTTTGTACAACCTAGAATAAGCAAAATCTATTTTTCCCCCCCATTGCTGGGTGGGGCACTCAGTGTGTGCGGCCTACAAGCATGGTCTGCGCTTCTCTGGGGAGTGGCCACCATTGACACACCTTGATAAAGGTCTCTGCCCATTGCCCGGGGGGAGGTGGCACAAAGTTACTCCTCCCTTTCTCTCCTGCCAACAGCCTCACCTTCATAAAGTTATATTCATTTGAGGGGGTGAGGCTGTCTGTACTCATCCTACATAGCATTTCCTGGGCACTGCCAAGGCAGAAACCTAGCAAAACATCATTACTTGTGTGATGATAATCCGTGCCCTGAGGCTTTCCCACAGGGAAGCTCTCTGAGGCCAGGAAGCCATCTGACATGACCCTAGCCACTGCCATCAGCCCATCGGTAAGTGGTGGCAAATTCTGATACCTTGAAACAATACAGCTTATAAACTGCACATGGTTATTTATTAAATCATCAAATGTTTGTTCACTGTTTCTGCTTGCTCCTAGCTAGTTGCTGGAGATTAACTGTTGTATGGCAATATCAACCTATTTTCCTAAATGGTATTATGGAGTATGAGTGAGCCTGCTGGAGACTCGTGGAAGGCTGGAGTTGGGGGGCGGCATGTCCCCTCTCTGATGGTGAATGGGCACAACCGTCTGAAGAAATCATAGCAATGGAAGATCTTAAGATAGCCACATATTACATAAGGGTCATCAAAAAAACCCTTAACAGAGAAAGAGTTCTCAAAGACTGTAACAGTGAATGAATACAGGTAACATTTATCCAAGAATCTCACCTGACATAGGTAGAACACCAGAAACTGAGGAAACAATGGGTGGGAGAAGTTTACATGACTACCTTTGAGAAACCCACACAAAAGTGGAGTGGCAATCCTGATTCTTAAAGATGTACCCCTAGAAGTTCAACATGTCACTCAGGACAAAGAGAGGAGGTTCCTGAGATTAAACTGTACAAGGATCGATCAAAAAGTTTGTGGCCTGACACAGAAAGAAATGCACCATGAATCTAGTATTTTATTTTTCATCATAGTCTCCTTTCAGTTCAATACACTTAGTCCAGTGTTGTTCTATCATTGTTATCCACTCATGGCAGAATTCTATGTCTTGGCCCCCCAGAAACCCCTCCACAGCAGCTATCACTTCTTTGTTATCAGCAAATGTTTCCACGGAGTTCGGCCTTCAGTTTTGGGAACAGGCAGAAGTCTGAAGGAGCAACATCTGGTGACTAGGGTGGATGAGGAAGCAGTTCATGCCCACATTCTGTTGCATGCAGCAGCCAGTGCAACTTGTGATGTGTGGGGTGAAGCAGCATCTTGTAGGAGCAAAACACCCTGCCTCAGTTTTCCTCAGCGTTTGGCTTTGATGGCTTCTCTCAGGCTGTGCAGTTGTTCAGCTCAGTACTCCCCAGTTATTGTCTTTCCTTTTTAGGCTTGCTTGCGTGCATGCGTAAGAAACATTATGTGGCAGCTTAGGAGAGAAGCAGGTTGTGGAGGTGCGGCACTGTGGCAGCCAATGGCAGTACTGCATTTGGGGGTTTGGCACTGGTGGACCAATGCAGGCACACAGTGCTGATGACATTGGTTTCCAAAAGTGCCACTAAGTTGAAACGATTTCACCGCAGCAATGAGGGGCCACCTCATCATTGCAGCATCAGCCATTGCGCTGCAGTGAGGGAGCGAGCCATCATTGCAGGGCAGTACCTTGCCTGGTGTCACATTTGCCTAAACATGGCAGTGGCTTATGCCACCGCCTCACAACCCTATGAAAGCTGACTGACTGGGGTGCCCAATCCCTTTGTCAGCATGCCCTCAATCCAGTTCATTTTCCAATGGGGGAGCCCACTCCCTGTCAGCATAATGTAACCCCTTCCCCCATTTGTTGTGTGCCAAGGGGGTGACCAATCCCCCTCGGCATCATGCCCCCCCAAATAGTCATTCTTTGCCGATGGGGGGCTCAATCCCCATTGGCTTGTCCCCCCACCCTAAAAAAGGCAAGTGGCATACTGGGAGCCCACCCCAATGTGCTGAAAGCAAACCTAAAGGAAAAAAAAAAAAAAAAACTTCCCATGACGTCTTTTTCCTTTTTTCTCCCTGAAAAAAAGGAAATGGTTCCACGCCGGTCTGGTCCCACACCCACCCACTGCTCACCCTACCTCCCCACACCCCCTCACCCCATACTTACCTCTGGAGCCTTGACGACGATCTTCGGTGGACCGGGAACACGTCTGCATCCTTCAAATCTGACCGCGAACTGAAGAAATGCCGGTAAGCTGTATAATGGCATAAATAGGGGGTTTTCAACTTTGGTGCATATCTCAGGCATTTTGGGGAATTTTGATACCAAATTTTCAACATGGGGTTATTGGGACCCCTCCTCATGAATTCAGCCACTGTCATGGCGTTATTCAGTCCCGTAAGATGATTTTGTGGTCACTGCGCGGAATCACCTTTCAGGACCGATTAATGAAACGACAGTGCCAGTGTTCATGAGGTGAGCTCTCAAAAAGCCTATGTTGCAAATTTGGTGAAAAAAAAAAAAATGACTGTTTTATAAGCATGCATTGCGCAGTTTCCACGCACCCTTGTAACTTTGTGAATTTGTAATATTTTCACTCCAGATTTTCGGTAATGGTCAATCCATTGGACTGATGGGAGGGAGGGCCATGGTGGTACCAGCTCTGGGAAACTGCTGCAGAGATTGACAACGGAGATGGCACTACAGACATATGGCACTTTCTGAACCCCAGAGAGAGGGGGTACACTTGCTTCTCTCACAGACACAACTCATATTCTAAAAATAATCACTTTATTATTTCTACTGTTTGGTTACATAAGGTGAGAGCATATACAGTTTGAACACCCTGGAGGAAAGGAGCGAGGGGGTATATGACTGAGACTTTCAAATACCTCACGGGTATAAATAAGGGGTTCCACCCAGCTGGTTCATCAGAAAACAGATCGACAGCCTCTGCAATGACAAGATAGCCACAACATCCTCCATAGCGACAGCCGACCAAGAGAAATACTAGCATAGAGAAAACCACTGCCAATCTAACGGGAACCAAATTAATGCCACAGTCAACCCGTAAATGTGGGGCACTCTGCCTCCCCCCGCACCCTCATATATTATTATAACAAGCTACATGGCACATACACCATGGAGCAAAAGGCAGACAGCAGCTCTCACACAAGAACCACCCTTCCAGACAGTGGACATGGAAATGTGTCGACCCTCATGACCCACTGAATTGGCCGAATTGGTCATCCCTCACACTGACCGATGTGTCAGTGGCACACTGTTTGACCTAATACACCTGCTGCTGCAGCACCAGCTCGCTGTAAGTGTAGTCACCAAAACTCTAACTTATGTCGCTGTTACAGCATCGCTGTAAAAATGGCATATCTGATTAGGGTTCAAGAGGGAAGCATTTTCAGAAAAATAGATACTCAAGAACAAGGGGATATGCTATGAAGCTGGGAGGGTAGACTTAGGGGAGATGTGAGGAAGTACTTCTTCACAGAAAGTGTGGTGTATGCCTGGAATAGCCTCCCAGCAGAGGTGGTGGGGGAAAAAATGGTAATGGGATTTAAGAATGCATGGGATAGGCATAAGGGAGCCTTAGTGGTAAGGAAGAGGGGGGTAAAGCCAGAGATCAAGTAGGGTCTGCAGTGTTACGGTACGTAGGGAAAATTAGCAGACTAGGTGGGCCAAGTAGTCCTTATCTGCCATCAAATTCTATGTTTCACCTCGGCTCTGCCTGACCACTCACCAGTAACTATGGAATTGGAGACTGCCCACCTGCCTTGTAATACTACCTGGTGCTTTAATAACACTCTTCTAAATGAGCAGGGCTACAAAGACCACATAGAATCAGTCATCAAAATATTCTGGGAGGAGAACAAGGGCTCAGAGGTTTTAGCCTCCATGGTCTGGGACTGCTTTAAAGTCACAGACACAGCAGAGACCATTAAATATGCTTCTTGGTTAAAAAAGAAAACAAAAAAGGATAGACTTGGAAAGATAAATATTTGATCTGGAGACAGAACACCAAGTTACCTTACATGAAGGGGTTAAGGCCCAGCTCATTGAAAAGAAATCAAAATTAAATGAAATGCTTCATGAACTAGTAGAGAAAAATTTACGTTTTGCAAGGCAAAGCTGCATTGAATATGGTAATAGGGCTGGCTGCCTTTTAGCTCTACAAGTCAGGAAACAGGCAGCAAATAGGGTGGTCTTAAAGTTAACACTCACAAACAGCAAGGGAGGTTACGCTGAGGGTCATAAACTCATACTAGACAATTTTGCTGCTTTTGATATGAAGTCATATACATCGGAGGAGGCGGGGGAACCCAGCATCCTTCTTTCAGAACCAACAAATTCCAACCTTGATGCAGGAGGCCAGAGCAGAACTGATTAATCCCATGTTGGCAGGTGAGATCCAGGACAAAATAAAGAACCTTAAAAATATGAAGTACACAGGCCCACACGGATTTCGATCAGAATGGTATAGATATTATACTGCCCAGTTTATCCCCCACTTCACTATGGTGTTCAATGAAATACTGGAGGGAGGAGATGCCCTGCCCTCTTGGAATGTAACACAGATCACAGTACTACATAAAGCTGGAAAGGATCCTACAGACTACGGCTCATGCCACCCTATTTTCTTGCTCTCTACGGATTTGAAACTTCTGACAGATGTTGTCATAGATGTGTTTATGAGTCAATTAGCTTTGGCCATATATGACTCACCACAAATCAGTGGAATTTTCTTTTTTGTACATTGCCCATGTAGATATCTAGAGATTTTTGAAAATATCCGTTGTTTCACTATATACAATGGTGGCTAGAAGAGAGTTCCAGGAGATGATTACTATTAGATTAATCCGGCTACTTCTTTTTCTAGATTTAGTTGTCTCTCCTCTTAACTGCATATTGTGGGATCTAGTAGTTCTAATCATCACTTGTTTTTTGTGTATTCCAACAAATTCCCATAACTCTTGATCACAAAATACTTTATAGATCAAGCATAGGTCACCTCTTATTCGTCGATATTCCAAACAATAAAGTGCTAATGTTTCAAATCTTTACTCGTATGTCTTATTTTTTAGATCAAAAATCTATCTAGTCTGCTGGCCCAGTGACGTGGAGGGCTGAGGCATCCTTCCTTACCTCCTGCCATGCTGGCAACCTGTGTTTGTGGTGCGAGCGGGTCGCCAAGGGCCTACCAGGGGGGAGAAGGATCGAGCACCCCAGGGTCAGCTCTCCTTCTCCAGGGAGGGGGTGATCAGTTGTCAGTGTATTCCTGGCCCCTATCGAAGCTTGACAGCTGGCACACTGATGCTGCCAACAATTGGGCAGAGGGAGGCAGATGCCTGATGGGACATGCACAGCACCATTGCTGGCATCACTGCACACCCTGCCTCTGAGGGAGAAAAACAGATGGAAAAATGAAGCTCCCGGCTGGATGACAGAGGAAGCTTGCAGGTCCCGCCCCCGAATAGTCATGGCACTGACCAGAACTGGATCTGGACTTTGGTGGGGCTTGACGTACCCCCGCTGACCCAGCCAGGGGTTGCAAGCCCTGGGGGAAGATGGTCAGCATCAGCTGGTGTACATCGGGTATGGGACTGGGGCTCCCTTCTGATCAAGGGCCATGGAAGCAAGGGGATAAAATAGCAGCAAAAAAAAAAAAACTCTCTAGTCGCTTTCTTCTGCACCCTCTCAAGTAGCTTGATACCATTTATGTTATATGGAGACCAAAAGGGGCTACAATATGGGGTATAATGACACTCGCATCTCTACTTTTTATGTGTTTTAGAATGCAACCCAATAGTTTTTTTACATTTTTTGACCAGCTCTCTTGTGTGATAGTCAAAATTTAGGTTGTCTGTTACCATAATTCCCAGGTCTCTTTCCATCTCAGTACTTACTGTTTTTTTTATTTAACGTATACTGCGCCTTGATGTTTTTCTGGCCAAAGTCCATTACCTTACACTTGCTTATATTAAATCTAATTCTATGGGATGCTGTTCAGTCTTCCAGTAGTTCTAAGTCCTGTTGTAGTAAGTTAACAACTTGCTCATGTCTGACAATAGCACCCATTTTACTGCCTTCGGCAAATTTACATAACCATGAGTTTGATGAGGTTTGCATTGCTGATATTAAAATATTAAAAAGTGTGAGCCCAATGACTGATCCCTGGAGAACATCACTTGTTACCGGACATCATTCAGAACAAAACCCTCTAATCATCCTTTTTTTTGGTAACCGGGTGAGGCCCACTAGGCACAAGTGCCTTTTTTCTGGTAACTCTTTGTTTTCTGTTTGATAACCATGACATAATCCAATGTATTACACTATTGTGACATTTCATTTCCATCATTATGTTTGCTTGCACGCATGTGCAAGAAACATAGTGCCATCATCCGAGATTTCGGAGGTGTGTCACCTCCTCCTCCAATTCAGTCAGTGTGTTGGCAGGCGCGGCCCCTGTAAGCCAATGCATGCTGGAGCTGTCTATGACAAGCTCCAAAATTCAGTGGCATACAGTTGAAAGGGGGAGCTACGCTTCAGTGAGCAGCGATCAGATATCGCCTGCTCATGCGCAGCTCCCCTACACACACGCCGCCGCCGCATACTGCATGCTGCCCCCACACACACACTCTATGGCGATGGGGTGCCCAATCCCCGTCGGCTGTGCTTCTCCCCAAAGCCTCCCAAATGCCGCTGGGTGCCCACTGGCCATTAACCTTCAATCGGCATGGCGACGGTGCCCAATCCCCGTCGGCTTCACTGTCTCCCATCCCCTCCATGCTATCGCCCGTAGGGGGTGCCCAATCCCTGTCGGCTTCCTCCCCTCCCGAGGTACAAGGTGCCACACTGGGAGCCCACCCCAGCGTGGCAAGTGATGATGCTTTAGCCGGCAGGGGTGCCCAATTCCCCATCGGCTGAGCGCCTCAACCATCCTTGTGCCATGCTGGGGCCCACTGGCGTGGCAAACATCCACGTCGTCATTGAAAAAAAAATAACCTGTAAAGAAAAAGCGATTCCCGTAGTCTCCCTGGCCCCCTCCACAACCCGCACCCACCCCTCGCACCCTGCCTCCCCACCCCCTCACCCCATACTTACCTCTGGGCTCGGTGCGATGATCTTCGGTGGACCGGGAACACGTCTGCACTCTTCAAAGCCGACCGCGAACTGAGGAAATGCCGGTAAGCTGTATAATGGGCTAGATAGGGGTTTTCAACTTTATTGCATATCTCAGGCATTTTTTGGAATTTTTGCACCAAATTTTAAACATGGGGTTTTTGGGACCCCTTCTCATGAATGATGTCACTGTCACGGCGTTATTCGGGCCCGAAGGGTGATTTCGCAGTCACTGCGCAGTCACTCCGCAAAATCACCCTTCGGGCCTGAATAACGCCATGACAGTGACATCAATCATGAGAAGGGAATTAATTATGTTGAAAATTTGGTGCAATAATTCCAAAATGACTATATTCTGAGGTGTGCGTTCGCGCTCACGCTCGTCGTAGTTCGAGAATTTTCAATATTTTCTCCAGATTTTCAACATTGCCATTTTACCACACCTTCTTATGAGCAGTACAGCTGTCATTTTCACATCTCTCCCAAAGCGTGTTTCTGCCCATGTAGCGCAAATGTCATAGTCAGTGTGCGAGATCAATCATGGGACAAATTAAGAAAATCACAGTGACACTGTTCATGAGCTGAGGTCTTAAAATGGCTATGTTGAAAATTTGGTGAAAAAATTCCAAAAAATGACTGTTTCTGGCGTGCATTGTACAGTTCCTATGCGCAGCTCATAAGTTCTGAAATTTCAATATTTTACTCCAGATTTCAACACTGCCATTTTACCACACCTCCTTATGAGCAGTGCAGCTGTCATTTTCAATCTTGCCAAAATGTGTTTCTGCCCATGGCGCACAATGGCGCAGTCGATGCAAAATCAATGTATGGGACATATTAAGAAAATCACAGTGACACTGTTCATGAGCAGAGGTCTTAAAATGGCTATGTTGAAAATTTGGTGAAAAATTCCTAAAATGACTGTTTCTGAGCATGCTTTGCAGTTCCTATGCATGCTAAGTAAGTTTCTTGATTTAATATTTCACTCCAGATTTTCAACATTGCCATTTTATTAACTTCCTATGAACAGTACAGCTGCAATTTTTCATATGTCGCTCAAAATGTGTTTTCAAGACATGTAGCACAATGGTGCTGTTGGTGTGCGAACAATGTTTAGGACAGATTAAGAAAATCACAGTTACACTGTTCATGAGCAGAGGTCTTAAAATGGCTATGTTGAAAATTTGGTGACAAAAGTCGATAAAATGACTGTGTTACGAGTGAGCATTGTGCAGTTTCCACGCACCCTTGTAAGTTCATGACTTTGTATTATTTTCAGTCCAGATTTTCACCAGTGGCATCTTTCCACACTTCCTTATGAACAGTACAGCTGTCATTTTTCACAACATGGCTGAAGTGTGTTTTTACACTTTCAGCGCAGAGATGTGTACGCCAGGGAAAATCATTGTTCGGCACAGATAAAGGAAATCACAGTGACACTGTTCATGATCGGAGGCACCAAAATGCCTGAGTTGACAATCTGCTATAAAAATCCCCAACCTAATTATATTACGGTGTCGTTGCACAGTTTCTATGTAGGCTCGTGACTTCACCATTTTTTTTTTAATATTTTTACTGCAGATTTGCAACATTGCCATTTTTTACACCTCCCCATGAACAGTACAGCTGTCATTTTTTACATCCTGTTCGGAATGTTTTTGCACCTGTGGTGCTAAATGCCGTAGTCACTGTGCATAAGCAGCTTTCGGCTGACAAACTGATATTCCCCCTGTTCATGAGGTGGGGTCACAAAAAACATGTTGAAAATTTGGAGTGAAAATACCAACGAATGCCTGAGGTATTAGGGTTTCCAACCATAACGCCCAACCCTGTAGAGAATGACAGGCATCGGGGTGTGACTTGGGATTCTTGCCTGTAATGCTCATACCATTCCACACCCTGCAGCCAGTGAGAGGCATCGAGGTATGCCTTGGACTCTTCGGCTACAAAGTTCACCCCATTCTCCTATATCACACCCATCTCACCATATTTCCTAATAAAATGGGGTGCGCATAAGGGCCAAAGACCCCAAGGAACACTGTGACACTTGTCAGTGTCTGCAGGGTGGGGTGTGGTGAAATGGCGTGGCTGTTATGCCTGACGACCCAAACGCACACCCCAATGCCTGTCACTCTCTGCAGGGTGGTGGTGGGGTTGGCTTCAGTTCAATACTTCACTGCCATTCCTATTGCGCAGCTCTGTAACTTCTACACTACCACTGCCAATGCCAGCAAGCAAACATTTGGCATTGACAAATGCTTGTTATTTTAATGAGCTCATCATGAGGTACTAGATCAAAGAAAGGCCTTTTCAAAATCCAAGTAGATCACATCTACTGGCATTCCACTATCCAATGCACAACTAATGTTTTCGAAGTGCAGCAGATTTGTGAGGCATGACCCAGTTGGCTTAAATCCATGCTGAGTAATGTCTTCCTGATTTCTGCCGGTCAGGTCTTTGTCTATTAATTCTTTAATGTATTCTTCCATGATTTTACTTAATATTGATGCCAGGCTAGTAGGTCTAGAATTAGCCACATTTTGTTTAGAGCCTTTCTTAAAAATTGGTATAAGATTGGCTAGTCGCCATTCAAGTGGCACTTCAAAAGGTCCTGCCAGT
Source organism: Neoceratodus forsteri (assembly GCA_016271365.2). Taxonomy (NCBI): domain Eukaryota; kingdom Metazoa; phylum Chordata; order Ceratodontiformes; family Ceratodontidae; genus Neoceratodus; species Neoceratodus forsteri. The sequence continues at coordinate 513,438,682 of CM057451.1, forward strand.
TTGTACGCAAACTCCCTTAAAAAGCTGGGGTGAATCATATCTGGACCTGGTGATTTGTTAACCTTTAGCTTATGTAATTTATTTTTTACAGAATCTTCAGTTATTGGAGAGGACAATTTTGAAATGTTGGCCCTTTTCATATTTGTAGTCATTTAAGTTTTTTTTGGAAGACACTAGTAAAATAGTTATTAAAAATTACTGTAATTTCAGTATCTTCCTTGATGAAGGTTGATTCTACCTTTATAGGGCCTATGTTTTTTTTTTTACTTCCCTTCAAATTCCCAACATAATTGTAAAAAGCTTTTTTATTGTCATCTGCTAAATTGGCTAATTTTAATTCCTCTTTCCTTTATGCTAATTTAATTTCTTTTCTGCATTTTTTCACACAGTCTTTATGCTTACCAGTGTAGTTGGATTAGGATTTATTTTATATTTCCTATATGACTTCTTTCTCTTATTCATGATTTTCTTAATTTACTTGCTGTACCGCTTCGGTATTCTGCCTAGTTTATTATATTTCTTCATTTCTGGAACATATGTTCTAATACAAAAATGAATTTGTTGTTTTGGGGTCTTCCACTGTTTCCGCAGTGGTTGTCCTTTCATGTCACTTATCCAGTCCCAATTTTTGAGGTATACCTTTATCTTTCCATAATCAGTTTTACTGTAGCATTTAATCTTGGTTATACCTTTAGGTCTTTTGTTTATGTTTTGGATTGAAAACTGGACCATGTTGCGGTCACTATCAGACAGGGGTTCTATTACTTTACATTCCATAATATCATGTACTAGGTTTGTCAGAACCAAATCCAGGATGTTAGGACCCCTAGTGTTTGGTTGCACAATTTGCTCAAGATTATTCTCTAGTGTTGTATCAATGAATCTATTGTCTAGAGAGCTTGCACCTTGAAGTTTGTCCCTATATACATTAGGCAGATTAAAACTGCCCATTAAGATAATTCCCTGGTTTGAAATCTGTTTTTCAATGGCATCCAAAAATCTAATATTTTCCTCATGTTGTAAGTTGGGAGCTCTGTAACATACTCCTAGTAGTACAGGTTTGGTGTTTATGGTTATTTCAATCCACATTTGTTCTGTACCAATGTCCTTGGTACAGTGGTGAAGTGTGTTTACTTCAGTTGCTTGTACAGTGTGTGTGTGTGTGTGTGTGTGTATATATATATATATATATATATATCTATCTATATCTATAGTGCTAGTCCACCTCCTCTTATGACATCTATCTTTTTGAAAGAGATTATAGCCTATAATATTTGTGCCCCAGTCATTTTCACTCCAACACATTTCTGTAATTGCACATAGATGTATATTGTCCCTATGTAGAATTACTTCAAACTCATGTTTTTTTCTTGTCAAGACTTCTTGCATTAAGTAATAATGTTTTATATTTGGTTTCCTTATTGTTTTCAGTTTTGTTGGATGTGGTAGATTCAGAAACTTTGTCTGTTTTCACGTTACCTTCATGTGTAGTATCTGCTTTGGTTAAATCAATGTTGTGGCAGACCATCTCCAAAAACGTATAAATACTATTATCCACCCAGATCAGACTAGTTCTGTCAAAGGCCACTTTTGTCAAGCTAACAGATAAATAAACAAAGGCAAGAAAAAAAGGAAGCCTCTATGGTTCTCAAAGGAATATGTGGGTTTACTATTGGTACCACTTAACGAGTTTATTGTACCCTACGTAGCTCAGTTTCTCTCAGTGGGCCCCGGGTACATATTCAAACTATATAGAGTTTTAGGGGATATATGACTCGCATTTAAAGGCAGGCTTCTGGTGTACTGATATATGGGGGAACCCATATGGAAAAGAAATATATTTTAGAGGCTATATGTTTATAAAAGTTTATTTCAAATACACGATTGATCATATGTCTGAAGTATATCCAAAATATCTCAAATTGGCTGGTTTTGAACTATCTGGGGCAAGACTCACAAAACTTTGCACGGGTGCAAACCCAGTTTCCCCAAGATAAACTAGATTTTCCTGGAGCTGATGTTCACAAAACTCATTTTGCCCATGCAGACTGTGTTTGTGCCTGGGCAAAGGTGTGAAGGGGGCTGCAATGCAAATGAAGGGGAAGGGACCTTCACATCCCGGCAGCACAATCCTCAAAGTTTGTACTCCACACAAGGGCTGTTTGCAAAGGCCCTTGTATGGAGAAATTACAACCTACAAAAATCTGGTTGTAATCTGCACAACCCCAGTAGCTGGCAGATGTACTGCAGCCCCCTAACCTCCCTCTCAGGTTTCCGACCACTGTCCCAAACAAATAAACGATTCCCTGGCAGTCTAGGATCCCTACACCCTCCTCGATCATGGATGCATATTAAAAATTGCTTCCAAAGTGTAGTGGTCCCTCCCCAGTCTCCGATCCCCTCCCTGAATAATAAATTCAGTCCCTGGTAGTGTAGGGTCCCTCCCTCCTCACCAACCCCATATGCATAATAATTTTCATTAGTGTAGTTCCCCACCCCATCACCGATTGATGTCCCCAAATAACTTACACTTATTCCCTTATAATGCTAGGGCCCCCCCCCCGACCACCAGTCCCATCAGAGCAATAACTCCACCACCCTGCTTCCTTCCCTTCCCAAGCCATGGCTGGTGATCAGCACAGCCCTCCTCATGCCACCACAGCTGGCCAACGACTGAGCCCTCCTGGAGGGCTCAGACAGCAGCCAGCTGTGATGGTGTGAGGAGGGGTGTGCTGGTCGGTGACCATGGCTTGGAATGGGGGGCAGGGTGGTGGAGCACATTGGATGGGTTGGGGGGTCGACTAGACTGCCAGGAAGAGTTATTGCTCTGATAGGACTAGCAATCATGAGGGTGGGGGAAGGGACCCTAGCCTACAAGGGAATGTAAGTTATTTGGGGAAAGTGATCAGTGACTGGGGAGACTGGGGGGGGGCTACACTATAGAAAATGATTATTCATATGGGGTCGGTGATCGGGGGAGGGACCCTGGACTACCAGAGGCTACATTTATTTATTCAGGAAAGGGATCACAGACCAGGGATGGACAACTACACTATGGAAACATGCATTTTTTATATGAGACAGTGATCAGGGAGGGACCCTGAACTACCAGGGACTGAATTTATTTATTTGGGGAGGGGATCGGAGACCAGGAAGAGACCACTACACTATGGAAATATTATTTTTTACATGAGTTGGTAATTGGAGAGGGGGGAAGGCACCACTAGACTACCAGGGAATAACATCATTTATTTAAGGACGTTAATCGGAGGACAGGGGCACTAGGCCACCAGGGAATGTAGCTGTGTGGGGCATGAGCTAGTGGGGAGGCTGTGCTAAGCCACCCATGAACCATGCTAATGGTCAATTGCACCTTGCATTTCCAAAAGGCTCATTTGCATGGCAACTTTAGTGAATAGGAACTTAGTGCATGTGGACTATTGTTGGTGTGCCTTTCTCCTGGCTGGCTGTGGGGGCAGCATTACTGAGGTTCCTGGTGCTTTTCCTGGGTTAGCGCTGCCCCTGCCTGCTCCTATTCACAGCTGGATAGCACAGCACGCTGTCCAACTGTGAATAGCAGGATTGCCCACCAGTGCAACCACGGGGTGCAGCGCAAACTTTTGCATAACACTTTGCGTTTTTTAATGAATCCTGTCCCAGGTTTATTTGCAGAATATATGTGACAGATATTTTAAGAATTTGGATAACACCTTTGAGCACAAGTGCTCTTTTGCAAAGGTTCCACATCAGAAATAAAACAGTATACACATCATAAATTCACCATCTCAAGTGGAGCCTGGTCTAGTACAGACATTTGGGTTACAAACAAAGGTATAACAGTGGGGAAATCAGGCAGATGACAGTCAAGGAGCAACATAATACAGCAGGGTACACAAACACACCAGACCAGGAACTCCAGAAGGCACTTCTTGGATTTTCCATCACAAAATGTATTTGTGCAGTAAAGAAAAAATTATAAAGGTAAAAGCAACAATAGTAAAAACAGACCCTTCCAATATATTTCCATGATATATTTACTACAGGTGCATGATATATATTTTATATATCTGCTTATATATTGAATATTTAATAGATATACTTTTTTATTTAGTTGACATTCTATAACTTTTTAAATATATGCACTGTAAAAATATCTTAAAATACCAAGACAGAAAGACAATAGCTTAATTTTCTTTTTATTTAATTTTTAATTTTTTTAGTCTTCTATTTCTGCTCTCCCTACCTCCAGATTCTCTCCAGCATGGGCATCTCGGTCGTCAGTATCTCCCATCCTGCCTCAAGTGTGGTACACATGATTCCGGTCAGGAGGCTATCCCTCATCATCCGCTCAGCATACCCAAGCCCCCCTGGTCTATGTCCTCTGGGGAAGGACCGTCATCTTCTCCAGCATCCTATCTACAGGACTGGTGGGGCAGCCTGCGGGGGGGGGTGCCGGAATGTACGTCCTTACGCCTGGCGGTGGACGTGGGGCTGCCTTCGCCTACTGGAGGGAAGGGGGATTTTCTGCTTTATTTCCCCCTCAACAAGGGCAGTGCAATGTCACCCAGCCCATTACATGCGTGCTCTCGTACACGGCCAGAGAGTGGCTGCCCAACGTTGTAACCCTTTCATTTGGTTCTGTGGCTGTAGCACACCTAGCCATAGCTTGGCGTTGCTACATGTGCGGGACAGTCCCCTTACCCCTCCCCAGGAGAGGAGAGCAGTCTACGGATGCTCAATCCTTCTCCTCCCCACTGCCCTCCAATGACCCGGGCTCATTCCCGAACCCGGGTCGCTGGTGTGGCGTCCAGCACCTCAACCCTCAGCGCCACCAGGCCAGCAACAATAGCTTAATCTTAATGTAACATATCTTTAACTGTACATTTGGAATTCCTCGTATTAGTAACCATTTAGATATCTATAGTAGAATTATCATTTAATGATGCACAGTTACCACAGACTTACAGATTATGCATTTATACTTACACAGATGACTAACATCTTGATCTCACAATTTGTAAAAGCTCAAATTGGTATTTATACCACCCCTGTTTGGTTCCCTTTTATGTCGACATGAGTTTCTACATGTACTTGTCTTTTTACTGTTTACTTTTCCATTTGGTCTGTTAGCTAGTGCTGTCAATTCAAAACTATTTTAAAAATAGAAATTACCTTGATTGTGGTTGATAAACTGTACTTTTGAAATACACAAATTAGTTACGCAAATACGTACACAGTACCACAGCAGGCTTTTGCAAAAATATTTTTGACGTATAAAAAGATATATTCTGCATATATTCTACAGATACTGTATCATGCAAGCAAACATTTGCACAGCAGAAGGTACACACATACACACACACACACACACACACACACACACACACACACACACACACACCACCAGGCGCTCCAGAAGGCACTTCTTCAATTTTCCACCACATTTATCATTGTATTGTAATGTAGATGCTGAATTAAAAGCCACAAGATGGACCGGCCTGGTGGCACTGAGGGCTGAGGAGCTGGATGCCACACCTCGCGCCATGCTGGCGACCTGGGTTCGGGAATGGATTTGGGTCATTCGGGGGCTGGCAGGGGAGGTAAGGACTGAGTGTCACAGCTCTCCTTCCTAAGGGTTGGGGGTTTGTGCTGTTTATACTGTGAGGATAGATATTTGGCTGCTGTGTGTGAATTGAGGGGTGATTATAGTGAGTGTTGTGGTTGTTTGGATCTTTGGTGAGGTTGTGCGAGAGGCTCCCCACTGAAGGTGTTTGTGTAAGTGTGGGTGGTACTGGACAGAAAAATTATCTGATTATGTTTTTGGGGTTTGTAAATTGCTGTATTTGAAATGTGCTGGGAGGGTTTTAAGATGGTCAGGCATTATTCTCCCACCATGCTTAGGGATCTATGCCCTTTTGACTGTCCCCATTATCAGCTGAGGTGTATAAGAAATGTTGAGCCTTGGGGATAGCCAGAAGTCGATTAAGGGGGTTCAATCTGGGCATGGTGTGAGAATGGACAGGGGTGGACAGATAGAGGTTGTAGGGACTAGGAGATGCCCTGGGGTGAAATTGGGTCAGGAGAGGGGTTTTCCCTGCCTGGTTCCCATACCCAAGGGCTCCACAGACTGTGGGTAGACCCTGGGATCTTCCTCGAAGACCCATCCAACTTGGGCAATGCCAAATCGATTAGGAACGAGATGGCCATTATAGCTGATCTTGTTGGAACATCTGGTCTGCCTTGCATCACCGAGACCTGGCTGGAGGAGAATACAGGCCCTATTTTGGCATCTGCTGTTCCAGCTGGGTTCTCAGTGATACACCACCTGAGATTGGATCGTAGGGGCGAGGGTGTAGCCATTATGTTTAAAACAGAACTGGGCCTTGTGGATGTACCAGTGGGGTGCACTCGATCCTTTGAGTGTATCCTGGGTGCAAGTGTAGGGTTCAGGATACTCCTCATTTACCATCCACCCCGTGATGTGGGAGAATTCCCTAAGGAGTTTGCGGATTTCATTGTCGACGTGGCCTTGGAGTCACCCAGATGGTCGATTATGGGTGACTTTAATGCCTGGGTCGACGATGAACTCTCACAACTTGGAAATAATCACCTCCAACTTATGACCATGCTGGGCCCTACACAGGTGGTTACCTCTGCTACCCATATAGGGGGTCACTCTCTGGATCTTGTGTTCCTCCTGGGGATGAAGACCACAGATCTGGGGGTGGAACCAGTTGCTTGGTCAGACCATCACACCATAAGGTTTAGTTTCAGAGCACCCCCAAATATGTCTGTCCCTACGGAGATGGTCCAGTACCACCCATTAAGAGAAGAGAAGTTACCCCAGAGGGCTTGTCAGCAGTGCTGGACCTATTGGGTTTATCGAGTGAATGTATGAGTCCAGAGGTCATATACTGGCCTATAAGAAGACGGTGGGAGATGTCTTGGACTCAATTGCTCCTGTTCGTGTTCGCCACTCACTCTGCGCCCAAGGACTCCTTGGTTTGAGGAGTCCTTGAAGGAGCAGAGAAGAGTAGGTCGAAGGCTAGAGAGAGCTTGGTGTAAATCTGGCCTTGATGCTGACAGGCTTACAGTGATGGAACATTATAAGGGCCATCAATCAGCAATCACCGTTAAAAAGGCAGAATTCCTGTCCGGGGAGATTGCTGCTGCACGGAATCGACCGGCTCAGCTCTTCCAGACTGTGCAATCCAGTCTGTCTTCAGTCTGGAGGAGATTCGAGCTTGCTCGATTTTTTGCAGATAAGGTTGCCAGCATCAGGTCAGGTATCGGCCCAGCTCTGTGTCTCTCTGTCTCACTCTCTCTCTCTCTCTCTCTCTGGGATTGCGGAGATCGGTGGGAGGTAGTGAGTGACCGTTCTGCCTTTAGCCAGCTGGAATTCATGGACATTGTGTGGATTGTCCAGACTTTGCGACCAACCAGCTGTAGTTTGGATCCGGGCCCCATACCACTATTGGTAGATTGTGTAGATGTTATCTGCCCGATTCTTGCTGAAATGATCTGGAGTTCCTTGGAGAAGGGGATCTTTTCCTGATCCCCTCAAGGAGGCAGTCGTTTGACCAGTCCTTAAAAAATCCTCCTTGGAGCCAGACTGCCTAGAAAACTACAGACCTGTCTCTAATCTACCTTTTGCGGCGGGTAAGGTTATTGAGAAGGTGGTTACGTTGCAGCTGGATGACCACCTTACAACCCATATTGTCTATGATGATCTCCAATCTGGGTTTAGGAAAAGACATAGTACCGAGACCGCCCTTGTTTGGGTTTTAAATTACCTCCTAGTAGCGAGAGATCAAAAGGCTCATACTATCTTAGTCCTTCTTGATCTCTCGGCGGCATTTGACACTGTAGACAATGGTGTGCTTTTGGAGTGCCTGCGACTTCTCTGTGGATTGCCTGCAACAGTCCTTAGTTGGTTTCGATCTTTCCTCTCGGGCAGGTCTCAGAGGGTTGTCACTGGAGTTTATTCCTCCGATGCCCTCCCTCTGTCCTGTGGTGTGTCGCAGGGCTCCATATTGGCACTGTTTGCAGTGTATATGCTGCCACTGGAAAACATCATTAGGCGATACAGTTTGGGTTTTCAATGTTATACAGATGATACCCAACTGTATATGTCCTTTATTCCCGGACAGGATGATGCAACCTCCGTGCTTAACAACTGTCAGTCCAAAATCAAGAACTGGATGAGCACTAGCTGGCTGAGGTTAAATCCAGACAAGACTGAGGTGTTGGTCGTGAACCCGGGTCATCCAGAGGTGGGTCTTGGGGTGGGTCACCCTTCAGGCTTATGGCTTGATGGCGTCCAGCTCATGACCTCAGACCGGGTGCGTAACCTGGGTGCTTTTTTTGACAGTGGTTTGACCCTAAAATCACAGGTGTCTGCCATTGTAAAATCTTCCTTTTACCACCTAAGGAATATCGCCCGGGTGAAACACCTGGTTCCCTCGGCTGACCTTCCTACATTGGTCTACACCTTCATAACCACCCACCTTGATTACTTCAATGCCCTCTACCTAGGGCTTCTGGGGGTTGATATCCATTGCTTGCAGCTAGTGCAAAATGCGGCGGCCAGGCTACTGACTGGTACATCTAGGTCTAGTCAAACAACGCCTGTGCTGCGCAAACTGCACTGGCTGCCAGTACAGTGCCGGATCACCTTTAAGGTCGGTTTACTGACCTATAAAGCCCTACATGAACAGGGACCCTGTTACATGCAAGAGCTCCTTACTCCCTACTGCACCTCCCGCTCACCCTGATCCGCCGACAAGGAATTGCTAGAGGTTCCCAGGGTTCGGTTGAAAACATCTAGGGCACGTGCTTTTTCTCATGCTGCCCCTACCCTATGGAATTCTTTACCTCATCGGTTGAGGGAATGCCAGACCGTCTCGAGTTTTAAATCTGAGCTTAAAACATATTTGTTTTAGCAGACCTTTTCTGATGGTTTTTAGAATTTTATTGCTATTATTTGTATATTGAATGTTTACCTTATTGTACAGCGCCTTGGTATTTGAAAGGCACTTGATAAATAAATTTTACTTACTTACAGCTAGAGGGGCTTCCCCATGCCCAAGGTGCTTGGCTGCCTCTGCAGAGGCGGATACAGCTGCTACGCCCATTGCACAGTGAGTAGGAGCAAGGGGAGAAAAATGGAGGAAAATACCAGGATCCGGCAGGACCCATGATGACCCCATTGGGGCCAGAGGATGTACTCCCTCCGAGGGGGTTTGTAGCCCCTACCCGGTCCGCGGCGGTGGAAAAATAATATTGTGATTAAAAAAAGCCAATAGATGACAGTGGTATCTGTCGCTTCCACCCCACACACACACACACACACTCAACCCTCCACAATATGCTTTTTATTTTAATTTTTTTTCCACATTTCTTACTTTGGTTGTGTTTTCTTATTAATGATCAAGTGCCTACCCACTTTTAGAGAGAGCGAACGGGAGCGAGTGTGTCCCATATCAGCTTCCATAGTTAGCGCTTTTGTTAACAGTGCTTTCCCAAAGTCAGTGCTCTCATGATTTTTTAATGTTTTCATACAGGTTAGATAAAGATCAAATCAGGGAATGGCAGTGCTAATGGAGGAGTGGGTCTCACCCACCATTTGAAAGCCACATCCTGGCGGCCCACGCATTGCTCTCGATTGCAGTCACCTTTGTTAACTGGAGTAGCATAGGTCAGATTTTAATTTTAAAATGTTTTTTCCACCAGATTGAACTGGATTGGAAAATGCAGCTGTGCACTTGGCTGTGTGAGTGTGTGTGTGTGGGGAAGAGTGCACTGCAGCTCAACCAGGCAGCTCCAGTTTTAAAATCCAGACATTGGCACAATATCTGTCATAAAACATCCTGAGTGACTGATGAGGTACCAGTTGGCACAATATGCCCTGATAAGGACACTGCCAAGGATATGTCTCAGCCAGTCAGGAGGCAGAAAACTCCCAACCCATTTTATAATTAGGGTTATAAGTCTAGACATATGTTAGCCCTTTCTCATTCAAATGTTACTGATTAGTCATAGTGGGCAATTGTTATATACAGAATTCCATTCTCAGACTGTATGTAACGCGAAAACTACTTAATAAACCTGTGTTACTACAAATTGTAAATGTATACTTTATTGTAAATATCTTCTTCTGTTGGTAAAACAGTTCCCCCACCCTACAGCAGCCAGCTCACAAAGAGCAAGGATACGGTGTCCTCTTCCATGACCCTTCTTTGCCCTCCCCCTTCAGCAGTTATAGTTTTCTGTTATTTAATATGTGTGTGTGACCAAGGGGCTGCCCATGCTGTGCTGCAAGTGGGAGCCCCTTGTGAGGAAGTAGTGGCTTTCCTTTTCTTGCACTGAACCTTTGGCTCTTTGACTTAAGAGAGGAAGCAGCTCAGCTCTTCTGCTCCACCCAGTATAGTTCTGTTTTACATAAGACTGGTGTTTTAGTTGTAACTTTAGTTTCACTGATGCTGAAACTGCCATCAGGACATCAGGAGCAGCAACTGAGAGAGAGGGAGAGGGCACTAAGTCTGAGTGGCTGCGCAAGGCAGCTCAAGAAAGCAAGAGAAGCAATGTGATTGTAAGCAGGGAAACTAGTTAGTTTGCTTTTTTTTTTTTTTTGCACTTGCCCAGTTCCCGCGGCTTCAGGGGAGGCCTCGTACCTCCTCCTACTCAATCCGCCAGGGCATCCCTCTAACCAGCCCCTGCCCTGGCTTCATCTTGCTTGGGGGCTGGGGGTGTATGGATTTTTCCCCTTTTTCTCCCTCACCCCTGAGGACGCTGGTGCAGAGGATGTACGTCCAGGCAGACAACGTGCAGACACATGCTGTTGCCAAGCGCCCACAGCGTTCTCCCTTCCCCAGCTCTGAATAGCCACCATTGCCCCCCAAAACCCATGCTTCCACCGGCCCCAAGAGCATTGGGTGCTCAGGGCACCCACGGTAACCCACCCCAGGAGGAGAAGAGCATCTGTTGGGATGCTCAATCCTCTGTCCCCCCGCTGACCCCCAGCAACCCGAGTCCGTTCCCGAACCCGGGTCACCGGCATAGCGCAAGGTATGGTGTCCAGCACCTCAACCCTCAGTGCCACCAAGCTAGCTAGTTTGCTTTTTTAACATCTGCCCCACTCTGCAAAGACAATCCCTCCACCATAGCATAGTTTTCTACTTTATTGTTTTCTGTGTTGCTAAGCGCAAGCCAGAGAGAGAGAGGGAGTGGACCAGGACAATGATGAGTTTAGCAATGCAGCTTTTAGCAACATGGCTGTTGTTTCTGTAGCTGCAACTGACTTGACTCAAGGATGTTTTATAAACTTTTGCAGCAAAGGACCATTGGTGCAACGGTTGGATTTCCGCTTGCAATGCCAGCGACCCAGGTTCAGGAATGGTCCCGGGTCATTGAAGGGCCGGACGGAGGGAGAAGGATGGAGCATTCAGAGGACTGCTGTCCTTCTCTGGGGGGGGGAGGGTAGAGAATATGTCCAGTGCTTGATGACCCCTGGTGGAGGCCAGCGGTTCCGCAGTGACTGGCACCTGAACAATCGGGGGGCAGAGCAGATGCTGGACATCACTGCATGTCCCTGCCCCCAAGAAAACACAAAAATGCCACCCACAGCCACTGATGCCTGCCGGGGGGGGGTCCGCTCTCATGGCCCTGACCTGGGGGGTAATCTGGGGCTTGCCCACTATGTCCTTTGGGAGTGGAAAGCCTTCTCAGTGGCCCCGCCTAGGGGGGTAAGTCTGGGCATGGGGGCGGCGGGCAGATGAGCTCTGAGGGGAGGAGCAGGCGGACGGAGCAGGCTCCCCCCAAAAATATGAAAAATAAAAAAAAAAGAAACTTTTGCAGTATTGAGCTTTGACTAGTTTGTGAGAGGGCAGTAAGAAGGGCTGGGGGGATACTGGGATGCATAGGGAGAGGCATCACCAGTAGAAAACAGGAAGTTGTTATCCCTCTGTACAAACAGCTGGTGAGACCCCATCTGGAGTACTGTGTGCAGTTCTGGAGACCCAATCTCCACAAAGACATAGACAGGATGGAAGCTGTCCAGAGGAGGGCAACTAAAATGGAGCAAGGTCTGTACTGGAAGACATATGAAGAGAGACTTAAGGAGCTTAATATGTATAGCCTTGAGGAAAGGAGGGAGAGGGGGGACATGATAGAAACTTTCAAGTTCCTCAAGGGAATCAACAAAGTCCAAGAGGGTAGCATCTTTCAGAAAAAGTCGTGTGCAAGAACAAGGGGGCACAATTTGAAGATGGGGGGTGGCTCAGAGGTAATGTAAGGAAGTATTTTTTTTACACAGAGAGGGTTGTGGATGCATGGAACGGCCTTCTGGAGGAGGTTGTGGAGTCAAAAACAGTGGTGGAATTCAAGCATGCATGGGACAGTAATAAGGTAATTCTTGGGGTTGGGGGTAGGAAGAAGTAGGCTGCTGGTTAACTAAGATCTGTAGCTTATCCATTAGGTAGGGAAATGGGCAGACTGGGTGGGCCAAGCGGTCCTTATCTGTCATCAAATTCTATGTTTCTATGTTGGCTTGGCGTTAGGGATTAGTGATAGCGGGATACCATAACCACATCAGTCTTTGAAATCTTTCTTAGTTTTGGGAGGGAGGGAGGGAAGGAGTGATGATGGCTGCTGGCGGCCAGTAATGTTTTTATTTAGTTTAAGAAGGGAAACAGAGTGGTAATCAATGGAAATGGATTTCAAGGGATAATGTTACTATGGAAACATTATCTGCTATTTGGAAGCTTCACTGAAGGTCAGTAATGTTTTTCTTTCAGGAAGCTGAGTGCTAAGATAGTGGCCAAAATCTTTTGATTTGGAATTTTGAAGAGGGTATAGCAGTATGTGGAAATTTTGTTTTGGTATAGTGGTTGACTGGCACTTTATGCATGGGTTATGCAAGCATTTACCCATGACTGAGGTTGCCAGTCAGCCAATTATCTTTTAGAGTATTTTAAGTACCTTCTGCTAAATGAGAGAGTCTAATGTGGCCAGTTGGGCCAAAACTGTGTGGAAGTATCTGACTGCTTGTGCTGAACTGGGCTGCACTGCATCTTTTTGGCCCCACTTCACGGTTTCTGAACTATCTATGGGCTCCAATGAGGAGTGCTTCAGCTGGAGGGCACATGGTTGCTACGGGAGCCTTTTCACATTGGCTGTACTTGTGCATCAAATGTTTTGTGGCAAGGACAGGGGATTTGGGGGTGTTATTGCTGAGTCCATTACAGTTCACAAAAGCAAGGGCTCAGCAGTGTACACCAATGACCATGGGCTGTGGTCCTGACATAACTCTCTGCTTGGTGGGCTGAAACTTTGTGTATTTCAAAGGACCGAAGATGCTCCAATCAGAGAGGGCTTTAGTCCTTTGATTTGCTTGAAGCCATCAGCAATGAGCTGAGCGGCTTTCAAAAGAGCCTGCCAATTGTTAAAAAAAAAACACAAGGTCCATCAATGTCTGTTTCTGCCTCCCCCCAGCCCACCCTCTGACACTCCACACCCACCCCAAAACAGAACATTGACACTGGATGTACCCAATTTCCCCAGTGTTGCCACCCCACAATTTTTTTCTTTCTTTAATTTTATTTATATACTGCCTGTAACAAACAAAACCGTCCCTTGATGGCTGTAGCTGGCACCCCTGTAACTGCTCCTCCCACCCGACTCTCCCTCTGAGCATCCCCCCCCCCAAACAAACATGACACTGACACTGGGAGTGCCCAATTCTCCAGTGTCTTCCCTCGAACTTTTTTTCCTTTTCACTGTTCCCTCCCATCAGACCTCCCTCTCCCAGTACCCACCACCCCACCCCCTATAAGCGTAACACTGACACTGGGGTGCCCAAACCCCAGTGTCATCACCTGAAATATATAAAACCATCCCTCATCATTTTTTTTTTTGGTTAACCCTGTAAAACAGAAAACCATCCATCGTTATCGGTTGCTCCGTTTGTCCCCCACCCAACCCTCCCAACTCAGCACCCACTACCCCACCCCATCCCCAAGCCCTTACTTACCCAGCGGGGGCCCAACAGCGTGATCTTCTCCAGACTGCAGAGACTCGTCACTCCTCAGTGCCGGACAAATCAGGTATGCTGTTCAATTTATTTCAGTGCGTTTTGAACTTAGTAGCATAACTTGGCATTTGTCAATATATTTGTCCCAAATTTTCAACATACCTTTTTTGGGACATCACCTCATGAACAATGCATGTGACATTAGGTAAACATGTCCAGAAAGGTGATTTCATAGTCGCTGTGTGACATCACCTTTCAGGCAGGAGCTGAAACTTTTCTCCACCATTGTTCATGAGGTGGAGTCGTAAGAAGACTATATTGAAAATTTGGCATAAAAATATTGAAAAACAACAAAGTTATGAGCCTACATTGAAGTTTGCAAATGCAGGCTTGTAACTTCAGTAATTTTCAATATTTTGATCCCAAACTTTCAACATAGCTATTTCTTCACATCATCTCATGAATGTGACAGCTGTCATTTTTCAAATCCTGGCCAAAACGTGTTTTTGCATCATGAAATCACCTTTCAGGCAGCAGTTGAAACTTTTTCCCACTATTGTTCATGCGGTAAGGACATAAGAAGGCTATGTTGAAAATCTGACATAAAAATGTTAAAAAAACAGCAAAGTATGAGCCTATCTTGAGGTTTGTGAGCACAGCATTGTAACTTTGGTAATTTTCAATATTTTGGCCCAAAATTTTTATGTAGTGTCTTCACAGAACTTCATGAATGTGACAACTGTCATTCAAATCCTGACCAAAATGCGTTTTTGTACCTGTGGTACGAAATGATGTTTTGTCGGGGATTTGAATATTTTCACCTACTACATTCATTAGGTGAGCTAATAGGAAGACTATGCTGAACATTTGGCGTACAAATACGGTAAAATGTCTAGGTTATGATTGAACGTTACACCATTGCAATGTTCACTCGTAACTTCACTCATTTTCAATATTTTGACCCCAACATTTCAACATAGACATTTTCCCACACCACCTCATAAATGTGATGTGTAATTTTATAAATCTTGGATGAGATGTGTTTCCGCACCTCTGGTGCGAAATTAAATTTTTTCCAATATGCTAGTCTCCTGTCTTGTAGAGTACCTCAGGGTTCGGTCTTGTCGCCAATGTTGCTTGCTGTGTACATGCTGCCCCTGGGAGGGCTCATTATGAAGTACGGTTTGGGTTTTCACTGCTATGCCGATGATACCCAACTGTATCTTTCCTTTGCACCTGGGACATCCAATGCAGTAGATGTGCTTAACAGCTGCCTTGCCAAAATCAATGACTGAATGGCCTCTAGCTGGTTGTGACTGAACCCCGATAAGATGGAAATACTGGTAGTGGTGTCAAACAGAGTGTGTGATAGGTTGTTTTGGGCACTGAGACAGGACTTGTCCTGGGTTCCACGGTGCGTAACCTAGGCGTTATTCTGGACAGCGGTCTGACACTTGAGGCTCAGGTGTTGGCTGTGGTCCGGTCCAGCTTTTATGATCTGAGAAATATCACCAGAATTAGGCCCCTGGTTCTGCCCCTGGACCCCTCTACCTTAGTGCATGCCTTCGTGACATCAAGGCTTAATCACTGTAATGAGCTTTACCTCGGGGTCTTGGGAGGTACCCTCCACTAGCTGCAGCTGGTGCAGAATGCAGCTGCCAGACTATTGACGGGGCAGTCCAAGTACTGCCACATCACCCTGGTGCAGCGTGAACTGCACTAGCTCCAAGTCAGGTGAAGGATCCTCTTCAAGGTGGGCTTGCTCACCTTTAAGGTCCTACATGGCCTGGGCCCTGGTTACCTGGCAGACCTTCTTACGCCTGCTACGTCAGTCCGCTCCCTCCATTCCTCCTCGCAATTCCCAGGACGAGGTTAAAAACTGCCAGCAACAGAGCTTTCAGTTATGCTGGCTCCATCCTGTGGAATTCGCTTTCTCCATCTACAAGGGAGCCCCCCTCAGTGGAGGTATTCAAGGCATGCCTCAAGGCCTTCTTGTCTGTACAGGCTTTCCCTGACACAGTTTTGTAAATTTCATCCTGTTCTGACTTGTTATATTATTTGACCCAAATTTCTAGAATATTCTTTTTTTTATTTATTGAACTGTACTTAATTATTTTTATAGCTTTTATGAGTATTGTTATTTGTAGAGGATTATTTTGTGGTTGATTTTATGTATGGCACCCAGAGCCTCTGGGATTGGGCATCTTTTAAATAAAATTTGCTTTGCCTTGCCTATAAATGGCACATATCATGTCTATAAAGTGAATCCTAAAATAAGTATCTTCAAAATTTGGGGTCAGAACATTTGGCATTGACAAATGCTTGTTGAATAGTGCTTGTGCCCTGCTTCATTTACTGCATTAGCTGTTCCTCTGGGGTGTGATAGTCTAATCCAACTGGGTGGGCCAAAACTGTGTAGACGTATCCAATTCTCGGCTTGTGCTGGACAGGGCTGAACTGCAGCAGTGAGTAGGGAAATGAGCAGACTAGGTGAGCCGTATGGTCCTTACCTGCTGACAGATTCAATGTTTTTATGTTTCTATGAATATAATGCAGGGAGGGAAGGATGTGGGATTAAAGGGGACCAGATATGGTAAAATTAAAAGGGAAGAGGCGAGTCAAGAGGAAAGACAGGGAACAAAAACAAGGAAAACAATGGGAGAGAGTGGCAGGGTAGCAGACATCTGGACATACAAGTCCCTTTTCAGAGGTTAGGGTGTTGAAGGAGTTAGGAAAACTACGGACAGACAAGGCAATGGGTCCTGATGAAATTCATCCCAGGGTGCTTAAGGAGTTAAAAGTGGAGTTAGCTGCACCTCTTGCAAAGTTATTTAATCTTTCTCTCGACAAAGGGAGAGCCCCGGGGATTGGAAAAGGGCTGATGTGGTGCTGTTGCACAAAGGTTGAGGGAAGGAAGAGCCGGGCAACTATCGACTGGTTAGCCTGCCCTCTGTGGTGGGTAAGATGATGGAAACACTGATAAAGGAAAGGCTGGGAGAGGAGGGGCTCACAGATGAAAACCAGCATAGATTCACAAGGGGTAGGTCTTGTCAGACCAACCTGATTGAATTATTTGATGGTGTAATGGAGATGTGTGATCAGGGAGGTGTGGTGGATGTGGCCTATGTGGACTTCAGAAAGGTCTTCGACACCGTCCCTCACAGGAGGCTAATAAGCAAGTTGGGTAGCTTAGGGGTAGTGAACGAGCTAGTAAACTGGGTGGAAGATTGGCTGAAGGGGAGAACACAGAGGGTGGTGGTAAATGGGGTGCACTCCATGGAGGGAGAGGTGAGTGGGGTACCCCAGGGGTCAGTGTTGGGTACCATACTATGCAACATTTACATTAGGGACACTTCAGAAGGACTATATGTGAAAGTGGGTCTGTTCACAGATGACAAGAAGATTTGTAACACGGTGGACTCAGAGGGAGGGGTGGAAAAAATGAGGGGGGCCTGGTCAGGTTGGAGGAGTGGTCAGGGAAGTGGCAATTACAATTCAATACAAAAAAAAAGCAAAATTATGCATATAGAGAATAGGAATCCAAGGGCAAAATACTTGCTTGGGGGGGGGGGAAATTAGAGGTAACGGAACAGGAACTGGACCTGAGGATCAGGAACCAATGCAATAAGGCAATAGGAAAGGCTAGCAGAATGTTGGCATGCACAGGGAGGGGTGTCACAAGCAGGAGGAAGGAGGTGATCATGCCATTATACAAAACTATGGTCAGACCACATCTGGAATACAGGGTCCAGTTCTGGAGGCCACACTTGCAGGGAGACAGAGACAGGTTGGAAAGGGTCCAGAGAAGGGCAAACAAGATGGTTCAAGGGCTGCAACGGTGTTCATGAGGAGCAATTAGACAAACTAAATTTATATACACTGGGGATGAGGAGGGAAAGGTGGGATATGGTAGAAACCTTAAAATATCTAAAGGGAATAAACAAGGTGAGGAAGGGGGGCATATTCAGATTGAGTAAAAACAAATCGACAAGAGGCAAGCATTCAAGCTGGAAGGGGGAAGATTTGGAGGAAATGTAAGGGGGAAGTTCTTCACTGAGAGAGTGGTGGAGCCCTGGAATAGGCTGCCAGAATGGGTGGTGAGGGTAGATTCAGTGAGCAAATTCAAGAGGGCTTGGGACAACTACATTGGGCTAAATAGAACCAAAAATGGCATGGAAGTGAGGGGGTAGGTTAAAAGGACAAGGGGGTGGGATATTTTGGGCAGACAGGATGGGCCAATGGTCCTTTTCTGCCGGCAAATTTCAATGTTTCTGTATGAAAATGCCAGTAGAAACAGGTCATTTTGGTCTATCTAGTCTGCTTGAGTGTGTAGCTCTTACCAAATTTACTGGAGCTGCCCCCAATCCACATACAGTCTTCTGCCCTCCCCTTCTTCCCATCCATTATAACTTAATCAATAAGGCACTACAAGGCGTTGGTGGTACTAGGTTTACCCCATGGTCAGGGGTGCAGTGAGACATGAGGTGAAACCGAATGCCTTCAGCCCCTTGCCCATGGGATAAACCTAGTACTACCAACATCCCCAGAGTGCCTTATTGCTTATAAAATGGGCCTATAGACAGGGCCCCTGGCATTCCATGATTCCATGGCCAAGGTAATGGCCGCAAAATTGTTCACCAGCTGCGGAAATCACTCTTGGCCACAGAATCAGCTCAGTACGGCTTTAAAATGGCCACTTTGCACTTAAAATGGCTGATTTGCGCAAAATGGCAGCTGCCTACAAGCAGAGATCAAATGCACAACTGTTTTGTAAAATATAAAAGGCACAAGCAGAGAATCTTACATGCACAACTGTTTTTCAAAACACAAAAGCAGCCCCCCATCTCACCAGCATCCCTTAACTTTCCGATTGTATTTTGCTTCCATACTCGCTGGCAGAGTCTCGGAGTCTGTATTTTTTCAATATAAAACAAAGCTTGTGCAGCTGTTGAAATGGTGATTGGTGAATAGAAAAAAAACCTCAATCTTCATATTATGTAGGTGTCTGTGTCCACCAATCACCACTGCACTTCCAGAAAACAAACCCGATTTTTCAGCAGTGCACCACTGTCTTCCCCCCCAAATCACCTGAGGTCTGCCATCCAGCACCGTCCATGTCCCGGCTTGATTTCACAGATAACTGCCATCTGAAAGATCTGAGTGGAGCGACGGTGAGCGCCAAGGGATTAGGGAGTCTCATCTCCTCTGCTTCCGATTCTCTTTCACTAGCTGCACCGTTATCTGAGCAGTCGTGTGGCCGAGACTGAGGGTGGTTACTCTGCCACAGAATGCCTGGCTAACCAACACGGAGCAGAGGAAGAGAGGAGGAGGGGGGCTGAATTAAAATAAATAAATAAATAATACAGCAGCAGTGCGATTACGAGCCAGTCTAGTCAACCTCCCCCCCACACACACACACACACAGACAGACAGAAACGGAAATCAACATTACCGATACATGATGCTGCTAGTACTGCTCACTTGGGTTGGGATCTCATTTGCTTCCCTTCCTGCTGTACAACTTTGCAAGAAAGGCATAAAGCAATTGTGGCCCCAGGCTAGTGGTACAGAAAAACAATCAACATTCATTGTGACAGTTTCAGCAAACAAAGTACAGTAACCGGCTGCTTAAAACTTCATTAAATGCACAAAAGTAAAAAAATAAATCACCCCCCCCCCCAAATAGAATAAACAGCATTCCTGTCCACAAAAGTATGCAGGTTTTTTTTTTTGAAGGGGGGGGGTCAGTCAGCTACCTTTCTGTGGCGCAGCGTTCGTTCCAGGATCCCAGACCGTTTTCTCAGGTCAGCGCCGGAGGTCGTCTGAACATGCAAATGAGGTTGCTTTGATTCTCATTGTCCTGCCCTTCCATGACTCCGAGTAGTAAATTAACAGCTTCATCCATTCTCCCTCTCCTCAAACAAGCAAACGTTTCTGCACTGTGTAGTCCTGTTTTTCAAGCTGCCTGGAGATGAAGTTTGCATGAGCTGGTAGGCTGATAAATGTAACCAATCAGCTCAGTGATTCACAGGATCAGCAGAACAAAAAAGTATTGCATGTCCTAATTGTCCAATCGGTTCCAAAAGTGGGGCGTGGAGCTGTGTGCTCAGGGGACATAACATGGAGGAGCGTTTTGTAGTTTTCCACCAACATTTCCTGGACTCTGAGAGAAGAGAGCACCATCAAGACAACACTGCCAGCTGAAGGAAGAAGATTGTTGCTGCTTTTGTTCTTGACATCTTTCTGCTGGAAGAGGTACTGCAACTTTCTGCTTTAGAACTGTCAGGTTAATTTCTTTGCTGGGGAGAGAGGACTGCAGTCTGCAACACCTATTTTAAGTCTGATAAAATTACTGGTGCTATGTTTGAATGGGGAAATTATGTTTTTATTTCATGCGACTCAGAAAACACAGTCCTGCCTCCATTCAGGGGGTGTAGAGATGTCCTGGTACTCTCCTGATGTTTCACGCTGCAGGTACATCACTCAGTGTTGGGGGGCCTGAGGGACTGCTGACTGAAACCTACATTGATGACAGCATTTGAAAGCTGTTTTTTCTGTGTTTCAATGTGAAACAATAATACAGAATATCAAAATGAAAACAATGCTGCATTTTAATGTCTTATGAGACCTAACTGCCTCTGATTTGTGCAATAAAATGGTAAAAAATTTATAATGTAAGTTGTCCCTTGCTTTTCATTCTATAAAATGTTCAAAGGACTAAAAATAAAATGCCTCAGAAATGCCACAGAATTTGCAAAATGTTGCCATGAAATTTGCAAAATCTTGCCGTGGAAAATTACCAGCCCTGCCCCGGAAAACAGTTTTTTGTGCCGCAGAATGCCAGGGGCCCTGCCTATAGACAACTTTTAAAAAACGAACACTCTAAAAGTTTTCAAAGCCACAAAAAATATAATGAAATGTTGCTAAATAATGTAAAAAGAGTCCCTCCACAGATGTTCTTCACCTGTCAGTCATCTGTCTTTCTTCACATTCAATGCATTGTGAGATTGCAGGGTTTTAAATAATTGATTAGCAGTTTTTTCTTGGGACAATACTAACTGTACAGAAAGTATTTATATAGGTTTTCTAGAAGTGTTATGTTTGTTAAACACAGTGAGGCAAGTGCTATGCATTTTCACAATGTTTTAGCACTTTTATGAGCAAAACGCTAATCAATTTTTAGAGTCAAATAAAACCCTGGATTGTTTACCATGGAACAGAAGTCAATGCTCTGAATTATTCCAATGGTAGAATACCCCCTCCCCCAAAAACACACACACACGTGGAATGGTAACATGGAATACATGAATTCAAAATTCTGCAGAGTTCCACTGGCATACACGATATTCCTTTAAAACAACGAAGCAATATGGGCGACTCAATAAGCGTGAGTCAAGGACAGCAAATGTTTTGTGAATGACATGGTTTTTGTGGTGAGATGTTTTGTCAGTGAGGTAGTACAGGAGTAATTCGCTGACTGTTATGTGCTCAGTACTGAACTGCGATGTCATGGGGTGAGCCGTTGAGCTGCTGTTGTATCTTAGCAGTTAGAGCCATCAATCGCATGCATATCAGGTTTGACTGACCTGGGTTTAAGGCTTGACGTTTCAATTTTTTTTTGTTTGTTTGTTTTTTTCATTCTCGGCGTGTTCTGCTGTGGTCCCCCTCCCAGTTTGTCATCCCCCCTAGAGCTTGCATATAATGTTGCCCCCTCTCCTGACTTGCTCCCCCTTTCTGAGTTGCTTTCCCTCCATGAATATGCCCCCTCTTGGGTTTCCCCCTATTCCACGAGTTGCTTCCAACTTGGAGTTGATTATTTAATGTACGGGGGTGTAGAAGGTGAAGAAAGTCAGTGCAGCTGTGTTTTTGTGACTTTGAACGATCGTTGGTGTGTACAGTCGCTGTTTTGTATGGGCTGTTTTTATAGTAGCTCTTTTTTTTTCCACTGTTATCACATAGAACCGGCACACACACACACACACACACACACACACACACACACACACACACACACACCACACAGACCTCAAGTGAAGCCAGAACCTCCATTTCATCTGTTGCAGAGTAAGGAGCAGGGAGTTCTCTGGCAAACTGGTGGGGACTGGCAGGAGATTTTTCATGGTCATCAAAGAAACAATAGCAATGGAAACTCTGAATAGTACTTGATTTTTTGAATTAGTGTATGTGTATGAAAAGGGGCTCTTGAGTGAAAATAACATTAAATGATTGACTTACTCTAATTTAATGGACTTTTATTTTTAGGGCCTAGTTGAGTGTTTTTACATAGAAGTAAAGGCTGCAGCCATGTTTCTGATGTAAATCAGGAAGTAAGCGGCTTATGAATTCTGTGAGTTGCCCTGGTTGCCAGGGACTTGTTTTTTTGGCATTGGTGGTGCTCTCTTGCTGCCATGGCTAGAATCAAGTCTCAGCCAATCAGGACACAGACTTCCTTGCCCATTTTATATTGTCCCTTTCACTCTGTCCCAAACCCTTTTAAGGTGGGCCACTGTTTTCAATGATACCACCCCCTCCGGCAGTTCGTTCCACTTGGACACCACTCTTTCTGTGAAAAAGTCCCTTCTCATTTCCCTTTTGAATCTTCCCCCCACTAATTTTAAACTGTGCCTCCTGGTAGATCCATTCCGCCTGAGACTGAATAAGCCATCTGTACTAACCTTGTTTATACCTTTAAGGTACTCGAAGGTTTCAATCATGTCCCCCCTCTCTTGTCTGTCCTCCAGGGAATACTGTACATATTGATCTTCTGCAGCCTCTTCTCATGGAGTTTGTCCTGTAGGTCCTGGATCATCTTAGTTACCCTATGCTGCACCCCTCTAGTAAACTGATTTCCTTTTTCAGATATGGGAACCAGATTGCATACAGTACTCCAAGTGCAGTCTCACCAATGACTAATTCAATGGCAGGATGACTTCCCCTCTCCTGGAGGCGATTTCTCTGGCGACGCATCCCAACGTCCTGTTGACCTTGTCTGCTGCTTTACGGAAATGTGCAGAGTGCCACTGGTTCCTTGTGAAGATTACCCCTAGGTCCTTTTCCTCCTCAGAACTGGACACCTGTATCCCTCCCAACCAGTAAGTGGCCCTTCGGTTCTTAGCTCCCAGGTGCATGATCTTGCACTTCTTGCCATTGAACACCAGCTGTCAGATACCAGACCACTTTCTGAGCCTAGCCAGGTCCTCCCTGAGCTCCTCTCTTCTTTATCCACTCTCCACAGAACTTAGTGCCATCTGCGAATAGGCAGACTGTACCATTGATCCCCTCTCCTATGTCGCCAATAAAGATATTTGACAACACTGGAGAAAATAAGATTTGGAAAGCAATATGCACTACCACAAGGAGGCTTGGTAACAAAATTCCAGCCCTGGAAGTCATCCTTGTGGAGGCTAATCCAGATTTAGGCTATACCAACGTTGTGGTTTTTATTTATTTATTTAAAAAGTTGATAACTGGGAAAAGCACCGATGACCCGAGACTTGTTTCCATGTGCGACCCGGGAAAAGGCAACATGGGAAAATAGTATGTTTATATATTACAAAAAAACACATCAGTAACAAGAAACAAGGGTCACAATTACAAAACCCATAACAGTAGGTAACATCAAGGTACAGTAGCACAACATGAAAGCAAAAAAAAAGTTTAGCCACAGGTAGCACCACAGTCCAGTTGCAGGATAGGCTGTTGCACCAAATAATAAATCATGGGTCAGGATAAAAAGAAATACAGAGAGCAAGACACAAATTACAACAATGGGGTTCCTATTGGACAAGGAGATACGCCTGTCATGGGTTTGCAACTATATGTGATTGGTTAACTAACGCTTAGGAGGCAGGGCTAGGGAACACAGGGAGCACTGTGGGTGAGGCAGACATCTAAGTGGCCTTTTGAGTGAGAAGGGGGTTGAGGATAGTCTGAGGTCAGAGGGGAGTTTATTCTAGAGAGAAGGCAAATGAAAGGAGAAAGCAGATAGGCCAGATGTAGAGAGGGGGCGTAGGATGGCAAAAGTATGCAGATCCCAATGATGAAGGGAGCAGCTTGGGAGAGGTGGGCAGAGAGGTAGGTAAGGACTGGGAGAGTGCCAAACCAGAATTTTGCCACAAAGAAAGCACAGTGAACCATTCTCCTGTGGGACAAGGGCGTGAAGGTGGAGTACAGGAGACAGTGGTGGGTAAGGGGGGAGGGAGGCAGTGGCAAAGCGGCAGAAAGAGTTCAGGAGGGCATCTAGTCTGGTAAGTGAAGATTGAGAGGCAGTACCATAAACCACATCAGCATAATCGAAGATGGGAAGGATAATTTTGGTAACCAACCAACGGCGGATGGGGAGGGGGAGGCTGGCCTTATGTTGATACAGAACAACCAGTTTGGGGTGCAATTTAGTGCAGATGGTGTCAACGTGTTTACAGAAGTCCAGATGGTGATCCAACCAAACCCCTAGATATTTGAAAGCAGTGACATTCTGTAGTGGAGAGCCATCCAGGGTTGTAAAAATGGGAGAGGACTGGCGGGTGGCCAGTTTTTGTCTGGAGCCAAATGTCATGGCTACTGTTTTTTGGCATTAAGCTTGAGTTTGTTTTCTGGAACCAGTACTGAACCCTACTGAAGTTTTCCTGGAGGGAGACTGTACACGGATGTCAGCGGGCCTACAGATGAAAATAATGGTATAATCAGTGTGCATGTGTATATTTGAGGATTTACAGACTGAGGGGAGGTTGTTTATAACTTGGGAGAAAAGGACAGGACTGAGGATTGAGCCTTGGGGGACACCGGAGAGGATAGGGTGAGGGGAGGAGAGGAAAGAGCATCACCTATTTGAACTAACTGGTGCCTGTTGTGAAGGTAAGAATGGAATCAGTTTACAGTGGATTCAGCAAGGCCAGACGTACTAATGTTTTGAAGCAGTAGAGGGTGTGAGACAGAATTGAAAGTCTTGGCAAGGTCAAAAAAGATGGCAGCAGTAATGTGGTTTGATCCATAGCTGTAAAAATCGAATCCATAACTCGCAATAGTGAGGAGGTGGACGAATGTTGTTTTCTATTACCAGACTGTACTGGAAATAGAGCATTGGTAGTGACCAGGAATTCAGACAGCTTAAAGTGAATGAGGGATTCCTGAAATCTGGCTAGCAATGGGAGTAGGGAGATAGATCTATAGTTTCTGGGTGGGATATTCAAAAGGGTTGCACAATGCACAACCCACCAATGTGACCTGGCGCAATATTCAAAGAGGCAAGTTGCACTGCACAATTCCTGATGCGCCAGGGCGCATCGGTAATGTCTGCGGCGCAAGTGCTGGGGGGGGCGTGCCCATGCATATGCGCCACATCCCGCTATTCAGTCCGGGATGTGCGGCGCATATGCTGGCACAACCCCGCCTTGCATTGCTCAGGGAGGTGCAAAGTTATGCCTGGGAAAACCAGGAGCAAGTCCTGGCCACCCACAGGTGAGCTGCCATATTGCAGGGAGCAACACGGCAGCCGCCAGCCGTGGGTGGCCACCCACCCACCCAGAACACTGTCCACTAGCCTCCTGCCCTGGGAGCATTGTACCCCCCCACCCAATCGCGGGCATATGTTAATATTATCCTTGGGGGTCCGGTAGACCACTCCCCAGTGCCCGATCACAGGCATATGTTAATATTATCCCTGGCCATCCAGTGGACAGCTCTCTCTCGCCCGATCACGGGCATATGTTATGAATATCCCAGGTGGTCCAGTGGAACCCCCCAGTGCCCGACTGTGGGATGAAATTGCAAATGCACTCCTGGTGGTCCAGTGGCACCCCCTCCCCACCCACTGTGGTCCCCACCCCAGTCAGCGGCAGGCGCTAGCACCCCCAGCCGCCCGCGACTGACGCATACTGTACTACACAGGCCCGATATGTGAATGAACGCATTCATTCACATATCAGGCCGGTGTAGTACAGTATGGTCTGTACGCCCATTGGCCCATGCAGTGGACCAATAGGCATACGGACAGTACTGTACGCTGTCAGTCGGCAGGCAGCATGCAGGCGGGGTACCACTACCTGCCACTGACAGGGGGGTGCTGGGTGGTGGGGAGGGGGGTACTACTGGACCACCAGGAGTGTGTTTGTGATTTCAGCCCGTGATTGGGTGCTGGGGGGGTTCCACTGGACCACAAGGGATATTTGTAACATATGCCCATGATCGGGCAATTGAGCGCGGTCCACTGGACCACCAGGGATAATATTAACATATGACCATGATCAGGTGCTGGAGAACGGTCCACTGGACCACCAGGGATAAATCGTAGCATATGCCCATGATCAGGCGTATGGGTGCTGGGTCTGCCATGGGACTGCAGGGCGTCGATCCCCGATGGCTGCAGCCTGGCAGAGTGCCAGGCGCAAGTCGCCGAGGATCCGCGACCACTGTGTGGGGCCATAATGACATGCAACAGCCCTATTTGTACCTTGCATGCATAATGGCCTCATTTGTATGCCCAGTGCTGAATATCGTGGTTGATGTGCCTAACGCAACCGCACTTGCGCTGGTGCATCCCCTGGCTCCCCTCCTGCAACTTGCACTGGCACAGTGCCACTGCACCGTGCACAGTGCATGCGCCCTCAATGCCATATTCAATGGTGCTCAGCCATGGTGCAGCACAGTTGAATAGCGTATGGTCCATGCCCTGGCGCAACCCAGGCTTGTGCCCCTGCCCAGCGCAGTCTGAATATCCCACCCACTGAATGCAGACGGGTCACCTTCCATTGTGGATGGGTAAGACTTTGACAGATTGTCTGGCCTTCGGGATAGCAGAGGTGAAGAGAGAGAGAAAGGGAGATTTAGAATGTGAGTGAGTTGGGCAGTTATAGCTGGGGCAGAGATGTGAAGAAGTCTGTGGTGCAGACCATCAGGGCTGGCCCTGGTTGGGTTAAGGGCAAGGAGGGCAGTGTAGACTTCGAGGAGGGAAAAAGGTGGGACTTGAAAGTGTGAGGGCTGCCTAGGAGCATCCAAAAGGACCGGTGGTGGGTGGGGGGGACAAGGGAGATTGATTTTTGGGGAGAGTGGCAAAGAATTTATTGAAGGACTCAGTGACTGAAGCAGGGTCAGAGACTGTGGCACCATCAACTTTGAGAACAGGGGATTGGTAGGCAGGTCAAAGAGTGAGTGGAGTACTTCCCAAAAGGAAGTTGGTGTTCGTTTATCATGCTGCAGGTGTTACCTAAAGTAGTTTGCCTTGGAGAGGCAGATGGCCTTAGTGCAACTGTTCCTAAGGGTTTTGTAAACTTAAAGGTCTGCTTGAGATAGGGACTTCTTGTAGTGGTACCAAGCTTTGTCCCAGGCTCTGCATTTTGCCAGCAGGTCAGAAGTTATCCAGGGGTGTTGAAGTCTTCTTACTCTGTATTTCTTTAGGGGGTGTGGTGGTTCCAGATGCGGAGGAATATGCTGGAGAAGAGAGATGGAGCAGAGTTGACATCATTGGCTGTAAAGATGGGTTGCCAGGCTGCCTCAGCGAGATCATGTTGTAGGGCAGTGGCATCA
The DNA here is from genome assembly GCA_016271365.2 of Neoceratodus forsteri. Classification (NCBI taxonomy): domain Eukaryota; kingdom Metazoa; phylum Chordata; order Ceratodontiformes; family Ceratodontidae; genus Neoceratodus; species Neoceratodus forsteri. Next base: position 513,466,232 of record CM057451.1, read on the forward strand.
AGACTGTGGAGGGGACGGGACCATACATACTGTATTTTGGGGCAGCACACGGAGAGTGAATCTTGCATATGCAGAAAGTGATGCAATGGTTGCTGAGGGCATCAGGTGAGAGCCCGGCCACAGTGATATGGTGGGGGTGAGAGGACAACACTCAATCATGCAGTAAGTGATTTTGGGAGAGGGGGTTTATACGAGTTGACCAAATTTGTAAGATTTAAGGTTGTAAGGTGGTGTACTGAGTGTGGCAGGGTAGGTGTCTGTCTAGCCCTTGGGGGAGGGTTAGTAGCTCTTACAAGGTCTAGACCTGTAAACAAAGTAGGGATGTCCCATAAACAAATCATTTTCTAAGACTGTTGCAACAGCAGTTTATTAACTTTTCCTTTGCTGTCACGTTTTTTTCTTTTTCTGGCTGTGGGATGGTCACTCACAGTCACCTCTTCCCTCTGGATCTTTCATGTTCTTTCTCTTTCCATTGCAGATTTTTCTTTAGCCTGCATATTGGTGGTTTGAAAACATGACTCCCCCCCCAAAAAAGAAACTCTAAACAAATGACCATGTGGTAGCTGAAATACAGGCAGGTGGTTGAATATCCTGCTGCTGTTAGCACTATATCAGTATTAAAACACATACTGAACAATGTGTTGTATCCTTATAGAGTTCAGCTGTTTTCTGGCCTGAACAAACAGTTGAAATGCAGAAACACTACTGCCACCCCCGCCCCCCAAGTTTATTCCTGAGCCAAAGAACCGTGTTAAACAGTTTCTGTAAAAGGACCATGCCAGATTACAGCAGATTCAAGCACTTTCTGCTTGTTTTATTTGTTTTAGCAATGTTTTAAAGAAAAAGGGAACTATGTCTCTCTTACCTACTGCTTGCTGTTATCTGGTGACTGCACGTAGTATGGCTGCTTAGGGAAGGGCCAGCCTCATTTCCAGATCACTAATAGTTCCTACAGGAGGGCTGGGATTTAAAGGGCATTTACATATTCAGCTATTAAGCTGTTATACCTGTTACACTAATACTTTTAAGTGCAGATATCGGCCAAAAGAAGTCCATGCCCTAACCGCTGTTTTTGTGCCTTCTTTAACTTAATGTTTAGTGTACTGTACCTCTGTTTTAAAGCCTAATTGTAGGAAGTGGGGGATCTAGGGAGGGTGTAAAAACTCCAAAGGAAGATACAGATCTGCTTGGTAGATGTCTAGCCTTGGCAGATCTCCTGCTGCTTCCAGTAGGGGTGGAATATCGAAGATCCAGGTACAAAGGCCTAACTAAGGGTGACACCTAGAGCAAGAGGAGATTGCTGCTCCTATATTCACTGGTCTTCTGTCCTGCAGTTGAAGACGTGGTGAACTTTTATGTCACTGACTTTTTATTTTGAATTATTTTGAGTTTGATTTACTGCCTGATTACGAACTCTTCAAGTGGTTTCTGTAAGGGGTTCAGAAAATGCTTGCTGTACATTACCAGTGTGGACATAAGCCATTTTGGTAAAGGTTTGAGCCCACTTTAGCCCTCTGTAATATTGCAGAGGCAGTAGTGTGGACAAGGCCTTCTTGAATAAAACCACGCCGAGGTGTGTTGCAACATATAATCTGTGTCCTCACCTTCCTTCTGCACCCTCAACCCCATGACACTGAGCCCCACAATTGGGAAATGAAGGTACCAAGCTACACTCCATTCAGGAGAGACAGCGTGGGGAGGAAATGAGGAGGGGTTATATTATATGTGAAGGAGGGTATCAAGGCCACGGCAGTACAGAGGCAGAAAGAGGAATATTAGAGGCTATAATTACAATGGGTCACTCTGGATGCGGGCTCTTGGTCCACTATCTATACAGAAGTAGTGTACAGATCTCCAGCAGTGGGCAAAGAAATGGATAAGGTAATAGGGGGAAGCCATCATCGGAATGGCAAGTAGAGGGGGGAGGTTAGGAGTTGATGACTTCACTCTGCCAGATATGGAGTGGAGCCTTTCAGCTGTGGCTTTGGCAAGAAGCAGGGCCATCTTTGATTCCTTGCAAGGGGCTTTTCTCAGGCAGTTAGTCAAAGAACCCACTAGGGACAGTGCACTCGAACCTGGTACTTACCAACAGAGACAGCACTGAAGACATCACAGTGGGCAGTCCTCTTGGTACCAATGATCACCATTCAGTGTGGTTTAACATAAAGACAGGAGCACAGGCGAACCACATGAGGATAAGGGTTCTGGATTGTAAGAGGGTGGGTTTTAAAGAAATGAGTGACTGCCTCAGAAACTGCCAAAGAGGGGTAGAGGAGTGCCAAGGAGGGGTAGAGGCACTGTGGAGGAGAATAACTAAAGCAAATAACCCATGTGGGAAGGAAATAAGCAAAAGCAGAAGGAAAAAGAGACCTCTATGGTTCTCCAAGGGAGTAGCAAGGGTGGTAAAAGAAAAAGGATTGCATTCAAAAAATATAATGAAATGCAGGGGGAGGAGGACAGGGAGTTATACGTAGAAAAAGCAGAAGGAAGCAGGTGAGGTGGTGAGGGGAGCATAGTCGCAGACAGAGGAAAGGATTGCCAAAGGGGTTGCTACAGGGGATAAGACTTTCTTCAGGTACATAAGTAAAAAGAGGAAAACAAGGGGAAGGATAGTAACAATTAGAATGGCAGAAGGGGGAGACTGCAGAAGGGACCAAGAAAATGCTGACATCTTAAGCTGATTAGGAAGTTGACCAACACATGAGTGGGGTCCTCAGTGGTAAATTGGGTTAGAAACTGGCTGAAGGATAGGCGACTTTAAGAGATGGTGGTTAATGGTTCTCATTCTAAACAGGGGAGTGTGACAAGTGGGGTACTACAGGGCTCGGTACTGGTCTCTTCAATATCTTTATAGAGGACATTGCAGAAGAGCTGGAAGAGAAGGCATGCCTTTTTGTGGATGACTCCAAAATCTGTAATAGGGTGGGCACTCAGGAAGTAGAGGATAAATGTGTAGTGATCTTGAGAAACTCGAGGAATGGTCTAAAACATGGCAGTTTGGATTCAGTGCCAAAAAGTGCAAAACAATACACCAAGGTCATAGAAACCCCTGTGCTGAGTATGGGATGGGGGGTACTAACAGACACTAGGCAGAAAAGGGACCTTGGCATTATCATATAAGATGACCTTATGGTGGCAGAGCAGTGTAACAAGGCAGTGGGTAAGGCTAGTGGAATGCTGGGTTGCATAGGGAGGGGCATCTCCAGAAGGAGGAGGGAGGTGCTGTTGACATAATATCACTCGCTTATGCAGCCACACCTAGAATTCTGTGTTCAGTTTTGGAGACCATGCCTCTGAAAGGACATAGACAGAGTAGAGCTGGTTCGGAGGAAGGCAACTAAAGTGGTGCATGGTTTGCACAAGAAGCCATATAAAGAGAGATTACGGGGCCTCAATATATACACCCTAGAAGAAAGAAAGAAGGGGGTGATATGACAGAGACCTACTAGTACCTCAAAGGGATGAATAGGGTACAGGTTTGGTGTCTCTTTTAAATGAGAACAAGCACCAGGACCAGGGGATATGCAATGAAGCTAGGGGGGGATTCGAGAGTGATGTGAGGAAATATTCCTTCACTGAAAGGGTAGTGGATGCCTGGAATAGATTGCAGGGCCGTTGCCAGGATTTTCAAGAGGGGGGTTCTTTTTATGCAGTCTGCAACGTTTAAAAAAAAAGCTGTGGGTCTTAGGGCTGCTAGTACCTCGGAAGCCATGGAATCCTACAATTGCTCTGTGGTGCATTTTGTGGCTTGTTTTGAAGCTGAAGAAGTCATATCTACGATCTCCTACACTCCTTGCTCTAAATAAAATTATTATCAGGCTGGCTGCAGGGTGAATACATATGTATTCAGTACCAGAGGGCAGCAAGATGCTGTTAATGTAATATACCTAAGACGTTGTCTCAGATATATTACGTTATGAGTTTTAATATCTGCAGCTGTATCTACTGGTGTGTAGGAAAGGGGTCTGGGAGCTGCTTGGTCCCAGAAGCTTTGGGGTACTAGATGTTCTGTGGCTAATTTTGTAGATTTTAAACCAGAATAACTCATATGTGAGCTCCCCTCCACCTCCTGCTCTAAGGACAATTATTACTATCTGGGTAGCTCAGATTGTGTGTGTGTATTTATAAAATGGGAAGCAAAGTAAATAACAAATCCAGCATTCTGATTGTATAAAACACATCACATGACCATGCAGCTATCAGAGTGCGGCCGCACACCTGCACTTTAACCCCCCCTCCAAAACAATTTTGCCATTTTATAAAATAGATAACCCACTCTAGGACATGCGGTCGCGCTCTGATATACACACGCCTTGGGTGGTTGATGCACTCGGCCTGCGGACTCATGGTTAACAACGCACACCAAGGCATGCGCATATCAGAGCGCGACTGCACACCTTAGAGTTGGTTATCTATTACATATGTAGATATATAGATAGATATATATAGAGAAAGCAAATGCTAATGCACTGAACCTCAATACAAAGTCTGCAGTTGGCTTTGGCTGGGTGTTGTACACTACTAACTTACTGCAGTGCTGGCTTGCTACTAGGGCAGGGGTCTGGGTCTGATGGGTCCCAGAAACCATGGGCTATGGTATGCTCAGTGGTGCCTTTTGTGGCTTATTTTAAGTCTAAATAACTCATATCTGAACTCTCTCTACTCCTTGTTGTTACCCCCACCATCCACAACTCAATATAACATTTAAAGTAATTGAGTCAGTGCAACATGGCCTACAGCAAGGCTTGCAGGATGCTGGGATGTATTGGTAGGGGTATTGATAGCAGAAGAAAGGAGGTACTACTTCCCATCTACAAACCCCTGGTGAGGCCTCACCTAGAGTACTGTGCCCAGTTCTGGAGTCCTCACCAGAAAGGATAAGGATAGGTTGAGACAGTGCAGCTCAGAGTAACTAAACGATTCAGGGACAGCAGGGCAAATCCTATGAGGAGCCTCAAGGCACTAAATATGTACTCATTGGAGACCAGAAGGGAGAGAGGAGATATGATCGAGATCTTCAAGTTCCTGAAATGAATTAAAGTGAACTACGGGGTACTATTTAACCTGAGTACCAATTCATGATCACATGGACACTAATGGAAATTAACAGGAGGTAGGTTCAGGAGAGTTGTGAGGAAGTACTACTTTATGGAAAAGGTGGTGGAACTTTGGAACAGTCTGTCAGCTGAAATGGTGGGTGTAAAAACAGTCAGAGGATTCAAACAGGGCTGGGACATAATGAAGGGAATAGTGGCTACCGGAGGCAACAGGACCAAGGAGGTGACTAGAAAGAGGACAGGGAGAGTTAGTACTCTGGAGAAATTGTAGGTTCCAGGGATTATAGGGAACTTGGGCAGACTGGATGGACCTCTGGTCTTTTTCTGCCGTCATTGTCTATATTTCTATGTTTCTATTCCAGGCACCCTGCTTGGAAAAATATCTGTAACATAAGTCTTAGTTCAATATTGAGTACTACAATTGTTGCCCCCACTCCATTCTCCAATGTGGTAGGTATGACAAAGAGAGTGAGGGGAAAGGTAATTTGACAGCGGCGGGGATTTTCAGTGCAAAGTTACCATCTCCTAAATGCCTATCCCCCAACCCCCCAACCCACCATGCTTCCAAAAGTACAGTGAGTGTGTTCGAAACAGTGAACTGTAGCAACAAATGTCATTCTACTGGCACGTGGTCATCTGGAGACAACCTATCACAACTTATTTGATTTAACGGCATCTGACACAGATGACACAGACTAAAGTGGTACTGAATGTCCCTGAAAATGGGACCATAGTGAAGAGCTCTCTGAACAGCACAGTTAATGAGGTGGCAATGCAGATCCCAGCCAGACCCTTCCAAACACTTGCACTGCCTTTCCACTGTGGTACCTCTTTTGCTTTACTTATGAAAAGTTAAAACAGGCATATGAAGCATGACAACTTTGCTTTTTGTATAGAGGGGGATTTAAATAATTTATTTCTACATTTTCACCCCGCCACCTGAAAAGCTATCTTGCCCAACTGCACAGCCTATCCCTTAATATACAGTTATTAAGGGACACATCTTCGGCAATAGTGGCCAGCAAAATTTACCTGCCTGTGACTGATAATATTATAAGTAGAGGTCCTCTACTTCTTTTTTGCTTTCCTGGTGACATCATCTCTGAGCCTGCCACCATGCTCCATCTTTCTCCAGTGCTAGCTGACAGTTTGAATTGTAGGCAATGGCCGTGCTGTATTGAGGTCACATTCATGATGCAGATGTGAGCTCCAACTGGCCTGCCAGTCTTAAGGGGAGGGTGCAGAGAAAGACTCACAAAGCAGCTCCAGTCATCTTACTGGTATTGAGGGAGTTGATTGGCAGCAGAAGGAAGGAGGGGGCGCATGCAGCGAGAAAGTGCTGGGGTTCATCATGTGTGCATTAGCACTCTGTAACAGTAAAAAAATAAACAGAAATGATTAAACTTTTTTTTATAAATAATGAAAAATAAAAGGGGAGTTTCAAAAGGGGGGTTCTTTTGAGCCAGAAGAACTCCCTCTGGCAACGGCTATGGATTGCTGACAGAAGCAGTGGAGGGTAGTACAGTGGGGGACTTCAAGTAAGCATGGGATAGACATAGGGGTATATTAGGATGCAGAGAGATGGGAGCATTGACTGAAACCCAATAGGGTCTGTGGAGACAGACTAGATAGGGAACATCTGGGCAGACTAGTTGGACTAAGCAATCCTTTTTTGCAGTCAAATTCTATGTTTCTATAATACATAACATCTGCACTTCCAAGTTCTAAAGGCACTCAGCAAAAATGCCTTGTGCTTCACAATGCACCTGCGGTGAGCTTATCAGACGATAACCCACACACTGTTGTGTCTTATTGCCTACACTATCTACTTGCTACATATAAATTACATGGTTGCATAGTAATATCATTAGTTAATCTATTATAATTACAGACTAGGCTTGATTACACACAGATAACCATGGTGTAATCCGCAGCTATAACCAGCTGTTTGTAACAGTGAGTGTGAGACATCTGAAAGCTGTCAATCAAAGTACAGTTACACAAGTGTGTTCTGCATAAAAATACTGAAATCAAAACTGCAAAAGCACCACACCAGAAAATGTGCCTGCTGTGCTACTGAGTCCCAGATTCCACGGCAGGCAGCGGAGCTGGGAACAGACTTTAAGGAGCATCATTACAGCATAAAAAGGTATTTCCCAGCTCCATGACAGACAGCAGAGCTGGGAAACAGGCATAACTCAGTGTCCAGCACCAGGAAAGCACAACATGCAAATGTCAGCAATTTAAAAAAACAATATACAGGATGGGGTTGTGTAATGGTTTTTTACACATACAGTACCTTCAGTGTGTAATGCCTTGATAAACTCCTCAAGCTTCGCTCTCAGGGTTTATGAGGCATCCCCATCACGTACTTTGAATGTGTATTTAAAAAAAATTATGTACCCTACCCATACATTATTCTCTATATTATGCAGTTACTACTTTACCAGATAATTAACATGTAACCTGTACCCTATGTGGCGCTCTGCCACCTGCTTATTATTATATTTATAAATTATGATATAAATATATGATATGCGAATGTCTGCTTAGAAAAGAAAACAGCCTTGCAGTGGTAATAGTGACCTTTGTGACCCAAAGGTGTCAGTATGACTGCATCAGCAGGCTGTCGTAAAACTAGCCAGTGGAAACACTAATTAAAGACTTCCTTCCAAAATGCCAGGTGATAAGACATCATAAAATATTCCTTTTGAAGCTGGGTCCAAGGTATGCATTTTTTGACCCTTGAAGGGCTAATCCCTCTTGGTTTTCACACCTAGAGGGGAACTGGTGACAGGATGTGGGTTTATGAGTCATCACGGGAACCTGCTTGCAAAGAGACTGTCATATATTATTATATTTATAAATTGTGATTTAAATACATGGTGTGCGAATATCTGCTTAGAAAAGAAAACAGCCTTGCAGTAGTAATAGTGACCGTTGTGACCTAAAGATGTCAGTAAGAATCAGCAGGCTGTCGTAAAACTGACCTTGGTCTTTCTATTACTTCTCTCCGGTAATATCCACCCCAACCCAGGTCCAGCCCCCTCCAGCCCACCTACTAGGGCCACTGGTCTCTGCATTGCCTCTTTGAATGTATGTAGTCTGCTAAAAAAATCTGCGGCCCTACAGTGTTGGGTCTTGCTACATCAACCAGATGTCATAGCCCTAGTTGAAACCTGGCTGTCCAAGTCCACCCCTGACTCCCTCGTCTCCCTCCCGGGCTACACCCTTTACCGGGAGGATCATGCAGGTAAACACGGGGGTGGTTGTGTAATTAACACTCGGCACACCATTGTTGGCCAGGCACTCCCCCGTGCTTGTCAATGGTGCCCAAGCCCTTACCCTCAGGCTCACCCCAGACCCCTCCAGGGGCCCACTCTACCTCATGGCTGCCTATGTACCCCCAAGGAACCAGAACCCGGTGATAATGTCTTCCTTGGATTATCTCTCCACCCTCCCCCACAAGGCTGAACATGTCCTGGTGGGGGACCTCAATGTGAACTGGCTCAGTCCTACCACTTCCCTGATAAAGGACTCCTTCACTGCCCAAGATCTGACTCTGCTCGTCTCCCAGCCCACTAGACTTAACCCCACCAGAGGTACCTGCTCCTTCCTGGATGTCATTATCACTAACTGCCCCCATAAAATTCAAGACATTCAAGTCCCCCCTGACTCCTTAAGTGACCACTCCCCTGTCCTATTCCTCTGGTCTGCCCTCACCCCCAAACCTGCAACCCGAACCACTCTCCACAGGCTCCTTTGCCCTGGCAGGTTGATTAAACTCAAACAATATCTCACCCAGATTAATTGTTCCCCCATCCACCCGACATTGATGCTGCCCTCATCTCTTCTCACAAACCTTTGACAGGGCCCGTGATCTCTTTGCGTCCCTCACCAAAATCCACTCCATAAAAACAAAATGCGCCTTGGGTTACTCTGGCCCTACTCCAGATGCTCAGAAACAGGGACAACCTCTGGCACCGCACCAATGAATTTGGCCATCCTGCTGACAGACAGGCCTACAATGCTGCATGGAACAAGTGCACATGGGCCATCTGGAAAGCCAAGGCAGACCACTACCAGGCCACCCTCTCCTCCTCCTCCTGGGGGTGCACCCGGATTTTCTGGGACAACATTAAAGAGTTAAACAGGAAGTCCCTCTCCCCCCCATCCTAGTTCACTATTGACGGCACCAGCACTACCGACCCTGCCTGCATAGCCAACGTCCTCAGCTCATCCTTCACTGACCTTAGCTGTGTCCTCCCTAGTAACTTCTTCGATCCTACCCCTGATCTACTGCCCTCAGTCCTTCAGTGCCCCTGGTTCTGCCTCCATAAAGTATCTACCTGGGAAGCCAAACCTCTACTACTTAAAGCCTTAAAAAGCAACAGTCATAGGAGTGACTCCCTAGACCCCAAAATACTCCGGCTGGTCCTGGATGAAGTCCTTGTCCCGCTCACCGGACTACTTAACCTGTCCTTCTGCCTGGGGCAATTCCCCTCTGAGTGAAAGACAGATACAGTCACGCCTTTTCACAAAGAGGGGTGATAAGTCCTCCCCCAGCAACTAACGACCAATCTCCATCCTCCCCCCCCCAAAGCCCTAGAAAAAGTGGTAGCTAATCAACTGAATGAATATCTGGCTAAGCATAACATCTTGTGCCCAGAACAACATGGATTCCATGCTGGTCACAGCACTGGCACCGCATTTGGGTGGAGGCCATGCCAGGAATGACAGCGGAAAGGGTGGGACAGTCTGTTCTGAAATATGCTAGAAAGGGTAGGGACAAGCCTAATTTAATTATACATCTTGGGACAAACGACCTGGTTGACAAGACAGTGGATATAGTCCAGAGGAGGTTTGAGGAATTAGCACAATTATGTGAGGGGGCAGGAAGATCAGTAACTTTTTCCGAGATACTTCTGGTGCCAAAGGCAAGCACAACAAGAAAGCTGAGAATAGAGGAATTTAACAGATGGCTAAGAACCTGGTGTTGTGCTAAAGGGTATGGGCTGTTGGGGGGGTGGGGAGGGACCTGGGAGGACAGTAATCTCTATACCAAGGACAGACTACACTTGGTGAGAGGAAGGAAAGTGTTGAAGCAGAAGAATATAGAGGAAGTTGGGAGTTTAAACTAGGAGTGGGGGGTGGCAGTTGGGGAAGAGATATGCAGAGACCACAGGTTGGGAAATCATATGAGCTTACCCCCCATAACAGTGACGAAGGACAAATGGCAAGTACTATTGGTGATGCTAGGAAAAGAGGGCAGGATGGGAGGAGGGGGAAAGGGTGGAAGGTGGTTACCCTTAATGCTAGGAGCCTTGGGAAGAAAACTGCAGAGTTGCAGGTTCTCATGGCAGAGGGAGAGGTGGACATTGCAGCCATCACGGAAACATGGGCCACCCAATATAATGACTGGGACCTGTCTGTACCAGGGTACAGGATATTTCATGGGACAGGGTGACTGGGAAAGGAGGGGTGGCACTATGTGAAGGAAGGACTGAAGTGTGTAAGGGAGGAAGGGAGGAGGGTAGTACAGAGTCACTTTGGGTGCAAATCCAGGATTCCAAGAATAGAGTCTTAGAATGGGATTGGTGTACAGGCCACCATCTCAGATGGAGGAGTTAGACAGGGAACTAGCGGGACAGATCAGGAGGACCTGCGAGAAGGGTAGTGTGGTGATTGTGGGGGACTAACGCCAGGGTGGACTGGAGCACCCCAACAACCAGGAACAGAAGGGAGCAGGTACTGCTGGATGCCTTCAGGACAGCTTCCTGCTGCAAATGGTCAGTGAACCAACCAGGTTAGGGAATACCCTTGACCTTGTGCTGGCAAATGGGGACTTTGTGAGAGAACTTACAGTGGAGGAACGCTGTCAGGGGTGACCACCACTCAGTATGGCTCACATTGGATATGGGCAAGGAAGGAGTGGAATCTGGCACAAGAGTGCTGGACTTCAGGAGGGCCGACTTTGGGAGGATGGGGAAGTGGTAAAGGGTACCTGGCCAGAATTCAATCTAGTATGGATACTAACCAGAGATGGGAGCTCATAAAGTTGGGGATAGTGGAGCAACCAAAACCTGCTGCAAAGCCCAGAGCAAGAAGGCTAGGGCTAAGAAACCGAGCTGGTTAAGCAAGGAGGTCATGGAAAGGTAAGGAGGAAAAGAGCTGCCTTTAGGAAATACAAGAAAACAGGGAGGGGAGGACAGAGAGGGTACTTGACAGAATCGAAGGAGGTGACAAGGGCAGTAAGGGGCCAAAGCATCTATGGAACTCAGGCTGGCACAAGGCATTAAGAAGGGAGAAGGACTTCTTTAAGTACATCAGGGAGAAAGGAGCTGTAAGGACCACATAGTAAGGATTAGGAAGGAGGGGTTGGGTGGAAGCAGTGCAGATAAGGCGGAAGCACTAAATGAGTACTTCTGCTCAGTATTTACTAAAGAGAAGAGGGGTGACACCAAGATGGGAGAAATGGCAGACACAGGGAAGTGGTGACAGATGGGAAATCATGGAGGGCAGAGTTCGAGAGGGTTTGAAGGCACTGAGGGTGGACAAGGCGCCAGGCCCAGATGGCATCCACCCCAGGGTACTGAAGGAGCTGGCAGAGGTCCTTGCAGGACCTTTGGCAGACCTATTTAATGCCTCACTACATTCGAGGTGTGTACCTCAGGACTGGAGGATGGCTCATGTGGTGCCCCTCCACAAGAGTGGCCCCAAGGATGAACCGGAAACTACAGACCAGTGAGCCTCATATCCATCGTGGGTAAGCTAATGGAGACTATCCTGAAGGAGAGGCTGGTGGCCCTCTTAGAGGCCAAAGGACTACAGAACAGCAGACAACATGGCTTCATCACTGGCCGATCCTGCCAAACCAACCTGGTCGAGTTCTATGACTGGGTAACTAGGCAACTGGACAGGGACATGCAGTGGATGTCCTGTATCTGGACTTCAGTAAGGCATTCGACTCAGTGCCACATGGAAGGCTGGGAAGGAAGTTAGTAGGCACAGGGGCAGGTGCAATGCTGGTGAGATGGTTAGGAAACTGGCTGCAGGGAAGGCAACAGAGGGTGGTGGTGGGTGGGGAGCTCTCACACCCAAGGGCAGTGACGAGCGGTGTCCCACAGGGCTCGGTGTTGGAACCAGTGTTGTTTGGGATATTCATTGCAGACATATCATGGGACATCAAGAGCAAGATCAGTCTGTTTGCTGATGATACCAAGGTTGGCGCGGTGAATGACCTAGGGGATGGCAGGGGTTGCAGGATGATCTGGCAAAGCTTGAAACCTGGTCAGACACCTGGCAACTGGGCTTAATGCCAAAAAGTGCAAGGTGATGCATTTTGGGATGAAGAACCCAGGAGGACTTACCAGCTAGGGGAGTGCAGCTAGCCCAGACAGAGGAGGAGAAGGATCTGGTGTGCTCATCACAGGGTCAATGAACAACTCGGCACAGTGTAGGAAGGCAGCTGCAAGGCCAACAAAATGCTGGGTTGTATTGCAAGGGGTATATCCTCGAGGAGGGAGGAGGTGATTCTGCCACTGTATAGGTCATTAGTTAGACCACACCTGGAGTACTGCGTGTAGTACTGGCGTCCGTATCTGAAGAGGGACATTAAGTTACTGGAGAGAGTGCAGCGCAGAGGCGACAAAGATGATCAAGGGTCTGGGGGACTTATCATATGAGAGGAGGTTGAAGGAGTTGAACATGTACTCACTGGAGGAAGGAGTGACAGGGGACATGATTGAAACCTTAAATACATGAAAGGAATAAACAAGACAGGTACAGAGGGGCTGTTCCAAAGTAAGGAGGGAGGGCCACCAGGGCCATGATATGAGACTGAGCGAGGAAGGTTCAGGAGGAGATGAGGAGACACTTTTTTACAGAGAGGGTGGTGCCTGGGTGGAATGCATTACCTGCAGAAGTGGTATGCAGTAGAACAGTGGACTGCTTCAAATGAGGATGGGACAGGACAAGGGGGAGGGTTAATGAAGGGGAAGGGTGGAAGGGAGGGGCAGCTGCAGAATAAGGGGTGCTAGCTGCACATTCGAGCAGACTTGATAGACCTCTAGGCCTTTATCTGCTGGCAAATTTCATATGTTCGTATGTTCATATGGAGTTTTCCAACTTCCTGCACTCCTCTCTGGACTCCGGCTCCCTCACTGGTACAGTGTATGTTAACCTCTCTAAGGCCTTCGACACTGTCTCTCACCTTCTGCTACTAGATGCTCTCTATCACATTGGTTTCTCAGCTGGCCCCCTCGATGGTGCTCAAGCTACCTGACAGCACGCTCTCAATGTGTCAAAATCAATGGGACACTCTCGGAAACCCACCCAATCCGCTTGGGGTACCCCAGGGCTCCATCCTGGGTCCTCTATTGTTCAGCCTATATCTAAACACCTTGCCCAGTGCCTGCTTCGGCAATATCCTCATGTACGCCGATGATGCCTTCATTTTTGTCTCCCGTTAAAACCTTACCTCTCTCCAGGACACTCTCCGACACTCCTTCCAGGATGCTGAAACCTGGTTTAAAGAGCACAGACTCATCATCAATCACAAAAAAAACAAGTCAGTGCTCTTCGCTCATCCCCAAAACAAAGCTAGTAACAATCCGGTCACCATCCTCCCCAGCACCCAACAACCACTTGAACAAGTCTGCTTCTACAAATACCTTGGAGTCACTTTTGACTCAGCCCTCACCTTTCACGCCCACATTAATGCCCTTGCATCCACCACCAACACCCACCTTGGCATCCTCTACTGGCACAAGGACTGCCTCCCCACTGATGCCCTCTGGCTTGCCGTTACATCCTCGGCACTGTCCCTTGTAGAATATGGCCTTCCAGTTTATGCCGCTGCTGACACCACTGCCCTCAAAAAGATTCGCCTCACCCTAAGCAAGGTCTGCAGGCTAATAACTGGTGTCCCCAGGCTCACCCACACATGTCAACTCTACGACATGGTCAATCTCCTTATCCTAGATGAACGACTCCATTACCAAACCTGCCTTCTAACTACAAAGATTCTGCTTGGGTTCACCCCCCCCCGGGGTTACTGCCTCCATCCAACCTACCCTGTCCACTGTCTCAATCCGAACTGCCAACAAGACCACCCTTCTGGTCCTCAGAACCAAGACCACTCGGGCCCAAAAGTCCTTCTGTTACAGAGTCCCATCTTGGTTTAACGCTCTCCCCACATCCATTTCTACTGCCCCCATGATTGCTTTTAAATTCGCCCTTAGGAACCAACTGCTCAGCTCCCGGAGCTGCACCTGTCCTTAACAGGCCTCGGCTACTATCACTTTTGACATAGCCCACTGGGCCGAACTCCCACCTCACCCCCCCCCACTCTCCCCTTGGCCTCCCACCTCCTATGTTCTGTAACAATATGTGTTCAATGTAAAACCCAGAAAAGTTAAATCAAGTGAACTGTATGGAAACTATTGTAATATTCTAATTTGCACTGTCCCTTGGTATGCTGTAATTTAAGTTGCATATGGAAACTACTTTGTTATTCTGTTTCACACTGTTTTCTGTTACTCTGTAATTAATGTTCCACTGTATATCCTCACTGTGATGAGGTACCTTTGTAAACAAGCCCCTGGCTCAAAGGTTGTAAATCCAAAATATAAATAAATAAATAAATAAAATAAATATGTATTTTTTTATTGGTAACTGCTGATTTCCAGCCAGCAGATAAATAATATCCTTTTTGAATATTCATACTCAGATTACAGAGTGGTCACAGGGCTGACAGTGACCTCATGGGTGCTGTGACCTCACAAGGAGGTGGGGAAATTGATTTTCAAATTGTCAAGCATTTGAAGGGAAAGACACTTTTATCTCTGGACTCTTAAGAGGAGTGAGACACATTTGGTCTCTGAACTGAAAACAAGGCACTTTAGAAAGATATAATTCAGCTAGAACTTTAAAGTATTTCAGGTGTTTGTTTATTCTGTAATTTCCAATTTAGTTCTGATTGTAAGTATTCATGTTATATGTTCTGTGTTTGGTATTTTATCCATTTTAAATTTTTAGTAAACACTATTTTCCTTGAAATTCTGCCTGTGCCTTCTCAGTTTCTTTTGCATGTGAATACTGGAAAACTGTTAATATTTTTGACAACTGGTAAGTGCTCAAGAAGAAAAAATTACTCACCATAGTAATGTTGTTTCTTCTAATGGAGTCTCGCTGTAGTCTGACTATATACAGTTAGCCCCAGCACTTGAACTGCTCTGGAGAGGAAAGAGTTAACTCTAGGCAAAAGCATAGAACATTGAGCTCAAGCTCGGTTTTCAAACCTCTGTCCCTGGTATATTCTAATGTAACAGTCAGATTCTTACAAGCACTATACTAACTAACAAATAGCTATAGAAATTGTTTTGAATTTTAGCCATAGGCAACAAAAAACCTTGGGTCCAGAAGACTCAAGTCGAGAACTCAAAAAGAACCTCTAGTAGATAGTAATAATATTAAGACAATTAACAATAAATCAAAAATACCCAGCATGGACAGAAGGGTAAGAGAGGTGCACCCCTGGGTTGCAACACTGTACCTGCCAACCCACATCCCAAAAAACAGAGGTTCTGAGAGGGGAGGCAGGGAGGGAGGTCAGAATACAGCAATACTCCATTAGAAGAAACATTACTATGGTGAGTAATTTTTTCTTCAAACAACATGAAGTCTTGCTGTATTCTGACTACCTGCAGACTACCAAGCAGTTCCCCACTGAAGGAGGAGATACAGAACCTACTTTGGGAATAGGCTCTGCAGTACTGCTGTGCCAAACCTAGCATCACTTCTAGACTGAGTGTCCAATGAGTAATTTATTTATTTTAATTATTTACTTTTTGTTGACTAGGTAAGTGCACTAGACAAATTCTGCTTATTTTCAGGCATGACCCGGGGGAGGAGGATACAGATGAATGCCAACTGACTTTGAACCAGATTAAGCTGTTGGTGGTATTTTAGTGAATGGGGCAAATTTGGCCAGGGCACCGGGGAAATTCCCCTACTAGCCAGTAGGGGGTACCCTTGGTCAACTGATGCAGGATAGCCAGTCCGTAGGAGACACAGGAGAAGATGGACGTGCAAGGTGCAGGAGAGAGGGCCTCCTCTCCTGTGGAGGACAGACGAGGTACAGAACAAGTTAAACGTGTCTCCAAAGTAAAATATAGAAGCTAATAAGGTACATCTGTTGGCGGAGAAATCACTGCTTTTAGAAAAAATGCAGCTTGTACATAAAGAATTAGCAGCCCTTCCAGAAAATTCAGGGCCTGTCAGCGAGCCAGCTGTAACTGTCAGTGGAGTAGTGAGTCAGCCAAGTGCTGACGTGGCGTCTAAACAAACGGAGAATTCTCCCCGAGATACTGCTGGAATGCTACTAAGGACTCAGACACAAGGCAGAGAGAAGGTGAAGGCTGGCAGTTCAATCGGAACACACACTGAATGCCAAAAGCTCACACCTTCCAGGAAAAGTAAGAAAAATAAACATCTAGGTGCAAAGCGGCAAGGAAATAAGGACGTGGCACAGTCAAATCAAGCACCGGACGAGTCAAATTGCACTGAAAGAGCTGTATTCTCTTTTGCATCCAAAAACCATGAACCTGGGTGTAGTAAGCAACAAGGAAGGATGGAGGAGGATATATTATCATCTAAGGACAAGGTACTTGATGAAACACAAACTGTACTGAATGACTCTGAGATCGGGGGGCTGAATTGGTCTCCAGCACAAGCCTTAAAAGACGTCGGATGGGATCAAGTTGCCGACGGTTCTTGGTCTCCTGATTCCCAGGACCCTTCTTACATTAATATGTTAAAAAAAGCAGCTGCACATGTGGCCACCAATGGATCATCATCACAGAGCTCCAACGTACCCCGAGGTAATATTTTAGAACATTTTATGAGAATAATGATGTTTCTGGAAATAATGTTGATGAAAACCTAAATGATGACCTCAATAATGTGTATGTGGCTACCCCTAATATTCATCAATCATTCAATCAAACTTTATTTAACCAGGCGTAAACACCATTGAGCAAGCTCATTTTCAAGATGGTCCTGGACATCAAATAAGTTACAGGCATAGGTAGACAAAAACAAAACAATGTACTTGTGAGAGATCAGTCAGGCCAAAATATTCAAAGACAACACTGTTACAAACAATTAGAGCAAAACACAAAAAACATTGTACATATGTGAGATAAATCAGGCCAATATATTCCGGGACTGCACAGTTAAATGCAGTTAAGTGAATACTAGACAAATAAGCAGAAAAGGTAAGAAGCTTAGACCCTAGGACTCCCTGGCTTATGAAGGCCAGTACATACACTACTATATGTGGGATGGTGTGTATTCTATTACAGAACTTGGGAGGGGGAGGGGTAGAGATGGGGGTTAGTGTGACAGGCAGAGGGATCGGAGTAGAGAAGAGAGGATATAAGTGCTGGATACCCCCTAGCGAGGGGGATAGGGGCTGAGCGTAACTAAGTGTCAGAATAATCGAGTGGAACACCAGAGATTAAGGGAGCATGGTCACCTAAAACAGTTTCAGGCTTCCTTCAGGTACTTAGCTATTAGTGCTTTGAAGGTGAATGGACCAGGGAGGGTTAAGAGCTTTAGAGATCTTTGCATGGTATTCCATAGGGAAGGGAAGGAGAAATTAATTGCAGCCGAGCCATGGAATGTTTTCACTCTGGGTATCTGAAAGCAGAGTATAGAGAAGTGTCTCAAGCCATATGACCCCTTGGCATGTTCGAAGAAGCTCGAGATGTATGCAGGAAGCCTATCAGACAGTGCTCTATAGAACCAGAGGAGAGCATTTCTTTTCCTCCTTATAGGAAGTGAGGACCATCCCAGCTCACGATACAGCAGGCAGTGGTGGGTGCGAGAAGGCAGATTGAGGATGAACCTCAGTGCCTGGTGGTAAAGAGTGTCGAGTTTACAGAGCACTGAAGAAGGACAATTGTTGTAGAGGAAGTCAGCATAATCCAGTAGGGGCAGGAATGTAGATTGCACTAGCCTCTTTCTGGCTTCTTTGGTAAGAAGATGCTTAATGCGGTAGAATATGCCTAAGTGTTGTCTTAATTTTTTTGTGACCTCATTCAGGTGGCACAGAAAGTTAAGCTTGTTGTCCAGCCAGAACCCTAGGTATTTAAAGTTATCCACGGTTTCAAGGGGTTCACCAAGTAGAGTTAGTATCTTGAGGTTACATGATGGTCCTGGGGCTGCCTTCGGTGAGAGGATCATGGCTTTGGTCTTTTTGGCGTTAAGTAGGAGCTTATGATTAACAAGATTATGTTGGAGAGAGATAAAGTCTCACTCTAAGTCCTCATAGGCCATGTCTAAAGAGGAGTTAGAGGTGTAGAGGGCAGTATCATCCACAAATAAGTGCACAATAGCTGTGTGCAGTTGTGAGTCAAGGTTATTGATATAGCTTGCAAATAGGACTGGGCTCAAAATGGAGCCTTGGGGGACACCTTGCGGTAATGTTTTTAGGGGAAACAATTCTCCTAAGGCTTTAACTTGCTGAAATCTGTTAGTAAGGTAGCTGGTGAACCATTTAATGGCAGTACTATCGAAACCAATGTTACTCAGAGCATTAAGCATAATGTGATCCACGGTATCGAAGGCCTTACTAAGGTCAAGGAAGAGAGCAAACACATACTTCTTAGAATCCAAGGCAATTTGTCAGTCAGTGGTTACTTTAGCAAGGGCAGAGACTGTGCTACGCTTGGCTCTAAAACCCGATTGAGTGGCGTTTAGCAGTTTCTGTGAGTCTTGTTGAAAGATATAACTGTTTGCCAGAAATCATTTAGAGTGACTGAGAAAATGTAGTTTGTCTAACCTGTCTTTATTTTAGCACGAACTGTTTCAGTGTAGCTCTTTCATTTTTGTCCTGAACTGCTGTGTTGGGCCAATTGGGTTAAGGAAGCCCTAAAATGGAGCCTGTGGACAAATCAGACCTTGCACTCTTAATTTTGAGCCTGCCACAAGGGGATTGTATGGGCAGTGACTCTGGCAAATGTAGTTTTGACCTTGGCGCCTTTTTCCACCAACAGAGGGAGTCTTATTGTGAGTGACAGCTGAATCAACCAACAGAATTGTGTGGAGCTAAAGGAAATGCCCTGCTCTGTGACTGGAAAGCTCAGATCAGTTGTGACAGTGAAGAGAGAAGGAGCTCTGTGCTTCTGCGGTGTATAGTTTCACGCGGGAAGTGCGTGTGAGGCCCTGAGGTTCGGTCTGCAGCCGTTGCAAGTGCCAGTTCGGACTGAATCCGATTGTGAGGAGAAAAAAGGAAGTCTGAAGAGTGGAAACCAGGCTCACACTGTAGAAGACTGGAGAAATTGCTGAATCGCGCTTGGTCTGTCAGGAACTGAAGCTGCTGTGTGTGCTCCTGGATATTTTGCAGTAATTGCGATCAGGATCGAGGAGCAGCCTGCCTGGTATAGTACTTTCCTTTTACATATAAATGTGCATAGTGCTTGTGGGGAATCGCTATTTACAATCCCCTGTGCTGTGTGCAGTGTTCTGAAGCTGGAAGCAAACCCCAGCTTAGCTTGGACTAAATACGTTTGCTATCAACTGCAGTGGGGTCCAGTCACAAGGACCTTGTCTCCATGCCCTGTTGTTCTGGCAATCCAGAAGAACATCTACCATCCGGTCCTCAGCTTGGGTATTGTGAGTACAAATCAGGGTATTCCCCTGCAGTCTGTTTTCAATCACAAGTGTGTCGTCTAATTCTTGTTGTTTCCCTGCTTCATGGACTGAGCCATCTGGCTCCGGATTACAATTGGGTGTTGTGCATATATTTTCTTCTACAGGGCCCCATCCATCTGCACCTGTCGGCCAACCCCAGGCAACGGACCTGGCTAGCCCCCCCAACCTGGGTTCCCAGAATGTAACTTTTCAGACCCTGTATGTGTGCACAGTACTGTGATTTAATGCCGCCAATTAACCTGATTTCCCCCTCCCGTGTTACTGCCCCCCTAAATAAATCAGATTTGTTGTTGTTATACAATATACTGTCTGTGGTGTTGGTACTTATGGAAACAGTTATGTGTTTTGCTGTGTAAGTTGTTTAACCTTGTTTTACAGGGGTCCTCAGAGACGTGCTGCAGAATCAGTCTCGAGGGTAAGTGGTATCTACATGAGTGAACAGTGTGTATATGTGAGGTATTGGGGCTGTAACTCCGGGGTACTGTGTGAGCCACTAGAGGGAATAAAAGGGGGTCTCAGTGTCCCAGAGGGCTGTGACCAAGCTAATCTAACCACTACAAACCCTGACCTCTGGGTGGAGGCACCCGCCATAGGACCTAGGCCCCTCAACCTGTCCGTAGTCAAACAGGCAGGGGTAGTAGCCCTTGGGATAGCGCCACCCAGGGGTTACATCTTGGAGGCTCACTGCTGGGATTTTGTGTCCTCTAGTGGCCACATTTATGAACCACTGTTAAAAAAAAATAAATGGGCACCCCGACAGAAGTGGCTGTGCACCGGTTGGTGGAGTGGTGTACTGGGGAGGAGATCGATCCCCAAAATGCTATGCTTATCCTGGACATCCCCTTGGGTATCAATACGGACACTGTAGAGGGAGTACTTTCCAAGGTGGAAGGTTTACAAAACCCTGTGGTAGTGGGTCGACATGCTGATCTGCTCACCCACACCTTCATGGCCCTAGTAGAGTATAAGGACCCCATAGATAGCTCCAAAGTACCACAGACTATTACCCCAGAGGGAGCCCTCACTGCCTGGAGAGTGATAACTGAGGACAGTAAAGACCAAGGGGGAATAAGCCCATCTCACTAGCTGAAACTTTTGAGGAGAAATTTGCTAAGTTGTTGCTGGAGGAAGGGAAAACTGTGGAGGACTTAAAGAAGTTATTTCTGCCACCTGGAGGTGTTCCTCCCCCAACACCCTCTCTCACTCCAGCACCAGTTATTGCCACTCTTTCTGTGGCTGAACCAATGTAGGCTCCTATTTCTGCGCCTGCCATTAGTCACGACTCTTACCAAAGGTTGAGGATCTTCTCTGGCACCCTCCCCACCCCCCAGGGGGAGGATGATTGGGACACCTGGATAGATTGTGTTGCTCCCCTGATACCTGAATGGCAGTGTGCAGAGGCTGAGAAACGAAAAAGAATCATAGAAAGTCTGAGGGGTCCTGCCCTAGAGGCCATTACATTTTTGAGGTCCGCAAATCCTGATGCATCTGCCCAGAAGTATCTATCTGCACTTGAAGGCAATTTTGGGAGCACTGAGTTAGGGGAGAGCTTGATGTGGAAATTTCAAGGTACAAAACAGTGGCCAGGGGAAAGTGTTTCTGCATATGTTACTCATCTGGAAAGAGCTCTGCAGAAGGCTTACCGAAAAGATGGGGTGGCCGCCAGTGACTTACACCGTGTAAGGTTGGAGCACCTACTACAACATGCAAAGCATTCTAAATTTCAGCTCCTTCAATTAAGGCTCCCAGACAGAAGGTGACCCACCAGACTATTGTGACTTAATAAAAGAACTTTGGGAGGTTGAAAATGAGGAGGAGGATTTTAATTCTGGGATGAGCGCAGCCCAAGCGATCACAGCATCGGAAGGTCCTTGTGAAGTGGGGACCAATGAGGGTGTGCCACCATGGGGTGAACTGCTGAGAGAGTTCAGGGAAATAAAAAACAGTCTCTTTATGAAGGCCACTTCTGCAAGTACAGGCCCCAACCCTCATCCGACTGCATCTGCTATGGGGTTGGGGGTACCCACCCATGCACCTCCTGCTGACAACAGCTCAAAACTCTATGTCTTGACCATGGAAGTGGGGAACTTGATGAGATGTCTCCAAATGCTTATCACACTGCAGACAGAGATGGCACCAAGGTTTCCAGTTAGTAGTACCCCCACCCTGGCTCCCAGTGTGATGCTACAGCCAGCTCAATCTCTGAAAGGTATGTTTTGCTATAATTGTGAGAAGGATGGGTACATGAAGACAGAATGCAGGTCCCCAAAAGACACAGACAAAGCTGTATACAGGCTACAAGGAGAGCTTCAGAGGACAAATCAGTGGTTGAGAGGTACACAAAATGATTGCAGTGAGGATCCCAAAAATGCTAACTCACATCCCTTTGCGGCAAAGTCAGTTGCCCAGGCCCCTGCTACCGTCTCTCCAGACTGGTCCAGAATAGTGGGTCCCTCCATGAAGACCACTGCAAAGGTGACTGGAGTGTCTACAAGAGATGTATTAGACAGTGGCTCCCAAGTGACAATTATGTTTCAAGACTGGTATCAGAAGCATTTGTCTGATGTGCCCTTACAACCGTTGGAGGGGCTGCATGTCTGGGGGTTAAGTGAGAAGGCCTACCCCTACTCTGGGTATATCCAAATTTGGCTGTCTTTTCCCACCTCCGTGGCTGGAGTGGCCAAGCAAGTAGAGACCCTGCCTTAGTGTGTCCCCTACTAGACTGTATGATGGGGTTCCTCTACTAATTGGGACGAATGCATATGTTTGGACAGTTAGCACATTTGTGTTATGAAAAACAGGGGTCAAGGACTAGTAGAGCTTTAAGAATTCCGGCCTTGATCAAGAAGGCCTATGTGGCACAGAGAGATGCTGAAAAAGTGGAACCAGAGGAACCGGTTGGAATTGTCTGGAAGAAGGATCCTGAGTCTCTGACCCTGGCACCAAATGCCCAGTGTACCCTACAGGTGGAAGTCCGTATCAGAAAGGATGTCAAGAATAAAATCCTCATGTTGGATGCACCAGGCGATGGGAAATTGCCGGAAGGACTGATGGTGAAGCCAAGTATTTTGCCTATCAGAGCCCATGCTTATGCCAGAAGGGTAATGGTCCAAGTTCATAATGTGTCTGATAGAGAGATTCAAGTAAATAGAGGTTGCACCCTGGCTAATGTACATTGTGCAGATACTGCAGTGCTACCGAGTAACAAGTGTTCGGGGGAAAATGACAGAGTGACGTCTGACTTGCTTGATTTTGGAGACTCCCCGTTGCCAGCTGAATGGAAGGTGAGAATCAGTAGAAAGCTTGCCCAGAGAGACCAGGTGTTTCTTTAAAGGAATGGGACATAGGATGTGTGTAAGGAGCTGAACACCACATCAGGCTGCATGATGACAGGCCATTTCATGAGAGGTCTCGACGCCTGGCCCCTGCTGACACAGATGATGTGAGACGGCATCTGCAAGAGATGCTAGCTGCTGGTGCAATACAAGAATCCAGAAGCCCCTATGCTTCCCCCATCATGGTAGTGAGAAAAAAGAATGGGACAGTAAGGATGTGCGTGGATTATCGCACTTTAAACCGGCGGACTATCCCTGATCAGTATACAATGCCCCGCATTCAGAATGCTTTGGACTGCCTGAACGGTAGCAAGTGGTTCTCTGTGCTGGACCTTTGCAGTGGGTACTACCAGATCCCAATGGCCCCAAAAGACTGTGAGAAGACAGCCTTTATCTGTCCGCTTGGCTTCTATGAATTCATGAGGATGCCTCAAGGGATTTCAGGCACCCCAACCACTTTTAAATGACTGATGGAGGTTGCAGTGGGGGACATGAACTTATTAGAGTGCCTGGTATACCTAGATGATGTTATTGTGTTTGGCAGCTCACTGGAGGAACATGACAGCAGATTATTCAAGGTGTTGGACCGACTGGAAGACTTTGGCCTGAAACTGTCCATCGATAAATGTTAGTTCTTCCAAACCTCTGTAAAGTATGTGGGGCATATAGTCTCCACTGAGGGAATAGAGACTGACCCAAGTAAAGTTGAGGCCTTGACCACCTGGCCACAGCCCCACAGTCTAAAAGAACTGCAAAGATTCCTGGGATTCTGTGGCTACTATCGCCGTTTCATCAAGGACTATTCAAGAGTGATCAAGTCCTTACTTAATCTTACTCAAGGTTAACCTCCTACCCACAAAAAATACAAGAGGTCAACTCCTCCTGAGACTGAGAGAGTGTATTTCCATCCTAATGAAGTTTTTGGGGCACGATGGACACCTGATTGTAAAGCTGCTTTTCATGAGATTATATATCAACTTAACCTAAGCTCCTGTCCTGGCCTATGCAGATCCAGTAAAACCCTATGTCCTACACACTGATGCTAGTTTGCAAGGTTTGGGGGTTGTGTTGTACCAGGAGCACGAGAATGGCCTGAGACCAGTGGCCTTTGCCAGCAGAAGCCTGACCCCTTCAGAAAATAACTATCCTGTACATAAGTTAGAGTTCCTAGCTTTGAAGTGGGTCATTGTTGACCAATTCCACGAGTACTTGTATGGGGCTAAGATACTAGTAAAAACTGACAATAATCCTTTGACCTATGTGCAGACTTCAGCTAAGTTGGATGCTACTGGCCATAGGTGGCTCTCTGCATTATCTACATACGACTAAGCTGTTGAATACAGAGCAGGCCTGAACCACATAGATGCTGATGCTCTCTCCCGGAGGCCTGTTTCTCAAAATGACGGGATCAGACTGTCAGAACCTGATATTCGAGCACTCTGCCAGAAGTTTGAGCGAGAGGGCAAGTGGTCCCTAGACCCAGTGAACTGTATGGTGGATTGTTTGGGACCCTCTGAGAATTGCATACCTGCTGCTTGTGCCACTTTTCATAACAGACATTGGTGCTCTGCCTCAGCTGGACAATGACAGTATTCAGCAGGCTCAATCCAGAGATCTCATGATCAAATCAGCTCTAGAAGCCATCTACGCAGGGAAAGATGTATCCAAGTTACGCTCCACTGATTTGAGAACTGCATTGTTATACAAGGAAGGCCCTAAGTTGAAACTGATTAATAGACTGTTATACGGAGAAACAGTAGACAGAGGGGGACAAATAGATAAACAACAGTTAGTTTTGCCTACTGCCTTTCGAGACTTGGTGCTGAGGTCTCTACACAACCACATGGGGCACCTTGGCATAGACAGAACACTTGACTTGGTAAGATCCAGATTCTATTGGCCTAAGATGGGGGCTGATGTTAAACAACACATTCAAACTTGTAGTCACTGTCTACAGAGGAAAGCTTTGCCCCAGATGGCTGCCCCCCTAGTTAACATCAGCACCAATGCCCCCATGGAGCTGGTCTGTATTGACTTTCTGAGTCTGGAGCCAGATCAAAGAAATATCAGTAATGTGCTGGTGGTCACTGACCATTTTACGAGATACGCCCAAGCTTTCCCCACCAAGGACCAGAAGGCATCCACTGCGGCCAAAGTACTTATAGAAAGCTTTTTTGTTCACTATGAGGCACCACAAAGAATCCATTCTGATCAAGGGAGGACTTTGAGAGTTATCTGATCAAGAGATGCATTCTCTGTGGGGGTGCACAGTCCAGAACAACCCCACCACCCCAGGGAACCCACAGCCTGAATGGTTCAACCGCACTTTACTGAATATACTAGGCACCTTCACCCAAAGGACAAGCCCAGATGGAGCCAACAAATTACCACCCTGATACATGCCTACAATTGCACAAAAGTGATGCCACTGGGTTCTCCCCCTATTGCCTGATGTTTGGAAGAGAAGCCCGACTACCAGTAGATGTTTGTTTTGGAGTTTCTCCTGATGGGGTTCGAGCTGATAACTATTTACAGTATGTGCAGAAGTTAAAGACCCAACTAAATCATGCGTACCAACTGGCTCAAACGATATGAAAGAAATCTGGCCAACAAGGAATGGTATGATAAAAAAGTGAAAGCACTGGAACTCCAGGAGGGAGATTGGGTGTTACTAAGAAATCCGGGACTGCATGGCAAACACAAGATTGCTGATAGGTGGCACCATCTCCCCCATGCTGTGGTAGGCAAGCTAAATGATCTGCCTGTGTACAAAGTAAGGCCAGAGAATAACTCAAAATATGTGAAAACAATGCATAGAAATCATTTACTGCCCATTGGACAAATCTTAATTGAGTCTGAGCCCCCAGAAAATGCCCCCTCTGGACCAGTGACTAGAGCTGCTGCTAAGCAAAACTCAAGAAAGCCTGCACCTACAGAAGCTGAGTTAAAGTGTTCCCCTCCACAAGTCCCAGTTGAACATGACTGTCAGTCCATGTCAGAGGAAAGTGAGTGTGGCTTTGAATACTACCCTTCTTACGAACTGAGTCAATTGTTTCAGGGCAATTCCCCAGTCAGTCCTGGAGATGAAGCTGGGCCTTCTGGACTGTGTAAGCCCCCAACTTTGTCCCTGGAGCCAATGCTCCCAGAAAGTGAAGTGCAAAGCGTCAAGTCAGATGATATGGAATCATTGTGTATGGTTGAACTGTTTGAGCTTTCAGAGGAGGAAAATTATGGACTGGGACAAACTGGTGATATACCAGAACAAGAAGAGTGTGTTGAGTGCCCTGATAGTTCACTGCCAGTGTCAGAAAACTCCTCATGTGAGCCAAGTGTTGTGGACTCTGAGACTGCAAATCATGGAGCTGAAAGTGCCCCAGGTTCTAGCCTCTCTAACCCCAGGGAGACTCCCCTGGCAAGTAAAGACAATGCTGAAAGTGAGTTTAATTATGCAGAGACTGTAACAGTTCCCCCTAGAAAGACTGGCTGAGCTGTAAAGCCTGTAATGCGCTTAAGCTATGATTCCCCTGGGAGGCCTGTGGACTTACCTCTCAATGTTGTCCATAAAGGAGTGTATGTGTCCCCGAGCTCATTGCCCAAACTGAGCATAAGTGCTACCTCCAAGTTAATTGTGTTGACCTCTAGATATGGTGCCCCTGCTCCATCCAGCCCCAAGGTAGCTGATAGGGAAGGGCCCCATCTCTTCAGGTTTCATGTACAGGAGGTAATAACCTGAGTTATGGTATAATGTGTGTATAATACTGCGTAAAAAGTGATGTACTGAAAAGTTTCAGAAATGTGTTTCTGGTAAGGTGATATGTTGATGATGATTACATGTATAAGCCTAATGTGATATTGATGTAAATGTATATGGTTGTATTGAAATTTATGGGGGTACTTACTTGACGCGGATGACAGGTTTTTCCAGGCAGGAAGGGTGTAACCCCCCTGCAAATGGGGGTTCCCAAAAGTCTTCCAGGAGCTTGCCTGAATGCTCCATGTCTGGGTGGTGTTCAGTGTCTGAGCTGTTTAAATGTTGTTCCAAGTGAGTGCTATTTGAGCCTCCACGTACTGTCTCTTTAAGAGTTGTCTGCTTGCAGCCTTAATTAGTTTGTATGGGGGGACTATGTATTTAATGTGCAAATCCTGCCCAAGCTGCTGCCAATTCACTCCGTTTCTGCCGTCGCTACATGTGCAGAGGGAGCCTTGTTGAAAGATATAACTGTTTGCCAGAAATCATTTAGAGTGACTGAGAAAATGTAGTTTGTCTAACCTGTCTTTATTTCAGCAGGAGCTGTTTCAGTGTAGCTCTTTCATTTTGGTCCTGAACTGCTGACTTGGGCCAATCAGGATGATAGGGAGGCCTTAAAATGGAGCCTGTGGATGAATTGGAACTTGGACTCTTAATTCTGAGCCAGCCACAACGGGATTGTATGAGCAGTGACTCTGGGAAATGTAGTTTTGACCTTGGCCTTTTTCACCAACAGAGGGAGTCTTGTTGTGAGTGACAGCCAAACCACCCAACAGAATGGTGTGGAGCTAAAGGAAATGCCCTGCTCTGTGACTGGAAAGATCAGATCAGTTGTGACAGTGAAGAGAGAAGGAGCTCTGTGCTTCTGCGGTGTATAGTTTCGCGTGGGAAGCGCGTGTGAGGCCCTGAGGTTCGGCCTGCAGCCATTGTAAGCACTAGTTCAGACTGAATCTGACTTGTGAGGAGAAAGAAGGAAGTCTAAAAGGTAGAAACCAGGCTAATCCTGTAGAAGACTGGAGAAATTGCTGAATCGCGCTCGGTCTGTCAGGAACTGAAGCTGCTGTGTGTGCTCCCGGGTATTTTGCAATAATTGCGATCGGGATCTAGGAGCAGCCTGCCTGGTATAGTACTTTCCTTTTACATATGAATGTGTGCAGTGCTTGTGGGGAATCGCTATTTCCAATCCCCTGTGCTGTGTGCTGTGTGTTGAAGCTGGAAGCAAACCCCAGCTTGTCTCGGGCTAAATTCGTTTGCTATCTACTGTAGTGGGGTCCAGCAACCCAGAAGAACATCCACTGTCTGGTTCTCAGCTTGGGTATTGTGAGTACAAATCAGGGTATTCCCCTGCAGCCTGTTTTCAATTACAAGTGTGTCATCTAATCATTGTTGTTTCACTTCTTCATGGACTGAGCCATCCGGCTCCGGATTACAATTGGGTGTTGTGCATATATTTTCTTCTACAGGGCCCTGTCCATCTGCACCTGCCGGCCAACCCCAGACAATGGACCTGGCTAGCCCCCCCCCCAACTTGGGTACACAGAGTGTGACTTTTCAGGCCCTGTATGTGTGCACAGTACTGTGATTTAATTCTGCCAATTAACCTGATTTCCCCTTCCCGTGTTTAATTCCCCCTAAATAAACCAGATTTGATGTTGCTAAACTTTAAACTGTCTGAAGTGTCAGTACCTGCATATCAAGCATTGTATTGTTTTGTGTATGTTGGTTAACCTTATTTTACAGGGGGTCCCCAGAGACAAACCTCAGAATCAGTCTCGAGGGTAAGTGGTACTTTATGAATGAACAGTGTGTACAGGTGGGGTACTGGGACTGTAACTTCTGTGCATTGTGTGAGCCACTAGAGGGAATAAAAGGGGGTCTCAGTGTCCCAGAGGGCTGTGACCAAGCTAGTCTAACCACTACAAACCCTGACCTCTGGGTGGAGGCACCCGCCATAGAACCGAGGCCCTTCAACCTGTCAGTAGTCAAGCAGGCAGGGGTAGTAGCCCTTGGGATAGCGCCACCTGGGGGTTACATACATTTGGCACAATACATTGGGGTAACAATAGTCACAGTAGACACATTCATAGGAGTGAGCATGGAATACCGTAGTCACAATTGATACCTATGTAGGAAGGGGAATGAGTGTATGAGTTGGGACTAACGACTACAGCCACAGAGGCTGAGTTCAAGGAAATAAACCTTGAGGCCCAGCTTGAAGCCTTGGAGAGAAGGCCTGTTGACCAGGTTGGCTGGGAGAGTGTTCCATAAGTGCGGGGCAGAATATTTAAAGGAACGCTTGCCTGAGTTGGAGAGTACCCGTGGGATATCCAGGGAACAGCCAGCTGAGGATCTTGTATCACGGCAGTGCACTCTAGGGTTGAGCAGGCCACACAAGTGAGGAGGGGGGACTGCGGTGGAGAGTTTGTAGGTCAGGCAGAGAGAGCAGTAGGCCAGTTTGTGCCATAAGGTGGGCCAATGGAGGTCTGCTAGGACCTCACAGTGATGCCTCCTTGGGGGGTCATTGGTGGCAAAGTGTGCCACATGGTGGTAAAGTACAGAGAGATTACGTAGTTCCCCTTCTCTAAGGGACTGGAAGAGGGTGGCCCCATAGAGGAGGATGGGGAGTAGGGTACAATTGGTGATAGCTCCCGAAGCCTCATCAGAGAGGGAGGGTCCTAGGCGGTAAAGGAGTCCAATCCTCTGGTGGATGGTCTTAGTTAGAGAGTCAATGTGAGGTTTGTAGGACAACTCCTGGTCAAGGAGGATTTCAAGGTATTTGATTTTGTCAAGGACCTCAACTCTCGTCCCCTGGGCTGTTTGGAGTTGGAGCAGGTCACATCTGATGGTGCCCAGATGCCTGGTTCCAAACAAGACAGCTTTAGTCTTCTCCTCATTCAGTACTAAGGATTTGGAGGAGAACCAGGCTTCAAGTGCTGAGAGGCTAGCTTGCAATTTGGCAGTGATAACACTAGGTAGCGGGTCACTGCAGTAGACAATGGTGTCGTCTGCATAGAGGATGAGTTTGCTCAGCCCACAAACCCTCTTAGTGTCGTTGACAAAGAGGGTGAAGAGCAGGGGGCCCAGGATTGAGCCCTGAGGTACTCCAGAGATCACTGGTTGGATACTAGATTGGATTCCTCTCCAGAGAACCTTTTGGCTTCGGTTGAGCAGGTAGCTCTGAAACCAGGAGAGGGAGAGCCCATCTAGTCCAAAGAGGTGGAGTTTGAAGAGAAGACATTTGTGGCAGACCCAGTCAAAGGCTTTAGACAGGTCGATAAATAAAGCTCCCGTCAGAGAGCCCTTGTCCATAGCATTAAGGACATCAGACATGAGCCGGATAAGATCTGTGTCTGTGCCATGGCCTTTCCTAAAGCCATGTTGTGTGTCAGCTAGGAGAGAGTGCTTCTCAAGGTAGTCTTGCAGTTGGTTATAGACTAAACTCTCCTGCAGCTTCCCTAAGGGACAGAGAATGGAGATGGGCCTGTAGTTCCCCACTTTATCTTAGGGCCTTTTTTTGTGGACTGGGACTATGGTCACCACTTTCCATTTGCTTGGAGCTGTTCCCTCAAGGAGGGACCTGTTGAGGAGCCAGGTGACAGGGAGGGAAATGGCAGAGGCAGTGGCTCTCAGCAGCCTAGGTTCAAGCAGGTGAAGTCCCGGGGAGGAATCGGAGTTAATTTTGAGTAGGAGTGGGAGTACTTCTGGGTGTTTAACAAGTTTCAGGTGAAACTGGGGCCGAGCATGTTCCCAGTTGTGACTGTTGTACTGGGGAGCACCAGGCGGGATGGGGGGAGATGGTCCATCTGGGTTTGAAAAGGAGGCACTGAATGCCTCAGCTATTGTGGAGGGATCACTGGTCAAGGTATTCCCAACCAGTAAAGCTCCATCCTGGGTATTGGGGGCACCCTTAAGTAGCAGGTTTATATGGCCCCAAAATTCCTTGGGATCCCGTAGGTGACTAGTCTGGAGGTCACGCAGGTATGTGGACTTGCCTGTTTGGAGGTTTCTTACAGTGGTTCCTCAGTGCCCTGTATTTTTCCCAGTCAGCATTGAGGCCTGAGGATTTATATAATCCCCAGGCCTGATCTCTGAGCACCATGCTCCATTTGAGGCCAGGGCCGAGCCATTTGTGGCACTTCCCCTGAACTCTTAACTTCTTTCGCGGAGCATGAACATTGACCACGGACAGAAATGAGTTAGTGAAGTAGTCCAGTGCTTCATCCAGAGTGGGGAGAGTGAGGATAGGATCCCAGTCTACTGCATGAAGGTCTGAGCAGAAATCAGTTGCTGTAAATCTGCTAAAGTTCCTGGCTACTATCACTCTGGCAGCCAATTTAGGTGGCTTACTGGACCAGGTGCAGAAGATTGGTGAGTGGTCGCTTAATGAATCTGCCATGGTCCCGGCTGTCATAATACGGTCCGGGCAAGAGACAAGGGCCCAGTCGAGTAAAGAGTGGTTGCCGGACTTGGAATTGTGCCTAGTTGGCAGGTCGATGATTTGAGTCAGGTTGGAGCCAAGGATGAGGTTCTTAGTGGCTGAGGTCCCCAGGAAGAGCCAGTTTTGATTGAAGTCCCCAAGGAGAATCATTTCCCCAAGAGGGTGCTCCCCTAGGGCATGAGTCAGGGATTCTAAGGAAGACACAGCCGATAGGGGCGGAACAAACACGGACAGTGTGATGGGGGTAAGAGTGGGGGAGCACCTGGGGAACAGTGACCACCAGTCACTGTGGTTTGAAATCACAGAAAGAGCAGAACCAAACCACACAAAAACACGTATCCTGGATTTTAGGGGGGCAAACTTTGGGAAAATGGGGAGATACTTGAAAGAGGCATTAGGGAATGGGGCAGGAATCAGAGGTTGAGGAACAGTGGGAAGTATTTAAAATGGGGATTACAAGAGCAACAAAATTATGTATTAAGCAGGTTAGCAAGAGGAAAGGAAGAGGAGACCATTATGGTTTTCAAAGAGGTAGCAAAAGAAAGTGAAAGCCAAAAAGTTGCATTCAGGCAATACAAAAGACACAGGCAGAAGGGGATAGGGAGAAGTACCAGGAGAAGCAAAGGGAGGCAGGGAGGTCAGTAAGGGAAGCCAAAGCTCAGACAGAAGAACACATTGCAAAATCAGTGGGTAGAGGGGACAAAACCTTTACAGGTACATAAGGAAAAAGAAAGGCAAAGGGAGGGATAGTGAGACTGAAGGGGAGGATGGGGCTGTGTGGAGGATGACAACAGTAAAGCTGACATATTGAACAGGTATTTCTGCTCAGTCTTTACTGAGGAAGAGGAGGGTAATGGGTCTGAATGGAGTACAAGAGGTGAGAATGGTGCAGAAATGGACACAAGTCCCTTGAGAAAGGGTCCTGAAGGAACTGGAAGTAATAAGGTTGATAAAGCAATGGGGCCAGATGGGGTGCACCCCAGGGTCCTTAAAGAACTAGAGAGTGGTGGCTGAACCTCTTGCTATCCTGTTTAGCCGATCACTAGAAACAGGGGAGGTACCCAAAGACTGGAGGATAGCAGATGTAGTCCCCTTATACAAAAGTGGGAACAAAGAGGAAGCGGGAACTACAGACCAGTCAGCCTCACCTCGGTAGTGGGGAAGATCATGGAAGCACTACTGAAGGAGAGATTGGTGGAACATCTGGTTGTCAATGGACTACAGGACCCAAGGCAGCATGGTTTCACCAGGGGAAGATCATGTCAGACCAACCTCATTGAATTTTTTGACTGGGTGACTAGGGAGGTGGATCAGGGGAGGGCAGTGGACATGGCCTATCTGGACTTCAGCAAGGCCTTTGACACTGTGCCACATAGAAGACTATTGCACAAACTGGGGAATATGGGTGTGGGCAGGATAGTAGTGCGGTGGGTAGGTAACTGGCTGGACAGCAGGACACAGAGGGTGGTGGTAAATGGCTGTCACTCCACAGAGGGAAGAGTGACCAGTGGGGTACCACAGGGATCAGTGCTGGGACGGTACTATTCAATATCTTCATCAGTGACATTGCACAGGACCTAGAAGGCAGAATTTCACTGTTAGCTGATGACACAAAGCTCTGTAACAGAGTAGACACACCAGAGGGTGTAGACAGAATGAGAAGGACCTGCAGAAACTTGAAGAATGGTCAGGGTTTGGCAGTTGAAATTAATGCAAGGAAGTGCAAGATAATGCATATGGGGAACAAAAACCTGGCACAATATATCAGTTGGGGGTGAGGATATAGCATGCACCAAGCAGGAAAGGATCTTGGAGTTATCATCTCTGATGACCTCAAGGCAGGGAAACAGTGTGACAAGGCAGCAGGTAAAGCAAATAGGATGCTGGGATGCATAGGCAGGGGCATCACCAGCAGGAAAAGGAGGTCATAATTCCACTATACAAGACACTAGTGAGGCCCCACCTGGAGTACAGTGTACAGTTCTGGAGACCATACCTACGTAAGGACATAGACAGGGTAGAGAAGGTTCAGAGGAGGGCAACAAAGATGGTGCATGGATTGCATCACAAGTCCTATGAGGACAGGTTGAAGGCACTGAACATGTACTCCCTGGAGGAGAGGAGGGAGAGAGGGGATATGATAGAGACATACAAGTATCTTACAGGGAGGAACAGGGTGCAGGAAAACACTATTTTAGCGAAAAAGATGTTCCAGGACTAGAGGGCATGGGATGAAGTTGGAGGGAGGGACGATTCAGAGGAAGCGTGAGGAAGAATTTCTTCACAGAACGGGTGGTGGACAAGTGGAACACCCTGCCAGAGGAAGTGGTGGGGGCTGAAACAATCACGGGATTTAAGAATGCATGGGATAGACATAAAGGAATTCTGGAGGTCAGGGGTAAGGGGCAACAGAATTCCTGGAAAACATAAATTGAACTTACAAACTTAAATGGGCAGACTGGGTGGGCCATAGGCCCTTATCTGCCGACACTGTCTATGTATCTATGTATCTATGTAAGATAGGCACACCTAATGTACAGAGGCTTAGTGTCTCCAAGGAGCACTCTGGTAAATATGGTCTCACATGCTGAGTCATTGAAGAGAGGATAATTTAGCTGCATAGCATTGATATTGGTCTTAGGGTAGATGAGAACACCACCACCTTTCTTTCCTACATGATCCAGTCTGAAGGCATTATAGCTGACCAGGTCTATTTCATGAGGAAGGATATGCAGCTTGAGCCAGGTTTCGGTAACCGCAAGTATGTCTGGCTTGTACAGTGCAGTCCAAGCTTCAAGGTCATGAACTAAGAAGACTGCAACAGGTGCACCAGGGGAATAAGACAGGCAAAAGTGACACACTGCAAAGAACAGCAAGCAAAACATTGAGGTAATGGGAAAATATTTGGGGACGACATAATGGAACTCCTGGGTAAAAGTGACAAAACACACCCCAAGATGCTAAGTATTGACGGGGCTGTCACCCTTGCCCCAGTTGAGATAGCCAATATATTCAACACAGCATTCACAGACCTCACCTATGTCCCCCTTCCCCTTGAGGTGCTAAGTTCCAGTGACAGGGACTGCAATGATGAAACTAGTAGCTCTGAACCAGACCCTGGTAATCCCAAATTCTATTTCAAACCCATCACTATTGCGGAAACCCTCAAATATGTTAAGAGTCCTGCTTACCACAAGGGTGGGGTGTGACAAGATAGATATATATGAAGTTAATGTCCCTGTCCCTAGAGGAATTAGCTCTTCCCTTGTCTAAAATATTTTTTCCCTGCAAAATTCCCAGCTCCCAGGAATCTGGAAAACTACACTAGTCACACCGGTGTAAAAAAAATGGTGGCCAACCACAGGCCTTTATCAATCCTTTCTTCCTTGGTCAAGGCCTTCAAAAGAATAATATCAGACCAACTGGTCACCTACTTGTGCAAGCATAATATTCAGTGCAAAAAACAGCATGGATCCAGGAAGCTCCATAGCACCAGTATGGCCCTTAAAGAGTACACCAACTTCCTGCATGAGGCCCTTGATGGGGGTCACCTGGTAGGAGCCATCTGCATTGACTTGACCAAAGCATTCTACCTGATACATCATACACTACTGCTTGACAAGCTCCACACATTAGGCCTCTCCCTGGACACGATAGCTTGGTTTTGTAGTTACTTCTCTGACCGCGCACAATGGGTAAAGATACACGGTGCTCTATTGGCTGCTAAAAACATTTCAACAGGGGTGCCATAAGGCTCAATACTCTTCCCACCCCTTTTTGGCCTGTTCATAAATAGCCTCTCAGAAGCTTGCCCTTTATCCAAGGTGCTTCTCCATGCTGATGATGCCGTCATCTATATCAGTAGTACACCCCAGGAGAAACTATCCAGTGACCTCCAAAACAGCTTTGAGTCATTGGAGAGATGGTGCATGCTATATAAACTGGCCCTAAACTACAAAAAAAAACAAAAAAAAAACTAAGACCATGCTGTTCTCTGGTCTGCAAGTGAAAATAGGCTCCCCCCCTTGCCATCTGCAATGGAAATAGAGCTATTTTGGAACAGGTTGATTCTTTCACATACCGAGGAGTCACCCTGGATGATACTCTTTCATTTGTACCTCATCTGGACAACATTGTTAGTCTTGCCAATAAAAAGCTAGGTGCACTGTCCAGGCAACTGTAGTGCCCCAAAGTTGGGGGCACAACAGAAATTAATTAAATAAGGTACCCTGTAGGCCCCATTTAGGTGGGCAGCACAGAGGGCAGTGATAGGGGCCTCTGCCTGCCAGGCAGGGCAATATAAAATAAAAAAGAGTTTTTTTCCTGTTGCTGCCTGCTCCGTTTTGCAAAGTTTCACCACTTTGAGCAGGCAGCACGAGATATGGGCATCCACATGCTGGGATTGCTGTCCCTGCTTAGTGCATAGTGGACAGTTTTAAAAGAAACAATCTGTAGCCTTCCAGCATGAGCTCGGGGTTCTAGAACTGGAACCCTAAGTGCAGCACTTTTTAAATTGAACTCCAACTGTTCCTCAGGGAGTTTGTGATGAGCCATGGAAGAGAGAGGACAGAGAAAGTGCGATGAGAACCTGTAAAGGGTTTACCTGGTCTTGAAGCTGGTTCCGTCGACTCTGCATCGGTGCCCCTCCTCTGGCCAATGAAGAGAGCAGCCTCCGGTTGCCACTTTGCATTCCATAGTGTCACTGGGTCCCATTCCGAGTGGTGCAGCGCTTTCGGTCCCATCCCTCCAGTGCCACGATGTGGGCTCTGTTTAGCCCCATTTATTATTTTGCTCACTATAAAACAAACAAAAAAAAAGGTCTCCTTCCTGTAGTGCGACTAAGCGGCAGCCATGTAGGTAAAGCTCTGAGGGAGGAAGAGAGAGAGAGAGAAAGAGAGAGAAGGCTCCAAAGCCCCCAGCCATCCGCCTCAGTGCCTGCATCCCACCCACTGCCAGTAGCCCACTTATTGCCAGCACCTTTCACCTCCTACCACAGTTTTCTTCACCCTGGGCTGGGCCGGTGAGTCGGTGGCAGCACAAGAAGAGTGCTGTCCGCCTGGAATGTGACATCAAATAATTAAATAAAATGTTTAAAAGTGCTTAGGGAGCTAGGAAAGTGGCCAAGAGCTGAGGGGGCGGGTTGAGGGACCCAGCATTTGAATAAATAAATATTTAATTGGGCATAGCAATGCCCAAGGGAGGGGCTTAGCATAAGAGCCCAGTATGAAAATAGTTATAAAGATTTATTAAGAGAGCTCCTGGAGGTGGAGTTAAGGCAGGGCAGAGGGTAGTAAGGCCCTAACTGGGTAAAATAATTATTTAAAAAGAACAGATTCTGGGAAAGCAAATTAAAGGGGCTCTGCCAGGAAAAATCTCACTGTTTAAAGGGACCCAGCAAGATGAGCCCTACAATTCAAGAGGGGCCCACCCACCTCAAAGTTAAGGAGGGCTAGCAAGCCCAGGTGCCCTGCACCTTACTTAGCATCCTAGTCTCTAACATCTGGGGGGGGGGGAGGTTAGTAGCCCAGAGGTGTAGTGTTTTGCTCTGGGACCTCTGTCATTTTGAGCTTTAGAAGCTCTCTAAGTGGGCTAGTGTGGGGCAATAGGGCATTTGGAGCATGTCAGAGTGGCAATACGTCTGAGACTGTACCTAAATTGTATTTGTTGCCTGAAAAGTTCCTGAACTGTATTTATTGCCTGAAAACTGCCTGAATTGTACTTATTGCCTGAGAACTGTCTGCAGAGTGTTTATTGCCCCAATGCTGTTTGCTTGCCTCTGCAACTGGTCAATTGCCTGTGGAACTGGTCAAGTGCCCCAGGAACTTGTCAATTGCCCCGGAACTGGTCAATTGCACATGGAACTGGTCAACTGCCCCAAAACTGTTTGCTTGTCTTTGCAACTGGCCAATTGCCCCTGGAACTGGTCAATTACCCCTGGAACTGGCCAATTGCCCCAGACTGCATTTGCGCCATAGTGTGCCAGCATTCGGTACAAGTAAATTCCTGAATCAGTCTTCAGCAGCCCCTGTGTGGGCATTCAGCAAGTGCATCCCTGAATCAGTCTTCAGCAGCCCTGGAAGGGCATTCAGCAAGTAAACCTCAGAATCAGTCTACAGCAGGATCCTCTGAAGTGCCTCTTTCACGGCCATGCCCTTTCAACGTCACGTTCGTTGTTTTTCACTAGTAACAATTTATGTTCAATGTTCTACAGTATGTTCTAGTAACAATGTATTTATGTAGGACTGTTACTAGCCTGTATTTGCTCATTCTGGTAGAAAAAAAAAGAGAGTAAAATACTGTTTGTTTGCTTTGTTTTAGCCTAGTTAGACCCCTTAATCTTCCCATTGTCTCCTTTGTGTGTCTCTTTGTGTGATTTTTGTGTGTCTCCCTTCCCCAGCAGTCCTCGGCTGGCACCTGCCTGAGGTCTGTGATCCGCCCCTGATTTAGCTTAATCTTGTTTCAGTGCATTACCCCTTTGTTTTATTGCTAATTTCCTAACCTTCCCACTGAGTCCCCAGACTACCTATATCTGACCTCTGTCCCTTTCTCTGCAGGCTTGCTGCCCACTTCAGGAAAGCACCTCATCCTCGTAGCTGCTTTTAAGCCTGAGATGGCCTCCGACTACAGCGGTGAGACCGGGAGCCTGTCTGCTGCCTGCTGCCACCCCCTTTTCTCGAAGCACAGGTAATTGCAGAAGCCAGATCTTCAGCCCTCAGTGGCTGTTGCAGCAAAGATCCTGGATTGTTTTTCCAAATTCCTGGTGCCATCTAATTGCAGTGCCCCTATTGGCTGCTCACCATCTTGGTGAACTCCCTGAGTGGCTAGCTCTGGAATCCAGCGTGGCTGCTTTCCCAGGACTAATTGCATGCCCGTGCACAAATTTTGTAGTCTGTGCTGCCTGGCCCTCGCTACTAGTGTGTGCACATAATACCAATTACAGCTAAACAGAAAACCGGAATTCCTACTGCTGATTTTTTGTTTGTTTAAGGACTGTTACTAGCCTGTATTTGCTCATTCTGGTAGAAGAAAAAAGAGAGTAAAATACTGTTTGTTTGCTTTGTTTTAGCCTAGCTAGACCCCTTAATCTTCCCAATCTCTCCTTTGTGTGTCTCTTTGTGTGATTTTTTTCCCTTTCTTTCCTTTGTGTGTATCTTCGTGTAATTTTTTACAATTCTCTCCTTTGTGTTTCTTTGTGTGATTTTTTCATCCTCCCCCCACCCCCTCCTCCACACCTAAACCACTCCCCCTTCTGTGCATCTCCTCCCATTGACTATATTGCCCTACACAAATTTAAAGCTGCAGAACACCTCCATAGCGGGTCCTGCCCACAGAACTACATTTCAACAGCCCCTTGCCTCACCACTCCCTCCTCTCCCCTTCATAAGGCTGACCACACTAATTCTTTCCTACTACTTCCTCTGAGAACCCTCTAGAGCTCCCAGCTCATCTGCCGCAAGAACCGCAGCCACCAGGCGGTCGGCGCTCCTGAAGCCGCCGCCCGAGACCACTTGCTCGGACTTCAGGCCTAGAGAGGTACAGCAAAGCTGCAAATCAATCAGAGTGTGAGCGCCTTCTCCAGGCTTGCTCCGATTGGTCCTTCACCCCTTCTTATCTTTTCTCTGTCTCCTGAGCTAAAAAGGCGCTGTTTTTTTTTTCACTTATGCTTGCTAATGTATGCCTATTTTGTTAGAATCTGCCTGCAAACTGCCTAAAAAAAGCTGTAATACTTGCAAACTGCCCTTGCTAGATTGATTTAGTGAAACAGCCCTTTCCTTTGCCTCTGTAATTGCTGCCCAGACTTCAGGGCGCCAAGGAAATCGACCCCTTTCATTTGTAAATTAGTTTTGTCAGTGGGTAGCACGACCATTGTCTGGGACCAGTACTAATTGGCTTCACTTTCTCTTCCACTTCAGCCGAGAACCCTCCAGGGCTCCCAGCTCATCCGCCGCAAGAATCGCGGCCACTGGGCAGTCAGCGCTTCTGAAGCCGCCGCCCGAGACCACTTGCTTGGACTCCAGACCCAGAGAGGTA
Organism: Neoceratodus forsteri; assembly: GCA_016271365.2. Classification (NCBI taxonomy): domain Eukaryota; kingdom Metazoa; phylum Chordata; order Ceratodontiformes; family Ceratodontidae; genus Neoceratodus; species Neoceratodus forsteri. Next base: position 513,505,559 of record CM057451.1, read on the forward strand.
TAGCAAAGCCGCAATTTCACGCCCACCCACCCACCCATCCCTCCCTGACCATTATTATATAGACCTCCTTGCCCTGCCCTCCCCTGCCATTGGCTTTCCTATAAATCTATCCTCCCTGCCTTCCTAGGATGCCCACAGCCATATAAATTTTGGGCTGCCGCTTCAGGTTCAAGTGTCCCATCCTAACTAACCCACCGCAGTCTCCCCTACCACTCATCTCAGATCAGATTTGTGACTTCTTATTACTGTCCCTAGTCGCTGTGTCATAGTAAATTCTCCTTGCTCCCTACAAGTGGTTTCAGCACCTACATCCCTTTGTCGACCCTGTGATGTGTAGCCTTAGCTGGTGATACTTCTTAGATCAGGTTTACGACTTCTCGTAACTATCTCTAGTCGCTGTGTCATAGAAACATCTCCTTGCTCCCTTCAAGTGATATCCGCACCTATATCCCTTTTCAGACCCCGTGGTGCATAGCCTTACCTGGTGATACCTTGCCCAGATTAAGTCCTTACAACTGTGTCTCTTTCTGACTCTCAGACTTTAACCATGGAACTTGCAATCTGGCTCTACCTATTTACCGCCTTATGCACCCTACCCTTATTAGGGTACACACCAGATGGAATTTACCCTAAAGAGGACTCGTATACCCTACCACAAGAATGTCTACTCATGGAGTCCCTATACAACTCGTGCTATGCCCCCAAGTTGTCGTACCCACTTTCAGCTGAGTATCCCTCTCAGACAGCCACTGGCATCTCATTACCTACCCAAGGAATGTTACCTACTCAGCCCAGTACCTGCATCTACTGGCGTCATACAGCTAGGGTCTTAGCATGTGTATCACTATCACTAGGACTGAACAGTACAAAGAATAGGTCCTTGCATTCCTACGCCAATACTTCCACTAGCCAAAGAAGGTTTAGTTCTTCCAAATTACCACTTGCTGCCCTGAGGAAAGTTGTACTCCTCCTCTTGCTATGCTCAGGTAATGTTAAACTTACCCTGGTCCTATACAAGCAATTCCTTCACCATCTGAAGTCACGAAGTATAAAGGTATCAGCTTTATGCATGTTAATGTGTGTAGCCCCTTAAAGAAACTCACCTCAATACAGGCTTGGGCTATCCACACGGAGCCAGATGTACTTGTCATGTCTGAATCCTGGCTTTGTCCATCCACACCAGACAAAGAGGTCAATATCCCCAACTATCTGTTATTCAGAGCCGATAGACTAACCAGAGGTGGTGGTGTAGCCATCTATGTTAAGTACAAGTTTACAGTCACTGTCTTCGACACTACATCAATTGCCAATGCCTTTGAATGCCTGTCCCTAAAAATCGAAATATCTACATCAATGGCCCTCCGTGTCATAGGATGTTATAGACCCCCGTCCTCGGGGTCACAGCTCCTGTCCCACCTGTCATCTACTATGAGTACCAACACAATGGAAACAATTATACTAGGGGACCTTAACTACGACTGGCTGTCAGTTTATCTCTTCCACTTAAATCCTTCTGTGACTCTCATGGCTCACTCTACTTATTAATGAACCTACTCATATCAATAAGAAGAACCCTATGAAAAGTACACTATTAGATGTACTTCTAGTAAGCAAACCCCATTTCTTCTTCCATGCTGGGATCTTTTCTGCCGATGTTAGAGACCATTGCTTTATTGCTGGCATAAGAGCAGTCCCTAAACCAACAGCCTCAGCAAAGCTCTCTACCAAAAGATCAAAATGGAATTTTGACCCACTTGCATATATCAATAACCTGAAAGCCTCCCTGCTTTGGCAGACCTTTTATTTAGCCAAATCAGTAGAAACAGCATAAACCATTTTCCACAAAATTGTATCCAGCGCTCTTAACACCCAGGCACCTTTAGTCAAAATCCGCATAAAGGCTAGAAAGGGCCGTTGGTTTACAGCAGACATCAAGACAGCACTATTAAAAAGAGACAAGCTCTGGAAGCTAGCACGCATATCCCACAAAGCCGAAGACTGGCATCTCTTCAGAACAGCCAGAAACCACTGTACAAAGCTAATTCGGGAAACCAAGTCCAACTTCTATCGCTCTGAACTCGACACTGCCTCCAACTGCCCTACCAAGTTCTGGTCCACAATAAAAGAACTTTCTGGTAATACCACAGGAAACACTCTCCCCTCAAAAATTATTTCTGACAATGTAACTATCAACAACAATAAAGAGATACTACAAGCCTTCAATAATCACTTTGCTACTGCAGGGCTAGCTTTTGATAACTCACCTGCACTCAATCTATGCTCCCAGCTTACCATGCAACCTTCAGAATCTAGTCCCTCAGATGCAGTCTTTTCATTCTCTCCTGCCTCACTAAAAGAGGTCGAAGATCTCCTCCTCCAGTTGGACACCAGAAAAAGTGCTGGCGCTATCACCTTCGATCCATGCTACCTAAAGATTGCCTATCATGTCTTGGCCATACCTATTACACATCTATTTAACTTGTCCCTTTCTCAAGGGACCCTCCCCAAACTGTGGAAGACTGCACATGTTATTCAGTTGTATAAATCAAGAGACCCCTGTGATCTAAACAACTACAGGCCCATCTCCCTTCTCCCGGTACTATCAAAACTTCTGGAAAAAATCTTGAATGCCCAGCTGAAATCTTTCATAGATGATACTAACCTGCTAAACCCAATGCAATCTGGTTTCAGAACTGAACATAGTACAATCACGGCCCTGGCCAAGGTGACAAATGACTGGCAGCACGAGCTAAAGAACAAAAAATTTGTCTGCGCCGTTTTTCTAGACCTAAGTAAGGCCTTCGACACTGTCAACCACAGACTCCTTCTTTCTTCATTAAAAGCTATTGGTCTAGATTCTACCTCCTTGCATTGGTTCCACAACTACCTTTCTGATAGGCACCAACAGGTGAAGGCCGAAGGTGAACTCTCCCCTTCAAATCTGTTAAAAAGAAGCGTCCCGCAGAGATCCATCCTGGGGCCACTCCTATTTGCCATTTACATCAACAATATAGACTCAGGCATCAATGAGGTGAAAATTAATCTGTTCACAGATGATACTGTGATCTACCTAAGCCATGCAACTCCTGAAGCTGCCTGTAGCGACCTGCAAGCTGACTTCAACATACTTCAACACTAGCTCCTTAGTAAAAAATTGCTACTTAATGCCAAAAAGACAAAGGCAATGCTATTTTCACCTATTAACCATGCAGTCTACCCTGCTCTACCCCCCCCCCATCACCACCCTCCTAGGAGAAACCCTGGAATTTGTGCCGAAATTCAAAGGCCTGGGGGTCTGGCTAGACTTCAGACTCTCCTTTGCAGACCACCTGGAGGATTTGTTAAAAAAACAGAGGAAGAGACTAGGTCTCTTCTTCAAGTTAAACTGCCTACTAACTACAGAAGCCAAGAGACAGCTAGTTCAGTCTATGTTCCTTTCCCTAATTGATTACGCCGACTTTATATACAGCCAATGTGCTACTTCATACCTTGGTAAATTGGACATACTTTACCACAGAGCCCTGCGCTTCATCACTGGTCTCCCTTCTCCACCCATCACTGCTCTTTATATGCAGCCATAGGTTGGACCTCCCTACACTACAGATGAACTAAAAATGCAGCTCTCTGGACATACAGAGCTATCACTGGCAAACTTCTGCAGTACATTGTTGATTGCCTGACTCTCAATATGCCTGGAACCTATGCCCTAAGAAGTTGTTCACTGATTTCTCTGAAAGTGCCCAAAACCCTAACACGTTTTGGGAGAGCTGCCATAGGATTCGTTCTACTGTCACTCTGGAATGTGCTACAGAAATCACTGAAACTGAGGACTCCTGTTAGTCTCACTGTGTTTAAGACCTTATACTCAAAATACATTACAGAAGCCTGCAACTGCTTCCAATGATCCTAGCTTACTTACACCACCGTCCACATCCTCCCTGATTTTCCCATCCTTCTTCCTTCTTGTATCCTTGTATCGGTGCATAACTTGTCCCTGAGCCACCTACTTATCTACTGCCCTAAATCTCACCCTCCCTCACCTATCTATTCCTTGTGTACCCACAGCATCTCATTCCTTCGCTCCTAGTATTATCCCAGTTCCAGATCCCCCCCCCCCACTGGCTGCCCACTTCTCCCAGCACATGTCTCCCCCTTGAATATGTATGCCTCTTCGCTTGTAGCATCCACTTCAACTAATCTCTTTGCTGGACTATAATGCCTTTACCTTACAGGAATACTAAACCATAAATGTTGTTGTATCTGGTATAAATTTTTACTGACTTGCTACCCTATTGTTATGTATACCCTTACCGACTGTCTTTTACCTGAACCCAAATGTATTTTTACTTATCCTGTCTATTGCAGGCCTACCTGTACTGTTGTACTCTTGCATCTACTGTCTATTTGTCTGTATATAAATGCATTGTTATTTGACTTGTGTAATGCAGGTCCACCTTGTAAATGAGCTTGCTCAATGGTGTTCGCCTGGATAAATAAAGAATTTGATTGATTGACTAATTGACTGATTGATTGATGTTCAGATCCTGTGCAGATCTGGTCATCCATTTTGTTCTTCTGTTTCCATCCCTAAACCAATCTCCCATTTGTTTTTTTACGCTTATCTTTGGCTCGTCTGGCCTTGCCGCCCCGCAATCCACCATCCGCCTGGCTTCCGGCAATATCTTCATTCTGGTTCTCAGTTTCCATGTGGTCCTCCCAATGTTTACTATATCTGGTATCAAGTCCTAGCAGTCCACAAGAGGGCTGCGGCTGGGTGCTTTCCTGCATCTGGTATTGTGTCCCAGCAGTCCACAAGAGCGCTGCGGCTGGGTGGTTTCTTACATCTGGTGTCATGCCCCGGCAGTCAACAAGAGGGCTGTGGCTGGGTGGCTTCTACATCTGTCGTTTCATCACGGATGTCCACCACAGGAATGAGGCTGGATCCTTTGCACTTGTTTTTCCTTGCTATATTCTGGAAGCACACCAGTGGGTTTTGTGCCAAAGAGTTCTTATGTTTGTTCTTTGTTTCCAGTAACCCCGGAGAAGGGGTGAAGTCGATGGACCCATTCCCTGTTAAAAAAGCCTCTCCATATCCCTTTAACTCTATGGAAATTTTCGTAGCCACATCAGCCAGCAAGCCTGCTTGTTCCCCTTTCAGGATCTTCCTTGTTTCCCTTACCTTCCTACGACCAATCGAAAATCACATGGACAAAGACTTTGGTAGCCGTGCATGAATTGCAAATTGTATAATTTTTAGAGTCTTGCTATAGCATGCTGTAATAGTTCCTGTGTCTGGAGTACTCCGGGGTAGCCACTTGGGTAGAGGTGCACCTCAGGGTTGGGGTAGAGAGACCTGTATAGTGATTACAGTACCTTTACAGTTTTAGAGGCTTATATAGCCCTTGTATTACGGTACCTCTACAGTTTTAGAGGCTTGTATAGGGCTTGTGTTACAGCACCTTCACATTTTAGTCTTCCTCTTATAGGAATTTTAGAGTGTTTAGTCTACTCCTTTTTCCCTGTGACCGAGTCTTCCTTCCCCTGGTTACAAATAAATACGGTGAAGCATCTGAACTTCATTCTTGACTCCTGTCTCTCTCTCTCTCTCTCTCTCTCTGTCAGGTGATACCATCCACCTTCCTAATATTTGAAGTATCCTCCCACCATTCTACCTGCTAGGAGTGACAATGGTGTTGGTAATTAGTGTGTAATTTACCTGGGTCATCAAAACACATGTGTTCTTGTCACCCTTTTACTATAACTGGACTATAGCACACCATGAACCGCCACACATCCAAATTTTTGGCGCAGTGAGCAGGGTGAAGAGCGTGTTCTCCAAAGAGCCCAAAGCCAGAGAAGGAATAGAGTCAAGATACCGTTAGAATCCAGCAGTAGTAGTGAGATGGAGAGAGGACTTGGAAAGAGTCCAGGGTAGATGCATCCATCCCGTTGACCATGCCGTACTACTTTGGAGTGCCATGGCTCCAATGTTACACAGAAGAACAAGGTGGTGGAGACTACAGCAGCCTAGGGGAGTTCCAGGCTAAGATGCAGTCAATATTCTGGCTCTACCAAGTAACAGAACACCAAAGAGTAAAAATTCTTCTGGGACATTTGAAGGGAGCTGCCCACTGAGAATTGCAGTCATGGCCTGAGAGAGAGAGAAGGTGACTGCGGACCAGATTTTCTACAGGTTACGAGACACATTCAATATCGGAACCATGTCCGAGCTAAAGATTAAGTTTTTCTCCAGGACTCAGAGGCCTCAGGAGACAGTGAGGGAGTATGCCTTAAGCCTGCAGGAGGCACTCTGAGCCATAGAGAGGGTGGATCCTAGAGAAGTACAAGACCAGATAGGACCCTCATGGAGAAGTTCATCAGCGGAGTTCACAGTGAAGCTTTAAGAAGGGAACTGCGAATGCTCCATCTGCACAATTCTGAGGCTTCCTTTTTGGATCTCAAGGAAAAGGCAATATGTATCTTATGCCCTAGCCAAGCAGGAGAAGAGGCTGCCGTGTGCCAGCAGCAGTTGACGTCTTCCAGTGCAGCAGGGCCAGAGTACTCTACCGGAGGGTGGAGCAGGAGGAGCAATGATCACCAGGGCCATAGCCAGAGAGACAGTTTATGCTGAATAGTTACACTGGGTATTCCCTGAACACAGATGAGGCCTACACTAACATGGTGCAAACAGAGGTTCCACCTCACCAGACCAGCCCAGGGTCTGTGGCTGAATGGATAGAGCAAAATTGCGGCTCTCACCCACAAGGTCTCGGAAGTGTGTCAGGAGGTGCAAGACCTCAAGAAGGGTTGGAGATAGGGACCCGCCAGTGATCATTCGAAGAGAGATCAAAGACCTAGGGAGATGGCATCCCATCTGAGAAGAGGAGAAGGCCGACGCCCGACTGACCATTTCGATGGCCAAGGAAGACCCATTTGTCAATGGTGTGGAATTGCAAGACACATCAAAAGAAGATGTGGACAGACTACTACCAACACAGTGGCTTTAAACAGAGTCCCTGGGAATGCAGGCAGATTCTCAGAGAGCAACGGATCAGGTCCAGCCTCAGTAAAAGACAAATCCTTTTTCATGGGAGGGTGTCCAACAGTGACTGTACGAGTGAACGGACACGACTTTCCAGCATTATTAGACACAGGTTCTCACGTGACCACTATGCAACAGAAATACTTTTACCACCATTATTCCCCACAAGACTTAGAACCCCACCTCGATCTTGGATCAGACTATTTGCCAGTAATGGGACTGAGGTTCCAAATCTTGGGTACATTGAAGCCGACATCTGATTGAGGAACCACACCCAAGTTCACCAGGGTATCATAGTCAGTGACGCTGACAGCAGCAAATTGCCTCCACTCAGCAGGGAATGAATGTCCTGCAGCATTGTTTCGAAGAACTAGTTCACATCTTACACCAGCATGCCATGCAGCTACCAACAGCAGATAAACAAGTGTTGCAACAGACCATTCACTTGCTACAGTGTCATCAGCGATTCACCAGTGCTGACGGAGAAATTGGGAAGGTGAGAGTGACAGACTTCTGCCCTGTCATGCTGAATCCAGAGACTGAAACCACACTGTGGTGTAAGGCCAAAGTGGGACCAAGAGGGCAAGATTACAACACCCTAGTGGAACCCTATCCCAGTCCAAAAGAAGAACCAGTTATTGTCGCTTATAGCACTGCCACCATCGGCAAGGGATGAATCCCCATCTGATTCCTCAGTTATGGGAATCATTCAGTTCAGTTTCACAAAAATCAGCCCATTGCCAAGTTGCATGTTGTCAATGGTATCTCGTGACTTTGGCGACCGCAACTGGGTGCCTACTGAAAGGGTGAGTCAATCACAGTGCCTGTCATCAGGGTGACTGGGGAAGGTGGGCGATGAGATGAGGGGGTGCATGAAATAGCGACATCCTGTCGCTACATGCCTACGCATGCTGGGGGGGTGAGGGGATGGAGGGACTGTAGGGGTTGGCGCAGTGGTGAGCTGCTGAGCTACTTCTGTGGCATGGTGGGTGGGTTCAGGATTGCGGCAGGAATGGTGCTGGGTTCGGATCCGGGCATGGATGCTTTCTGCTGCGCCCGGCCCAAAATTTCATTTTTGCTGCGATTGCACCCCCCTGACATGCACCCCCCAGAGTTGAGAATCCTTAAGTAGGGAGATGCGGGGGAAACAGCCCCCCACATAAAAGGAAAAATTCCAACTCCCCGGCACTGTTTTGCTGTGCACCAGGGAGTAGATCGCCAAAATATTTTTTTGGCAATGTGCTGTCATCCACCGGTGATCGCCATTATCATATAGATCCGTCATCAATGTCCAAGATTTTGTGGAACCAGAGAGCCGAACCAACCTGATGGCCTAGCTGTCAACAAACACCAACAGTGGATCAAGAAAGAGAATTGGGAAGCAGAGATCTGCCCAAGTGGTTAAAGGAAACTGACACAGGCACTTCCGAGATAACAGATGCCCGGAGGGAAGATGTCAGATAAGTAGCAGTTCAACATCAAGAAGCCTTTAGCAAACATTTGCTAGACTTCGGTTTGGCAAGAGGGGTTCAACACTAAATTCCCACTAATCAGCATCCCCCCATCTCAGAGAGGTTTCAACCTTTCCCTCCAGCTATGTACCAGCCAGTGAAGGACATACTTAGAGAGATGAGAGAAGCTGATGTCATCCGAGAGAGCCACACTCCGTGGGCTGCACCTGTGGTGTTGGTGAAAAAGAAGAATGGGAAGATCCGGTTTTGTGTTGATTATCGAAAGCTTAACAACATAACTCACAAAGATGCATACCCGCTGCACCGGATCAAAGATTTGCTAACTGCATTGCAATCCGCAGCTATTTTCTCCACTTTGGATCAGCCTTTATCACTTCCTTGGGGCTGTTTGAATTTACCCATATGCCCTTTGGGTTGTGCAATGCTCCTGGTACAGTCCAGTGACTTGTAGAACACTGCTTAGGAAGTCACAACTTTGCTAAAGTGCTCCTGTACCTAGATGACATTATTATTTATTCCAGAAACCATGACGATCATTTGCAATATCTAGCAGAAGTCTTTGAACGTCTGGCCCAGTACAGACTCAGGCTTAAACCATCCAAGTGTCATCTTCTTAAGCCACAAGTTAACTATCTGGGACACATTGTGTCGGCAAGTGGAGTGTCTCCAGATCCTGACAATCTGCAAGTCATAAAAGAATGGACTGTGCCCACTACTGTGAGAAACAACAGAATGTTCTTAGGCTTTGCTGGGTACTACAGAAGGTTCCTCAAGAATTTTTCATACTGGCAGCACCCCTTCATGAACTGCTCCGTGGGTTGACAGCTGGGCACACACCTAGAAACCAACCTGCGTTCTGGACTGCCAGACACCAGACCGCCTTTGAAAGCTTATGACAAACCTTGACAGAAGCTCCAATTCTGGCCTACCCCGGACTGCACCAAGCTTTTCTGGTTATACGCGAATGCCAGTAACCAGGGTCTAGATGCGTTCTAGCACAAGAACAGATTGGAACCGAAAGAGTCATTGCTTATGCCAGGTGCAGCTTGACAGGCTCAGAATGTAAGAAAAAATTACTCAGCGTAGTAATCTTCCTTCTTCCAATGGGTCCTTTAGCATCAGTAAATATAGCAGTTAGCTGGCTATGTGCAACTGCCTCGGAGGTATGCCTTTAAGAGAATTAGCATTATGAGCTTGGGCATCAGCCAACCAGAAAAAAGGAGGGGAGTGTGCTGAGAGGGAGCAGCCTGAAGGGCTTCAGAATTTTTTCGAAGATAAATGGGCACATGCCCCCAAAAATGAATGAACAGGATTCAAAAAACATGAAAATGTCCAAAACCAGAAAAACAGATATCAACAACCTGATCCAGAAACCTCTTTAATAGTAGACACATTTTGGTAATAAAACTGAGAACAGAGCCCTTCTCCTAAAAGGTGAACCAGGGAGGAAGGATGGGAGCTTACTGATGCCAAAGGACCCATTGGAAGAAAGAAGATTACTATGGTGAGTAATTTTGTCTTCTTACTCCAGGAATCCTTTACCATCAGTAACGATAGCAGACTACTGAGCAGTACCAAGTGAGAGGTGGGCAGAGAACCTACTTAGGAAAGAGGCTCTGCAGAACTGCCCAGCCAAATTTGGCATCAGATCTGGACTGCACTTCTAAACTGTAGTGCTTAATGAAAGTGTGTACAGATTTCCAGGTAGCTGCTTTGCAGATATTCAGAATGGGTATGTCTCTTGCAGCTGCCACAGAGGCTGCAGTGCCCCTGGTGGAGTGGGCTCTGAGCCCCAGAGGAGGTTGATGACCAGCTTTTTCATAGCAGAATCTAATACAAGAGACCAACCAGTGGGAAATAGTTCACTTGGAAGCTGGTCTTCCTCTGTCTATATCCCCATGATCTAGGCTCAGTAAACAAACATAACAAATTAATTTAAAAATAATAATAATAAATTAATCTAGTTTTTATTTCCTCCCTTATTAGGCCACCAAGTTGAATGTTTAATAAAAAATATTGCCTTAATTTTTAACATGGCCCGCTAGGCTCCGTGGCTGCCTTATATTCTTTTATTATGTTTTCAGTTAGCTGGTGCTTATAACAAATAAAAGAACAAACTAAATAAATATTTGTTTGAACCAGCAGTTAAAAACTTATATCACAAAACTACAAAATGTTGGGGTTTATGCCCTTAATGCTTGTTTAAATTATTCACCTGAATTCATGTTAATGTAATTTTCAACATTGTTTCTTTAGTTTGTTCTTTTGTTTGTTATACGTTATTTGTTATGTTGTTATGTTAATTTACTGAGGAGTAAGCTTTGTATTAAGAAACTTGGATAGTAATGTTGGCATGAATAATTTTGTCCTATATTAGAAGTAAATGGGTTTGTAAGCTTGTGATTTAAATTTGTATACTTGATAGTGATTATTTTCTTGTAAGTACAGTTCCCCAGAAGTCTAATAGTAGGCGAAAGATTGAGTCTGATTAAATAAAGAAAAAAAAATGAATATACAACTTTTCCAAGTGTTTAGCAGCATTTTTTGCTTGAGCAGGCTAGCAGGAACTTTATTTGCAGATTTCACAAACTCTGAATATCTGGCAAGCTCCACCACATAAAACTATTGCACCAACTCTAACAGGATTGGCGATTTCCCTGGGCAAGACCTTGTATAAACAGGATATTGTGCTTGCCTGGGAGGGTAATAGATAAAAGGCTGACCCCTAGGGAAAAGGTGAGAGACCAAATTTTCAGAGCTTCCGAACAGATTGTCCCTGATCTGGTACCACCATGCTTGTTTATGTAGAACATTGCGGTGGTGTTGTCTGTTTGAATTTGTACAGTCTGCCCTTTAAGAAACATAGACTTTGATGGCAGATAAGGACCATTTGGCCCACCTAGTCTGCCCATTTCCCTACCTACAGGATAAGCTGCAGATCCTAGTTAACTAACAGCCTATTTCTTCCTACCCTCCACAAGAATTGCCTTATGTCTGTCCCATGCATTCTTGAATTCTCCCACAGTTCTAGACCCCACAACCTCCTCAGGAAGGCTGTTCCATGCATCCAAAACCCTCTCTGTGAAAAAATACTTCCTCACATTTCCCCTGAGCTATTCCCCCCTCTATCTTCAAATTGTGTCCCCTTGTTCTTGCACATCTCTTTTTCTGAAAGATGCTACACTCTTGGACTTTGTTGATTCCTCTGAGGTATTTAAGCATTTCTATCATGTCCCCCCTCTCCCTTCTTTCCTCAAGGGTATACATATTAAGCTAATTTAGTCTCTCCTCGTATGGCTTCTCTTTCAGACCCTGCACCATTTTAGTTGCCCTCCTCTGGACTGCCTCCATCCTGTCTGTCCTTGTGGAGATGGGGTCTCCAGAACTGGACGCAGTACTCCAGATGTGGTCTCACCAACTGTCTGTACAGAGGAATAACAACTTTCTGTTTTCTGCTAGTGATGCCTCTCCCTATACATCCCAGTATCTCCCCAGCCCTCCCTACTGCCTTCTCACACTGCTTGCTAATCTTAAGGTCATCTGATATGATTACCCCCAGATACCTTTCCATTTTTGTTGTTGTTACTACCTCCCCCCCATTGTGTAATCTTTCCCTGGGATTTTGTTTCCCAGGTGCATTATTTTGCACTTCTTTGCATTGAATCCAAGCTGCCATACTTCTGACCATTCCTCCAACCTTGACAAGTCCCTTCTCATCCTTTCCATGCCTCCTTGTGTATCAACCCTGTTGCAGATCTGTGTATCATCTGCAAAGAGGCATACTTTTCCTCCAGTCCCTCTGCAATGTCACTTATAAAGACATTTAAAAGGACTGTACCCAATATTGAACTCTGCAGTACCCCACTAGTAATCCCTCTTTCTTCACAGTGGACTCCATATACAATTACCTTCTGTGTCCGGTTGTCCAGCCAATGTTTTACCCAGGCTACCACCCTGTGACCCACTCCCAGGCTGGTTAATTTGTTAATTAATCTTTTGTGTGGTACTGTCTCAAATGCCTTGCTGAAGTCTAGGTAGGCCATGTCCACAGCCCCTCCCTGGTCTACTACTTTGGTCACCCAGTCAAAGAAATCAATTAGATTCATCTGACATGATCTTCCCGCTCTGAACCCATGCTCTCATGGGTCCTGTGTCCCACTGGCCTATAGGTACTTAAGAATTCTTTCCTTCAGAAGTGATTCCATCACTTTCCTTACCACAGAGATCAAACTGACAGGTCTGTAGTTTGTTGCCTCTGTCTTGCTCCCACTTTTGTGAAGGGGAATCACATATGCCTTCCTCCAGTCCTCAGGTACCACACCATCCTCCCATGATTTGCTAAAAAGGGTACTCAGCGGTGTCACTAGTGCTCCCCCTAATTCTTTTAGAATTCTGGGGTGAATTCCATCAGGCCCCATTGCTTTGTCCACCTTCAGTTTTAGGAGTTCTTTCAGAACCCTTTCTTCTGTGAAAGGACTGGGATCAACCCCCCTATCCAGAGTGCTTCTGTTAATTGGATTAGGCACCTCCCACTCCTCCTCCTTTGTGAATACTGAGCAGAAGTATTCATTCAGTATCCCTGCTTTGTCACTGTCCCTCTCTGCCAACCCACTGTCCTTTCTATTCAGCCTCACTATCCATCCCTTTGTCTTTCTATGCTCCATGATGTACCTATAAAAGGTTTTATCCCCCTTCTTAACCAAGTTGGCAATCTTTTCTTCAGTTTGGGCCTTTGCTATTCTGACTTCCCTCCCTGCTTCCTTCTGCCTTAACTGGTACAGTTCTCTGTCCTGCTCCTTCTGTGTTTCCTTATACTTCCTAAATGCTATATTTTTCTCTCTAACCTTCCCCACCACTTCTTTTGAGAACCATAGTGGCTTTTTCTTTCGTTTTGATTTGTTTATTTGCGTCACACAAAGGCTTGTTGCCTCTGTGATGGCTGTTTTGATGTTTCCCCATTGTTGTTCCACCTCTCCTTCTAGCCTGTTTGCCAGTGCTTTTCTAAGGCACTCTCCCATCTTGCCAAAGTCAGCCCTCCTGAAGTTCAGTACCCTCACTTTTGTATGGCTTGGCTCTGTAGCTGGGTTTATTGTGAACCACACTGTTTGGTGATCACTTGTTCCCAGATGGCTAACCACTTCTAGATCTGAGATTCACTCACTGTCCCCATTTGAGAGTACGAGGTCTAAGATTGTTCCCTCCCGAGTGGGTTCCAAAACTAGGTGTCGGAGGCATGCCACCTGTAGGGCATCGAGAATGGCCCTGTTCTTGGATGTGGCTGCAGCAAAGGTGCGCCAGTTAATATCTGGCATATTCAGGTCCCTATCAACAGTATCTCCCCCTTCTCTGCCATCCTAAGGATGCCTTCTATCATATCCTTGTCCATTCCCTCTCCCTGACATGGGGGTCTGTATACAACCCCTGTGCAGATTGTGGTGCCATTTCCAGTCTCTAAGGTGACCCACAGTGCCTCCTCTCCTCCCTGTTTACTCTTTTGTTCCATTGCTTTTATCCCTTCCCTTACATAGAGAGCTACTCCTCCCACTCTTCTACCCTCCCTGTCTCTCCTGTAGGTTGTGTACCCAGGTATGTTAACATCCCAGGCATGGTTCTCTGTGTACTGTATTTCTGTGACTGCTACAATATCCAGGCATCCCTCTTCCATCAAGGCCACAAGTTCAGGGAGCTTGTTGCCCAGACTATGGGCATTGGTACTCATTAACCTCCATTTCTTGATGGCCTTACCCCTTTTTACCCCATCTCTGTCCTTATTGCCTTTGTTATTTTCTCCATTTAGCCCTGCCTTTCTCCCTATCAACATCTCTGTCTTGGTGTTTACCTCACTTACTACCCTGATTTTTTTGGGGGGGAGGCTAGGATTTCCCTGCTCCTTTCCAGTGCCTCCCCCCTTGACCAGTTTAAATGCTTGCCAATGAAGCATTTAAACCTATCACCAGGATCCTGGTTCCCCTCCTGGACAGATGCAGACCATCACACCAGTATAGGCCTGCATCACTCCAGGTGGACCCCCAGTCCCCAGTGAAGCCAAATCCCTGAGCTCTGCTCCAGTTTTTCAACCACTGATTGAATCCCATGGTGTGGAGCACCCTAGCTTCATCCATGCCATAGACAGACAACACCTCAGAGAAGGTTAATGTGCATGCTACTTGTCTAAGGCTCCTCCCCAACTCCACAAATTCTTCTTGCACTGCTCTGATCCCTTTCTCAGACAGGTCATTTGTCCCTAGGTGGACAATGACATCCAGTTCCCTCCCCCATGCAACTGCTCCAGCGATCCTGAGGATTCACTCCCTGTTCCTCCAAGCCATGGTGCCAGGCAGGCACCTTACCTCCCTCTCCCCTTCCTCCCCCAGCTCTACACCCCTAACAATGGAGTCTCCCACCAGGAGTTGTTTCCTTCCCCTGTGGGGTCCCATGCCACCCTCCTGTGGGTCTTTTTTGTGGAGGTTCCCAGCATCCTCCTTGGTCTCCAGTATGAGTGCCTCCATAGAGGAACCACACTTTGCCAGAACGGCATATGAATTGTGGAGATTTACAACTGGAGGGATGCACCTCTGTTCCACCACATTTACCCTCCCTGAGCCTACTGTGGTCCAACCATTCCTCTTTCTTGGCAACCTCTTAGGCAATGGCAGTGGCCCTGGTGGTCCCTGGGTGGGACAGGAGGTCTCCCAAATCCTAGCCAAATCAGCCTGGAGATGAGCAACCTCCTCCCTCAGCCCAGAGAGGTACCTGCGGTGGGACAACACCACATCCTCCAGAACATCTCCCGGAAGACTGCTGCTCCACAGCCACTGCACTGCACTACTCCCATCATGTCTTATTTCTGGCCCCTTAACTGTTGTTTGGAATACTTACCTTTTCTTCTGTTTTTTTTAATTTCTCCCTACTTACTTACTGCCTCTGTGCCCTTTAAGCTCCTGATCTTCCTGTTCTGAGACAAGAAGTTCTTATATTTCTCAGTAGTCTCCTTACTTGCTCAGAGTCAGACCTCCGGCAGCTGGGGGAGGGGGATGGAGAGCTACTCTTTTCCTTCTAGGATGGTGAGTCTGTTGTGGCTCTGTGATCACTCCCTTCCTGATCCCAAACAGGAAGTTCCGGTTGTCAGTAAAATCCTGTACCTATAAAAGTAGAACTGGCTTAGGGTGGGGGTGGAGGGCAGGAAAGGAGGGCAATATAGTCCCAGTAGAGAAGTATAGTTATAACAGCAGCTCCTTCTTCTTGGTGTTCTCTGCCTGTTTCTTGGTAAAAGCTATCTAGGGCAGTTTTTAAATATGGCTTTAACCTGGCTTCCTTCTAGCAAAGCCACTCCCCTGCTTCACAGCTCTTTCTACACTTAGTTAATTGCACAGATAACAATTCCCTTCAGCCACCTAAGACAAACACCTAGATAACTGCACAGATAACAATTCACTTCAGCCAACTCAGACAAACACACTAACTTTTTTTTTGGTTTGTTTTGTTTTTACCCTAAATTGAAGGTCCCAGTAGTAGAGTTCTAGTTCTTTAGTCCCAGTAGAGAAGTATAGTTATAACAGCAGCTCTTTCTTCTTGGTGTTCTCTGCCTGTTCTCTGGCAGAAGCTATCTAGGGCAGTTTTTAAATCTGGCTTTAACCTGGCTTCCTTCTAGCTAAGCCACTCTCCTACTTCACAGCTCTTTCTACACTTAGTTAATTGCATAAATAACAATTCCCTTCAGCCACCTGAGACAAACACCTAGATAACTACACAAATAACAATTCACTTCAGCCAACTCAGACAAATGCACTAACTTTTTTTTTTTACACTAAATTGAAGGTTCCAGTAGTAGAGTTCTAATTCTTTAGTCCCAGTAGAAAAGTATAGTTATAACAACAGCTCTTTCTTCTTGGGGTTCTCTGCCTGTTCAGCAGCAAATGCTTTGAGAGCCAATAAGATTGCTCTGAGCTCCAGAAGGTTTATGTGCAACTGTGACTCTTGGAGAGTCCAGGTACCACTTACTGAGACACTAAGGTTCATACTAAGGTTAAGTGAAGAAGCCAGTAGGCCGAGGCCCATAACGCTCCTATACTAGGCCGTAGAATAGAATGATAAGTCGTACCCAGACAAGATTAAAGTATCAAGACAATGTTTGAAAATCTCTTTAGAGTTACTAGTAACAACGTCAGATGGAAGGCGATTCCACAGCCCAATAATTCTAACAGTGAAGAAGTACTTATGATTGTTATGTCTAAAAGATTTACCAGTTAGCTGAAGAATATGACCTCTAGTGTTATGTGTAGATTTTTTAAATGAAAAACCTAGTTCAGTCATGATAAAAGGGTCATGAATAATATCATATAATAGAAGGAGATCACCACGGATGTGTCTAGTGGTGAGAGACATTAATTTCAATGTGTCCAACCTTGATTCATAAGATAACCAATCAAATCCAGTTATCTTTTTTGTATATTTACGCTGCACCCTTTCAAGAGAGAAATTTTCTGATTTTTTAAATGGACACCAGAATTGAGAGGCGTATTCAAGATGTGGTCAAACGAAGGACCTGAATAAAGGTAACAATACCTCCTGTTTGCGAGATCTAATATTGCTCAAGATAGACCATATAATTTTGTTAGATGTATTAATAACTGAAGACATATGCTTAGTGTATGTTAAATTATCAGATATTGTTATGCCCAAGTCTTTCTCATTGTCGGTTGCACACAATGGTAACTCATCCAAAATATATGGGAAATTCAAGTTATTAGAACCTAAGTGCATAACTTTGCACTTGGCAGGATTTAACTTAATTTCCAATTTTTTAACCCAAGTACTGATAACATCTAAATCATACTGAATACAGGAAATTTGATCATAACTGGAACTTAAACCACCGATTTTCACATCATCTGCATATTTTATAGTATAGGAAAGGCAAGAATTAGTTAAATCAAATATGAAAGCCTGAAAAAGGCAGGGACCAAGAACTGAGCCCTGGGGAACACCACTCAGTACCCTGCCTGAGTCAGAAAAAGTCCCATTTATCATCACTCTCTGAGTTCTGCCTGAAAGCCAGTTACATATCCATTTCATTATATAGCCATTAATATTAAGGCTGGAAAGTTTTTGAATAAGAGCCCAGTGTGGCATGGAATCAAAAGCTTTACTGAAATCAGTAAAGATAACATCGCAGGCTAAGTTATGATCCAAAAAAGAACTAAAATGTTCATAGAAACAAAGTAAATTAGTAAGACAGCTTCTACCCTTTTTGAAGCCATGATGTTCTGGGTCAGAAGCATCAATTACTGGGGACAGAATGTCCTTAAGTAGGCTTTCTAATACTTTACAAATTGATGAAGGCAAGCTGATTGGCCGATAGTTATCCCATAGATGTTTGGATCCCTTCTTATGTATAGGAACCACAAATGCCTCTTTCCATTCACCAGGAATAAAGTTAAGTTGTAAAAACAGATCAAATAAAAGTTTAAGTGGGAAAGCAATATGTTCAGATAATTAATATAGCAGATGCCCTGCAATATAATCTGGGTCTGGACAGAATTTACCTTTTAATAAAAGTAGTTTATTCCTAATAGACTCAACTGAAAAAGTGATAGGAGGATCAATTGGTGTTATATTAAGATCCGGTAAATGTACCACAGGTTCAGAGAAAACTTTGCAAAATTCCTTATTAAAAACATCTGCCATAGCTTTAGGGTCATGAATAAGTAAATTATCTGTTGTAAGAGGCCCCACCATGCTAGGACTTTTCCTGAGTGAATTGATATATGAATACAATTGTTTAGAATTTGACTTACTAGCTGAAGATGCTAAAGTCAATTCCCATTTTGATTTCGCCCTACAGATAGCTGATTTACATTTTCTACTTGAATTCAAATAGGAATCCCAGCTGGAAGCAGATCTATTTTTTAAGTAATAACAGTGTTTTTAATTTTTTTATATTTATTAATCGTTTGATGTTATTATTCAACCATTTGGGAGATTGTTTCCCATTTGAGTTTTAATTTTTTGAGGGAATATAAATGTCCCGCAAATTCAAAATAATAGATTTGAAAAGCATCCAACTCTGAAATGTTTTTTTTCCTTAAACAAAGACAGCCAATTTATATTTTTTAAATGAAGATTTATGCTGTGACAATCCGCTTTGTCATATAAATATATTATCAAAGAATTACTATTGAAAACAGCGTGTCTCTCTAAATTGAAATAGATAGAATTATGGTCGCTAGTACCAATCGGTGTAGAAACTTGCACATCTCTAATATCTAGGGCAGAACTACAAAGGACCAGGTCCAGTATATTATCACCTCAGGTAGCTGTATTTATCCATTGAAGTAAATCCAATACCATACAGGAGGACATAAATGTTTTACTAATACCTACTAGAGGCTATAAATAATTGGCAATTAATATCTGGGAGATTAAAATCACCAGTAATGATAACACTCCCCATTTGTGTGGCTGTTTCAAATTCAGATAGAACAGCATCCACCAATAAACTAGTAGAAGATGGGGGAATATAACACATGCCAAGGATGAAGAATCCACTTTAGATAAGAAAATTTTAAGCCACAGAGTCTCAGTAGGGAGATCATGAGTTTTTGTTAAACTAGATATATTAAGTGAGTCAATTTTATTGCTAATAAATGAGGCGACGCCTCCCCCCTTCCTTGTACAACGATTCAAATAATATGAAGTATATCCAGGAAGTTGCTTGGTCCAAGCGGAGTCACAGTCACCCCATGTTTCACTTACTGTAATAATATCTAAATCTTTATTCGAGATCAAAGCAATTAACTCATCAAATTTCTGTGTCAAGCTCCTAGCATTAAAACTAAGAAATTGCATATGTTGGCATGACACATTATGCATAAGTGAAGATGATGTGCATGTTTTAAATTCCCCCTCCCCAGATACTAGTTTAAATTAGAGTTAATGGATAGTAGAAATTGTTTACTCAATAGGGCATTCCCTAATTTACTAAGATGCAAGCCATCAGCACAATAAAGCTCTGGTTTGTCAAAGAAATCTTCCCAATGGGTGATGCACTTTAATTTTTGTCGTAAACACCAAAGCCTAAGCCAATTATTGACAATTTTGATCTTATTGTTAAGATACCCAGAGTACTGTGGAATAGGTAGAATCTCAGAAAAAATGTCACACCCCCTATCAATCAGTTTATTAGTCATTGAAACATAAGCTTGTTTAATGTTTTGAATAGAATCTCTATAAATGTTATTGGCACCAACGTGAACAATACACAATGGATTAATGTCATGAAACCCAATAATGTTATCAACCATAAGAGTTAAATCTGAAATTTTAGCACCGCTAAAGCTTGAACAAGTTCTATTTTATTTATCAGGCTCACATAAATCTCTATCTAATTTTCTAACTAAAGAGTCACCCAAAACATATAACTGTCTAGAGGTTGAGACATTACAATTGGAAACATACATAGTGGATGTTTCTTCATCGGTTTGCACAGTGGCAAAATCTATCAAGGGAGGATTGGGGGTGAGGTTAGACAAAGAGCCAGAAACTTGTAACGTATTTGCTGGAGATATGTCTATGGAATTAATAACTTCATTAGGGGGGGTCAAAGGAAATACCATCAGGATTGGTAGCAACAGTAGACAACAGATCAAAGCTATTATGTAATGGAATAGAAAAATGCTCTGCCTTATGCCTTCTTTTTTTGTTACTTTCGACCCTTGTACAGTGTACCAGCTAGTATCTTCCAAACTATTGCATGTACTGTACTCTTCTTCTCTAGCTCTTTTTTTTGAGACATCAACTGGAATAATTGGCAAGTTGCTTGAAATAATACAGGTACTCTCTTTAAGTAATGTAATGGAGCTAGAGGTCAAATTGATGGAGTGTCATTTGTTGGGGTATTGGTTGCACATAACCCTGATTGAACCATTAAATGTTCAGGGTTATTGTTAGATTCCAACACTAAAATCCTCTTGCAGTATAAACTGTTTTCACATTGTAATACTATGTTATCAGTGCATTTTGCACATTGGTAAGGAAGGTTGTCAGCATTAATAGCCGACAAACTGAACATATGACAAGATATACATTGTATGCCAGTTTCTCCTGTTGTGGTAGTAACAATCATATTGATATTACTGATTGTGTTTATTGGGGAAGCCATTTCAACATGTAGGATAAGCAAGAACACTCAAGGTAATCTTAAGTAATCACAAATACTACAAGTACAGAAACACCAGTGTGACCCTTACCTCCTAACACCGCCTAACACGCTTAACATGCGCTAAGAACGCTAAAGCACTGTCCAAATGAGCTCCCCACCCCAGGAGGGAGGCATCTGTGGTGACCACCTTTGTGAGAAGTGGAGCTTGGAACGGGATCCCTATTGCCAGATTTGCAGGGTCCTTCCACCAATGCAGAGCTTGAAGGAACTGTTCTGTCACAGGTATTAGCTTTGAAAAGTTGTTGCTTCTTTGAGATCAGCAAGCTCTGAAGTAGGCTTGCTTGCTGGTTTTGCATCCTGTACCTGACCCCTGGGACCACTGCAGTCATTGAAGCAATGTGTTCCAAGAGCCTGAGGAAATGTCTGGCTGGTCTTTGCTGTCCCTAGATGAAATAATCTACCACTGAAAGGAAACTCTGAATTCTCTCCTGTGAAAGGAAGGCATATCCTTTCTGAGTGTCCAGCTGAGCTCACTCCTATGAAAGTGAGTAGCTGAGTGGGTTCCAGGTGAGACGTCTTAAGATTTACCAGGAAGATCAGAGATTCCACACTGTGCTCTGTAAGGGAAAGGGACTCTTTGACCTGACAAGGAGACTTTGCCACTATGAGCCAGTCATCCAAATGGGGTAGATAAGAGACACCCAGTTTCCTGAGGTGTGCTGCTACCACTGCCAGACAGTTGGTAAAGACTTTTAGAAACGAGGACAGGCCGAAGGGCATTGCAGTGAACTGATAGTGGCCTGAAGGGAGTTTGAACCTGAGAAACATCCTGTGATACCTCTTTATGGCTATATGGAAGTAAGCATCCTTCAGGTCCAGGGAGGCTAGCCAGTCTCCCCGCTGTAAGGACTGTATGACTACTGGCAGAGTGACCATCTTGAATTTGGGTTTTAACAGATGTTTGTTTAAATATCTGAGATCCAAGACAGGCTGCCACTCCCCAGTTTTCTTTTGTGTCAGAAAGTACCTGGATTAGTGGCCTTTGCCCTTTTTGTGGGCAGGGACCCTCTCCACTGCTCATAGAACTAGAAGATTTTTTTACTTCCAGCTCCAACCATAGTACCTGTGTTGGGGTTAGATGCTTGAACACCTGGGTACACTTGAGGTCTGGCATCTGCTTGAACTGTAGTGGCAGACCCTTTTCCACTATCTCCAGAACCCACTTGTCCGAGGTAATGAGGGACCAGTTTTGAAAATAGTGGGAGAGTCTGCCTCCTACTGACAGAGGGGAGGTGACCTAGACACTCACATCAGGGTTTTAGACTGTGAAGGTGCTGGCTGGCTAGAGGTGGCTCTTCTTTGGCCCCTTCTGCCCCTCCCTTTGAAAACACCCTGTACTGAGAGAAGTCAGGCTGGGGATAGGGAGTGTAAGGCCTGGGAAAATAATCTCTGCCCCTGTTACCCATCAGGTGGAATTTTTGTGGGGTAGGAGGCTTAGGTTTATAGGAGTGATTCTGCCAAGAGGTCTTGTACTCGTTGACCCTTTTCATGTAGTCTATTGTCCTGGAATCAAATAATATGTTTTGATCACTGGGAATGTCCACAGCCTTAGACTGGATATCTGGGGTTAGACTGGTAGTTCTAAGCCAGGCGAAATGCCTCAAAGAGATGGCATGAGCCATGGCTCTGGAGGTGGCATCATTGTTGTCATCTGCCATGTGGAATTGGTATTTTGCAGCTTCCAGGACAGTTTTTGCAGTATCCATCAGTTTCTGTACCACTGTGTCCCACCCATTGCAGGCAATGGCCAGGACAGAGCTCCACTGTGCTTTTTGATATTTGGCAGTGAAAGCCATGTAGGAAGAAAGTCTGACAAGCAGGGAAGCTGTGGTGTACATCTTCTTGCTATGAAATCTATTTTTCTGGAGTCCTCGTCAGAGGGTAAGGAAGACAAGGAGACTCCAGCTTTCTCACATGCTACCTGCTGTACTATACTCTCATGGCTGGGATGTACAGACAGGAATTCAGTATCATTTCTAGACAATTGGTATTTTTTGTCAGCACACTTGTTAACCCTAGGCACAGAAGTGGGATTTGAAGCACTGTTATAGTATTTTTCCTGAAAGCATTATAGATAGGCATGACTAATCTCTTAGGAGTTGGGAGACCTTTCATCTCCCTATAATCTTTATCCTCATCCTCATCCTGGTTAGACTCCTGAGTAGGGAGGTCCAGGGTGTCTAGCATATTTTGGATAAATATAAGTATAGAGGAGGGATCCTCCTTGTCAGCAGAGGAAGCCGCAAAATGAGGGTCAGGAGACACATCATGTTCTAGGCCCTCCAAGTGCATATCAGGGGCATCATAGAAATGTACTTCATCATCTGCAACACTCTCACAGTCTCCAGAAGAGAGAACTGTAGAAGTGTTTACCAGCCACAGAAACCATAGACCGCAACTTTTGTACGGTCAGAAAGATGTGCCATGCTTTATGCCATGTCTTGCACTAATGGGAATTCCTGCGCAGACTGTGGCTGTGTATGCTTTATTTTTTCTTTATGTTTTAAGCTGACTGTTGTTTCACCACTGGCTTTCCCAGGGGGAACAGGAGCAGTTTTGTCTTTGCAGACCATCTTTTTAGCCACTTCATCAGCAGCTTGATCATGCTTCCTTTTTACTACAGACACTTCATCAGCGCCTTTATTATTTTTTAATTTTGTAGGAACTTCATCAGCCCCTTTGGAAGCTTTATTCTTAGGCTGGGACTTGATGCTTCATCAGCACCTCTGTTTGAATTTTTATTGCTATTATTTTAAGGCGGACCCTCATCAGTAGCCTTTGATTTTTCCTCAGCCATAATTTTTTCAAGTCTCTTTGCTCTGTTTCTCAAAGTTTTTTTTTTACAAACTTTAGTGCAAAGAGTATGATCTGGACCTAAGAACCTAAGGCACAGGTTTTGAGAATCTGCAATTCCAAAATATTGTGACAGTTAACACACTTTCTAAAACCTGTAGGTCCAGTTTTCTTTTTTGTTTTGGGGATCTCTGACATGCCATCCACATAGAACCCAGCAATAACTGTCAAAATATGAAGAGTCCAATAGGTTCCCTGGCGGTAGGTAACCGCAATTACTGAGGTAAAAAATACAGAAAAAAACTTAAAAATCATCGGTTCCCTACAGATAAACAGAAAATAAGTGGTGGGAACCGTGGAACCGACTGAAAACAGTGGTTCCCGGGAACCGAGAGGAACCGCTAAAAAACAGTGAAAATATACTCAGCACACTGAAAAAATAAGTTTGAAGAAAACTTTACGAGGAGAAGCAGAAAAAAGACTGTCAACAAGGAAAGTTGAAAGACACTCAGGGGCAGTGTTGTTCAGTCAGCGGAGAAAAGATTCTGAAGCCCTTCAGGCTGCTCCCTCTCAGCACACTTCCCTCCTTATTTCTGATTAGCTGATGTCCAAGCGCATTATGCTAATTATCTTAAAGGCATACTTCTGGGGCAGTTGCACCTAGCCATCTAACTGCTATAGTTACTGATGCTAAAGGACTCCTGGGGTAAGAACGATGAGCAATACAGCTCTTTTAAATTAAAGTTCTTGGCTCTAGTGTGGGCAATCACAGAAAAGTTTTGGCACTATCTGGAGTCACGCCATCCACTGTATTCATAGATAACAATCCTTTACCTCACCTTAACACAGCATGGTTAGAAGCATTGGAACAGAGATGGGCCTCACGACTGTCCAGCTACTAATTCACTCTTAAGTACCGGTCTGGGAAAAGTAACACCAATACAGACACTCTGTCCAGATTACACCAGCAAGCAGAGCCCGAAAAAAATATGACCCCACATTGGAAGACGTAGAGATGCCCACCTTTCTGTAAGTCCTGGCAGAAATGGTGCATGCCTGCTGTCAAGTCAGTCCTGTAACAGTAGCCAAGAAAGAACCTGACTCATCAACTTGTTTGGCAGGTCAGAATAATCTGTGGACTCAACTCCAGAACCAGAGTTCCATTGTTTGGCGGATCAAAACCCTCCTAGAAAACAACCAAGGTCTCAAACCTGAGCTATGAAAAGATGCAGATCATGAGTTTACAAAACTGTGGCACCATCACAATCATCTGATTGTGAAAGACTCTAAGCTAATGAGACAAAGTAGAGACCCTCACACTCACTGCGAAATCGTCCAAGTGATTGTACCACAGGAGAAAGCACTGGTAGTTCTCGAAGCATACCACGACAAGTGGGGACATTTTGGGTACAAAAAGACAAAGTCTATTATAAGAAAGAGATTCTACTGTGTGGGAATAAAAACACAAATTCAGAAATGGTGCAAGGAATGCCCATCCTGCAACCTAAAAAAGAGGCAGTGTAACCAACCAGAAAGCTCCTCTCCAACCTATCCTCAGTCACCCTCCTCTAAAACTGGTGGCCCTTGACCATTTAAAGGTGGAACTCAGCTGAAGTGGCATTACCTACATCCTGACAATGGTGGACCATTATTCAAAATGTATTGTAGCCATACCTGTCCAAGATCTCACTGCTAAAAGTACTGCAGAAACCTTCCTCAACTACTTTTTACAACCTAATTTATTTTTAAATCAGTTTTTATTAGTTTATAAATACAGCATACAATGAATACATATGTCCTTTTAACATTGAAACACTTTTGTAACATTCACATTCCTTTCTCATTTACGTGAACTATCCTTTCATAAAAGTAAGATCTGTATACTGTATCTTACCCATTTTTTTTTTTTTTAACCAGGAGAGACACGCTAAGCTGAAGTTTGTTTACAGGTGCGACCTGGGAGCACAAGGAAGTTAAGTCTTACTGTTGTAGTCCAAGTAGGTCCTTTTCATCCTTTAGTTGACACTTTCAGTAATAATGTACATATCATAAGATTGTTAAATGTGAGGCCTGCCTTTACCTCAGAATTGGCTTCCCCTATGAGAAACTTTATTATGACCTAAACTTAAACTGTTCAGGCAGGTATGACCGTAATTGATCTATCTGTATAACCAGTTTACACTGTTATATGTTAGACTTTCATCAGACACTGTATTCAAAGGAAAGAGAGGAGAAAGAGAGAGAGAGAGAGAGAGAGAGAGAGAGAGAGAGAGAGAAAAGAAAGGATTCCAAGGTTCGAAACTGTGCAACCTTATGGCTTTCCCACTAAAATCCTAACAGACCAAGGGCCGTCCTTTGAGTCTTAGTTGTTCCACTATCTGTGTAAAATGTATGGAAGCCATGAAATCTGAACTACAGCGTACCATTCCCAGACAAATGGGTTATGTGAGAGGGCTAATCAGACTTTGATCAATGTGTTGAGAGCACTACCTGAGCACAGACGCCCAGTACTGGCCCACCATTCTGCCAGAGTTAACTTACCTCTACAGTAATACTGTTCAGAGTTCAGCAGGGCACACACCCGACTTTCTGCTGTTCGGGAACCATGTGACCTACCTATGGACCTTGTGCTTGATATTGATTTGAGAGAGACCTCTGCAAATAACCAGTATGTGGACTGGGATACTGAAAATAGTCATAGATTGCAGGAAGCAGGGTAGATCGTCGACAAACATATGGCTCAAGTGAGATTAAGACAAAAAGCTGTGTACAATGCCAAGACAAACACAAGCCCATTGCAAGTTGAAGAAAGAGTATGGTTATAGAAAACTCAAACATTCAATAAACTGTCTCCAAAGTGGGAACCCAAACCCTATCTTACTGTCAAAATCCCTTACCAAGAACTTCCAGTGTATAAAATTTGAGGTGAAGCTGGAAGAAATACCAAAACTGTGCATCGTAACCTGCTAAAACCCTGTATCTTCCGAGCAGGATCAAATTAAAAAGCTGCCCCAGATTCAGAGAGACAGGAGCACCACCCCAGTGACTTTACGAGTTTGAAAACTCCGAAAGACTGGTATGTCAATCCTTGGTGTTAACCATTTGCTGCTAAGCCAGACTGTTTTGAAAGGTTGACACCCACAGATGCAACAGAGACAGAACCCATCATTACTAAACTTCCAGTTTTTCTAGTTCGTAGATCTCAAAGAGCAAATTTTGGGATCCCTCCTGAGAGGTTCATAACAGAAGCGCCTTAATTCAAACCCTCCTGAAGTGCTCTAATTTAATAAGTTGCCCAGACATGGTCACTTTAGGTCTCCAGACTCCTAAAGTTACAAGAGCTACCTTAGAGGCTAAAGCTTTATTTAGTATTTGGGTAATTCCTTTTAAAATTATAACTTATTTTAGCTATAGATTTTAGTTAAGAGAACTTCAGTAGAACTATTAAGGCTTATATACAAGTAGAGTTAAGAAAACTGTTAGACAATCTGTTTAAAAAGTTATAGAGATTTTAGAGATGTTACCATCTAGTTAATGCTATGATAGTTATTTAGAATGCAATGGGTAGTATAAAAAAACATTTTGTGATACATGGGGACATGTATTATTTGGCAGGCCCAAATCTGTAGTGCCCCAAAGATAGGGAGAACAACAGAAATTAATTAAATATATAAGGTGCCCTGTAGGCCTCGTTTTGATGGGCAGTGATAGGGGTCTCTGCCAGTGTTCTCCCCCCCCCCACCACCACCACATCGCCTGGCTGGGCAATATAAAATAAAATAAAGAAATGTTTTTCTCCTGCTGCTGCCTGCTCCGTTTTGCAGAGTTTCACTCCCTTGAGCAGGCAGAACGGGATATAGAGGATTGTGTATGATCGCTCATACACAACAAGGGTATTTTTCACTCGAGAGGTTTCCATGGTAACTGGAGACCGCAAGAGTGCAGCTCGAGAGATCTCATTACTACCATGGAAACCTCAAGAGCTGAAAATACCCTGTTAGGTAGAGCGATCACACATTGGCCTTTATAGTGCGGTCGCCATTAAAAGACTGCCCTTACTTTTCTTCTGATTCCTGTGTGGTTTTCTGTTCCTCCGGACCATTTCACCACTGCGGCCGTTGTTCGAGCATTGCCAGTCTGCCGATCGCACATGCACACCCAGCTTCCACGCATGCGCACACACCTTCTAGGTGTGATGCTGCTGCACTAGCTATGTAGCTAGTGCAGCACAACAGCTATGATGACGTAGCTAGTGCAGCACAACAACACTGTTGGGAGCATGGATTTCCATGCTCAACAGCATTCTACCATACACTATATGGGCGTTCTTGCGCTGGAAGCTGCTGTCCCTGTCCAGCGCGTGGTGGGCAGTTTTAAAAGGAACAATCTGTGGCCATCCAGCATGAGCTCGGAGTTCTAGAACTCAAACTTCAAGTGCAGAGCTTTTTGAATTGAACCCCAACTGTTCCTCAGGGAGTTTATGCCAAGCCATTGAAGAGAGAGGACCACAAGAGTGTGACGGGAACCTGTAAAGGGCTTACCTGATGTTGAAGCCAGTTCCATTGGCTCTATATTGGTGCCCCTCCTCCAGCTGGTGATGAGAACAGCCTCCAGTCACCAGCTTGCAGTCCATAGTGCCATCAGGTCCCGTTCTGAGCGATGCAGCAGTTCCGGTCCAATCCCTCCAGTGCCACGGTGTGGGCTCTGTTTAGCCCCTTTAATTATTTTGATCGCTATTAAAAAAAGTGCCCCTTCCTGTAGCATGACCAAGTGGTAGCTGTGGGAGTAAGCTCTTAGGGAGGAAGAGAGAGAGAGAGAGAGAAAGACTCCAAGGCCCCCAGCCATCACTGCCGGTTGCCCCACCTACTGCCAGTACCTTTTGCCTCCTACCACTGTTTTCTTCACCCCGGGCCAGGGCGGTGAGTCAGTGGCAGCACTAGAAGAGTGCTGTCCACCTGGAACATGGCGTCAAATAATTAAATAGAATGTTTAAAAGCACTAAGATGCTAGGAAAGTGCCCAAGAGCCGAAGGGGTGAGCCGAGGGACCCGCATTTGAATAAATAAATATTTAATCAGGCATTACGATGCCCAAGGAAGGGGCTTAACATAAGAGCCCAGTGTGAGAAGGTTATAAATGTTTATTAAGAGAGTTCCTGGAGGTGGAGTTAAGGCTGAGCCAAGGGCAGTAAGGCCCTAACTGGGGAAAATAATTATTTAAAAGGGACAAATTCTTGGAAAGCAAATTGAAGGGGCTCAGCCAGGAAAAATCTCACTGTTTAAGGGGGCCCAGCAAAACACGCCCTGCAATTCAAGAGGGGCCCACTCAGCTTAATGTTAAGGAGGGTTAGAAAGCCTAGGTGCCCTGCACCTTTCTTCATCCTGGTCCTCAGTTTCAGTGGGGTCCTCCCAACATTTCCTGCATCTGGAATCATGTCAGCAGTCCACAAGAGGGCTATGGCTGGGTGGTTTCCTGCATCTGGTGTCATACCCTGGCAGTCCACAAGAGGGCTGTGGCTGGGTGGCTTCTACATCTGTCGTCTCATCCTGGCTGTTGACCAGAGGACTGTGGCCAGATCCTTTGCTCTTGTTCTTCCTTGCTACATTCCAGCAGCCCACCAGCGTTTTTTGTGCCGAAGGGTTCTTGTGTTTGTTCTTTGTTTCCAGCAACCCAGGATAGGGGATGTAGTCAATGGACCCATGGCCTGTTTAAAAAGCGTCTCCATAGCCCTTTAGTCCCACGGACATTTCTGTAGCCATGCCAGCCGGCAAGCCTGCTTGTTCCTCTTTCAGGATCTTCCATGTTTCCCTTACCTTTCTACAACTGATCCGCCACCACATTGACAGAGACTTTGGTAGCCATGCACGAATTGCAAATTGTATCATTTTTATGTTGGCTGAGCACATACGCAAGCCAAGGTATTGTGGTAATAGGGGGTTGGGGGGGTGTATTGCTGCCAAGTCCATTGCAGTACAGAAAATAGGGGCTCAGAAGTCCATACCAATGACCATTCAGTGTGGTCCTGACACAAGTCTCTGCTGGGTAGGCTGAACAGCCATGCACTTCAAAGAACTGAAGCTGCTCCAATCAGAGAGGGCTTTGGTCCTTTGATTTGCATTCTCAGTCCACCCCTCCTGCCCCAGACAGAGAGATGTGGAACTGGATGGCGAGACTTGTGACAACCCTCAAAGTGCCATGGGACATCGGCTGTCCTACTGCAGGGCATGCAACCATCCAAGTTGCATCCTATTACCTAGGCAAAAGTGATGCCATGCAGCCAACCCTCTCTGACTTGCACTGCCTTGGAAAAAGTGGCCAAGCCATGCAAGTTAAGAATTGAATCCAGAGCAGAAAACAGAGCAAAAGAAAGGAGAAGAGACATCATGTCTAGCAGTATGGTCAGAGGCGTGAGAGTTTGAAGTTGGGACCATTCTGGTGAGCAGGATGAAAGGACTGGCAGGAGCCCAAAGGCATCAGGGCCAGGGATCTACTTATTTTCTAAAGATTCAGTCTCCAGCGGTATGGTGGCAGTGGGCAGCAATGCCATGGTCGAATGCATAGAGGAGAGCACCAGTCCAGGGAAATGGCAATCAAGGAGCTGCACAGGCAGTGGGCTCAGAAGAAAACATTAAAGACAAGTCAGTGAGGTGAGAGGGCAGCATGGTATGGGAGGCACTAGCAGAGGCTACAATTATGGGCAGCAGTGCGTGTCCAGTTGAGCTGCACCCGGTAACCATTGTCCCACCTAGCGCGATGTGTCTGATGCTCTATCACCACATTGGCACCTTGAGTCGAATAATGTGCTGCACTGCCACTGCACTGACTCAACCCCTTGCTGCTGAGTACTCTTCTTTTTTTTTTTCTTTCTTCTTTCCGGGGCTTCACAGCAAGCAGTGCAGCAACCAATCAGTGGGCAGTCAAAAGACTGTGCTGCTAGCAGCAGCAGCTGCAGTGGTTGGGGCCTGGGGCAGTTCATGATCGCAACACTGCTGCCATGCAACCACGCATAACTTTTTGGGAGCTGGGTCAGATAATGGTAGTGTCAAGGAGTGAGGGATTCGGACACATTGTGGTGGCCCCGGTGGTGGTTCAGGACAGTGTGCAGAGCCCAGGAGGATCACAAACCTATAAGCTCTCTGGCAACCTAAAGAAGGGCAAGTTATTAAAATGGGATGATTGGATTAGAAAACGTAGTGCCGATTTTAACAGAATAAGTGGTCGAATTTAATAAGTACCATTGCATAGTTAAAGCAAATGTAGGGCTGCAGGAAGTGCACATACTGGAATAGCATGGTGTCAGTAACTGGTACTCGAGATGATGGGAGCACAGAAAATGTGCAAATCAGGGGCATAGTACAGTTACAGTAGTTTCATCCCAGTAACACCAACACACGCTCCCAGTCTGTAGGTTTTATTTTCCTTCTTGGAAGAGCAAACTGTGCCACACAAGGACACTCACAAATCAGACCAGCTATGAAGGATGCCTTCTTCATCCTTTTTATTGGTAATCTCTTCTCTTCTCTTCACTACTTGGAAAGTGGGCTCCCCACATTGTATGTGTAGTGGGATTTTAATTTTAGTCATGCTCCTGACCGTCCCCCTATGCATCAAAGCACTTGATAGTATCCCCAGTTAATACCCACCACAATCTGAGCACCACAGTATGTAACTATGGCATTTCCAACACACTAAGAGCCCACCTTTCTCATTTGGCTGATGAAAGGCTAAAGGGTGTAGCACAGGAAGTAGCCATATTAAGATTTACTGGCAATATTTCCTGTTGAACTGAACCCTGTTGAATCGAATGGAAAGCAGCTCCAACACCTGTCGTGCAAGGTAAAGTCAATGTAATAAATGCCATGAAACCCAGCATGGACAACATTCCAATACCTGTCATGCAAGGTAAAGTCAATGTAATAAATCCATGAAAACCAGCACTGGCAATATTTCAAAATCAGAGCAAGATTTATTCTTGTTCCAAGTCCTTGTAAGTACAAGTTCAGCAGATTATGGGCCAGATATTCAAAGCTTTGCGTGGTATGCAAACCGTTTGCTGGGTTTAGCGCCGGATTAGCGCAGGTCTGCCATATTAAAAAGGCCAAATAGCACACGCAAACTGCATTAGCGCTGGGCAAACCATAATTATATGCAAGGGGCAAAGTGAACATGAGTACAGATGCTATGAGATATTCAGCGACTAGCGCCGCGCTAAGGTGTATAGCGTGACATAGCATGACCCTTAGCATGGTACAAATTACCACCCAGGAAAAGCTGGTCTTAACCCTGGGCAAACAGCTTTGCACAACATTGGTGCTTTGCACGGTGTTAGCGCAGGATTAGCATGGCTTGCGTGACGCTGACATATGATCAGGACACATGCTGCTCACAGCTGCTCACATGCTGCTCACTGATGGTACCACCATGATGCCAACAGCTGCCACCAGTCCCAGCCAAGCACAGACAGTAAGGGGTGATCCGACCCACAGGGGACATCATGGTAGTGTGGCCGTACAGCACACACCTGCAGACCATACGTCTGTGGTGACCAACAGATGCCAGCACACACATGCAGCACTGTGGGCATGGTGGCCATTGAGGGGAGGGTGTACAGGTGGCCAGACCTCACCACAACCCAGGTGTGGCCACAAGGCTGGGACACATTATGCAGTGCACATGGGCCAGTATTGGGAATACCTCACCACCTGTGTGCCTGTCGGAGCTTACATGCCCCCCCAGCCACATACCACACAACTGTACAGATGCCACATCACACACAGCCGGCCATGTATATGTCACTGTGAGCATCCCACGCCACAGGTGCAGCATCTGTGGAGCACACAACAGTGAAACAGTACTGTCCACTGTCAGTAATCACCTGCAAGCTGGGCCTGTCACTGTGTACAGTGCAGTGGTCATCACTGCTCTACATACCATAGGCATTGCTGTGTCCCTCACACTACCGGCCCCCTTGCTACTGCAGTGTCTGCTGCGCACTTTAGCATGGCCTACAGTGTGACAGTTGCATGCAGCACCATCATCGCCCGTGCCTATGCTGTGTTGTCCCCTGGGGCACACAATGCTATGCTGTACTGCATACATGTAGCCTGCAGCAACCATAATGCACTGTCAGACTGGCCTACAGGTGGAGCTGCGGCCAGACCTGGCCAGCCCCTGTACATCCAGACTGACCTACAGGTGGAGCTGTGGCACCCTGAAGTAACACTGGGCAAAATGCATGCAAATCAGGGAATAATGAAATGCTAATCTGGCTGTTTGCCCAGAGACTACCTAAGTAGGCTCATTTGCATGTCACTTTTGAATATGGCAAATCTTAACACTGGGCAAACAGCTTAGCTTCGCGCTAAAAAGCACTAACGGCTCGGGGAATATTATACAGTTTTGATCGCTGTTCTTTCATCTGCTGCTGCCTGCAGCTGTACTGCATCCACGCGTTTGCTGGCACATACATTGGCCACATAGTTCATCTCTACCTGCCCTCACGTCGCTGTGCACTGTGTTGTTGTTGTGGTTTGCACTTTCTGGTTGCTATATTCAGTGCTGTCTTATTCCAGGGCTACGTTTGCCCTGCACTCCCTGCCCAGTTTGCACAGCCTCATTCCCATGCTATATTCAGAAGCTGTTTGCTTCGTGCTCCGGGCTAAGTTTGCCCACCGGGCAGTGTTAATTTAGCCCAGGGGCAAAGTTTTGAATATCTGGCCCAATGCCTGTTACAGTAGCAGTGACCCTCACCAATTAATTGCCCTAATGTGGGCAGTAATGTGCTGAATTTGTACTTAAAAGGGCTTGGACAAGAATAAATCTTGCCATGATTTTGGAATGTTGTCAGTGCTGGTTTTCATGGATTTATTGAACTGAACCCTGAATGGAATTACTGAACTAGTGTGTTTGCAAAATCGTGTGAAATGTGGAAACCAACTCATTGTGTATTAATGTTTTTTTACTGCAGGTGTACAATATGTACTGAACCCACACCATACAGGTGGACTGCAAATGACAGACATCATTCTAGATGTAGTAGTAGAAACATACACTTACTATTGTCATTACAAAAACAAGACTGTTTTGCTGCAGTCTGTACTCACAAAGTTTCATCCTATTTAGTAATTGGGTTGTCATGATAGTAAGCCACCTGCTAATCAAAGTTATTTCTTTCTGAATGTTGGCTTAGGACAGCACTACCAGATAAAAACATTTGCTAAACATAATCCTTAATGATATGCCACACATACAGTAACTGTAGCTCCTCACTTGACTGCACGCACTACAGCACCAAGGGCATTAATGCTATATACTGTATATTAATATATTTACTGGTTAGGGTCAATAAACCACTGCAGGCAGACCCCCACAAACTCCATAATTCACATTTGTGAATTACGGAGTTCTGTAAGCCGCACTTTTTTTGTCAACTCAGCTGCAAGTCTCCGTCAGATGTTCTCACAATGGCGGTTCCACTCATGCCACTCAAAGAAAACCACCAGTGTGAAAAAACATGAAGAACCGACAGAAAAAAACATAGCTGCACTATTATTTTTTTTTTGTCATACTACTGTTTATTCTCCTCGGCAGAGCAGCCCTACCCGATCTCCGGCCGCTGGCCCTGCACCCCCAGACCCAGTCGTGCGTGCAGGCCACACAAATCCACTCTCCCAGTGGGTCGGCCATTATTGCTCTCGCACCCACTGGGCACGTGCCCCTCTCGGGTGTCGCGGGAGGCAAGGCACGGCCATCAGCTGCGTAGATCACCCGCCGAATTTTTCCACATTTTCTTCCCAGTGGAGAGCCGGATGTGCAATGGCATCTGAGCACGTAGTGCTGACGCCCGCCGTGCTCTCCCCCCCTTACTATTGCATGCCACTTGTAGTGCGGCTGGCCTCCTCCAGTCGCCCTTACAGGGCGATGCAAGCCCCACTACCCATCCCAGAGAGAGGAGAGCAGTCATCGGACGCTCAATCCTAGAAAGACATAAAGTACTTATCGTGTCCTGTTTGAGCTGTTTCAATATTTCTTTTACTTTATCTTCAATTAACTTTTCTTTGCTTCATGGCTCAATCGCCTAAATTCATGTGCTGTAGATCCAACGGTTCTGGCTGTTAACATCTCCGTAAACATCATCTGGGTAAATAACATTGTGGACAAAATAAAGTGGATCAAAAAGAAAGTGGACTAAAACAAAGGGAGAATGAAATATCGCAGGACACAACTGTGCTGACATGAAGGAGGCTGCAGATGCAGCAGGTCTAGAAAGGAACACAGGACACAGCAGTCATGTTACACACCTTTAGTCAGGAAACAGTGACCCAGGACCCCAGCAACAGGCACACACACACACACACACACACACCACACCACCCAATGCACATGTTGGAGTCACAGTCCATGACCAGTGGGCATGGCGGCACACCATTCAGGAGCCATGGAAACATTACACCTGCAGCTGGAAGTTATATGCAATGCCCTTCAGGAATTCACAAGTGCTCTGGGCACCATAGTCCAGCATAATGGCCTGGATATGCTGGGAAGAGCCCTTGTATTTCCCCCCCGTGGCATGGCAGGCAGTGATACACTGTTTGATCTTGATCTCATTGAGATGCTGCTCACTGTTGAGGACATCAATGAAGTGCAACAGTGTGGGGTGACAGTCACCAATGAGTGAATTGAAGGCACGGTGCCATCCTCCACAGAATCGATGGTATGAGCTGTCCCTACCTTACAGAACTCATGGCAGTTCCATAGGTCAATGGAAAAGGGGGCACAATGTTGGATACCGCCACGGATAGGCCGGCCTACCCATGTGTCCTCAAAGTAATCCATGAAAGTGTAAGAAGCTCGTCATGCTGCATACAGAAGTCCCATGATCGTAGTTCTTCAAACACCTTGCAGACATCGCAAGGGGGCACGAATGCAAGTGCTGGCAGCATATAGATGTGGAGTGCAAAGTTCTCATCAGACACATATCACTGCTGGATATAGGACACACTCTGCACCTTCTGCCACACCGCCTGGCAAAGGGTGGAAGAAACAACCGTGTAGGCTGGCACTAGGGAACACAGATCCAAAGGCCTTGATCGCAGCCTGCTCAAAGTCTGTCACAATGGCAGCAGGGTGAAGGTTGTCCTGCAGCCCACGAAGCCTTGGTGTATGCATAACCTGTCTTGGATGTCAGCAATATGTACACGGTTGGTATAACAGCACTGTACTTCATCCCATGCACAGTATACAGCTGCAGGAACATAGGAGGGGCAGCCTTGAATGTACCATCTGCCAACCATGTGTCACACTGTGCCATGGGGATAAGGGGGCATGTGAGGAGGAGGGCCATGTAAAAGCATCTATCCTAAATAGAAAGTTCTGCTCAGTATTTACTGAAGAGAAGGTAGGGCAGGGCACACAGCTCTGCACCATAGACACAGGGGGGAGGGAGGTGTGCACTAGTCCCTTCACAAAAGAAAGGGTCCTACAAGAGCTCGATAAGCTCAGGGTGGACAAGGCAATGGGACCTGATGGCATACATCCCAGGGTACTAAAAGAGCTAAGGGTGGAACTAGCAGAGCCATTATCAGAACTGTTGAGTGAGTCTCTGAGTACAGGAGAGGTCCCAGAAGGCTGGAGAAGGGCTCATGTGATCCCGCTCCACAAG
The DNA here is from genome assembly GCA_016271365.2 of Neoceratodus forsteri. Classification (NCBI taxonomy): domain Eukaryota; kingdom Metazoa; phylum Chordata; order Ceratodontiformes; family Ceratodontidae; genus Neoceratodus; species Neoceratodus forsteri. The sequence goes on from CM057451.1 coordinate 513,541,746, forward strand.
AGTGGTAGAAGGGAGGAGGCAGGGAACTACAGACCAGTCAGTCTTACCTCAGTAGTGGGCAAGATTATGGAGACACTCCTTAAGGAAAGGATAGTGCAACACCTGGAATCTATAGGGGCACAGGATCCAAGACAGCATGGGTTTACAAAAGGAAGGTCCTGTCAAACTAATCTCATACTGTAGATTTCTTTGACTGGGTAATCAGAGTGGTGGACCAAGGGAGAGCAGTTGATGTTGCCTACCCTGACTTCAGCAAAACTTTCGATACCGTTCCACATAGAAGATTGATTAATAAGCTGGGTAGGCTTGGGGTGGGTTAGACGTTGGTCAACTGGGTGGCAAACTGGTTGACGGGCAGAAAACAGAGAGTGGTGGTAAATGGTATACAGTCAGAAGAGATGCAAGTCACAAGTGGGGTACCTCAGGGATCAGTCCTGGGGCCAGTCCTCTTCAATATCTTCATCAGTGATATTGCAGATGGACTGGAAGATAAGGTTTGTCTGTTTGCAGATGACACTAAGATCTGCAACAGAGTAGATGATCCAGATGGGGTGGGCAGAATGAGAAGAGATCTGAATAAACTAGCAAAATGGTCGGAAGAGTGGCAACTGGGGTTTAATGCAAAGAAGTGCAAGATCACATACATAGGGAAGAGAAACCCTGAAGCCACCTATAGGCTGGGAGGGGAGATGCTGGCAGTCACAAGGGAAGAAAGAGACTTGGGCGTCATCATCACCGATGACCTGAAATCATCCAAGCAGACCTCTAAAGCAGTAAGCAAGGCTAGAGGGACGTTGGGGTGTATTAGTAGGGGTATCAGAAGTTGGAAGAGGCCGGTAATAATGCCTCTTTACAAGACACTGGTTAGGCCCCATCTGGAGTATTGCATGCAGTACTGGAGGCCACACCTTCACAAGGACATTAACCAAATTGAGGCAGTCCAGAGAAGGGCAACCAAAATGGTGCAGGGACTGCATCAGAAAACATATGACGACAGATTAACTGAACTCAATATGTATACCCTAAAGCAAAGGAGGGAGAGAGGTGATATGATTGAAACATTCAAACAACTTAAGGGCATTAACAAGGTGAAAGAGCCTAACATGTGTCAATATAAGAAAAATAGCAGGACAAGAGGACACAGCATGAGATTAGAGGGAGGCCGATTAAGGGGGAATGTGAGGAAGTTCTTTTTCACAGAATGGGTGGTGGATGCGTGGAATGGCCTACCTCAGGAAATGGTGTATATGAATACAGTGCAGGGCTTCAAACAGGCATCGTATAGGCATAAGGGAGCAATACAGATGAGTATGAATAGATAGGCCACTGACAGAGCAAAGGCCGATGGCACATTCATAAGGTAGAAAATGAAATGGGCAGACTGGATGGGCCTTGCGGTCCTTATCTGCCATCAACTTCTATGTTTCTATGTATTGCAGGTTCTTCGGTGTGGTGTAGATTGGACATCTGTCCACCCCACCACAGTCATGCAGCAGAAATGGCTACCCAGCCAATGTCACCCTGTACCCCTTGTGAATGGACAGGTCACTGATGGCTGTTGGGTGTTTGGTTGTCTACCCTCCTGGCTCATGGTACCCGTCACCTCAGGAGTTTCATGCTGGGAATCCTCCCACTGACAGAGGGCATCACTGAGCTGCAGCATGCAGCAACGACCTGCTGGGATGTCTCTCAGCTGTGGACCGCCCTGTCCTTGATCTCTGCCACAGTCTCTCTGCCACGATGTCCCCATAGTCAGGGACATGGTTGTGGGTATTCAGGACCTTCACTACAGCATCGCCTTCAGTGTGCACACATACCATGCACTTGCCCCTGAAGTACTCCGCACACTTCCAGTAGGTCTTTGTAGCACTCCTCCTCTCTAGGTAAAACAGGTGGCCATCATGCTGCAGGAGGATCTTCCTTTTCTGGCTCTTTATATGTTGAAGTGCCATGGCAAGACAAGGCCCAGACATGCATACACAGTTGCAGTCACTGGCAGCACAAAGAATGCACTGCTTCACACAGGACATGGTGTACCTGCCTGTGTGCCTCCCCTATGTAGTGCCACACTAACTGGATGGCTGTCACATGGGTGGACAATTGCATGCCATATCTGATTGGTCCCATATGTGTCCACTTGCCATGTGCATGCTGAGATCTCTGCATGCAGTTCTATATGTCAGCCATCGGTGCCCCCACGTACATGCGTTGTGTATCAGCCGCTTGCGGGGGGGCCCGTTTGCATGCTCATGACGGTCTTCTGGCCGTCTGCATCCTCTGCATGTGGCCTGTTGCTGTGCATTTGTGCTGTCCATCGTGGGTCAGGGGCTACAGGCTGTAGCGCTCTATGATGTGTCCCAGATGATGTTCCTGCTCCACAGTATGATGTGCCTGCACTCTGCGACCACTGGCGCATGGACACACTGAAGGTATGTGTCCTGTTGGGGTGGGGGGTGCTGGCAATGGGGGTCTTGGAATGTGGCCATCTATGCGGGTTCAGTTCATGTGTTGGCAGGCCATGCGTGGGGCATAGTTGCCGGGCACTTGCAGTGGCGGGGCGGGCACTGGGATTCGGCCGTCAGTCTTTGCGCCTTTCATCGTGCCTGCCCTGTGTTTCATTGCCAGGGTGCCCTGTTGTCTATACATGTTCTGCTGGCACTGTGGGACTCTGGCAATGCAAGGTGGAGTGGTGGCCCACAGTATTCTGCACCACGATGTTGTAGCCAGGCGGTCTTTTCAACCACGATGTTTTGCCTGCATTGTTGTGTCCCTCTTTATTATGTGGGCGATGTTATCAGCTGGAACTGGTCTAACATATGCAAACTATGTGGATATACACCTGCTCTGACCATGTTGAAATTCGGGCTTCTCTTGCCACTCTCTCAACTGCAGGCTCCTTTTCTGGACTTTTACTTCCTTGTTCTTAGACCCACAAATTACACTTAAAGAACTGCAACCGCTTTGCGTCTCTGAATTTTTCCTCGGTGGTAATCTCACTCTAAACAACCACCATTCTTGTGAACTTCACGAGCAGCACCTTTCCTCCAGGTGCTCTGACGCTGACAGCATGCGACATGCTTGCTGACGTTTCGGAGGAAGACTCCTCCTTCCACAGAGCTATGTCCATTACTTGATTCATTCCTTATTTATACTCTGTGGTGACCTTTTTAAGATTTGCTGACCTTCTTACTATTATCACCCCACTTCATTTTCAAAGTTCTTACAGATACTGATAACTGTGATTGTTGTTGTTCCTTAAATCATTCCTTTTCGTTTTACATCGTGGTGACCGATGACCTTGTGCAAGTTTGCTGACCTACTTGCTATCATTACCTAGTTTCATTCTTAAATTCATAACAGAATTTTGATAACTATGGCCATCATCATTCCTTAAACCATTCCTTTTATTTTTCCTCCGTGGTGACCTTTTGCAAATTTGCTGCCCTTCCTGATATAATTGCCCCTTTTCATTTCTACAGTTAATAAATAATTCTGATAACCATGATCATCATTCAGGCCTTTTGGCGGCATCATCTGAAGTTTGTGAATCCAATATGATTCTCTTTTTAATCTCAATTCTTTAATATTCCCACCTCTTACTAGTAAAACCACATGCTGTATGCCTACAAACTTTAATGATGCAGCAGAACCATGTCCTGCCTCGGCATAATGTTTAGCCATCGCATATTTATGGTTTTTGGTTCCGATGGCTGTTTTATGCTTGTTGATTCTATACTTTGTCTTTTGGTTTGTCCCACATATGCCATCCCACAGGGACAAGTGAGCAAGTATATACCTTGTTCTGTATTACAATTTATAAAGCCTTCTATCTTGTATTTTTTCCCCAAACATGGGTGGTTGATAGTTTTTGTTTTCAAACAACATGAAGTCTTGCTATATTATGACATAAGCAGTGAGTTCCAACCTTCGAACTGCTCCGGAGGTGAAAGAGTTAACTTTCCATGCCAGGCATGGAACGCTGAGCTTGAGCTCGGTTGAAACTCTGTCTGTTGTTCTTCAAACTCAAACCGTCAGATTCTTTACTCCGCCTCACTGAACAGTCGCTCCGGAGATTTCTCCTTCTGCTCGGTTCATTTTGTCGGTTAAAGTATTGTTTTTCTCGGTTTTCGACCGAATTTAAACTGCAACCGGTCAGTTCAGACTCTGTCTGTGGTATTGTGAGTACTAGATAGGTTTTACATTAATTTCTATTCTGTGTGGAACTTGTAAATGGTTTATCGGTTCGGTTTGAACCGATCAGGTTGTTTAAAATATATTAATGTGTCATTTAGAGTGTGGTTACTGGTTCTTATCGGTTCTAAAAAGAACGGATTTTATTACGTTTTTTTTCATGACCCGTGACACGGTTGGGAACCGATAAGAGGGTCTTACCTGTCGGATTGCCATAAATGGGTAAGTTTGGTTAGGCTGGCATTATGTCTGAGAAACCCAAAAGAAAAACCGGGCCCACTGGGTTTCAACACTGCAGTGCCTGTGGGGAAGTCTTTGCTAAGGCTGACCCCCACACCACCTGTGTTTATTGTCTGGGGTTTGACCACCTCAATGCGACTGCCAGATTTTCAAAAATTTTCCTGTAGCAACCCTGGAAAAGAGAGTTGGTAGGCTCAGGGAAAGGGAGGCCAAAAAGTCAGCTGAACCGGATGGCCAGCCTGGTTCGGTTCCAACCGAACCGGAGGGAGTGCCCTCTGACCAGGGCGAGACTTCCTCAGGCAAAAGGAGAGCTGACTCTGAGGAGTTGGTTCCAGCAAAAAGGACTAGGAAATCAGCTGGTATGGAGCCAAAACTTTCCTCTCCAACCGCTGAAGAAATAGCCAAAGCGATTAAAATTGTCCAGTCGCTTTCCCTGTTCCGACCGAACCGGCACCATCAGGTAAGCGTACGGTTCGGCCGGTTCCACCGGTTCAAGAGTACGATTTAGAGGAATTTTATGAACCGGAGGAGGGGGAAGAGGGTATGAGGAGAGTGAATGTGGATTTGAAAGTCTGGATGTGCCCATTGAACCGGACATCTCCCCAGACAGACCTTGAGGAGTGTCTCCTCCTAGGCTTTCTGAGTCCCCTTCTCATTTTATGTTTTATAAAAAAGTGGCTGAAACCCTCCAGCTCCCTATGGAGGAAACTGTGGATGATCAAAAGGAGTCTGACTATGTGGAAATGATGGATATCGCAGAGTCTAGGAGACTGTCTATTCCTTTGCATAAATCTTTTCGGAAACAGACAGTAAAAATTCTAAAAACTCCTCACACTATACCTCCTGTGGATAAGAGAATGGACAAGAGGTACACATTGTCAGGCTCTGATATGGAGTTCCTTATTCAACAATGCAGCCATGTTGGTAGTGCAGGCTGCAGCTCAGACAAGGCAAATATTCCTTGGCTTCACACCCCTGACAAGGACTCCAGGAGGATTGATGCCATGGCAAAAAACAATACATGACAGCATTCTTGGGATTCAGACAGGCAAATTATATGGCTTATGTTGCTAGATACCAGAAATCCAGATGGGATACTGTTATGGCTCTAGCAAAACAGGTCCCTGGCCAGCTTGCCAAGGAGCTGGAGCAGGTGGCTGCTGATGGTATTGAGGCGTCCAAGGTGCAATTCCATGCTGCAGTGGACTCTAATGATGTGTCATCAAGAGTCATGGCTACATCTGTGGCTCTTCGCAGAATGGCTTGGCTCAGATGTACTAGCCTGTCACAGGATACCCAGACTAAGGCCATGGATTTTCCTGTTGTGGGTAATTCTCTGTTTGGGGAGCAGACAGAGAATTATATGAAGAAAATGGATGAGTATAGGACCACCTACAGGAGTGCACAGGCCAAGGAAAGGCAGGCCACTCCTCAAAGGCGGCCTTCCAGGGGCAGGGGCAGGCCTTTTCTTAGGCCTTTTTACCAAGCCCAGGCCTCCTTTTCTGCTTACGCCTAGAGGGGGTTCTTTAGAGGGAGAGGCAGACGGGCTACAAGCAGGCCTGCTTCCACCCCTCAGCCTAAAGCCCCTGCCAAGCAGGCACCCTGATGGGTTGCCAGGGCCGATTCTCACCTACCTGTAGGGGGCAGGCTGGCTTACTTTGTCCAGGACTGGAAGTCTCTGACATCAGACAAGTGGGTCCTGGAAGTAGTAAGCCAGGGACTGGTTCTCAGCTTCAAAAAATTTCCAAAGATGAGAACCAGATCCTTTCCACCTGCAAATCTACCAGAGGCACTTGCCCTAGAGGCAGAAGTTTCTTCCCTCCTGGCTCTCAGAGCTGTGGAAAGGGTTCTACCCCTACACCAGGGCAAAGGATTGTACTCCAGGTACTTCCTTACCCCAAAAAAGACAGGAGAATGGTGGACCATCCTGGATCTCAGATACTTAAACAAGCACCTTTTAAAACCAAAATTCAAAATGGTGACTCTGGGAAATATTCTACCCTCTCTAAGGCCGGGGGACTGGCTAGCATCCCTGGACCTCGAGGATGCCTACTTCCATATTCTCATCAGAAGCTCCCATCGAAAGTACCTCAGGTTCGAGCTGCCCTCAGGCCATTACCAGTTCAGAGCAATGCCCTTTGGCATCACCTCTGCTCCAAGGGTATTCACAAAATGCCTGGCAGTAGCAGTTGCCTCCCTAAGAAGGCAAAAAATTGCCATCTTCCCTTACCTGGACGACTGGCTTATAGTAGGCCAGTCTCCAAACCAAGTCAAGTTACATCTACAGATAACTCAGCAACTGCTTACCTCTCTAGGTTTCCTTCTGAATCTTTCAAAGTTAGTTCTAGAGCCTGTCTAGCTCCTCACCTTCATAGGCGCAGAGCTGAACACAGAGGAAGCCAGAGCCTTCCTTCCTTTGGACAGGGCAAGGACCATGGTCTCTTTGGCCTCCTCATTCACCCTGCAGGTCTCTCAACCAGCAAGGCATTTTCTACAGCTCCTGGGGCACATGGCTGCTTCTACAGCAGTAGTGCAAGGTGCAAGATTTCAGATGAGGGACATCCAGTTCCATTTGAGAGCCTTTTTGGTCTCAAAGGAAAGACCCTCTAACCAAATTGATCCCAGTAACTTGAACCCTGATCCAAGCCCTACAGTGGTGGCAGGATCAGAGCAATCTGAGATAAGGGGTTCCCTTTATCACTCAGTCTCACTCCTTAATCCTTACTACAGATGCATCCCTCTTGGGGTGGGGAGCTCACATGGGTGACCTCACTACCCAGGGATTGTAGTCCCCTCAGGAATCTCTGCTCCACATCAATCTGTTGGAGCTCAGAGCAGTTTTTCTAGCACTTCAAGTTTTTTCCAAATCTGTTCAGAACAAAGTTGTACAGGTCAGAACAGACAACACCACCACAATGTGGTACATCAACAAGCAAGGAGGCACTCGGCCTATGGCCTTGTGCACTGAAGCAATGAAGTTGTGGTCTCTGGCTTACTCCCTGAACACCTCCCTTACGGCAGTTCACCTCCCAGGCAAGGACAATGTCCTGGCAGATGCTCTCAACAGGATTTCCCAGGCCCATCACAAATGGTCACTGGATCCCCTGGTCCTGGAGGTAATGTTGCCAGATGGGACTCCCCGCAGATAGATCTTTTCGCAGCCCCAGACAATCACCAACTTCCCCTTTTTTGCTGCAGGCCCCAAGTGTTGGGCTCAGTCCCTCTGGATGCCTTAGTTCTCAATTGGGAAGGGAAGTTTCTGTATGCTTTTCCCCCCTTCCCTCTCCTGTTCAAAGTGTTAGTCAAAATCAGATCTCAATCCTGCAAGATGATTCTGATTGCTCCAGATTGGGCCAGACAACCCTGGTATTCACTCCTACTGTCCTTAGCAGTCCATCTTCCCCTGTGTCTTCCCAGGAATCACAACCTGTTAACCTGTGCTCAGGGAAGGGTTTGGTACCCAAACCTCAAATCTCTCAATCTCAAGGCCTGGCTCTTGAAGAGTTAGAGTTTGCTGATCTACACCTCTCCCAAGGTGTAATGGATATACGGAAGGCTTCTAGGAAACCTTCCACCAGGGCTACTTACAATTTCAAATGGAAGAGGTTTTCCATATGGTGCTCTGGGAAGCATATTTCCCCAGAATCTGCTGATTTACCCACAGTCCTGGATTATATGGTCCATTTAAATACTTTAGGGCTGAGACCAGCTACCCTAAAAGTACATTTGGCAGCTGTGTCTGCTTTTATTTCAGCAGGTAAACCCTCTTCTCTTTCAGCTCATCCTGTATTCTCTAAGTTTTTTAAGGGATTGCTTCACACCAACCCTCCATTCAGGGACCCTGCCCCTGCCTGGGATCTTAATGTTTGCATTGCTCAGCTTATGCAACCTCCCTTTGAGCCCTTGTCTTCAGCAGAGCTTAAGTACTTGACTTGGAAGACTGTGTTTCTGGTAGCCATCACTTCTGCCAGGCGCATAAGTGAATTACAAGCTTTGTCAGTGGAGCCTGATTTTATCTCCTTTCATAGAGATAAGGTGGTCCTCAGGACTAACAGGAAGTTCTTGCCTAAGGTGGTTTCAGATTTCCACCTTAATCAATCTATATCTCTTCCAGTGTACTTCACTGACCATTCCTCCTCTGGTGAGAGGAGGCTGCTGTGAAGAGAGCCCTTAGTTACTACATAAAGCGTACCAAGGGTCACAGGTTTGACTCCCTCCAACTGTTCCTCACTTATGGTGAGGTTGGTAAAGGGAAACCTGCCACTAAAAGATCCATTGCCAGGTGGATTGTCTCTTGCATCCAATTCTGTTATGAAAAGCTGGGTAAGGTTCCTCCCTCAGGCCTGAGGGCTCACTCTACCAGAGGTACAGCTGCTTCCCTGGCTGCTGCCAGGGACATCCCTATTCTAGAGATTTGTCAAGCAGCTACCTGGAAAACAGTTCACACTTTTACCAAGCATTACTCCCTGGACATCCAGGCTAGGAGTGATGCTCGGTTTAACACAATTGTGCTTCAGAGCCTATTTCCTAAGTAGGTTCTGTCCCTCCTCCATGGAGGTACTGCTGTGTAGTTCGTTTATGTCATAATATAGCAAGACTTATGTTGTTTGAAGAAAAATTACTCACCTTAGTAATGTTGTTTCTTCTAATGGAGTCTCTATATTATGACCTCCCCGCCTGCCCCTCTCAGAACCTCTGTTTTTGGGATGTGGGTGGGCAGTGCAGTTGGCACTTACTAGATGCCCACCTTGTTATTTTCACCCCTCCTTTTTTGGGGTGACTTGGTGTTGTGTTTTTCATTTTTTGGGTCTCCTGACTTGAGTCTTTGTTTTGGGACCAAAAAATGTGTTCTTATGTTTAGTAGCCAGTTGGCTAGTGTAGGTTTACAGCTTCCACACAGGACCTCAGTGAGTTTAGCTCGTAAAGATCTGACGGTTTGAGATTGAAGAACAACAGACAGAGTTTCAACCGAGCTCGAGCTCAGCGTTCATTGCCTGGCATGGAAAGTTAACTCTTTCACCTCCAGAGCAGTTCAAAGGTTGGGACTCACTGCTTATGTCATAATATAGCAAGACTCCATTAGAAGAAACAACATTACTAAGGTGAGTATTTTTTTCTTTTGTGTGTCACTACATTGAGTACAGTTACCACACCTGTAATTCCCATCTGGTAAATCAGGCATCCATTCTGGCTTTACTAGCTCTTTTTTTCTCTAGAAATAAAGTGTTTACCAAGACATCTTTGAAACTCTTCCCTTTTGTGTATACCATTCTTGGTCCTTTTTCAGCAACTATACTTAAATCTTCATCCACTTCTAAGATCTTCCGGTGTTTTTTAGCACTCTTACGTATTTCATTATATGCTTCATTGTAAACAGTGCCGAATCCCAGCTTACCATCTTCCTGATTTCCTTTCCTTTCATAAATTTTAATCAACTTGTCTCTATCTTTTTCTTTCACTTTCTCCATGGCTTTTACCAACACTCCTGGCGGATAGCATCTTGTAATAAATCTCTGACAACTGTCTGCTAGTTCTGTTTCTAACACACTTTTTTTGCTGTAATTTCTCTTTATTCTGAGTTATTGCCCTAACGGTATATTTATTTTTGTATAATGTGGGTGTGCACTTTTGAAATGAAGAATAGTATTTCTGTCTGTTTCTTTTCAGAAAATTCTCGTTTCTAATTTTCCTTCTTTGATGTACACTGTTAAATCTAAGAAATGTATTGACTTCTTACTGTATTCAGCTGTGAATCTCAAGTTTTCATCACACTTATTTATATATCTCAAGAACTCTTCCAGTTCTTTCTCTTCTCCTTCTCATATGATTATAACATCATCCACAAATCTTTTCCATTTTTTAATATTAGGAAGCCATTTGTTATTTTCTTAATTCCAGATGTATTTCTGCACCCAGTTTCTTACGTAGATGTTAACTAGGGATGGGGCAAATGTGGCCCCAATGGCTGTTCCATGGACTTGCTGATAGAAAGTTTGGCCAAACATAAAGAAATTGTTTTGTAAGACGAATTCTGTGAATTGTACTATAAATTCTGCCGGTGGCTTGCAACTCTGTAATTGACTGCTGCAGTCAGGGAGCGTACTGAACAGCTGATTGCGTACTGACGGGGTGCTCCCTAATTGCAGCAGTTCAATTCCTTTGATATAGTGGCTTTCTTGTTTAACTGTGGTATCCAGGGCATGCTCCTCTATTGGCCAAGCAGAGACCAGCCCCTGAATGGGTTACTGCCATTTGGCACAACACTGCCGCGCCTCCACAACCCCTTTGTAAAGAAAGCTGATGCAATGTGTTTCTTGCATGTGCATGCAAGCAAACACAATAAGGAATGAATCAAGTAATGGACATAGCTCTGAGGAAGGAGAAATCTTCCTCAGAAATGTCAGCAAGCATGCCACAAAATGTCAGCATCAGAGCACCTAGAGGAAAGATGCTGCTTGTGTGGTTCACAAGAATGGCGGTCGCTTAGAGTGAGATTACCACTGAGGAAAAATTCAGAGACCCGGAGTGGTTGCAGTTCTTTAAGTGTAATTTGTGGGTCTAAGAACAAGGAAGTAAAAGTCCAGAAAAGGAGTCTGCAGTTGAAAGACTGGCTAGAGAGAGGCAAGAGAAGCCTGAATTTGGGTGTGGTCAGAGCGGGTGTATATCCACATAGTTTGCGTATGTTGGACCTACAGTGCATGGATTTAGGCGATTGAGCCATGAAGCAAAGAAAAGTTAACTGAAGATAAAGTAAAAGAAATATTAAAACAGCCCAAACAGGACACGATAAGTACATTATGTCTTTGTAGTGCTGTTGCACAAGTGTCTTGATTCCTAGGTGCTCAAAAAGATTTGTTTCTAATGAAAGCAGAAAGCATGTTGTAAAATAAATTAAGCAAGATATACAATCAGACAATTGCATCTTTTCTGAGTGCTAGTGAACCATTGCTAATATCATTTTGGTGATAAACCAGTATACTCAAAATTGTTATTACAGAGTCCATGAGGTGCCACTGTTCAGTCGTCATAGACATGGAGGCCCCGGAAGTGTCACGGCTAGTGTGCATGACAAGATATTCTGAGATGGCTTTGTATTGTTCATACAACCTCTCTGCCGTATATAAAGTGGAGTTCCACCAGGTGACAACTTCCAGCTTCAAGCGGTGCTGAAGGAGGCTGTTTCGGATCTGCAACTGCCGATTGGTCATGAGCCTTTGCAGAGCGTGCAAAGTGAGAACAAATACGGCGTGCAACTGTCAGCATTTCCTTTATAACAGGGTGGTGCAGAAACTCCTGCACCACAAGATTTAAACAGTGGGCCATGCATGGAACCCGAACAAAGCCACCATCCTTGATGCATTTCACCACATTTGGCCCATTGTCACTTGCTATGAACCCAGCTCTCAGGGACAGTTCAGCCATTTGTCAGTTTCCGTCAGTACCAAATCCAACATGTTTTCACCAGTGTGTGAACAGGTCACATTTCACATAGCAATCATTGCATGCTGTCGAATTCATGGAAGACTGTTACCATGACACTGCACCTTACTGCACTGATTATTCACACTACCAACAGCACAAACAATACCCAGCACCTGCGCCCAGTGTGCAGTTATACACAAATATGAACTCCCCGCTGTTTTGTCACTTGTCCAGATATCCATGCTTAAATGGATGAATGGAGAGGAGGAATGTTGAAGGGCATGTCTTACAGAGTCGGACACAGTACGGAACAACTCAGGGACAGCAAGGGTCGAAAAGTATGTCCTGGATGGGACTTTCCATTTTGGACAGGCACATGCAGCAAACCACTGGAACCCAGAATTCTCCACAAGGAGAAGGGCAAAAGATCAAGCGCCAGCATTTCCGCTACAGCAGCATTAAGTTCACGAGACACTGTATGATTGGGTGGGTACTTCAGCTTATGCACAAAAACAATCTGTAACGTGGGCTGACTTAAACGTTTTACATGGGGTGTGATGACAAATGGTTCTGCTCTGCGAATGGCAGGGGGTGGAGTGTGGACGTTTGATAAAGACAGTTGCACAGGTAATGACGACAAACCCAGAAATGCAGTTATTTTGACAGATTTGCCAACTGGGGTTGATGTACCACTTGCACTAGACATACTGCATTCACCACCACCATCAAAACTGCTACACTCACCACCACTGGACAACATTTCAAACTCATTGTTCTCCTCCACCTCATCAAGCCTATAGTAATCCTCTGCTCTTATTTCATCACTACTGCACACATTTAATTTACTACTTGATTTTACAGTCATGGAAGGGGATAACATGCTCATTATGGTTGATGACGAGGGTGAACACCCCCCTGTGGTATTAGCTGCCATCTTGTGCTGGGTCCACAGTGCCATGTGCCTGTTCTTAAGATGCTTATGTTGTCCCCCTGTGCCCAGATGGTGCCCCTTTTTACCTCGACTCACATGCACATGGCAAACCTGGCAGATTTGAAGGAGAAAAACCTTTCCTCACATTAGTAATGCACTTCTGCGACTGTGTACTACCATGCCCACAGACAATCTTACCACTGGCAGCAGTGCCATGGTGAGAAACAGCTTTGCTTGCACATCTCTTTGTGGGCATTTTGGGGATCAACAAGAATATTCTAAACAAATTTAGACTTTGGAACATTCACTCTGGGTTGGGGGCTAAAGGATGATGCCAAAAAAACAACTGTGGCTTCAACAACAAATACAGATGCAAAGTCACAACACGTTCAACAACACCTTAACTAACCAGTGGTGCTGAAGTCACAAACTAGCCAATCTGGAAAAGAATTCCTTTTGCCGGTTGGGGGGGGGACCACTGACTGCAGATTACGGCAGTGTAAAACCAAGAAAAGATACCACAATGGCAGTACAAAATCACGCAGCTGCAGTGGATAGCAGGTTCACACTGCTGTGCATGCAATTACACTGTGGCACAAGAAAAAGGTGTATTATTTGATATCACACACCACACACACGCACACACACACACAAATTGTCTACAAGTAATGTGTAGCAAATTGAAAACTTCAGTAATATACAATGTATTTTAAACAACCTGAAATTATGCACTGCTGCACCAGAGCCACAACACACAATCAGCAAAATAATTTCAACGCTTACTGAAAATATTACTGTGTGTACAGTAACACAGTCAGTTACACAACAAAAATATAACCAAAAAACAAAGAACTCCCTATTTCTCCAACTTAAATCTACCTACACCACAGATACGCCCCTACCCCAGAGCACACTTTCACTGTCTCTTAGTACACAGACTCAGTGTTGTACATTAACATTCAAAATCCACACACAAACAATAAATGCTCGATGATATGAGCACAGGATGATTTCCTACAATCAGTGAACTGAAGTCTGAGCCAAAAAAATTACTCAAAAAGGCTTTTTTAACAGCTTTTAGAAGGTTTGAATCACAGATAGCTCTCAGAGCAGACGGTCTCCTACAGCTTCCCTCACACACTATCCTGAACTGAGGCTGTGCAGAACAATCTAGAGCCCATGTGACCTGAAATCCCCCTGAATCACTGCAAAATTCACCTTTGGAGCTTAAAAACAAGGTGAAGTACATTGTTTTCAATGCACTTCACCTTAAAATTGGTGGAGTAGTGGTTTGGGGAAGGCGGAATAATGTGAAGTCATCGTTTTCAATGGACTTCACGTTGCCCATTATGATGAGAAGAACTCGCTTCGCATTGCGAAGTACTTCGCGAATTTGCCTTAACTGCGCGAATCACTTCACAGAGCGAATTGAGCCCACTTCGCCCACCACTATCCACCACTGGCACATTCACAATCCTGTAAAACATCAAGTTGTTCAACAAGCAACCAACGTTTGGCATTGGCAAATAATTGTTAGAGTCTTGCTATAGCATACTGTAATAATCCTGTGTCTGGAGTACTCCAGGGGTAGCCACTTGGGTAGAGGTGCACCTCAGGTTCAGGTAGAGTGACTTGTATAGTGATTACAGTACCTTTACAGTTTTAGAGGCTCATACAGCTCTTGTGTTACAGTATCTTTAGAGTCTTCCTCTTATTGGAATTTGAGAGTGTTTAGTGTACCCCTTCTTCCCTGTGACCGAGTCTTCCTTTCCCTGGTTACAAATAAATACGGGTGAAGCATCTGAACCTCATTCTCGACTCCCACCTCTCTGTCAGGTGATACTATCCACCTTCCTAGAACCTGATGTGTCCTCCCACCATTCCACCTGCTGGGAGCAACACTAGTGTTGGTAATTAGTGTGCAATTTACCTGGGTCATCACAACATGTCTGCTCTCATCACCCTTTTACTATAATTGGACTATAGCATACCACGAACCACCGCACAACGACTGAACCTTAGAGGCCAAGTGCCTTGTAGTATCCAGCATGGTCATCCCGCTCCTAGATTATGGCCTACCAGTTTACGGGGCAGCTAGCAACCCTGTTCATAACAGAGTCAGACTGGTATATAATAAGCCACATTGCTTTGCACTTGAGGCTGATATGCTCACCCACAGCTGCTCCCTATATACCCTAACCAACTAGCTTCCCCTCCAGGATAGACTAAGGTAACAGACTTGTCTGCTTGCAAAAAAGGCACTGATGGGCCTTACCCCCCCTTGCTATACAAAGCCTCCTCCTCCCAGGTAACAATCAATATTCTACCAGGAGTATGTCTAGGAATGCCCTAGAAGTATCCTTCCGAAACACAAATATCGCCATGCATTCCTTTGCAGCAAGAGCAGCTTTATGGCTGAATAAATTTCCTGAATCACTGGTGGGTCTCCCCAATATAGCCCACTTCAAGAAAGTGCTGAAAAATGAACTCTTTCAAAGATCTGAATGCAGCTGTTACAACTAACCTGTACATACTGATGTCACAGTTTTTCTTCCGAAAAGTTAATGCCATGTATTCTCTACTAGCTTGAACTTCATTGCTTACTGCTGACCTTGCTCCCATGAAGCAGCTGTCACATGGACTTGCTGATACTCATACTGGACTATGCTTCTCTGGAGCTGTTGATTTTAATTTTTTCCTTGTAAATTCTCAGTATGCCTTGTTCTTGTCCTAGACATGGAACCTTTGTAAAAGAGCACTCAAGCTCAAGAGTGTTATCCGAATAACCGAGTAACCAAATAAATAAAGTGTGAGTCCTCAGAAGGGGAGGTCCCAAGGAGGGAGGAAGAGGCACCCAGCTGAGGAGATCTATTGTTAGGGGGAAAGATGTGGGAATGGGGGGAGATAGAGAGAGGCAAGTGAAGTACCTGAGAAGCGCTTTGTCTTGGAGGGATAGAGAGTAGATCCAAAGGATCGTTAAGGCAGCAGGAGATGGGAAGAAGCTGGATATCACTGTCCAACTGGGGACAAATGACCTGGCAAGGGACAGGGTAGGGGTAGTGCAGGGAAATTTCAGGGAGCTGAGGAAAGGCCTCAAGCATGGGGGCTTTTGCCATAATGTTACCTGTATATGGCTAGGGAGAAGATAGGACACTCGGCACCAGGGTGTTTAGCACTTGGTTGAAGTCATACTGCGTGGAGGAGGGCTTCAGTTACATTGGGTACTGAGGCAAACCTAGGAATGATATGTGCCTCTATGAGAGAGACAGCCTGCATCTTTCCAGGAGGTAGATTGCAGTCCTTAGTGGGAGTTTTAAATGATACTTGGATAAGCATTTCAGCTAGGGGGAGGAGGCTGAAAATCCAAGGGAGGCAACAATTTCCACCCCAGATGATGAAGCAGCAGGAAGGGGGAGCCTGAGGGGAGTAAGCTCCCCCAGGGCAGGGGCACAAGAAGACAGGGATGTGGATAATGCAGAGGACAAGGGAGGTATAAAATCAGGAAAGCAAGAACAAGAGAGTAAAGGAGACAGGTAATGGAGATGGTAACAAGAGAAGAGGGGAGTCAGGGGGTGCTTCAGGAAACAGCCCAGACAGGAGGAAGGAAGCAAGCAGGAAGGCAGTAAGGTATGGGGAGCCATATGCACCAAAGCGAGGCATCTGGGAAATAAAATTCTGGACCTGGAGGCTATTATGGTGGAGGCTAGCCTGGGTTTGGTGGCCATAACACAGTCGTGGTGCACTGACAGCCACAACTGGGACATGGCAATACTGAGCTATTTTCTGTTCAGGAGAGACAGGGAAGGGATGAGGGGTTGTGCTACATGAGAGGGAGGGAATCAAACCTACAGAAGTACAGGGGCACTCGAAAGAAAAAAAGGGCTGGAGGTGATGTGGGTCATCCTAGAGACGGGTACTGGGGCTACTGTCCACAGCGGGGTGGTATACAGACCTTCAGCACAGGGAGAGGAGTTGGATAAGGCCCTTAGGGAAGCCATCATCATGATGGCAGGTATGGGGGCAGTGCTACTGGATGTGGACTTCCGTCTGCCAGATGTGGACTGGAGCCTTCCAACTGCAGCTTTGGCAAAGAGCAGGGCTGTCCTTGACTCCATACAAGGGCTTTTCTTAGGCAGCTAGTCAAAGGAATCCATTAGGGATAGGGCGATGCTGGACCTAGTGCTTACAAACCGGGAAGGAATTGCAAACTTCACAGTGGGCAGTCCCCTAGCTATAAGTGATCACCATACAGTGTGGTTTAACATTGAGACAGGAACAGAGGCAATCCACATGAGGACGAGGATCCTGGACTTTAGGAGGGCAGATTTTAAAGAAATGGAAGACTGTCTCAGAAACTGCCTAATGGGGAGATTGCCGGGAGGGGTAGAGGCACAGTGGGGGAAATAAGGGAGGGCATAATTCAGGCAACCAACCTCTGCGTGACATAAGTGAGTAAAAGGAGAAGGAAAAAGAGACCATTATGTTTCTCAGGAAGTGGCCAAACTGGTGAGGGAAAACGGGTGGCATTCAGGAGGTATTAGAAAACACAGAGGGAGAAAGACAGGAGGTGTACCAAGTAAAACAGAGGAAGTAGGAAAAGCAGTGAGGGGAACAAAGGCAAAGACAGAAGGAAGGATAGTCAAAAGGGGTAGCTAAAGGGGATAAGACCTTCTTCAGGTACATACATGAGAAGAGGAAGACAAGGGAAGGGATAGTGAGGATAAGGAGGCAGCAGGTGGAGACAGCACAGAAAAGTATCAAGAAAAAGCAGACATCCTGAACAGGTACTTTTCGTCAGGCTTTACAGTGGGGGCACCAAGGAACAGCAGGAACAAGGAGGGGTGGACATGAGTCCATTTTCCATGGAAAGAGTCCTGAATGCATTTGCAGCTCTGAAAGTGGACAAGGCTATGGGACTGGACAAGATACACTTAAGGGTACTAAAGGAATTCAGGGAGGTGCTAGCTGCCTCAGTGACTGTATTATTCAACAGCTCACTAGAAACACGTGTGGTTCTAGAGGACTGGTGGAGAGCAGATGTTGTTCTTATCCATAAGAACAGCAGCAGCAGTGGGGGGAGGCTAGCACCCACAGTCATTTAGTCTCACATCAGTGGGGAAATTAATGGAAATCCTGCAAAAAGAAAGTTTGGCACAGTATCTTGAACTGAATGGGCTACAAGGCCAAAGGCAGCATGGATTCATGGGGGAGGGGGGGTCATGCCAGATGAACTTGATTGACCAGGGAAATAAATCAGGGGAGGGCAGTAGATATGGCATTGGCAGATGAATCTGATTGATTTCTTCGACTGTGTGATCAAAAAAATAGATTGGGGAGGGCAGTGGACATGGCTTATCTGGACTTTAGCAAGGCCTTCAGCACTGTACCACATGGGAGACTAATAAAGAAACTGAACAGCCTACAGCTGAGATCCAGAGTGGTGAACTGGGTAAGGAACTGGTTAATGGATAGCTGAAAGAGGGTGGTGGTTAATGGCACTTACACTGAGGGAAGAGTGACAAGCAGAGTGCCACAGGGCTCAGTACAGGGACCGGTCCTCTTCAATGTCTTCATAGGGTGACACTGCAGAAGAATTGGAAGGGAAGGTTTATCTTTTTGCAGAGGACACCAAAATCTATAACAGGGTGGACGCTCAGGAGGGGTGGAGATAATGCATAGGGACAGTGGGAAACTCGAGGAGTGGTCAAGAACATGGCAGTTGGGGTTCAATGCCAAAAAGTCCAAAATCATGCACCTAGGGCATAGGAACCCAGGAGCTAAGTATAGAATGGGGGGTACTGACAGTCACCAAGCATCAAAGGGACCTTGGGGTTATCATATCTGATGTCTTCGAAGTAGCAGAGCAGTGTGACAAAGCAGTGGATAGGGCCAGTTGGATGCTGGGATGCATAAGGACAGGTATCTCCAGCAGCAGGAGGGAGGTGGTGTTACTGCTTCGTTGCCCATTTGTGACACTCCACCTGGAGTATTGTGCCCAGTTCTAGGGGACAAATCTCAGAAAGAACATAGACAAGGCAGAGGCAGACCAGAGGAGGACAACTAAAATGGTGCAGGGCCTGCATCAAAAGCTCATTGAAGTGAGACTGAAGGATCTCAACATGTACACCCTGGAAGAGTGGAGTGTGAGAGGAGACATGATACATACCTACAGGTACCTCACAGGAGGAGGGGGATGCAAGAGGGGAGTCTCTTTCAAACGAAAAAGAGCACCAGGACCAGAGGGCAAGCAATGAAGCTGGAAGAGAAGAAAGTTTAAGTGGGATGTGAGGAAGTACTATCTTACTGAAAAAGTGGTAAACACCTGGAATAGACTGCCAACAGAAGTGGTGGAGATGAAAACAGTAGGGGGTTTCAAGCATGTGTGGGACAGAAATAGGGGAATATTAGCAAATAGGCAGGGAAGATGAAGGGTCACCGGAGCCCAGTTAAGGTCTGCGGAGTCAGACTAGGCAGAGACTATCTGGGCAGACTGAGTGGGTCAAGTGGCCTTTTCTGCCAACGAATTCTGCATTTCTATGTTTCTATGTCTCTCTGCCTTCCATGGGCCCCAGTCACTCTTCTCCAGTCACTGCTATTCCCAAGTAACATGTTGGAAATACAGTGATCATTGTGAATGGACTTATTCATTTCTAACCATGCCCCAAGAACCTGTCCAGTTTCCATGACTTAGAACCTGCCTTTAGAAAACACAGTTTGAACAAGCCCAGAAGGGCAGTGGCTAGGAGTAGCTTTTGCCATGCCAGTGGCCTGGGTTTGTGCCTCAAGGTCAGGACACCACTCAGGACTTCCAATTCTACAGTGATTTTGTATTTTACAGGGAACAGAGCAATCTACAGACAAATCCTGCAGTTTTATAGTCCATCTATGGGTAAATCCATCCCACTAACTCATAGACTGACAGCAATTTTACATACAAAAAAAAAAGTGCTGATGACTTGGTAAAATGCAGAGACTGCCTATCAGGAAACTACAACCTCCGGCACAGTAGTGTAAACACACACAAGTCCTGCTGATCAGGGTGGCCCTGCATGAGTTTAAAGCAGCTCTCAGGGAAAGAAAACACCTTCAAATCTTGTCATCTTTTCTTGCCTTGCTGTGCATTCCTACCTTATGTTGGTCGTTTGATAAAATTGTGGAATAAACAGACAGCGCACTGTCTCCAGGATTATGTTACACGTCTGTGTAGAGGAACTTCTCTTTCACTTTTCTGAGCTGTTGCTCGGTTTCACTTTGAGCTGGGGCTGTGTTATGGTCACAATATCACATGACACTGTGTGTGTGTGGGGGTGGGGGCAGAGGCTGAATAGAGGCTGTGCAGCTGCTAACACAAGTTCTTATTACTTCCCTGTGTTTGCCTCTTTGCCTTGTGTAAGTTCATTTTTTTCTATTAGCTCCGAGAAATGCAAGATTAAAAAAAAATTAATTCGTAGTTCTTTATTTGAAAAGGAAAAAAAAGGAACTTATTCCCATTCAGTATAGAAAATAAGCTACATTGGACCTAAAACAAGCTCTTGATGTCCTTTAGTCCAGCTGTTTCATGTGAAGTCTTCAGAGTTGAAAACTATGAGACCAGCAGTAACTGTTTTTTTTTCTTAATAATATCTTTATTTCCTTTTAATGAAATATTAAACCATGTAAACATACTGCAATATATAGATGGTCACTTTTTCCAATTAAGAAAGAATGCTATACATCCAAATCCCATACTATTGATGTGACATCAGAAACAGATAATACCGATGTCTAACATGAGCTTGATGCTGTTATGGGATGGAAAGTTCAGAGACTTCTGCATATTACATATACTGTAGAATTATGTATGGGTGACCATGTAATAAAAATCTGTGGCTGCCAAACTGTGCTATACACACCTCCCAGACACACCTGTGCATAATGAGAGGTGTATAATGGAATTCACATGATTCAAAGCTGTCACAAGCAACTAGGCTGCGCATTTGTCAGTTCTCAAGCCCTTTCACAGATTATTTGAACAGTTTCATGCTGTCTTGAATACCACTGCCGTTCCACTTGTCAACATTTCACAGAGAACACAGTATACCACAGCTATTTCCATGTCAAAACTCCTATCATACCAATTATTACTGTATAGAAAATAAAACATGGAGAGGCGGAGAGGTAACTCAGATTTTCTACGCACCCTCAGTGTGAGACACTTGATAAACCACTCAAGCTTCCCTGTCACTGTTTTTATTAGTGTAATCCTCCTTGCAACCTGCCAGCCAATCCTACGTATGCCTTGATGGGGGTTGGCATGGCCCAGGGCAACTCCTGTGTCTAGAAGAAAGTTTGCTTTTTGACTCACCAGGAGTCTTCTTGCAGTAAAACATGGCACAGCTGCCATACCTTTTGACTTTTTCTGGAGACCGTGATTGGCACAATTGATAAAATGATTACTTAATACATGGAGAAGTAGTTTGTATGGGATCCCTTTACTGAGGAAATAGGTCCTGTCATGTAAATTAATTTATGCAGTTCAAGTCATCTTGCATTACACAGGAGCTCAGGGCTCCAAATAGTTCATATAATGGCATACTTTCAGGCCTCCTGTAAACCATCTCGGCACCTTCTAACTATAGCTGTGGACTCATAGAAACATAGAAACATAGAAACATAGAAGTTGACGGCAGATAAGGACCGCAAGGCCCATCCAGTCTGCCCCTTTCTTTTTCTACCTTATAAATGTGCCATCGGCCTTTGCTCTGTCAGTGGCCTATCTATTCATAGTCATTTGTATTGCTCCCTTATGCCTATCCCATGCCTGTTTGAAGCCCTGCACTGTATTCATAGCCACCACTTCTTGTGGTAAGCCATTCCATGCATCCACCACCCTTTCTGTGAAAAAGAATTTCCTCACATTCCCCCTTAATCGGCCTCCCTCTAATCTCATGCTGTGTCCTCTTGTCCTGCTATTTTTCTTATATTTAAACATGTTAGACTCTTTCACCTTGTTTATGCCCTTAAGGTGTTTGAATGCCTCGATCATATCACCTCTCTCCCTCCTTTGCTCAAGGGTGTACATATTGAGCTCCGTTAATCTGTCCTCATATGTCTTCTGATGCAGTCCCTGCACCATTTTGTTGCCCTTCTCTGGACTGCCTCAATTTGGTTAATGTCCTTGTGAAGGTGTGGCCTCCAATACTGCACGCAGTACTCCAGATGGGGCCTAACCAGTGTCTTGTACAGAGGGATTATTACCTCCCTCTTACGACTTGTGATACCCCTACTAATACACCCTAACACCCCCCTAGCCTTACCTACTGCTTTAGAGGTCTGCTTGATGATTTTAGGTCATCAGTGATGATGATGCCCAAGTCTCTTTCTTCCTTTGTGACTGCTAGCAACTCCCCTCCCAGCCTATAGGTGGCTTCAGGGTTTCTCTTCCCTATGTGCATGATTTTGCACTTCTTTGCATTAAATCCCAGTTGCCACTCTTCTGACAATTCTGCTAGTTTATCCAGATCTCTTCTCATTCTGCCCACCCCATCTGGATCGTCTACTCTGTTGCAGATCTTGGTGTCATCTGCAAACAGACAAGCCTTTACCTCTAGTCCATCTGCAAGGTCACTAATGAAGATGTTGAAGAGGACTGGCCCAGGACTGATCCCTGAGGTACACCCACTTGTGACTTGCATCTCTTCTGACTGTATACCATTTACCACCACTCTCTGTTTTCTGCCCACAACCAGTTTGCCACCCAGTTGACCAACTTCTGACCCACCCGAGCCTACCCAGCTTATTTATCAATCTTCTATGTGGAACAGTATCAAAGCTTTGCTGAAGTCAAGGTAGGTGACATCAACTGCTCCCCCTTGGTCCACCACTCTGGTTACCCAGTCAAAGAAATCTATGAGATTAGTTTGACAGGACCTTCCTTTTGTAAACCCATGCTGTCTTGGATCCTGTGCCCCTATGGATTCCAGGTGTTGCACTATCGTTTCCTTAAGGAGTGCCTCCATAATCTTGCCCACTACTGAGGTAAGACTGACCGGTCTGTAGTTCCCCGCCTCCTCCCTGCTACCACTCTTGTGGAGCGGGATCACGTGAGCCCTTCTCCAGTCTTCTGGGACCTCTCCTGTGCTCAGAGACTCACTAAACAATTCTGCTAATGGCTCTGCTAGTTCCTCCTTTAGCTCCTTAAGTACTCTGGGATGTATGCCATCAGGTCCCATTGCCTTATCCACCCTGAGCTTAGCAAGCTCTTGTAGGACCCTTTCTTTTGTGAAGGGAGTAGTGCTCACCTCCCTCTCCCCTGTGTCCATGATGCTGAGCCGTGGGCCCTGCCCTACCTTCTCTTCAGTAAATACTGAGCAAAAGTATCTATTTAGGATAGATGCCTTTACAGGGTCCTCCTCCTCACATGCTCCCTTTTCTCCATTAAGACTCGCTACACCTTCAGCTACTAGACAATTCCTCCAGGATTCTGTCTCGTTCTGCTGTCCGTTATACTGCCCAGGCATAACCTAAGTTCAGATATTTGCATTTTAGCACCTTTCTTCTCCTGAAGTGATTTCTATCCCCCCAGAGTGGATACATTTAAGGGTTCTCTGCCCCCAGCTACCTTGTGGGGCACCAGAGATAACCCTGTAACTGCCGGGCTCAGAACCTGGTGATCTGCCCTCTATGGATTCTCAGCCAGAGGAATAGCACAGCCAGGAATAGGACAACCGGATGATCCTAGCTCCTGAACAGTACAATCTGACTTTCTGCTTTTTACCTTAGAGATGCAGGACCCATGGGTAGTTACCAGTTTTGCCCTTCAGGTTCCCAGTCACCACCTTCAAACACCTGATCTTTATAGTGTATCCCTCCAGGCCCGAAAGCCATCAATTGCCACTTCTTTAGAATTTCCCTCAAGGGAAACCCACTTCATCTCCAGGGTCACAATACTACAACCAGGGGGGCCAGAAGATGCCCCCGCCACCTCAGACCTGACTCCTGCTCACTCTGCCAGGCCCAGCAAGCTGCCTCTGCCCTGTGTAGTAGAGTATGACTCAACTCCAAACCCAACTTAGACTGGGACTCAAAGCAGAACTAGACCAGTACTAGGATTTACTGTTTTCCACCTACACTCCCTTTTTATCCCCGTCCCTATTCTTCTTCCTACCCACAAAGGACAGATTCATGGTGCCAAGGCACCCAGTGTTCTGATGAGTATTGCTATTAACAACCCTGCCCTCTACCATGGAAAGGGGGATGCTACATGCTCCCCCTTGTTAATAGTTTCTGCCCCTGGAAACACAAATAGGGTCTGAGTGAATTGACCCCACCATGCTGCACAAGAGGGGCTGATCAGGCTGTCCTTTGCCCAAGGTCCGAGGTGAGCACCTGCAACATAACTCCTCTCCCCAGGACTGAACCTTGCCCAAATGAACAGGACCCCCAAAATTCATAGATTCATAGACATGTGTCAGCAGAAAAGGACCCGCCTGGTCAACGAGTCTGCCCATCCCCCACTTGCCCCCACCCCACCAAGACTCCCCATCCCTCCCTTGACAATCACTTGTGCTTGTCCCAGGCCCTCTTGAAACCCTCCACTGTACTGGCCCTCACCACCTCCTCTTGTAATCTGTTCCAGGGCTCAACCACTCTCTCTGTGAAGTAATACTTTCTAATGTTTCCTCTGAACCTTCCCCCTCCAGTCTCAATCAATGCCCCTAGTTCTTGTATTTACCTTCCCTACAAACAAGTTCTCCCTCACTTTACTGATCCCCTTCACATTCATGAATGTTTCAATCATGTCCCCTCTCTCCCTTCTTGTTTCCAGAGGATACAAATGCAACCTCTCCTCATATGACTTCCCACTTAGCCCATGCACCATTTTAGTGGCCCTTCTCTGCACCCTTTCCATTTCATTGTGGTTTGAAATCACAGAAGGAGCAGAAACAAACCACACAAAAACACGTATCCTGGATTTTAGGGGGGTAGACTTTGGGAAAATGGGGAGATGCTTGAAAGAGGCATTAAGGGGAATAGGGCAGGAATCAGGGGTTGAGGAATGGGCAGTATTTAAAACAGGGATTACAGGAGCAACAGAATTATGCATTAAGCAGGTTAGCAAGGGGAAAAGGAAGAGGAGGCCATTATGGTTTTCCAAAGAGGTAGTGGAGAAAGTGAAAGCCAAAAAGACTGCATTCAGGCAATACAAAAAGACATAGGCAGAAGGGGATAGGGAGAAGTACCAGGAGAAGCAAAGGGAGGCAGGCAGGTCAGTAAGGGAAGCCAAATCTCAGACAGAAGAGCACATTGGAAAATCAGTGGGTAGAGGGGACAAAACCTTTTACAGGTACATAAGTGAAAAAGAAAGGCAAAGGGAGGGATAGTGAGACTGAAGGGGGAGGATGGGTGCTGTGTGGAGGATGACAACAGTAAAGCTGGCATATTTTTATTTTTATTTATTTTATTTTTTATTTTAGTCTTTGGTAACCGAGTAAGGCCCACTATTCACAAGTGCCTGTTTTCAGGGGTGACCTGGGAGCACTGGGCGGTTAAGTGACTTGCTCAGAGTCACACAGTATGCAAGTGGAGGTTGTGAGAATCAAACTCAGGTCTGGTCTGCTGGATGTATCAAGCTCATTCACACCTCGTTCCTCTAACCTCTAGGCTATACTGCCAGCCCTTTGAACATATTGAACAGGTATTTCTGCTCAGTCTTTACTGAGGAAGAGGAGGGTATTAGGTCTGATGGGACTACAAGGAGTGGGAATGGTGCAGAAATGGACACAAGTCCCTTTACATGAGAAAGGGTCCTTAAGGAACTGGAAGTAATAAGAGTTGATAAAGCAATGGGGCCAGATGGGGTGCACCCCAGGGTCCTTAAAGAACTAAGAGAGGTGGTCACTGAACCTCTGGCAATCCTGTTTAGCCAATCACTGGAAACAGGGGAGGTACTCAAAGACTGGAGGACAGCAGATGTAGTCCCCTTATACAAAAGTGGGAACAAAGAGGAAGCGGGGAACTACAGACCAGTCAGCCTCACCTCGGCAGTGGGGAAGATCATGAAAGCACTACTGAAGGAGAGATTAGTGGAACATCTGGTTGTCAATGGACTACAGGACCCAAGGCAGCATGGTTTCACCAGGGGACGTCATGTCAGACCAGCCTCATTGAATTTTTCGACTGGGTGACTAGGGAGGTGGATCGGAGAGGGCAGTGGACATGGCCTATCTGGACTTTAGCAAGGCCTTTGACACAGTGCCACATGGAAGACTATTACATAAACTGGGGAATATGGGTGTGGGCAGGACAGTAGTGTGGTGGGTAGGTAACTGGCTGGGTGGCAGGACACAGAGGATGGTGGTAAATGGCTGTCACTCCACAGAGGGAAGAGTGACCAGTGGGGTACCACAGGGATCGGTGCTGGGACCGGTCCTATTCAACATCTTCATCAGTGACATTGTGCAGGACCTAGAAAGCAGAATTTCCCTGTTCACTGATGACACAAAGTTCTGTAACAGAGTAGACACACCAGAGGGTGTAGACAGAATGAGAAGGGACCTGCAGAAACTTGAAGAATGGTCAGGGGTTTGGCAGTTGAAATTCAATGCAAAGAAGTGCAAGATAATGCATATGGGGCACAAAAACCCTGGCAATATATATCAGTTAGGGGGTGAGGATATAGCATGTACCAAGCAGGAAAGGGATCTTGGGGTTATCATCTCTGATGACCTCAAGGTAGGGAAACAGTGTGACAAGGCAGCAGGTAAAGTAAATAGGATGCTGCGGTGCATAGGCAGGGGCATCACCAGCAGAAAAACAGAGATCATAATTCCACTATGCAAGACACTAGTGAGGCCCCACCTGGCTTAGTGTACAGTTCTGGAGACATTACTTACGTAAGGACATAGACAGGGTAGAGAAAGTTCAGAAGAGGGCAACAAAGATGGTACATGGATTGCATCACAAGTCCTATGGGGACAGGTTGAAGGAATTGAATATGTACTCCCTGGAGGAGAGAAGGGAGAGAGGGGATATAATAGAGACATACAAGTATCTTTACAGGGAGGAACAGGGTGCAGGAATACACTGTTTTTAAGTGAAAAAGATGTTCTAGGACTAGAGGGCATGGGATGAAGTTGGAGGGAGGATGATTCAGAGGAAACATGAGGAAGAATTTCTTCACAGAATGGGTGGTGGACAAGTGGAGCATCCTGCCAGAGGAAGTGGTGGGGGCTGAAACAATCACGGGATTTAGGAATGCATGGGACAGACATAAAGGAATTCTGGGGGTCAGGGTTAAGGGCCAACAGACTTCTAAGAAAACATAAAGTGAACTTACAAGCTCAAATGGGCAGACTGTCTATGTATCTATGTCTTTTTGTAGGTGGGGCCTCCAGAACTGTATCCCATACTCCAGGTGTGGTCTAACCATGGAGCTGTAGAGTGGCATCAGCACCTCCCTCCTTCTGCTGGTTAACCCCCTCCCTATACACACCAGCATCCTGTTGCCTAAAATAACACAATTACTCTACCAACAGGATGACACCCCTACATGTGACCTATCCCTGTCTGCCACACGGGTACCCATTTACACACACAAACACTGGAGTCACACTGTCTGACACCTTGGAGGTTACAGTCCTCCCTTTTGGTTCTGCCCTCTGGGTATAGGGTCTTAACAACCGCACCCACTTAGCTATGTTAAGCACAACATCTGAACCAGTCCCTGTCCTGCAGCTTCCTGGCTAGAATCATGCCTCACATTCTGAGACGTAGATCACCATCTTCCAGAAATCCCAAGCAGGGATGGATCTTCCTTGTACATCAAGCACAGACATACCCTGGAGGTCCAGTACCCTCTAACCGACCCCTAAGCACTCAGGGCTACTACTTACCTATGTGGGGTATCCCCCTGATCCAGGCAGGACCCACTAATGTGTACCAAGCTACTCCCCCCCCCCGAAGAAGACAGAGTCACACACAGAACTTGCCAAAAATATATATCTTTTTATTACTGAAAATAATAATGTGCGTTCTTCCGGCAGGCATTTCTATAGAGAGGGCGGTGCTGCAACACTTGATACCTGCTTAATTTAATTTCACTGATTACAAATATGGAATAGCATATCACCTGCACTCCTTCTTTTAAGTCTAAATGATATCAGTGCTATGGAAAGTCCTTGGGTCTGTTGCAGCATAGGTCCAATTTGAGTAGCAAGCACACTGTGCTACCCACATCTCCTACGTCTGGTGAAGAAGTATGCATAAATTTTGAGTACATACTGTAAACATTTCAGGAAAAGTCCTACACTTCAACAACAGGTTTTTTTATGTAAGCCCCACTCCATGTGTCTAGGGATACCAGATGTTAACAAGGGAGGGGGGCCTGGCAACACAGACAGGAGTCCAAACAAACTCAGATGGAAAAGCAGTTTACCTGGGTTCAGACTTCATGCTTGACTGCAGATGAATTATAGGGGTACATCTGCCATGGGGCAACTGCAGCTAGAGGGGGCAATTAGGTGGTTATAGGTTGGCACACAATTCATCAAGTTAAGTCCAATGTCCACATTGATAATGCAGCAAATAGAAAGCATTTAATTGGTTATAAAAAATAGAACATTCCACTCCATGGAACAGTGGAGCACAAGCAGCAAAGTTTCTGAGGTAGCATCATTTCAATGACACAGGGCCACAGCACATACTTGGTGAACTGAGATGAACAGAGCAGGGTAGTCCAGGAAGCCAAATAGGGCCTCACGTTTTGATGGCACCAACACAGATGAAACGCGGCTCAAACATTTTCTGGAAACACTGCAGATTCCACCTTCCCAGCTAAGACACATACCAACCCTCATGTCTCTTAAGGAGCACCAGGCTCCAAGCATCCCAGGGCATCACATACAGGCCCTGGCAATCCTAGAGATGCACCAACGTTGGCCCCAGAAAAAACATTAGGCCCCAACGGTAATCTGGTCATGCTGCATTGCCACACTGATAAAGGGGAAGGTGGACTGCCACCACCACAACCCCTGCAGCATGGACTTTCACCACCACACTGCCCCAACAGCAGGAATCAGGCAAACTGTTCGCCTTGACCCACCGCCGACCCGCCTGGTGCCACAGTTCACATGACAGGTCCTCCTTTCACTCCCTGGGCTATGGTTCCCCTAAAGTGGCAGTGGGCCCAATCCTTGCAGAATCTACAGGGCATCCTCTTACCATAGTGGTGACTACCGAGGTTCAACACCCACCAGTCACTCGACTCACCGCATCTCCATACCGGTTTCCTCATGGCATGAGTGCAAGATGACTGTCTCCACACCACCTGCTTATTGATCCCAGACTGGGCCAGGGATGGCACAGGTCACCCAGGCCTCGGACTCACAAGCTCCTCTCCCCGCTGGTCCTCTTCTTCCCTCTCCCCCCAAAAGGTGACAAAACCTCCCTTAAATACCCGGCTGGGAGTCGTAGCTCCACCCGACCTGCAGGCAGGCCACAAACCCCACAGCCAAAAAGGGAGAAAGGGGAGGAGCAAGGGCTGACTAGTAAGCACCCAAACTTGGGGGTGCTTACATTTATTTTATTTTTTTTATTCAACAGTTTTATTACAGATCCAAGAAGACTACAAGCATACGATAGGCAATACTTTAACGCCAGTATGAAATGCCAAGGATGTACAAATGGAAACTATCTGCTAATACAAATAAAGGCATGACTTATAAGGTTCCACTATACTGTTATCTATAAAACAAAAGAATTCAGTAAAATTACTGATATGCCGACCTTAGCATGCTGTGCCTAAGGAGCATTATACTATTACAAACATCATCTGATCTATATTTTTAACATTTTTTAGATAAAAACAATAAAATTAACTAATAAAACAACATTCTCCCTGATGATTAAGTTTATTAAGGACTATAATCAATCAAAACAGAGTCACTATATTCAGCAAACAGAAAAGTACACATGCTGAACATCCCAAAACCATCACCCATCATCCCAGGCAGCTAATAGACCGAGCACTGAAGTACCTTCTAATTCTTCTACCATTAATATGAATGGGTACCATCTGGAGCAGAATTTATCAGTTCACAACTGCAGGCGATCTGTTATGTTTTCTACAGATTTCAATTTTCTACAATTCACCAACCATGTTGAAAGGCTTGGGGGTGTGGATAACAGCCACAGCTGTGTAATGCTTTTCAGGGCAGACACTATGAGTATAAGATAAAGATAATGCCTATCTCTTTTCCTAACCTTCTTTGGGGAGAGCCCTAATATTACTTGTTCAAACTCTAGGGTATTCTACAGTTGTAATGCCTGGGGGATCAACTGGCAAATCTCCTGCCAAAAATGAGCAAGCTGGGGGCAATCCCAAAAACTATGAAAAGGAGTGCCCTTTTGCCCACAATTTCACCAACAATGGTTGGTGGGGCTAGACCCTCTACGGAAGGTTTTGTCTGGAGTAAAAAAACACCAAGTCATCACCTTCAGCTTGAATTCCCTCCAATGGCTGAGCCCATGGTGCTATGGGTTGAGTGCCAGACTACCCTCCAGTTATTTTCCAATAGAGGAATGTTAGTCTTCTTCTTCCAGAGGTCTTGAATGTGTGTCTCTGGTGTGATGCTGGTGTCCTCATTCAATGACGCATAAAATCTAGAAATAAGATGTGTATTTTCTACTCATTCAGCTGCCTTTTTCACCATAACCAAAAGAGGAGGAGGTACTTGAGAGATACCCTCCAAAATGTTGTTTGATGATAAAGTGCCAATTTGGGCAACAGTTCAAAAAATAAATCTTTGACCTGTGCTACCTTCACAGGCCCAGCATCAAAGAACAGGTCACAAGACAGGGAAACCACTCGTGGCCAGATGTTGTCTAGGGTCCGGTACTGAGAAGGGGAGGCTTGACCAGCATGCAATCACTGGCCCAGTACTCCAGTTCTGGTAGGAATCAAGTGTGGCTCCCTCCAACAATAGCTGAAACCTGTTAGAAGTGGGAACCTCCAGCGTTGCTGTTACACGAGCCACCTCACCCTTCCCTTTTTCCCACCTATAGTCCATTTGCTTTGAACCAACCTTTGGGTCCTCTGTGACAATACAGCCTGCAGTCCTTGTTGTTGTTTTGCTGGCCCTAGATCACTGGTATAGGATTTCCCTACTTAGCAGCTTTTATTTCAGATCCCCATGCCTGCACCCTCCTACAACTGAGGCACTGCCCATAGATCCACTCAAGGGCAGTGCTCCTACAAAGTTAGGGCCTCTAACTGGTTCAACACACTCCCAGTGGATATCACCAATGCACCAAATCTCAGCTCCTTTAAGCACAAACTATGACAGCACTTGGTGGCCAGTGCCTACTGTGACTGCTACACTTAAATTCCCCTGCTCGCCCTCCTGGCTTCTCCATTACTTATGCACTCTCACCACACCCCACTCCCTCCTTTTTAACTCCTTCCAATATCCCACATCAGCCACCTCAGCCTTCTCCCTTGCCCCCCCCAGATTTCACTCCTCCCTCTCTCCATTCCCTCTTATATCCTTGTCCCTCCCCTCACCTATTACCCCCGTACCTCCTAGCTTTTATATTCTCTCTCTCCTTTCTCCTCCTTGTCCATACTAACTCTTCTCTCCTTCCCCCACCCATTCTGTTACCCCCACTTACATCTGCCATCCCTTCTCTTCTTGACCTGGAAGGACACTACTTCTTTATTCAGCTGTGAGCTGTGTGGGAAATTCTATATTGCACTTGATATCTGCAACAATGTGCACTTTTGCTCAATTCTGTGGGAAAGTGAAACTAACTACTTTTGGGTAATTGCTTTTTATTTACAGATTTATTTAGTGTTTAAACAAGATGGGGCTTGCAGACTCTGTTTATCTTGTGAGTAACTTCAGAAGGATTTAAATACTGCATTTGGGTAGACCTTGGAGGTAACTAGATTGTCTACTAGGATTTTCTGACAGTTAAACTATTTTTAAATAAATTACAGGTGGCTGAGGAGTTGAATAAAGAGCTTGCAAACTCTGCTTATCTTGGGAGTAACTTCACAAGGGTTTGAATACTGCATTTTGGTTGTCCCTTGGGGGTAGCTGATTGACTACTAGGATTTTGGGACAGAAATTATTTTTAAATAATTTACTGGTGTGTAGGATTTTGTGATAGTTAAACTATTTTAAAAAAAAGTTACTGTGGTTAAGGAGTTGTCATAGTAAAACCTGCAGTGTGAATTGAAACACAGACAGCCTCAGGTACAGGAAATTGTTTCCCCTCATTGTTTTCAGACCAAAAAATGTTGTATTGGATCAGGAACGGTTGCATCATAACCAGTGTCAACCAATTGCCCTGGGTGGAGCTTTCCAGACTTGATCAGATTACTATAAGCTACTGGTGGCTACAATATTTAGAGACACAAAGCACATCTTCTTGACCTGGAAGGACACTACTTCTTAATTCAGCTATGAGCTGTGTGGGAAATGCTATATTGCACTTAATATCTGCAATAACGTGCACTTTTGCTCAATTCTGTGGGAGGTGAAATGAACTACCACTGGTAATTGCTTTTTATTTACAGATTTATTTAGTGTTTAACCAACAAGGGCTTGCAAACTCTGTTTATCTTGTGAGTAACTCAGAAAGATTTAAATACTGCATTTGGGTTGACCCTTGGAAGTAGCTAGATTGTCTACTAGGATTTTCTGACAGTTAAACTATTTTTCAATAAATTACAGATGGCTGAGGAGTTGAATAAGGAGCTTGCAAACTCTGCTTATCTTGGGAGTAACTTCACAAGGGTTTGAATACTGCATTTTGTTGTCCCTTGGGTGTAGCTGATTGACTACTAGGATTTTGGGACAGAAACTATTTTTAAATAATTTACTGGTGCATAGGATTTTGTAATAGCTAAACTATTTTTAAGTAAGTTACTGGAGGTTAGTTGAATTATTATAAAGGGCAGTACTCACCAGAGTGGTGGAGCAGTGGTGTATTTGATTTTTTCTAACAGTCACCTGTAGTTGTGGACTACCCACCCACCCTTCTCCACACCCCCAGGTGTGGCATTTCCTTTATAGCCAAAGTTCTGACATCACTTCCTCAACAGGTCTTGGTGCAAAACTGTCATATTCTTAATAACCCAGCACAGTGCATAAAGGGTAAGTACACACCACACACACACACACACACAAAAGTATATATATTACATATTGCATATTATAAGGGAGAGGGACATGTGGGGAGTGGTGCAATGCACTGGCTGTGGGGCAGTAGTTTTCCAGGAGACATTCTGTAAACTGCATTGCTGTCCTATTTGCAGACAACTGTCAGCTCTGAGGGAGAAGGTTGCCCACCTCAAGGCTGAACTGGCAAGGACTAAGGAGGCCTCCCCCACCCAAAGAGCACCACTGCCACAACCACTGCCTCAGAGGTTGCCAAGTATGAAGAGCAGTTGGACCACTGTGAGTTCTGGGAGGGTGCAGGTGGTGGAGCAGAGATGAAGCCCCCTAGTTGTACCTCTACACAAATCATAAGCCAGTCTGGCAGAGCAAGGTTCTTCTATGATGGCACCCTCAGTGGAAACCAAGAAGAATACTGAGGACATCCACAAGGTAGACCAACAAAAGGGTGGCAATGGACACCACAGGGGAAGGAAACAGCTTCTGATAGGGGACTCAATTGTTAGGGGGGTAGAACTGGGGAAGGGAGAGGAGAGGGAAGTAAGGTGCCTGCCTTGTGCCATGGCTTGGAGGGACAAGAAGCCAATCCTCAGAATTGCAGAAGCAGCATCACAGGAGAGAGAACTAGATATCATTGTCCACCTTAGGACAAATGATCTAGCTAGGCATGGAATTAGTGCAGTGCAGGATGAATTTGTGGAGTTGGGAAGGGGCCTCAGACAGGTAGCAAGCATGGTTACCTTCTCAGAGGTGCTGCCAGTCCATGGTAGGGGTAAGGCTAGGGTACTGCACACCATGCAGTTTAATGAATGGTTGCAAAACTGGTGCAGAGCACAAGGCTTTGGCTTCATTGGGGACTGGGAGTACACCTGGAGAGATGAAGGTTTATACTGGCACGATGGTCTGCATCTGTCAATGAAGGGAACCAAGCTCCTAAGTGACAGGTTTAAATGCTTCCTTGGCAAGCTTTTAAATTAGCCAAGGGGGGAGGTGCTGATGAGAGGCAGGAAATGTCAACCCTCCCCCCACAAAACATGGCAGGTAATAAGGTAAACACTGAGGTACAGAGCTTAACAGAGGGCAGGACAGGGGTAAGTAGAAAAATAGACAAGGGCAAGAAGAGTAGGGATGGGGAAAAAGGATAAAGCCAACATTAAATGGAATGCAATGAGTACCAATGCCCGTAGTCTGGGAAACAAGCTTCCTGAGCTAGTAGCCCTGATAGAAGATGAACAATTGGATATTGTGGCAGTCACAGAAACATGGTACATGGAGAACCATGACTGGGATGTCAGCATACCAGGGTACACAGTCTACAGAAGGGACAGGGAGGGTAAAAGAGGAGATGGAGTAGCTCTGTACATAAGGGAATGGATCAAAGCTACAGAACTAAAAAGTAAAGAGGGAGGACAAGAGGCACTCAGGGTCACCTTGGAGACAGGGAATGGCATCAATATCCACACAGGGATTGTATACAGACCCCATCTCAAGGGGAGGAAATGGACAAGAAAATGATAGAGGACATTCTCAAAATGGTTGAAAAAGAGGAGATACTGTTGATGGAGGACCTGAATATGCCGGATGTTAACTGGATGACATGTACTGCAGCCACATCCAAGAGCAGGGTCATTCTCGATGCCCTGCAGGGGGCAGGCCTTAGACAGCTAGTGTTGGAACCCACTTGGGAGGGAGCAATACTAGACCTGGTACTCTCAAATGGAGAGAGGATCACAAATTTAGAAGTCAGTAGACATCTGGGAACAAGCGACCACTGCACAGTGTGCTTCACGATAAGCACAACCATGGAGACTAGCTACACGAAACAAGGATACTGGACTTGAAGGGCTGACTTTGGCAAAATGGGTGAATACCTGAGGAATGCACTAGCAAATGGCCAAAAAGGAGGGGTGGAAGAACAATGGAGAAAAATCAAAACTGCTATCATAGAGGCAACAAGCCTTTGTATGAAACAAATAAAGAAAACAAAGTGGAGTAAAAACCACTATGGTTCTCAAAAGAGGTGACAGGGAAGGTTAAGGAGAAAAAGGCTGCATTCAAAAAGTATAAGGAATCACAGAAGAAGCACGACAAGGAACTGTATTAATTAAAGCAGAAAGAAGTGGGGAAGGCAGTCAGAATAGCAAAGGCCCAAACCGAGGAAAAAATAGCCAACTCAGTTAAGAAGGAAGATAAAATCTTTTATAGGTACATTAGGGAGCATAGAAAGGTTAAGGGAGGAATAGTGAAGATTAATAAAGGAGAGGGGAGGTGGGCAGAGGGAGACAGTTAAAAGGCAGAGATACTGAATGAATACTTTTGCTCAGTATTCACAAAAGAAGATGAGATGGAGTTACCTAAACCAGACAACAGAATCACTCTGAGTAGGGGGGTTGACACCAGTCCATTTACAGAAGAAAGAGCCTTGAAAGAACTCTTAAAACTCAAAGTGGACAAAGCAATGGGGCCTGATGGGATTCACCCTAGAATCCTAAAAGAACTAAGGGAGGACCTAGTGACACCACTGACCACACTTTTTAACAAATCATGGGAGGATGGGGTGGCACCTGAGGACTGGAGGAGGGCAGATGTGATTCCCCTTCACAAAAATGGGAGCAAGGCAGAAGCAGGAAACTACAGACCTGTAAGTTTGACCTCAGTGGTAGGGAAAATGATGGAATCACTTCTGAAAGAAAGAATTGTTGAGTATGTAGAGGCCACCGGGGCACAGGACCCGAAGCAGCAGGGATTTACAGCAGGAAGGTCATGTCAGACAAACCTAATTGATTTCTTTGACTGGGTGACCAAAGTAATAGACCAGGGAGGGGCTGTGGATATGGCCTACCTAGACTTTAGCAAGGCATTTGGCACAGTCCCACAAAAAAGATTAATGATCAAGTTAGACAGCCTGGGAGTGGGTTCCAAGGTAGTAGCCTGGGTAGCAAACTGGCTGCACAACAGAACACATAAGGTAATAGTGAATGGAACACATTCCGAAGAAAGGGGGGTTACTAGTGGAGTACCTCAGGGCTCAGTACTGGGTCCAGTCCTCTTTAACGACTTTATAGGTAACATTGCAGAGGGTCTGAAGGGAAAGGTATGCCTCTTTGCAGATGACACAAAGATCAGTTAACAGAGTTGATACACAAGGGGGGCAGAAAGGATGAGAAGGGACTTGGCAAGGTTGAAGGAATGGTCAGACATATGGCAACTTAGATTCAATGCCAAGAAGTGCAAAGTAATGCACCTGGGAAACAAAAACCCAGGAGAAGAGTACACAATAGCAGGGGAGGTACTAACAACAACAAAAATGGAAAGGGACTTGGGGGTAGTCATATCAGATGACCTAAAGGTGGGTAAGCAATGTGAGAAGTCAGTAAGGAGAGCCAGGGGGATACTGGGATGCATAGGAAGGGGCATCACAAGTAGAACAAGCATTTGTCAATGCCGAACGTTCGCTTGCAGGTATTTGCAGTGGTGCTTGGCACGTATGGTGCTTTACACTAATGCCCTGTGCGATTGCTGGTATTTGCACTATAAATTTTCAGCATGACCTTTTGTTACCCCACCTCATAAAGCATTTGAGACCTCTGCTTATGAACAGTCCCACTGTTATTTTGGTAATCTGTCCTGGCGTTGATTTCCCACAGCGATCACACCATTGTGCTCCACATGTGCAAAACACAGTTCGGCAGGATGTGAAAATGACAGCTGTAGCATTCATAGGGAGGTGTGAAGGGATGGCAATGTTGAACATCTGGAGTGAAAATACAACAATTTCGAACTTACGACATGACATGGAAATCATGCGAATGAACACTCATGACACAGTCATTTTGTGGACTTTTGTCACCAAATTTTCAACATAGGCATTGTGGGACCTCTGCTCATGAACAGTGTCACTGTAATTTTCATAATCTGTCCTGAGCATTGATTTGTCACTGTGACCACACCATTATGCGCGATGTGCAAAACACATTTCAGCCAGGATGTGAAAAATGTCAGCTGTACTGTTCATAAGGAGGTGTGAAAAAATGCCAGTGTTGAAAATCTGGAGAAAATATTTCAAATTCGAAGTTATGAGTGTGCGTGGAAGCTCGCATACGCCGCCAGAACACAGTCATTTTTGACAGTTTTTCACTAAATTTGCAACATAGGATTTGAGCCCACCTCATTAACAGTGACACTGTTGTTTAGTTAATCAATCCCAAAAGGTGATTTTGTGCAGTGACCATGAAATCACCTTTGGGGACCGAATAACTCACATGACAGTAACTGAATTCATGAG
Organism: Neoceratodus forsteri; assembly: GCA_016271365.2. NCBI lineage: Eukaryota > Metazoa > Chordata > Ceratodontiformes > Ceratodontidae > Neoceratodus > Neoceratodus forsteri. The sequence goes on from CM057451.1 coordinate 513,578,974, forward strand.
GTGGTGTCCAAGAACCCCTGTTGAAAATGTGGTGCCAAAATTTGCAAAAATGCCTGAGATAGTCACCTAAGTTGGAAAAAAACATTTATGCCATTATACAGCTTACCGTCATTCTTCAGTTTGCGTCCGCTTTCAAGAGGTGCAGACGTGTTCCCACTCCACTGAAGATCATTGGCCCAGGCTCGGAGGTAAGTATGGGTGAGGGAGGGGAGTACAGGTGGTGTGGGTGGGGGGGCACAAGACACAGTGAGGGACGTTTTTCTGTTTCACAGGTTTTAAAAACAAAGATGTTGCAGGACAGTTTTCCCATTTACAGGACAATGGGCATGTTGGGTGGACTTCAGCATGCCACCTGGGTGTTTGTTGGGGGCCTGGAGACAATGGGGACTCATGCACTCTGTCTGCACATACAATGTGTTTGGTGGGGGCAATAACAAGGGAGCAGGGTAGACGGCAGCAGAGGGAGGAAGTGGAGGATTTATTAGCAGCTAGAGGGAAAAGGGTGACGTCAATATGCTAAATACACACACGCTACCACCGCTAATTGCAGTGGTGCTTTTCTTTAACTGAAGACCACTGTAGCCAAACTGCTGTCATAGACAGCTCATGCATCCATTGGTGCAGTAGGTTGCACACGTTACACTGAGCACTGCATTGGACAGGAGGGTCATACACCTTCAAAAGTCGTACTGTCCTAAAACGCCTTTGCACATGCATGCAAGCGAATGCAAAATAAACAAGCATTTGTCAATGCCGAATGTTGCTTGCTTCTATGTGCTGTTTAGGTATTTGGAAGTCATTGGAGTGCAAATATTGAAAATTCGCGAACTTACGAGCGTGCGTAGGAACTGCGCAATGCACACTCGTAAAACAGTCATTTTTAGGAATTTTTTCACCAAATTTTCAACATAGCCATTTTAAGACCTGTGCTCATGAACAGTGTCACTGTGATTTTTCTTAATGTGTCCCACACATTGAGTTCGGACATCGACGCGCCATTGTGCTTCTATGGGCGGAAACACGCTTTGGGCAGGATGTGAAAATGACAGCTGTACTGCTGATAAGGAGGTGTGGTAAAATGGCAATGTTGAAAATCTGGAGTGAAAATATTGAAAATTCGCAAACTTACGAGCGTGCATAGGAACTGCGCAATGCACACTGTGAAACAGTCATTTTAGGAATTTTTCACCAAATTTTCAACATAGCCATTTTAAAACTCTCTGCTAATGAACAGTGTCACTGTGATTTTCTTAATGTGTCCCATACATTGAGTTTCAGACACTGACTGCGCCATTGTGCACTACATGGGCGGAAACATGTTTTGGGCAGGATGTGAAAATGACAGCTGTACTGCTGATAAGGAGGTGTGGTAAAATGGCAATATTGAAAATCTGGAGTGAAAATATTGAAAATTTGCAAACTTACGAAGTGCATGAGAACTGCACAATGCACGCCATAAAACAGTTATTTTTAGAATTTTTCATCAAATTTTCAACATAGCCATTTAAGATCTCTGCTCATGAACAGTGACACTGTGATTTTCTTAATGTGTCCCATACACTGAGTTCACACACCGATCAGCCATTGCAGCGCTACATGGGCGGAAACACATTTTGGGCAAGATGTGAAAATGACAGCTGCACTGCTCATAAGGAGGTGTGGTAAAATGGCAATGTTGAAAATCTGGAGGAAATATTGAAAATTTGAAACTTACGAGCATGCATAGGAACTGCGCAATGCACACTCGTAAAACAGTCATTTTTAGGAATTTTTATACCAAATTTTCAACACAGCCATTTTAAGACCTCTGCTCATGAACAGTGTCACTGTGATTTTCTTAATGTGTCCCATACATTGATTGCGCACACCGAGTGTGCCATTGTGCGCTACATGGGCAGAAACACGTTTTGGGTGAGATGTGAAAAATGACAGCTGTACTGCTCATAGGAAGGTGTGATAAAATGGCAATGTTGAAAATCTGAAATGAAAATATTGAAAATTCGCGAACTTATGAGCGCATAGGAACTGCACAACGCACGCCTTAAAAGGTAGTTTTAGATCCCATTTCCACAATAGGTTTTTGAGAGCCCACTTATGAACGCTGGCAGTGTCGCTTTGCTAATCAGGGTTCGAAGGTGATTTCGCGCAGTGACCGCGAAATCATCCTTAGCCAGAATAATGCCATGACAGTGACATCATTCATGAGAAGAGGTCCCAAAACCCCATGTTGAAAATTTGGTGCAAAAATTCCAAAAAATGCCTGAGATATGCAACAAAGTTGAAAAACCCATCTAGCCCATTATACAGCTTACCGGCATTTCCTCAGTTCGGTGGTCGGCTTTGAAGGTGCAGACGTGTTCCTGGTCCAGCGATGATCGTCGCATCTCGAGCTCCGAGGTAAGTATGGGGTGAGGGGGTGGGGAGGCAGGGTGCCAGGGTGGGTGGGTGTGGGTTGTGGAGGGGTTCAGGAGAAGCGCCTGGTACCGCTTTTATTTCTAGGTAAAAAAAAAAAGACGACGCGGGACTTGCCATGCTGGGGTCGGCTCCCAGCGTGGCACCAAAGCTTTGGGGGGCATTTGGGGGACGGGAGCCGACGGGGATTGAACACCTCGCCGGCAGACAACGCTGGACGCTTGCTAGCTGGGGTGGACTCCCGTGCGGCACCAAAGCTTTGGGGGCCTTTGGGGACGTGGAGCTGACGGGGATTGGGCACCCCCATCGGCAGAGGATTCAGGACGTTTGCCACACTGGGGTGGGCTCCCAGCGTGGCACCAAAGCTTTGGGGGGGGGCGTGAGGCCTTCCAGTACTGTGTATGACAGCAGTGGTTTTCTTTGAAGAGAAGACCACCACTGTCATACACAGCTCCTGCACCCATTGGTGCAGGACTGCCACGCCTGCTCAACGGAGCAGTGGATTGAACAGGAGAGGCACACCTCCAAAGTGCGCTACTCTCCCTAAACGTTCCTTGTGCAAGCAAACGTAAAAATGGAAGTGGTTATCCCTCTGTATAGACAGTTGGTGAGACCCCATCTGGAATACTGCGTGCAGTTTTGGAGACCCCATCTATGCAAGGACATAGACAGGATGGAAGCAGTCCAGAGGAGGGCAACTAAAATGGTGCAGGGTCTACATCAGAAACCATATGAAGAGAGACTGAGAGAACTTAATATGTATACCCTTGATGAAAGAAGGGACAGGAGGGACATGATAGAAACTTTCAAGTACCTCAAGGGAATCAGCAAAGTCCAGGAGGGTAGCATCTTTCAGAAAAAGAGATGTGTAAGAATAAGGGGCACAATTTAAAGATAGAAGGGGGATGGCTCAGGGGTAATGTGAGGAAATTGTTTTTCACGGAGAGAGTGGTGGATGCATGGAACCGCCTTCCTGGGGAGGTTGTTGGGTCTAAAACAGTGGGGGAATTCAAACATGCATAGGACAGACATAAGGCAATTGTGGTAGGGGGTTGCAGGAAGTAGGCTATTGGTTAACTACAATCTGCAGCTTATCCAATAGGTAGGGAAATGGGCAGACTGGGTGGGCCAAGTGGTCCTTATCTGCTGTCAAAGTCTATGTTTCTATGTTTCTCTCCACCATCACCACCTACTCCTCTCCTTCACCACCTACCTTATCCCTCTAATCCCCCATCCCCTCGGTTCTTGCCTGTCCCCTACTACCTTTTCCTCTCACCAACTACCTCTGGCCCTCTCATGCACTTGTTAGATCACCTGACAAAGCCTTTGGCAGCTCGTGCATTCTGTAAAGTTTTACCTGTTACTTCTTTTGTCTTATCTTGACAAAGCCACTGGCAGCTCATGTACTATAATTGTATTAACTGTTATCTACCTGCTTGTTCTTGTCTATTTTTGTCCATTGTCCAAGACATGGAACCTTTGTAAAACAGCACTGTTTGCTCAAAGGTGTTATAAAAAATTGTCATAAATAAATAAATAAAAATAAATAAATCCAGCACACTGTGGTTCACAACTGCCCTACAGCTCTTGCACTCCACCCTCTTTTCTATAGGTGTCCCACCTGCATGGTTGTGTGTAATGGGTGCAATGTAATTTTTTTATGCAGAGATACTGTTAACCAATTGCATTTGTTACCAGCTCTACCAAGATGGGAATGAAGTTTCCTGTTCCGCAAGTCTGCTGCACAGTGTACACAGCAACAAAATACATAACTTTACCCTAGATTGGGAGGTATCTGCTCACTAGTACTCTATTTACACTGTGACCCCAGTTACATTACATGCAGCTCCAACCCAGATGTGGAGGTACAGCACCTGCTTGATATTTAGACTTTGCTGTACTGAGTATTGCTCCTTTACAGTTATCAGTTGTGCCCCATCTCTGTCAGTACTACACGACGATTGTCTCACTTACCCAGACGGAAGTTCCTTGATCATTACGTGTACGGCCAGCACTCCCTGCGGACCTAAGATATTATTATATACCAATTTAAATATTTAAACATTAAACACAACTTGAAATGTTGCATTAACACAAGTGTCGCACTTGGAGTGCAGCATTTCCTGCCAGCTGCTGCTCCGCACTGATTCCCCAAAGTGTGCCACTCTTATGCTCCAGCCCTTGAGCTACGGTCTGCTGCAGAAAGGGCCACTTGAAGAACTCTGGCTTATAAACATATAGAAACTATGCCCCTCACAGTAGGTGCCTCCTGACTGAAGGCTGTGACCCATTTCTCAGCTGACACCAAGTCCCCTGGCTCCTGATGAATACGGCACAATAGTGTGTGGAATGTATTAATAATAACTTACGTAAAAACACCCCTGACCTAATGATCAACCATACTGTGCCACTAATGGCCACTAACCCTTAATTTCTTTTTTTTACATATCTAGTTGATCATGGCATCATGTGAAGTTTATAATTTTAAAGCAAATGAGGACTCAGCGCAGTTTAATTTTCAGTGGCCCAGTAAACTGCAGCTGATGAAAATGGAGCACGCTGCAAGTCCATGTTTGTTTGTTATGCTTTAAACTTCACAAAATGGAAGGATCAACTAGCTAAATAAAATAACAATTAAAAAAGTCAAGCCTTTGGGCCAGATATTCAAAAGGTTTTCACCCTTCGCTAAGGGTTCAGGGCCAAGAATGGGACGGACACTGCGCTAACTAAATTCTCAACAGAAGTACTGAGCAATAATGACGGAGGGGTCAGCACAGGGGCGGTCTTCATTGACCTATCTAAAGCTTTCGACTTGGTAAACCACAACCTCCTTCTACAAAAATTGCGCTTTCTTGGCCTTGACACCCACTCACTGGGATGGTTCAAGAGTTATCTCTCTGGACGCACCCAGAGGGTTAAGGGAGGATAAAGTCTCCAAGCTAGCCCTACTCAAAGAAGGGGTACCACAAGGGTCAATCTCGCCCTTCTCTTTACACTGTTCATAAATGATCTGCATAAACACTGCGGAGTAGCAGCGCCATCCAGTACGCAGATGATGCAGTCATTTATAGAGCTTCCTCAACTTACTAGAGTTGCAGACAGCCTCCAAGAAGACATCCATCAGATGGAGGACTGGCTCACTCTGAACAAAATGGTTTTAAACACCAACAAAACGAAGGTAATGCTCTTTGGCCCTAGATCCCTGGGAACAGAGAGGTCACATCTCCTTCAACTCCAGTCCAGGGGTGTAAACTGAGGTGGTCACCTCCACCAAATACCTTGGCCTTACCCTGGACCAAGGCTTCACACTAAAAATCATGTAGATCAAATCACCAAAGCCATCCATGGGAAACTTGGCATCCTTTATAGACTAAAGGACCAGATCATCCCGGAAGCTAGGGTAGCCATTGCCACTAGTGTACTCCTCCCAAAGCTCACATGCGGCCCGATCCTCCAGGGCATGGCCGTGATGGAGTTAGGAAGGCTGAAGACCTTGTACAATAAGATAGTCCACTTTGCCACCATGTCTCACCCGAGGACTCACCACTGTGAGGCCCAATCCAGGCTCAGGTGGCCGTCTCTGGATGCTCGCCTCTCCTACCCAACCCTCTGCCTTACATTCAAGCTACTGGGTCCCTCACCTCCCCCCAGCCTGGATGGGCTTGTCAGGGTGAAACCCAACCCACGGTGCCTGCACTCATCAGGCCAAACTCTCCTCGCGGTTCCCAAGATTAGGACTAAAGCCGGGTCTAGGTCCTTTGCGTACACAGCCCCTCCACCTGGAACAACCTCCCTTGAGGCACGGGAGGCTGAGACCGCTACCAGCTTCCGGACTAAGCTTAAGGGACACCTGCTCAATAGAGCATATGTCTTTGCTACAGTACCTGACCACGATAGCCACCTGGGTAGCTCAATAGACCCTCCCAACCTCCATCCTGGCAGTATAACGTGTCCTCCCTACAGACGGGTGCACTTATGTCCCAAATTTATCCCCTTTTCATTCCTGGCTTCCACACAGCAGCTAACCCTAGGTCTTTAGCTGCTGCTCATTATTCCAGAGCACTTTAATCTAATCAATAACTAGTGATATTTAATGTTTTATGGTCTCATTATGTGTAAACTCTATGTCCTTACAGCCTGCATGTCTTCCACTACCTGCTGCCCGTAAACATATGTATTCTTACTGTTAAAAACTATTCAGTCTCCTGACTGTACTGATCTGTTACCTGTATGTTGTTGTTTCACCCAGGTCGCCCCTGAAAAAGGGACCTCTTGGGGCCCAGCGGGCCTACCCGGTCATCAAAATTCAATAAATAAATAAATAAATAATCATTAACTCTTGCACTGTGCTCATTTAATGCTAGTTCCCTACATTCAGAGTATAGCACTGTGCTTGTTATTAGCGCTACATATCAAACACAAAGTTAATATATGCCTGCTTGCCGATAGGGGTAAAAGGCAGAGATGCCAGATATCTTAGGAATGTGTTATTAGTGGCTGCCCTAAATGCAATGACCAATCGGCGGTTATCAATAGATCCTCCAACATACCAGAATTAGGTAGCTAGACATAGAGATACACCATACAGAACAGCTAGTGTTCCAGGTTAATCAAGGCATGCCTAGCTTCGCCACCTAATGGCTGAGATGGGTACTGTACATGAGAGAGAGGGAGCTGGATTCAGAGAAGCCAAAGCAGGACACAAGGCAACTTGCATCGGAAAATATGGTGCAAGTCGCACTTGTGTCCTGTGTTGCGTCCCCGCGGGATTCACAGAGGCAGCCTGTGACATGGGGCTGGGTGCCTGCACCCAACAGCACCTATGCACCTGAAAACCCCTTGAGACATCGCGTAAGGGGATTTCTGGCAGTATTTGCACTCTATTCAGGTAGGGTGGCCACTATGTCCACAAATGGGATTCAGAGACAACCACCAGTGAACATCTGTCAAAGACCAGTTACGCCAACAAAAAGGTGGTCTAACTGGTCTTTGCTGTTCACCAGAGGTTGCCACTGTACCCCAGCCCCACAACCTGTGTGGGTTACAGACCCCTCCATAGGCTCCGGGTCTCCGGCATGGCACGCACTGTGCCAGGCTGGGTGTGTGGCACATCCCCAATGCCTAGAACTCCACACACACACATTGCAAACCCCCCATGCCCTGGGGTATGATCCACCCACCATCCCCGTAACCCCCTGGTAGTCTAGTGGCCCCCCACCCCAGAGTGCGAGCTCCCCCACATCCCCCAATACCCCTCCGGTGACTGGCACAGCCCTCCCTCACCACCAGGGCCTGCCACCAATGCACCTACCAGGTGTGTGTGTGTGTGTGTTGAGGGGTGGGGGACCACTGGGGTACCAGGGCAGGTAAGGGTCCATGATCTGGGGGGGTCCATGGGAAGGGGGCTTGGGGCTGGTGCCCACACTGTACGGGGCCTCAGAGGTGAGCATGGGGGTGCCATGGCAGCCCTCGACCGGCGCAACTGCTGTCCTGTGACCTGTGGCATTCTGGGTGCTGCGCCCTACCTTGCGCAGCTACCACAAGTCGCAGGACGCAGACCGCTGCTCCCGCTCTGATTCTGAATCAGGTGCATGGGCCAGGTTGCAGGGCAGGTCGCTGCAAGCTGCCATTGCCACAGCTTGCTGCGGACCTTTCTGAATCCAGCCCAGAGATTCTACCTACATACCATAGTCCCTGCCCCATATAGCCATCTAGCACAGGAGATTAATAGGACTAAAATATACTTTATTGCCAAAATGGGAAAACTTGGGCTACACAGTCACCCAACTGTAACACCCTCTTCCTGAAACATTAGTCTGATTCTAAGCAGTGGTATTCCTGGTGCAAGGCGATTTATGCCAGACCCTATGGCATAAATCACACCTTGCGCCATGCATTCCACAAGTCGCGATTCTGAGAAGTGGCTTGCACTATGTCATATGCAGGTTGCACCAAAGGTGGGCTTCGCCACCTACTACGCCTGCAACCCACTGCGGCATGGCACAAGGGTGAGTTACAGCAGCACCTGTGCCCTATTCCAAAAGAGCGACTGCTGTAACCCACTTACGGTATTCCAAGACAGTACATGGTACAGCAGGGTTAGACCAGCATGGAGGTGGTCTAAGGGCATCCGTCCTGGCAAACTGAAGGATGCCCCCTGCAGCACTGCAGTACACACTGTAGCCTGCCCCACGGCCCCTCCCAAGCACAGTCATGCCCCCACCCCCAATTTGGGGGACCTCTCAGGTCCATATTTTAAAGTGCCCCCCCCAGTCACCTGTACCACCCGGCCAGCCACCCCCCTAATGCCCCCAGGTGGTTGTGTGTGCATTTTGGGGTGGGGAGCTCCGGGGGACAGTAAATCATGGGCCACGACTTGTGGCACCCAGGTCAGTTGCACCAGTCCCATGGTGCATGCCTGTGGCTGCCGCAAGTCACGGGGCATAGGTGCCGGGGACCCTGCCTGTCTTAGAATAGGGTGCAGGGTGCCCAGCATAGCGCCACATGGCGCAACTCACATACGCACGTGAGTTGCACCATGCGTCTTGTAATCAGGCCCCAAGTGTACAAAATAGCACACTATGCAAATGTATATGGAGTATATGATAAGCTCACCAAGTATTTGTAACAATATGCCACAAAACTGTATTACTGCCAATTAATGAATGCTTGTACTGATCTACTCTGTACCAATGTTGCTCAGTAAACTTGAATTAAAAAAAAAATATTTGCGGCACCCAAACAGGGGGCCGGTGATGTGCATGTTGTGTACAGTGTGATATTCACAGATAAAGCACTGCCCTGACAGAGTAGCATAGCAGGAGAGCGAACAGCAAATACTGACTGTAAAAAGCACAGTCTTAACCTGGGGCAGATCACAGAGGTGGGGAGAGGCATAGCAGAAAACACATAGACACACACACACACACACACACACACACGCACGCACGCACACCTGCAAAAAAAAAAAATGTCTCACTCTGTATACCTGAGTCAGCTGGTCATGCAAGATAAGGAGGGGGCAGTGCCCCCATGGGACCCCTGAGTAGGCCCCAGAGGTCCTATATTGCAAACAGATGGTACCATTCTTGAGTCACATTTGAAGTCTTTAGTGACAAGCAACTTTTGGGCCAGTACATGCTCAACAGGTCCATGACTGTGCAGCTGTGTGAACAGCAATGAACAGACACCCAATGCAGCTATGCAATGTCCGTAGTGGTCAAGGTGACAGCAACACTGTGCCTCTTGGTCACCAGAACCTTCCAAACATGGTGGGGACAACACCGGTATCTCACAATCTGTCACCATGCCCTGCTGGCCTATACTGGGGAGTTCATCATATTCCCCACCATACCAGCAACTGTATAGCAATTTTACTGAATTGCACACCTACCAGTCATATTTAGTGCAATTGACTGCACCCCTGTTGCCAGCCAGGCACCAACCAGTGATGGAGTGGAGGTCTATGTGACTAAGAATGGGTACCACTCCATCAACTGCCAGGTGGTGTTTGATGCAACAGTGTATGTTGTCAATCTTGGTATACCGTCAAATGGGCAACTGAGATTGAACGGCTCAAATATGAGTGACTCAGTCTCAACGCCTGTGTTTTGAGCTACCCTGAAAAGGCAGCAACGGGTGAAAGGGAAGGCAACTGGAACAATCACGGGGAATGGAAGAGGAGGAAAGGTATATGGGAGGCAGTGCAGTGGAAGGCTGCTAAGCTGGCTGTGTGGCATGGTGGTGAGGGTGGCTGGCTATGGTTAGAAGGTCACAGTGTTCAGGTCTGGGGAGGGTGAGTAATTTTGCGGTCAGTGGTAATTTTTCTTTTTTACAAGTTTCACCCCCTCCCCAATAGGCACCCCCCTGGAGTTGAGAATCTGTAATTAGGGGGGTGGAGGGGGGTGAAGCCCCCCACATACATAGAGATGTCTGTCAGAGCAGTTGTCTTTGCCATGAGTGTACATTGCCATTTTTATTTTCTGCGATGTACACGCGCCCTAACAACGATCGCCATTTGTCAATCACCATTATGACATGGAACCATCAGTCTCCTGTCATGGTTCCCAGGCAGTGCCCACGACACCTTCATCTGGCACATCTCAATCCTGTGCCGGAGGGTCAAAGGTGGGGACATCCCTAGTGGGCACTTCATCAGTGAGTACAGTATATCTCAAAGGCCTCTATACCCAAGTTGCAAATGATGTCACTGACACATGCCTTTTACTTAGGCAGGAGACAGTGCATATCCCCTGCATCCCTGAGTCCTCACACCTGTCCTATGACCTGCATCCATTGCAGAAGACAGGTATAATGCAGCACACACCACTACTTGCAAAATCATTGAGCATGTCTTTGTCATGCTCAAGATGTGATTTTGAGGTGCCTTGACCATTCTGGTGGTGCCCTATAATATACCTCTCATAAGACCTGTGCCATTTTCCTTGCCTCCAAACTATATAACATGGCAGTCAAACATGGGATATGCCTGCCAGCCCCAGAGGAACACCCTGCAATGGATTCTGAGCCAGCGAACCAGGGATGCAGGTGCAGCTCAACAGGCATGACCATGCAATGGCCAGGAGGTAATGGGAGTACACAGCCCACCTCATCACAGACCTCTTCGAACTCAGACAGTGAGTACAGATCACACAGGAGACTGTAATGATGTCAATAACTGTATTAATCAAATAATAAAAATAATGGTTGTTAGAAAAAATAAAATAAAATGCCATCCAGATAGTGGGGTGAAAGGGGGAGAAAATAAATCAAGCCATCCTGGCAAGGGGGTTTAAAAGGGGTGAAATCAAAGCAAGTCATCCTGACGGGGGGGGTTAAAGGGGGAGAAATGAAAACAGGCCATCCCAGCAGGGAGGGGGAATGGGTACGGTAAGGTGAGGGCATGAGATGTCTAATGTTTCTGGTGGTTTAATGTGTACACTAGGTGCGTCCTGGTCTACCTCCATGGATATGGACACTGTATGAACTGTATATCCAGGAAGGTAGTAGGGGTTCATCGTCCATGCAATGGGGGATGAGTCTGGGGACATGGGATCCACCCACGGCCACAGCCTTGTGGGTACTGACCCACCAAAGAGCAAGTCACAGTCAGAGATTCATGGTATCCTGGTCATCCTTGGTGTCCTTGTTGTTCTGATGCCTGCACTGCGGAGGGTGACAGTATGCCAAAATAACTGGGACATTTCTTCAAAGATTCAGAAGCATATGTCCTCTCCAGCTACACGATTTCTCATTTGAAAAGATTTAATCTGTGCAGACTCTCAAAAAGTCGTATTATTTCCCTTTCTAGACCTCCTTTACAGTGTATCAAGAAGTTATGTTCCAGAGATGTAAACAAGAGCAGGAGTTTAAATACTGTCACCCTTTAAAAATATATTTAGTTACAGCCCAGCTGACAGATGCTAGAATGTATGTGGGATGCGCTTCGGTTGTCTTGGCATTGCAGGCTTGGAGTGAAAGGAAATCACAAGTGTAAGTGAATAGGGGGACAGTTTTGCCCAAGAGTTGAATGCTCTGGTCAAATAGAAACTTTAGAACATTTCTTACTTGAATGCTGTCATACAAAGGATTTCTGGTTGTTTCTTGCTAATAGATGGGCATTCTCTTGGTTCAGGAAACTTACCTATAACAAGCATTTGTCAATGCCGAATGTTTGCTTGCTGGCATTGGCAGTGGTAGTGTAGAAGTTACAGAGCTGTGTAATAGGAATGGCAGTGAAGTATTGAACTGAAGCCAACCCCACCACCACCCTGCAGAGAGTGACAGGCATTGGGGTGTGCCTTTGGGTCGTCAGGCATAACGGCCACGCCATTTCACCACACCCCACCCTGCAGACACTGACAAGTGTCACGGTGTTCCTTGGGGTCTTTGGCCCTTATGCGCACCCCATTCCATTAGGAAATACGGTGAGATGGGTGCAATATAGGAGAATGGGGTGAACATGGGGGCCGAAGAGTCCAAGGCATACCTCGATGCCTCTCACTGGCTGCAGGGTGTGGAATGGTATGAGCATTACAGGCAAGAATCCCAAGTCACACCCCTGATGCCTGTCATTCTCTACAGGGTTGGGCGTTATGGTTGGAAACCCTAATACCTCAGGCATTCGTTGGTATTTTCACTCCAAATGTTCAACATGGTTTTTTTGTGACCCCACCTCATGAACAGGGGGGGAATATCAGTTTGTTAGCCGAAAGCTGCTTATGCACAGCGACTACGGCATTTAGCACCACAGGTGCAAAAACATTCTTAACAGGATGTAAAAAATGACAGCTGTACTGTTCATGGGGAGGTGTAAAAAATGGCAATGTTGCAAATCTGCAGTAAAAATATTTAAAAAAATGGTGAAGTCACGAGCGTACATAGAAACTGTGCAACGCACACCCGTAATATAATTAGGTTGGGGATTTTTTACAGCAGATTGTCAACTCAGGCATTTTGGTGCCTCCGATCATGAACAGTGTCACTGTGGTTTTCTTTATCTGTCCCGAACAATGATTTCCCACAGCAACCATACATCTCTGCGCTGAAAGTGTGAAAACACACTTCGGCCATGTTGTGAAAAATGACAGCTGTACTGTAAATAAGGAAGTGTGGAAAATGCCACTGGTGAGAATCTGACTTAAAATATTACAAAGTCATGAACTTACGAGGGTGCGTGGAAACCGCGCATTGCTCACTCATAACACAGTCATTTTATGGACTTTTGTCACCAAATTTTCAACATAGCCATTTTAAGACCTCTGCTCATGAACAGTGTAACTGTGATTTTCTTAATCTGTCCTCAAACATTGCTTTCGACACCAACAGCACCATTGTGCGCTACATGTGAAAACACATTTTGGGCGGCATATGAAAATGGCAGCTGTGGCTTTTATAAGGAAGTGTAATAAAATGGCAATGTTGAAAATCTGGAGTGAAAATATTAAATTCGCAAACTTATGAGCATGCATAGAACTGCGCAACGCACGCCTGAAACAGTCATTTTAGGAATTTTTTTCACTAAATTTCAACATAGCCATTTTAAGACCTCTGCTCATGAACAGTGTCACTGTGATTTTCTTAATGTGTCCCATACATTAATTTCAAGATATCGACTGCCCATTATGCGCTACATGGGCGGAAACACATTTTGGGCAAGATGGAAAATGACAGCTGTACTACTCATAAGAAGGTGTGGTAAAATGGCAATGTTGAAAATCTGGAGTGAAAATATTGAAAATTCGTGAACTTACGAAATGCGCGAGGGAACTGGGCGCACGCATCGTTGTGAAATAGTCAGTGGATGTTTCCACCAAATTTTCACAATAGGCTTCTTGAGAGCCCACCTTATGAATATTGGCAGTGTCATTTTGTTAATCTGTCCTGAAAGGTGATTTCGCGCAGTGATCAGAAATCACCTTCGGGCCCGAATAACGCCATGACAGTGACAGCACTCATGAGAAGGGTCCCAAAACCCCATGTTGAAAATTGTGCAAAATTCCAAAAATGCCTGAGATATGCAACAAAGTTGAAAAAACCCTATCTAGCCCATTATACAGCTTACCGGCATTTCCTCAGTTCGGGGGTCGGCTTTGAAGAGTGCAGACGTGTTCCCGGTCCACCAAGTCGCGCGCCAGACTCCAGAGGTAAGTATCGGGTGGGGTGTGGGGAGGCAGGTGCGAGTGGTGGGTGCGGTTGTGGGGGGCGAGGAAGACTGCGTGGGACCGTTTTGCTTTACAGGTTAAAAAAAAAGACAATGCGGGACGTTTGCCACGCTTGGGGTGGGCTCCCAGCATGGCAGAAGGATGACTGAGCGGAGCCGACGGGATTGGGCACCCTGTCGGCCATAGTATTTGCCACACTGGAGTGGGCCTCAGCGTGGCACCTTGTACCGGGGAGAAAGAGGAAGTCGACGGGATTGAGCACCTCGTCGGTTATACTGATTGAGTTGCCACGCTGGGGTGGGCACCCAGTGTGGCATTTGGAAGGCTTTGGGGAGCGAGCACAGCCGACGGGGATTGGGCACCTCCGCTGCTATAGAGTGTGTGTGCAGCACTGCATGCGCGTGTGTGTGTGTGTGTGTGTGTGTGTGTGAGTTGTGCATGAGTAGGCGATATCTTATCGCTGCTCACTGAAACGTAGCTCCCTCTTTCAACTGTATGCCACTACATTTTGGAGCTTGTCATAGACAGCTCCAGCATGCATTGCCTTACAGGGGCCGTGCCTGCCAACACACTGACTGAATTGGAAGAGGGGGTGACACACCCCCGAAATCTTGGATGATGGCACTATGTTTCTTGCACATGCGTGCAAGCAAACATAAAAATGTGGTTCTTGCGGATTATCCTCTGCAATGAAAGCAGTACTGTACAATATTAATATGTTGGCTGACATTTCTGCTTGTCATATATTTTATTTGTTTCAGGCAAGATGTCAGTTTTTTTTGCAACAGCTGCAAACCACTTGCATTTCTATTTTATCAACGGTAGCAGATGCATTATGAGAACTTTACCACAAAAAACAAATGGAATTACCACTAAATAAAAGTTGTACCTTGTGGAAAGGAATCTCTTGGATCTGAAGTTTCATTTTCTATGTTCGTTTGTATTTGTTATTTTTTTTCTTTAAGGAACACAGGGGGTCTCCAGGATAGAGCAGGTCATGAGCAGTATGGGCTTTATTTTGTGTTCTAAATTCCTGTTTGTTATCTTTTAAATTACTGTTTCTCTTAAATTTTCTTTTCATTATATGTTGCTTTCCTTACATTTTTGTCTCTACATTTAATTTATCCTTTAACGTTATTGTATGATGCTTATTTTCAATAAACCCCCCTACTCTTCTTCAATAAATGCAATGGGATCTTTAACTTCCACCTGGACAGTGACCAGGGATAGGCAGCAGGAATCTCTGTTTAATGCCTCATCAGAAGTAGGGCACCTCAACAGTACAACACCCCCCACCACCATCATTCTGTATTACAGTATCTTTTATGGATATAGCCCCAAGTACCTTGTATGGGGCTAGAGTCCAAGGCCTTCCGATCTTCTAGTCCCGGAAGGAAGTGTGCAACTTATTGAGCAACTGAGCAAGCAATAATACCCGACAGGGTGGGTGGTATTGGGCAATACTGGACCACCCAGGGGCGTAATGAGGCCCGACACCGTAGGCGGAGGGCCTTATAGCCCCTGGAAGGTCTGGTATTGCCCATACCGCCCACCCTGGAGGGTATTACTGCGCTTAGAAAATGGGCTACATGTTAATTTTTTTTGTAATAATTAAGAAATAAAAAATGTTTTTATACAAATGAACTTAAAGTTATTTTGTTAGTAAAGTAGTCCTCTACTGGTATACTGCTTACAAATAGTTACCAGTAGAGGGCAGTGCACTGTTTCATATTAGTTTTTGACAGCATCATATGTGCTACATCCCCATCTTGACTCTTGAAATACCCCCCCAAGCTCAACTTCTTTTTTTATTGTTGATTTCTTAGAGCGCTGGCTAACTGTCACTTATGGTTAGTCAGTAGAACTATTGACACAAGTGCTGGCTGGAAGTACTGTAGCAGCTGCAGTAGCGATCGGGGAAACAAAGCCTACCCGTTTTTTCTTTGTCTTGTGGATTGTCCGGTAGTCTAGAGACGTTGCCCAGTCCCGTTTTTTTTTTTCACTTCCCAGTCTCATTACGGAGGACTGCGATTGCGAAGCAGGAGCGGACATTTTTTTTAACTCCCCCATGAGCCACGTAATTGACTGATCTGTGCAATTCCCTCTCTTCTCTTCCCATTCGTAACCTGTGTCAGTTGCCGATGAAAACTACAGGGGAAAAAAAAGTATAGTTCGGTGTTGAGTGCCAATGGTACAGGAAAGGTCAGTAAGTTAACTAACATGTGATTATATAAAAAACCAAAAGGGAACAGATGTTTATGTTTTACGTGAGTCAAGGGGAGGCAGTGTGATTCGGGGAGAAGAAGTGTTGACTATGAGTAGTGCTGAGCACGCGACGTGCTAGTGCTACTAATTTAAAACGTTTTATTACTGTGTGTTAATTATGAGAAGTGGATTCACAAGTTTTAAAAAATGAGCGGTTTGTATTATTGCTTGCTTGTAGAATGGAGAGACTGTGGTGGGGTAGAGTGTCAATTTGAGTAAACGATGGCAGGAACACTCGGTAAGCGACAGAAAGAAATGGCGGCAATTTCACATTGAATAAAGATGTTTTGACCAATGAGCAAGCAGAATGGGCAAAAGAATACTTTATTTAGGTGGTGATGGGGTCAGGTGACTGGCACTTTTTATTTGCTGGGCATCTATTGAAAGTTAATGTACCCCCCTGGCAGGGGTATTAGCCAATTAGAGTCCAGCAAATAAAAAGCCCATTTTCTAACCTAAGATAATGACCGGACCAATTGAGAAAAGCTCATTTACAATGGTGCCCCAAATATTAAAGCAAGTTACCCAAAGGATACACATCATACTCATAAAAAATACATGTAAAGAAGTACAATGATTCAATAAGACTGTAAAGTTCTTAGATAACGATCCCTTTTAACTACTGCAGGTGTTCATATTTGGTAGACTTGGTGTCTGGAAGGGCAATACTTGTTACAGTGAAAAATGTAAACAGACAGTGTTCGTATGTCAAGTCACCAAGCACATTTGACCCTAAAAAAGAGCACAGCTGGCACAAAACAATTTTGGGTAAAGAGGACAAATATACTTTTCTTTATCCAGAGCTAGGCACTTTACCCATCTGAGAGGATGTCCGTGCCCGTGAAAACATCCCCCAGTGGCAGAAAGTCCACAGTGCTGGACTGGAAGCCACTTCAGAAACAATTCTACATACATCAGTAAACAATTTGAATCCATGCAGGGTTTAGAAGAAATGCCTTCTATCGATTCTTGGCTAGTATTGAGCCATTTAGCAAAATGTATTTTCTCTCAATGGTCTCCGAGACTGACCCCAACAACCTGAGATGGGCACAGAGGACCCTTAACTGGATTCACATTGGCAGCCTAGATTGTCTTCATTCTTCATGCTATCAGGCAATCTTGACACACTGCTCCCTGAGGAGTGGCTTTATCCTTGGACTCTTTGAATATCATGTTGCAATTGCTGCTTCTCACGTGTTCTGTGTAAGGGGAAACTCTGTAGCTCCATATAGGGACTCCACTTTCAGTAGTCTCCAGCAATTCACCTCAGTGCAATGTGAACCACAATCTACCTGTGAGCTGAGACCTTTTGGTATGTGCCTTTGGACACAACATACACCAACAGCTTCCTGAGGCAGGACTCAGGCACAGCACCAGAACTTCCTTCCTTTCTCCTTCACAGGACTGTACCACCAGAAGGCCACAAAATCCAATAGGGGGAAACTCTGGCTACTTCATAACCCTCCAAAATTGTAGATGGAGAGGTGTTTACATTTATTTTAAATGTTTATGTGTAGTGCGGGGTGTTTCTTATTGAAAAGTATTGTCTTTGCATGCTATTCCCATTATTTTTCAATACGTGATACCGCACAGTACACATATGCATATTACAAATCACCCAAATTTCCTGGACTGATTATTTTTAATTTTTTGTTCTTTTGTCAGCTTAGAAAAATGAATGCTGCACTTCTCACCAACACTGGGAAGGAGGGATGTCCCACTTCAAACCTCTGCATGAGGCACCAACTGTGGGCAGGCTAAACAGCCCTGCAGTTCTTGATGCTAATTGTCTGAAATCCCATAAGTGATTTATCATTTTATAATAGATTATTGTCCTGTTTTGTAATCAGATTACCTATTCTACTTATAAACAAACTGACCCAGCACTTTTTCCCAGAAACACCAACTTAAAGCTTCCTGCTTTCACTTCTCCATGCTGCCTGACCATCAGTCAGGAAAACTTTACAAAAAAAGGCTGTTGTTACCTAGATAGATTCCCTGTGTACGCTGCAGAAAAGTTAATCTGGGACTTCTAGAGCAAGTCATATCCCAAAGGGAGAATGACTGACAGTTGGAAGGGGTTAAAAGGTGACTCCGGTTTAGGCATAAGGAGAGAAACTAAGGAGGGGAGGGAGAAATGGTGTCGGCTCTTTGGAGTTAGACCCTTGGGTTGATGCCTTCCAGTACCCAGCCCAATTCCAGAACTGCCACTGGGACAGCAATGTGGCTGTGAGGGCTAGCAGCTGTTTCTTCCAAGGAGCCCTCCCATGCACTGCTCTGCTGACGTCCCCAATTAGCTTTTATTCTCTAGTAGCTGTTCTGGCTACAAACGAAAAGCTTCCTGAACTCTCAACTTCTTTGCCTTTCCTGCAGCTCACAGCACCCACCAATTGGATCTCTAGAACTTAGAAAAGAAAGACTTTGATGGCAGATAAGGACTGCTTGGTCCACCTAGTCTGCCCATTTCCCTACCTACTGGATAAGCTGCAGATCCTAGTTAACCTACAGCCTATTTCTTCCCACTCCCACAAGAATTGCCTTATGTCTGTCTCATGCATTCTTGAATTCCCCCACTGTTTTTGACCCCACAACCACCTCAGGAAGGCTGTTCCATACGTCCACCACCCTCTCTGTAAAAAAATACTTCCTCGCATTGCCCCTGAGCTGCCCCCCCCAGTTGTGCCTCTTCCTTGTTGTGCCACTGCTCTAAGCCCTTAGCATCTCAGTGGAGATAGGGCTTTAAATAATGACTTTGGCCTGTTTCTCTTATCACACTGCCATGGAGGACAGTAGTGGAGTGACAAGAGCTAGCAGCTTTTTTTTTCCTATGGTGCCCTTCCCCCACACTGTGCTGCTGAGATCCCTAATGAGCTGTAATTCCTTAGTGACTGTTCTGACTACAAACAAAAAGCTTCCTGAACTCATAACTTTTCCACCTTTCCAGCAGCTCACAGTGTCAACCCATAGGATCCCTGACTGCACCTCCTCCTCGTTGCACAATCAAGTGCCGCCGCTCCAAGCCCTTAACATATCAGTGGAGGTGGGGCATTAAATAAGTACAGTGACCTGTTTCTTTGGCCACATCACAGCTGAGGACAACAGCAGGGTTGCAAGGGCTAGCAGCTTTTTTTCTCAAGGACTCTACCCCCGCACCACGCTGCCAAGATCCCCAAGCAGCTGTAATTTTCTAGTGATTGTTCTAGCCACAAACAAAGAGCTTCCTGAACTTGCATTTTTGCCATCTTTCACGCAGCTCACAGTGCCCACCAATTGAATTCCTGGTTGTGCCTCCTCCTCGATGGGTAGCCATTCGAATGCTGCTACTCCAAGCCCTTTGGATTCCAATTTTCTTCTCTTAAGAACCTACTCATCAAGTGGCCCTCTGTGCTGTAGTCCTCCATGCTGAGAGCCACAGTGCAAAAGGTAGCAAGGGACTCTGCCTGGGAGTTAGCCCAAGAGGCAGCCAAAGACTCTGCACTATTAAACAATTGCAGCAGTTGTCCTTCCTCCATATGTCTCCTCTGGACACCAGGTACACTTTGTTGTTATGCTGAATATTAGGGACATTATACAGAGACTGAGGTTCCTATACTGTTTAATCGTGTTTGCTCTTGCTTACCTCTATTGCTTGATTTTATGTACCTTTTACCTATGAAACTGTTATCAATAGGTTGCCGCTGACTACCAAAGTGTTCCAAAAGAAGTTTATCTGTGACACCTCTGAATTATCCCTTCTGCTGGTCCTATAACTTTGTGTTAACGTCTTCAGCCCCAGCTAAAACCTATCTATATAGCCTTTATACACTCATCTTGGTACGTATGACCATAATATATATTATATGCTATCAACTGTAGTTAGTAGTCATACCACAATACATTTACCCTAGCATGTAATTTAAAGTGGTTCCAAACAAACCAGTCTCAACACTATGCTTGTTAAATTCTCGGCATTGACGGGAGACAATCCCTAATTGGTTTCCATATGGTAATTTTGATATCAAAATGTTGCAAACAATTATTCAGTAACTTATCCATATTGAGTAGATCCAACAGATTTACCATTCTTTTAAAGTATTCAAGTTCTGTTATTACAGTAAAGCCCACTCAACTGCACATCGGATAAGTTCACATTCTGGATAGATGCACGCTTTTCCTATTTCCCAATTTTTGTTTTCCTACTTCTGCAATGTTTATTTTTTAGTTAAGTGCACACTGGTTAGGTGCACATTCCTTTTTTTTTTTTTTTTTGCCGCAAGCCACCCTATAACTTAGCCCCTGACAACCCTCAGCCCCCTCCCCACACCTCTGGACTTATCTTCTTGTACCCAATACTCCCGGATTGCCCTCCAGGGCAAGTCCACTGCACCAATATGATCCCTGCAATGAGGGAACAAGGGTGTTGGCAGAGGTACCAAAGGCAGTGCCTCCTTGGCTTGCTCCCCAAGGTGGGGTGCAGAGTCAGCTGGTCATAGCGGATGACGATGACTGGAGAGTTTGGGTCTCCCGAAGTGCCATGGTGTGTGATTGGGTCCAGGTTGAGTGGGCCATCATAGATGGCGGATGCTATTTTTTAATGCTAATACCCGTGTCTGCCCCTGCCCCAACATGTAATGGCGCCGGCATGGAGGTACCCCCAGCCTCCGCCAGGGGCCTGTGTTGTGCTGGCCACTCTACTGCCTCTCTCCTGGAGAAGGAGAGCAGTCCCTAGGATGCTCAGTCTTTCTCCCCCAGCTGGCCCTCTGATGTCCCAGGTCTGTTCCCAACCCCAGGTCATCGTGTCGCAGACGGGCGCCCTGCACCAGCAGGCGGGCCATTAGGTGCACATTTTCACAGTTCACCAGTGCATTTATTAACATATAATTAGCACCTGTTACATGCACAGACTGCTTTCAGCTGGTGGGAAGACAATATTTTAATGAGCACCCTGCCTGTAATGCCTTTTTTAACACTGTGAACTAAAATGAAAAATAAAGAAATACACTAGCAAAATGATTTTTGATCACATTAATGGGTTTTATTTGATATTATACTTATTTTCTATCCTTTTATTTTATTTTAGATGTCAACAGCTTTATTGGTTTTATATCAAAACAGACACAATACTGAGTAGACTGTCGAGAAGACAGAAGGTGAGTACAATGAAACAACCTACTAACCTTCCCCACTATCCTTCCCACCCTCCCTACCAACCCAGGAGTGCGCCCCAGAGAACCGGTTGTAATTATACCTATACATCTGCATAAAATGAGAACAATGGGTATCAAGGGAGTCAGAACTACATTAATGCAGGAATAAAGCATATAACTTACTGCACTTTTTATCAAAAGATTTAACCCTATTGCGAAAACTAGCAATTAAGTGTTCAGTCCAGAAATAAAAAGTTTGGTTAACCACTCATTGTAGGAGATGGCTAGTTGGTCCTTCCAATGTTTAAGAACTAGTTTCTTAACTGCCATCGATATTAAGGTCATATGGAATCTTCTCTCTTTAACACTGATGGTAGTGTAAACACCTAGGATGCAGATCTCAGCAGTGAAGAGGCCGTCCAACCCCAATAAGGGGTCCATTCTGATTTGGATTAGCTGCCATAAGGGAGATACTGTTTCACAATACCAGAATATATGTAAAAGATTCCCCTCAGCTTTATCACATCTGGAACATAAGGGGAAGGGGAGAGGACCCATCTTGGCCAGTTTGATGGGTGTATAATACATATTATTGAGAATATGGTATTGAGTGAGTCTAAGTCTCTACTGAGTATTACATGTATAGAGATCTTTCCATATCTGTTTGTTAAGGGAGACATCAGGTAACAAGGAATCCCAGACTTTGTAGCCAGCTAGAATATCAGGATGGATAGCGGACAAGAGGAACAAGTACATTAGTGAAACAACATGCGGCATGGTTGCTAAGTCTTTGAAATGTGTCAGTAGGGGACTTAAATCCAAGGGTTTGGGAGTAACCCCGAAGACTTGTCCTAGCAAGTTTCTTAACTGGAAAATCTTAAAAATGTGCACCTGGCTAAGATTGAACATCAATAGAATATCCGGGGAAGAAAGAAGAGAATCATGAGAGTAGAAATCAGCTACCCTGGTGTTCTGTATTTGGGGTAACTATCCTGGTGTGAGAATAGAACACCCATCTTAATATTAGGGTTAAAAGTAATGGGCTGGAAGAAATCTTTGGAGGGGAATCTGAGAGTGGAACAGAACTGAGAAAAAAACTTTTATCGAGGTACCGATCGCTGTATCTCGGAGAAATGTCGTGAGGGACTTCCATGAGAAGCATAATGTAGTCGAGGCAGATAGGTTGTGTGATCAGAAAAGTTGATTTTCAATTTGTCATGATTCTGAGGATCATGACAGCAGCTGCACAGGATACAGTGCTGGATGTCATTGTCCACCTAGGGACAAAAGACTTGGCCACGTATGGGATAAGAGCAGTGCAGGAGGAGTTAATGGAGTTGGGGAGGGGCCTTAGACAAGTAGCTCATACAGTATCCTTCTCGGAGGTGCTGCCTGTCTATGGCATGGGTGAGACGAGGGTACTCCACACCATGCAGTTCAATGAATGGTTGAAAAACTGGTGTAGAGCACAGGGTTTTGGCTTCATCGGGGACTGGGGTTCCACCTGGAGGAATACCCACCTATTCTGGCATGATGGTCTGCATCTGTCCAGGAAGGGAACCAGTCTCCTGGGTGATTGGTTTAAAATGCTTCACTGGCAAGCCTTTAAACCAGCAAAGGGGGGAGGCACTGATAAGCAGCAGGGAATTCACAGTCTCCCACTACAAAACAGGCTACTAAATGAGGTAAAGACCAAGGAAGAAAGGTCAGTAGGGAGCAGGACTGGGGTAAATGGAAAAAACAAAAGTCAGTAAGGGAAGGGATGGGTCTACAAGAGGTAAAGCCATCAAAAAATGGAGAGTAATGAGTACCAATGCCCATAGACTGGATAACAAGCTTCCTGAACTAGTGGCCTTGATGGAAGAGGAACATCTGGATATAGTGGCAGTCACAGAAACATGGTACACACAGAGCCATATCTAGGACGTAAACATACCAGGATACACTATCTACAGGAGGGACAGGGAGGGTAAAAGAGGAGGAGGAGTAGCTCTGTACATCAGGGAAGCAATCAAAGCAACAGAACAAAAGGGTAAGCAGGGAGGAGAGAAAGCACTGTGGGGCAACTTGGAGACAGGCAATGGCACCACAATCCGCACAGGGGTTGCATACAGACCCCCCTCTCAGGGAGAGGAAATGGACAAGGGAATAATAGAAGGTATCCTTAGAATGGCAGAAAAAGGGGAGATATTGTTGATGGGGGCTCCGAATATGCCATATGTTAACTGGAGTTCATTGGCTGCAGCCACATTCAAGAGTGGGGTCATTCTAGGTGCCCTGAAGGAGGCATGCCTTAGACAACTAGTATTGGAACCCACTTGAGAGGGAGTAATCTTAGACCTGGTACTCTCCAATGGAGATGGAGAGAGGATCACAGATTTAGAAGTGGGTAGCCATCTGGGAACTAGCAACCATCGAACAGTATGGTTCACGATAAACACAGTAGTAGAGTCAAGCCATACAAAGGCAAAGGTCCTGGACATTAGGAGGGCTGACTTTGCCAAAATGGGTGAGTGCCTAAGGAATGCACTAGCAAATGGGCAGGAAGGAGGGGTGGAAGAACAATGGGAAATAATCAAAACTGCCATCACTGAGGCAACAAGCCTTTGTGTGAAACAAATAAACAAAACAAAATGATGTAAAAAACCCACTATGGTTCTCAAAGGAGGTGGCAGGGAAGGTCAGGGAGAAAAAGATAGCATTCAGGAAGTACAAGGAATCACAGAAGAAGCAGGACAGAGAACAGTATCAGTTAAAGCAGAAAGAAGCAGTGAAGGAAGTCAGAGCAGCAAAGACCCAAACCAAGGAAAAGAAAGCCAACTCAGTTAAGAAGGGGTATAAAACCTTTTATAGGTACTGTACATCAGGGTGTGAAGGAAGACCAAGGGAGGGATAGTGAGGCTTAATAAAGGGGAGGTGATGGGCAGAGGGTGTCTGTGAAAAGGCAGAGATTCTAAACAAATATTTTTGCTCAGTATTCACAAACGAAAAAGGGGAGGTACCTAAACCAAACAATAGAAACACTCTGGATGGGGGGGTTGATACCAACCCAGTCACAGAAGAAAGAGTTCTGAAAGAACTCTTAAATCTGAAGGTGGACAAAGCAATGGGGCCTGATGGGATTCATCCCAGAATTCTAAAAGAACTAAGGGAAGAACTAGTGACACCACTGACTAAGCTCTTTAACAAATCATGGGAGGATAGGGTGGTACCTGAGGACTGGAGGAGGGCAGATGTTATTCCACTTCACAAAAGTGGAGTAGGGCAGAGGCAGGAAACTACAGACCTGTTAATTTGATCTCAGTGATAGGGAAAATGATGAAATTACTTCTGAAGAAAAGAATTGTTGAGTAGCTAGAGACCAGAAGGGCACAGGACCCAAGGCAGCATGGATTCAGAGCGGGAAGGTCATGTCAGATAAATCTAATA
This sequence comes from Neoceratodus forsteri, assembly GCA_016271365.2. Lineage (NCBI taxonomy): Eukaryota > Metazoa > Chordata > Ceratodontiformes > Ceratodontidae > Neoceratodus > Neoceratodus forsteri. Next base: position 513,603,869 of record CM057451.1, read on the forward strand.
TATTTCTTTGACTGGGTGACCAAAGTAATAGATCAGGGAGGGGCTGTAGACATGGCCTACCTAGACTTTAGCAAGGCATTTGACACAGTACCACACAAAAGATTAATATACACATTAGCCAGCCTTAGAGTGGGTCCCAAGATGGTAGCCTGGGTAAAAAATTGGCTGGAGAACAGGACACAGAGGGTAATAGTAAACAGAGTCCACTCTGAAGATAGGGGGGTTACTAGTGGGCTACCGCAGGGTTCAGTTCTATAACTGGTCCTCTTCAATGTCTTTATAAGTGACATTGCAGAGGGACTGGAAGGAAAAGTATGTCTCTTTGCAGACGACACAAAGATCTGCAACAGGGTTGATACACAATGTGCAGTGGAAATGAAGAGAAGGGACTTGGCAAGGTTGGAGGAATGGTCAAATGTATGGCAGCTTAGATTCAGTGCAAAGAAGTGTAAACTAATGCACCTGGGAAACAAAAACCCAGGAGAAGAGTACACGATGGGAGGTGAGATACTAACAACAACAAAAATGGAAAGGGACCTGGGGGTAGTCACATTGGATGACCTAAAGGTGAGCAAGCAATGTGAGAGGGCAGTAAGGAGGGCTGAGGGGATACTGGGATGCATAGGGAGAGGCATCACCAGTAGAAAACAGGAAGTTGTTATCCTCTGTACAGATAGTTAGTGAGACCCCATCTGAGTACTGTCATGCAGTTCTGGAGACCCAATCTCTGCAAGGACATAGACAGGATGGAGGCAGTCCAGAGGAGGGCAACTAAAATGGTGCAGGGTCTGCACCAAAAGACATATGAAGAGAGACTTATGAGCTTAACATGTATACCCTCGAGGAAAGGAGGGACGGGGACATGATAGAAACTTTCAAGTACCTCAAGGAATCAACAAAGTCCAAGAGGGTAGCATCTTTCAGAAAAGAGGTGTGCAAGAACAAGGGGGTACAATTTGAAGATAGAAGGGGATGGATTAGGGGTAATGTGGAGGAAGTATTTTTCATGGAGAGGGTTGTGGATGCGTGAAATGTTTCCTGAGGAGGTTGTGGAATCAAAAACAGTGGGGAATTTAACAATGAATGGGACAGACATAAAGCAATTCTAGGGGATGGGGGTAGGAGGAAGTAGGCTGTTGGTTAACTAGGATCTGCAGCTTATCCATTAGGCAGGGAAATGGGCAGACTGGTTGGGCCAAGCAGTCCTTATCTGCCATCAAATTCTATGTTTCTATGGAACCACGGAGGGATATAGTCCCCTTCAGGATTGGAGAGCCACTTACCACACTTGGAGAAATGACTAGCCCAGTAGTAAAAGAGAAAGTTTGGAAGACAGAGTCTGCTCAAGTCCTTTGGGAGACTCAGCTTGAGAAAAGAATGCCTAGGGGATTTGTTTAACCATATGAAGTTGGAAATTAGGGAGAGCAAATACTGAAAGGAGAGAGGAAGACAAATGTTCAACATGTTAGAGGGATACAACAGTCAGGGTAAAATGTTCATTTTAATAAAACTAATATGCCCCCACAAGGACAGCAGGAGGGATTCCCACCTTGAAAGGTCCTGTTGTATGGTGGTCACTAGGTCACCCAGATTTAGTTTCTTGGTGAGAGAAGAGTCAGTGGTCAGATATATGCCCAGGTATCTAATGGAGTTGCTGGATAATCTCACACGAAACTGGCTGAAGTCTGTCTTATGGGTGAAATGGTTAAGGGGAAAATTTTCGGTCTTGGTGAGGTTTAATTTATAGTTGGATAGGTGGCTAAACTGGGATATCACATCCAGGACGCACTGGAGCGAAGCCGAAGGATAGTCTAGTTGTAGTAAGATGTTATCCACATACACTGAAATCTTTAATTCAGAACCACACACTGGGATTCCATGTATCTGGAGGGTCCTTTTGATGTGTCTAAGGAGGGGCCCTAGGTATAAGTTGAAAAGGAAGGGTGATAAAGGGAATCCCTGTCTAGTACCTGTGAACAGAGGAAAATGGGAAGAGAAGACCCCATTACAATATATTCTGGCTGAGGAAGAGGAGTAGATAACTTGGAGCCATTTTAAGAATGTAGAGGGGAAACCCATTCTCCGTAGAATTGACCACAGAAAGTTCCAATCAATTCTATCGAAGGTCTTCTCGGCGTCAAGTGCTACTAAAGCCATAGGGGTAAGGCAGGATTTGGCAGCCCGAAAAATATGATTCAATTTATGAAGGTGGCCTGCGGAGGACCTTCCTGGTATGAAGTCAACCTGCTCTGGGCTGAGTAAGTGCATCCAGACTTTCCTTATTCTTGAGGCGAGAATCTTTGTGAGAATTTTAATGTCACAATTTAAGAGTGACATGGGACAGTAGCTGGCTGGGTGTGAAGGTTGTTTGTCTGGTTTGAGGAGAAGAACAATAGTGGTTTTCAAAAGAGATAGGTCCACGGAGTCAGCTTCAAGAATGTATCTATAAAGTCGGAGCAGGAGAGGAGATAGCTCCTTTAAAAAGGTTCTGTAAAAGTTGATAGGTAAACCATCCGGGCCAGGTGATTTGTCCAGAGCCAGACCATTGATTGCTTCCTTAACTTCAAAGAGAGAGATAGGACAGGACAGAGAAAGTTGATGATGATCAGGAAGGCATGGAAGATCAAGCAAGACCAGGTATGAGTCCACCTCCATGGGAACTGGAGCAGAGGAGCATTTGCCATAAAGATTTCAGTAGAAGTTCTCGAAGACAGAAGCTATATCTCTGGGGAGAGTTTTAGCAGAACCATCAGAAGCTTTGATCAAAGGGATTAACCTAGAGCTCTCTAACTTCCTCAGGCAAGGAGCCAGCAGCCTTCCAGCCTTTTCTCTCTGAATAATATATTTGGACCGGGTTTTTAAAATAGAATACTCTGCCTCCTCATGTTGCAGATCTATATATTTGTTTCATAAGGAGAGTAGCGTATATAGGGAGTCAGTTGAGGTAGAGGATGAAAGAGATATAGTTCTAGGGACCGGATTTGTGACAGGAGGGTAAGATCTTCGGCCTCCCACCGCTTCTTTCTCCTGGAGGCAAGCTTGATAAATTCACCACGCAAAAAGCATATAAGTGAACACCATTCTTGATCAACCCTGGGTATGGAGTCCTGATTAATCTCAGTGAAAGTCTGCATGAGAGATAACATTTTGGAAATAATAGCCTTGTCCTTGAGAAGTTGAGTATTTAACCTCCAAGCTGAGTCTCTCTGCATATCAGGGTCGAGAGATAGAGAGAGAGAGAGAGAGAGAGAGAGAGATAACCATGCCACAGAGTGATCTGAGATAAATATAGGTTCTATACCCGCATGACGGATACCAGATAGGAGGGGTAGACTAATCAAGATGTAATCTAAATGACACCAGGACCAGTGGATAGGGGAGTAAAAGGAGTAAAGGCGGTGGGAAGGGTTGAGAATATGCCATGGGTCACATAGACCTAATATATCTGAGAAGTCTCCCAGGGCCCTTTGGGGAGATAAAGGGGCTTTGAGCAGTAAATATGACTGGTCCAGGTTCTGTGTGGGTGGAATATTTCAGTTCCCTCCTAAAATCAAATGTGTGGGTAAAAGAGGTGCTAATTTATTAACAAGGCCAATGAGGAATGAGGTATCCCCACCCACAGGGCCATATATACTGCCCAGGACAACTGCCTTTCGATCTAAGGTACCTTTTACTAGGATGAATCTGCCTCCTGGGTCTGTAATAATCAGGTCAGCTGGGAAGGTGACATGCCCCATTAATAGAATGTCAACTCCCCAGCTCGAGGAAGAGTCTCCTGTAGAGAAGACATTACTCACTCCTTGACGCCGAAGCCAAGTGGCCTTGTGGACTAGAAGATGTGTTTCTTTTAGAAAAAGTACGTGGGCTTGAAGAAATGAGCACTGTTTCAGGATTTGGTATCTTTTGGTAGGGTCTCTAACACCCCTTACTTTCCAGGTTAAGAATTTGACGATGTTACTCACCATTTTTAATGTCAAAGATAACAGACAGGTATAAAAGACAAAATGACAGTATAGCCCCATAGAGACACACTCCAACCCAACCTCCACCCACCCAATTACCCTACCAAACCATCACAAGAGTGGACTGAATTGACAAGTCAGAAGCAGTAAAGCATCGAGAGAGGTGCCACACCATTGAGTAAGTAAACCCGCATCTGAATATCCAGTAGCTAGGCACCAAGGGAATACTCCCAAAACCCACTCCACCCTCAACAACCTTGAACCCAGCCAGTGAATAAACAACAGTTTCCACCCCTTAACCCTTAGTAATCCCACAACATCAAAATTATTTACAAAGCCCCCGAACCAGACCAAAGTAAAGCATGATGACCAGGTAACAGGAGATGGATAATCCTCTTGAGTCAGGTTCTACTCACCTGAAATGAATGAGGTTGGATATAGTGGCTGTGGCCCTGATCAACATCCAAAGTGAGCAGAAGCAGGCACAACCCCCCATAAACCAGAACGCGATGATAGGCAGAGTTGCCAGCAAACCAACCCATGGAGGCCGCCCCCCCCATCTTCGGCCTACTAAAATCCTGCCCAACAGTCTGGTTCAATTGCATGACAATTAAAAAGGAGAAGGGCTGCTTACCCCATCTGCTCTCCATGTGGTGTTGAATCAATCAACACCTTCTCTCTGGAAAATTCAAACTTCTCCCTCTTAGCATTAGACTGGCATTCTCCCCATTCCCTCGAACGTTTGGCTGAGGGAAACAGACCACTATGGGAGATAAGAGGGAGTAAGATGAGGCCAGAGCCTTGAGAGGATAAATGGCCATGGAGCTACCAAAGGGCTAATGGCAGTCCGGTCGATTGGCGGGGATAATGGACTGACCACACAACTAAAAGTGTCTTTAGCCCTCAGTGTCCGGATAAAGCCTGCTGGTGAAACCTTTATGGAGTGCCACCCCTGCACTGCTCCAGCATTCGAATGGTAGGGTCTGTGTAAAAAATAGTAACACCAGGAAACAACAACCCAACCAAGTGTTCCCTTTTAAAAACGCTCTAAAAGCCAGTCACACAGAGGATTACCTCTTCCAAAAACCAACATTGTGGGATTAAGGCAGCCAAAATGAAGAGAGCTGGAAGCCTAATCGCGGCCTACTCTACACTCAGGAGCCCACCTCTCCAGACCTTGAAAACCCAGGAAAGGTTAAACAAAGTTCAAAACATCAACAGAGAACCCCACAACAGGTAAACTTGCTTACAGAATTCAAGCCTAATATTTAACTAACAGTTCAGGTGTCGGCAAACACACTGGTCAGGTGCTGCTTCAGGTCCTTCTTAGTGGCTTCTGGGCCATCATCGGAGACCCAGGCATCATTTAGCAGGATTTGCAGGTGTGCAGGGTAAGACAGTTTGAACTTTATTCCTGCAGCTATCACTTTAGAGATGATCGGATAAAAGGCAGTTTGTTTCTGCCTGGTCTCTAGGGGCAGATCTTGGGTCACACGTAGCAGTTGGCCTTCTCATAGGATGGAGTGCAGGTCACAGGCCTTGGCAAGCACATGCTGTTTCTCCAGGTAACTTAGCAATTTTAGGATAACAGTTCTTGGAGGTGCACCCTCAGGAGGTCTTGGTCAGAGCGATCTATGCACCCGCTCGATCTGATATGCTGAATTGAAGGGGGAAGGCCCCACTACCTTAACTAACAATTTCTGAATGAAGGTGATGACATTGGGGCCCTCCTTCAATTCTGGTACCCCAAAGATGAGGATATTATTCTTGAGGCTCCAGACCTTGAGATCCTCCATCTTTGCCTGCAATTTGGATAACTGTTGCTGTAGCTTGGTGGCCTCTGGTCCAGCTGTTTCTTCCAGGATGCCAGTGATTTAGTTCTTACATCTACATCTCCTAACTTGCGGCCCAAGTGCCCCATGTCAGCTCTCAGGGACTTGAGCTCCGAGGAAATATCTGCCAAGGCTTCCCGAAAGGGAAGCAACTCCTGGAGGAAGTGATCCCTGGTGAGGGGACCTGAAGAGGCTGATTGCAATGCTGAATGAGAGGTTTGAGAGCTCTGAGCTTTTGATTTCTTAGGAGCTTTCAAGGGTGACGTAGGTGGTGTGTTGCATTTCAGTTTCCATCATGGCGTTTTCTTTGCCTATAGTGATCGAAGAGTCTTCAGCTCAGATGCAGCAAGCAGGCAGGCACTGTAAAATAGCTAAAAAGGCTTGATTTAACTGTTAATTACTCCAGATTGAGCTAGGTGGAGAGAAGGGAGGAGAGAGCTCCTCTAGAAGGCTGCTACCAGTCTGCAGACTTCATGTGATCTCCCAGCAATTTCTATGCTTTTCTAAATACAGACATTAAGAAAGACTTCTGGTTTTGCCTTGCATAGATGAAGACAAGAGTGGCTTTAGTTCCTACCCTTGGGCATCTTATAGCCCCAATTTAACTATCTGTAGGGACAGCTTGGAAGGAATCTCACTCCAGACTAATATGCCTCCAAAAATGAAGCCGAAAGAAACCTTATTAGACTACATTAAATGCACTCCAACATCAGAAGCCCACAACACCCAGTCACAAGACATAAGCGGGTTGGCCTCCATTGCATCAGGCAGCGATCTGAATGATGATGAAGGTGAGGAGAAATTCACAATACCATCCCACCACCTCTTCTATGAACTAAAAAAAATGTAAGCTCCACTATGAATCAGCTGGGAAAAGCAGATGATGAAATGTCCATGCCCTGTTGGACATCTCCCAGCACACATTGAACCTTGAGGTGGGCCTGACAGCCATAGCAGAAACGTTTGAGTTTCATGATGCAGCCTTACAGTTCCTCCATTGTCAGGGGTGGGAGCTTACAGAGAAGACTGACAACTTGGAACTCTACACCCAACAAGACAATCTATGTCTCTATGGCCACCAGAGGGCACAGATACAGGGGCCATGGAATCATTCCTCAAGTAGTTTCTGAAAGAGCTATTCAACTCACCAGCCAGTAACCCCCTCAACATTGTCAGAGCATATAGAGCCCTGGCCCAAAAACCAACAATTCCAAAACTAGGCCCCAGTCTGTAGTGCTCAATTCTTCAACTATAGGACTAAAACAAGGGTCCTATGCATGGCATGTGGCAAAAAAGAAATAGTCTTTGGGGACACTTGACTCTTTTTAGATAATGACTATACCCCCATAGCAATGCACAAAAGGAGAACTCTGCTGGCCATCAGGAAAGACCTTGATCCCAAAACATTAAGATGCATCTTCTGGCCCCGTCACAGTTTAAAATATTCACACAGGAGGGACATCAATTCTTCAAGACTCTTGCAGATGCTAATCCCCTTCTAGTGCTGGTCTGGTAGCACTGAGAGTTGAGGCACTGGACATCACACCTTGCACCACACTGGCGACCAGGGTCGGGGCATGGACTTGAGTCACTCGGGGTCAGCAGGGGGAGGGAGGATTGAGTGTCTGTAAACAGATCTCCTTGCTTGGGGAGGGGGACGGTGTGGGGCACTGTGGACTGACACCCAGCAGTGGCTGTGTGTCAGTACAGGTGCATCACATAGATGATGGAAGGGCATCTGTCCAGGGCATCTGGCTTCTTCCCTGAAGGCGGGGGCAGCTGCTTCACCCATTACATGGATCAGGTGCAGGGGAAAAAACAGGTGGAAAACAGCTGGGAGCCAATGGGATCCATGACGATCAGATGCATTTGGGTCAGAGTATGAGTCCCTCTAAAGGAAGGGCCGAAGCAACCCATCGGCTCCATGGAGGAACTAAAAATATTAAAACATTTTTAAAAAAAGATGCTAAGCCCCTTCTTCGCAACCTAGGAGTCCCCTCTAAGTTGTACACTCAACCGAAGCCCATCCCTGAGTTGTCACCAGGCCAGACACCATGGAGAAAAGTCTCCAGGTCAAGGAAAAGAAGTCACACAATCATGAACAATGCACCCTCAAACAGTAAGAATGGAGGAGGTTGTCCATCAAAAGCACAACCTACACCTGCAAGTCAAGATACAGACACTCGAACGCTCACACCTGAAAAAAAATGTGAGATCCACCTTGAGCTGGGAGAGTAGTCCTGTATGAGCAGTGCAACTTGTCTGAGTACTGGAGCAAAGAGTATTCCACAGTTGCTGGGCTTGTATCTGTCTTAAATGATAAACTAACAGTGATGGCGAACTACTGAACTCGGAACAGTTTTCTTAGTTCTCTGTATATTTTACATCACACATGTGGTGGCAGCTGTGATGCTTGGCCAGCTGGTTATGACTGCTGTATGATATTTGTAATATAAAAATACAGTATGTGAGCCTGTGCTTCCATGGGTGCCCCCCCCCCCAAGGGTTTCAGTGAATCTACAGGATATGTAAACTGACCAGGAACCATTTAATTAACTGACTTACATCAGAATGGCAGTTTATTACCTTTTTATGACATGCCTAGGCTTTTTGAAGTGGAAATGAAATGTGGCTTTATGAGTCTGCAAGAGGATGAGCCTAATAAACTTTTATGATGTCTTAAAAGGAAGAACATTTGATACCAACATGGTGTTAAAAGTTGTAAAACCCTTTGATGTTTCTTGGGGAAAACAGGAAGCAGCCACCAGTTCAAAGGAAAGGCTTGATTAAAGACTGTCATAATTTAGGAAATGTCTTTTTCCTTCTGAAGTCACATTATTTAAAATATCTCCTGACAGGAAATGCATTTTTTTGTCATTTTATATTCTAAAAGGAGGAGCTAGATGACTCACAGAATGGGGTGTGGAGAGTCAGAACTAAACTAGTACTTGTGTCTGAACTGTTTGATATATATATATTTATCTTGGAACTCTAGAGAGACACAGTTCTCTAATTTAACTGCACTTACAGAGGTAATACATTAGATAGAAAAGATCTAAATGTATTTTGGTAGGAGTTTGTTCTGTAGTTTTCCTTGTTTTTCTTTTTGTGATGTTCTTTGATGTTTGTTCTGTATTTTATCTTACTGTTTTTATCCATTTTTAGTAAACATATTCTTAAAGACTGTCTGGGTGTCTGCCAGTTCTTTTTTTTTTTTTTGCATGTGACGTATAGATGGTTAAGTCTGACAATTGTTCAAGAGCTTGATGGTGTTACTAAGCTTAAGTAAAAAGTTAAGAATATACCTAAGGTCTCTTAAAGAGTTACAAGGGTTCATTTTGGAAGCCTGACTTGGTGCCCCTGGTGAAAGATTGTACTGCAATCCCCAAAGAGGGTATATATCTGAGCCTGTACATTGGGTACGCTAGCATAAGGTTCACAGTTTGAATACCCCCCCCAGAACTTGAGACCAAAGATGATTCAGACCCAAAAGCAGACAGGAGTGTTACCCTGTCTGTTACCTGTTCACACTATTGCGCTCTGAGGTTGGCACTGTTGAAGCAGATGGCCTGACCTTTTGAGTGCGTTTGTGACAGTAGCCACATGTGCACATTAATTGGGGCACTCCATGAGTTGTGACATTTTGGAGAGTGGGGGGCACCATGCAAAAGCATGTAACAAAAGGGACGACTAAAGTGATTATCTCCTAATTGATTGGGCGGGGATTGTGGCATGGTCCAGTCAGCAGATCACTCACAGCACCAAGCAGCTCTAAGATGGAAAAGCCCTACAGAATCTAAAGTAAAACTAAGAGCTCCATTCACAAGGCCTAGAGAGGGGGTATAGAAGGCCGAACATACTGCAAGTCACTGGCACGTCACTCCAATATGGTGTGGGATACATGCTTGTGTGTCTAGAGCTCCCTCCTAATTGGTCAACTGATAATCTGTCACTGGCCTGGTCCCTAAACGCTCTTGAAAGTTGGGTTCAGCCAATCAGCAGTCTGACACAAATGCTTGACAGGGTAAGGAGGAGGAGCAACACATAGTGACCGGCAGTCTCAAGGTGGCCAGACAGCAGCAAGCTAGCCTTTGATGGCTATAGCCTGATGTTATAAATGCATAGCAGTGGGAGTTTGGGAGAGGCAGAGAAACAGTGGACTGGCCTTGCCAGACCCCCCTCACCACAGAACAACTAGGAGAGCACTTGGGATCTGGGCAGAATCTGGAGGTGGGCAGCATTTCGTGGCAGTGTCTTCAGTGACAGCCAGCCATGGCCCCGAGCTGAAGAAGATTCAGACTCTGAATATGCAAATACCTACATAAAATAGGAGTCCTGTGGCTTTTCTCTAAAAAACTGGCCTGGGATGCTTAGAGAAATGTAGAGCAAACCTAAATACGCTGCTAGATGGCAAGACTGAGGGCACATTAAGATACTCCTGTCAAAGATTTTATCAATCCAGGAATAAGGCCAAGAAACTAATAGCCTGGCAGCTTTGTAAAGAGGCAGCTAGCAGGGTAGGACTGTGCATACAAAACTGGACAACAGCCACTCATTTTGAGAAGGACCCATGGAAAATAACAGGGGAGTTCACTTAATTCTATAAATAATTGTACCAACAGGAGACCATGATCAACTTTCAGGAGAAGCTAGACGTGCTCTTTGACAGAGTTAAAACACACAAATTCTTCTAGAAAATGCAAGAAAAGTTAGATAGCTCCATTTCGATAGACGAGATCCATGTCACAGTAGGCAATTTAGAGACAGAAAAAAGCCCCAGGACTGGATGGGTTTGCTCCATAATTTTACAAAACATTTAGGGAGAAGCTGTTGTCAGACATCCACAAAGTGTATGTCGCAGTGCAGGAGGGAGAGGGGCCCCCACATGGAAATATGTCCAAATCTCAGTAATATCTAAACTTGGGAAATACCTCACTTTATGCTGTTCCTATTGGCCCATCTTCCTTTTAAATGTTGCCCAAAAAATCTTCACATCTATCCTTGCTGTTTGGTTCAAGAGCTGTGTGGAATCAATAGTTCATGCAGATTTGACTGGTTTTATTAATGGAAGACTAATCCATGATAATGTGAGATGCTTTTGAACCTGATTTCCTGGCAATGGCAGTTCCCTGAACTTGCCCTGGCAATATTCATGGATGCTGAAAAGGCATTTGTCCAGGTGTACTGGAGATTGCTACACAAGATCCTGTAGGAGATGGTGGTGGGGGAGGTATTCCCTATGAGTGTCCAAACACTTTGTGCAGCCCCACAAGTGGTAACAAAAGAAAACAGGATCCAGTTAGACTGCTTCTATCTAACCAAAGGCACTTGATAGGAATGCCCCCTCTCCCTTTTATCATTCCCCATGTGTTTTGAGCCACTGGCAGTAGCAGTTTGAGGAAATCCACGTATAGAGGGAATTAGGGACTTCCAGTGATGTCATGGAGCTGAGAGGAGACTGAATTGAGAGGCTTCCCACACCAAAGTCTTCAAAACTTATTTTCATCATCCCATCTGTGATTAAAGGGGTCAAAATGGCAAATACAAATCGCCCTGAAAATCGACGGAGTAGGGGATGGACAAAAATGAATTCAGACCCACAGGATGGCCTTAGATTACTTTCTCAAAAGTGAGACAGTAATAGGAGCCCCTTGACGAAGACTGTGGCCGACATGGAAGAGGAACACAAACAGCTGTCTAGATCCATTTTGAAAAACTCTTTAAAGAAATTAAAGAGATGCGAGCGGAGAATCGTATGGAGTTCAAGTAATTAAATCAAAAACTGTTGGGCTTGGAGAGTCGGGTCGAGAAGGTGGAAGAGAGAGTGGCAGAAACGGAAGATGGCGCATTACAGATGGGGCTTGTACTGCAGGCATATTCTCACACATAAGAATTTACGGGATGCCAGAGGGCTCCAAGACCGGTCTAATGACCAATTTTATTTCAGACTTATTAACAGATATCCTGCAGCTCCCCTCTGGGTATCAGCTTGGCATAGAATGGGCCCATAGAGCTCTGCAGCCAAAACCAACGGATGTTGGTGCCAGGCCACGATCAATCATAGTGAAATTCAACAGTTACAAAATAAAAGAAGAAATATTAGCAAAAACATGGAAACAAAAATAAGTCACTTGTCTATCTACATGCCTTTTTTTTTATCATGACTTCCCACCAGAAATCCAGAAGCAGCAACAGCAATATGGGGATATCTTCAAACTTCTAAGATCCAAGGGGATTTGTTTCCATATCCCATACCCAGCAAAACTTCGAGTCTTTTGGCCAGAAGGAGTGAAAGTATATGAGACAACAGATGAATTCAGACAAGCTCTCAAGGAGAAAGGCCTACGGCAATCCACAGAGACTCAGGAAAAAGACTCGAACTCCCAGAATACAGCAGGAACGTCACACAATTGGTCTATCACTCTAAACAGGAAGAGAAGGGGTTGCGACGTAATGATGTCAGCAAACACATCTCTGCAAGCCATATGAGACCTGCTAAAGAAAACACAGAGGAACCATGTGGCACAGAGCAAGGACATGCGGGACTGAATGGTAAAATAATAACATCTTTTTCGTTTAAACTAACCCAGCCTTCAGGTTATTGTGGCATTGTTTGCTTCTTAAATTTACCTGAATGTCTGTGACTGGGGTCAGTAGTTACTTCCGCAGTCTGTACTTAAAGAACTGGGGACTTTCTCTTATTTTTATTGAGCACTGTAACTAGCAGGTACAATTTGGATGTGGGAACATTTTCATATATTGGAACTACACTAGAATGGACATCCGCATAAATTGCCTTTTTGTTTGCTGTAAGCAATTGTCAGTTCTACTTCCCGAGGCTTAACTCAGATGCCTGTAACATTATCTTCTCTGCATCACTATTTGATACCAGTTAACGTTCAGTTTGACAAATGCAGAGTTTCGATTGGTACAGAGTGTTCTATGAAGTAACAGTAATACAGGCTAAATAGGCTTAAGATGTGTTTACCTAATTGGTTTCAACTGTCTTTATTCTTCCTAACAGGGAAAGTGGATGGGAATGTGATAAAATGATTTAAACAGTATTGGTTAATAGGAATGGGTAGTGTGTGGGTGGGGGGGGACTCTGTTTATTCTCTATCTCTTCAACACTTGGTTCTAGGTGGCCTGTCCCTGCCCGGCACCAATTGGGAGTGACGTCACAGAGACTAAGTAATTGGTCTTCAAGCCTGCGATATAGCCTTTGGCTCTCGAGGGGAACCACACTAGAGGTGGTAAGGGGAGTTGTTCTCCCCCTCCTCAAGCCAGTTCTGTCTAATACTTGAGAGACTGGAAGTAGGGAACCTAATACCTTGGTACAATGAGTTCCCCACACTTGGAAGCATAAATATCTCATTGTTGTTTTGAAAACCTGTTAAATATCAATAGCTAAATGTTCTTATTACAAGTTATTGGTAGAGTTAAAAACCCATACATAGTTGGAGGACTTGGCAGATGTATGAATGGAGGACAAGGGGTTGGAGATGAGAGACTTAAACAGTGGGATAACTGGAGAGCAAAAAAGAAAAGGCACGGGGGGGGCTAGTTGATAAGGTAGCGTAATGGCTAACTCAGACATAATAATCTTATCGAATAATGTAAATGGCTTAACAAACCCTATAAAGTGAAGCTGAATTATGTCCTTTTGGAAAAAATCAAATACAGCATTTGTGTTATTGCAGGAGACTCATTTGAGTAAGGGGGAGCATGACAAATTAAGTAAGTTTGGGTATCAGAAGATAGTGTCATCCGTGTACAATAAGGGCAGAAGAAGGGGTGTAGCCATATTGGTTCCTCATAAAATGGTACTTGAAGTAATGGACACTTTAATTGATAAAGAAGGGAGATATGTAGGGGTAAAAGGGAAATACAATGGAGCAATTGTGACTCTGATATCAATATATGCTCCCCCTTGCTCGGACTTTCTCTTGTACCAGACAATCTTACTGAGGGAGGCGGAGTGGGCAAAGGGACACCTGATTATGGGGGGGGATTTAAATCTTAGATTTAACCCCAAGTTGGATGCCTCTATGCAGATGCATAAGAAGGAAAATGGGGTGGCTAGGAAGGTGAGTAAACTGGTGGATGAAATGGGACTAACGGATGCCTGGAGACATCAGCACAAGAGAACCAGACAATATACCTTTTTTTCCCATGCACACCAATCTTATTCATGCCTTGATTATTTTTTAATTTCCAGGGAGCTCCTCAGGGCAAATTGAGATGCATGGATGGGGGATTTGACCCTTTCAGATCACTCACCGATTTACCCAAAGTTAGCATTGGGCCCTATTAAATACAGAACGTTTTGGAGGTTAAACTTATCTTTAATACAGGGGAGGAAAATTGGAACATAATCCAGGAGACCATAGAGCAGGCGGTTAAAGATAATGAGAGTCCAGAAATTTCTCCAGGAATACTATGGGACACAGTCGAAGCTATAATCAGGGGCAGGATGATAGAAATCTCATCCAGACAGGGAAAGCAGAGAGAGGCTAGAAGACTTAGTATACAAGAACAGACTGGGACCCTAGAAAAGCAACAACAGCAAAAATGAAATAGGGAAAGAGTACAGCAACTTGTAAAATTAAAAAAGGAACTGTTGAGGTTGATTGATTATCAGGTGGAGCAAAAACTACTGTATCTTGGACAGAGGTTCTATGAGGGTGGTCCCAGTGCTCTTAAACTATTAGCCTACAGTCTGCGTCAGAATAGAGCTAGAGCCATTATCTCGAAAATCAAAGATCCGCAAATTGCAGCCTGGCATCACACAGTAAAAGGAATAGTGGAAACATTTAGGAAATTCTATGGGAAGTTATATGAAGAGGAAAGGATATTTAATCAGGAAAAGATGGAGGAGTTTCTGTTACCATTGAGCCTACCCAAATTAACAGAATGGCACAGGGAGCTCATCCTAGTACCATTTGCCACAGGGGAGGTCCACGGGAAAATAAAGCGTCTTAAGGCTGGGAAGTGCCCGAGAACAGACGGTCTTCCCAATGAATTCTTTAAGAAGTTTGGAGAGGATGTTTCTCCACTGTTGCTCAGGGCCTATAACCAGATCTGGTCTAGGGAGGGAAAGGTAGCACCATCCTGGGAGCAAGCAATTATTCCTGTGATTCCAAAGCCAGCCAGGGACCCTACACTTTATTCATCATACAGGCCAATTTCCATACTAAATACAGACTATAAAATCTTGACAGGCATATTGGCTAGAAGACTAGAACAAACACTCCCATCTTTAACAAATTTAGATCAAACTGGATTTGTCCCTGGTAGACAAACGGTGGACAATATCAGAAGATCGATTGACATAATAGAACACCTTCACAGGACTGGCTAACCCGCTTACGTAATGAGTCTGGACGGGGAAAAAGCTTTTGATCAGGTGTCGTGGGCTTTTCTCCGTGGCTCCCTGGCTGGCTTTGTGTTTCCATCTCAGTTTCTGGAGGTGGATACAAAGCTTTATACTTCTCCAATAGCATATATCTGGGCTAATGCACACATATCTCAGTCCCTTGGCTTGTCTCGGAGAACAAGACAGGGATGTCCCCTGTCATCTTTGCTCTTTGCATTATACATTGAACCACTGGCTCAGAGCATTAGACAAAATTCAGAAATACAGGGAGCAAAGATAGGAATCCATCATCATAAAATAGCTCAATATGAGAACGATGTCCTTCTATATTTAACTAATCCTGACATGTCCCTTCCGAAGGTCTTCTCACAAATACAGCAATTCTCAGCAATATCAGGTTACACACTTAACTGGACCAAAATGGAGGTTCTGGTGGTGGGGGCCTGGCCCTCCCAGGAAATTAAAGACAGATATCCCATGTGATGGAGTAAAAACACAATTAAATATCTTGGGGTGAGGTTGGGGTCTCGGACTAGAACTCTATAGAAAGATAATTTTCCCCATTTGATTCATCAGATAAAGTTAGATGTTTAGAGATGGTCTCTGGTCCCCTTCCCTCTACACTCAAAATTCAAATAACAAAAATATATGTTCTCCCTAGAATATTGTACTTGTTCCAGAGCGTCCCATGTATAATCCCCCAGAAAGAATAAGATGTCTGGCAGAAGATGATCATGTCATTCATTTGGGTGTCAGCTAGACCTAGGGTGTCCAGAAAAATACTTTACCTCCCAAAAAAAGATAGTGGGAGGGCTTGCCTGAACTTAAAGGACTATTGGATAGCAGCTCAGAAAAAAAATAGCATTGTTATAGCTCCATCCTACATACCAGGCACAGTGGTGCCAAATAAAGCTTTCCCTGTATGACAAACAACTAATGCAGAACACGTTGTTTCACCTAAAAGGACCTCCCATGGGTGTCCCTTCTCTCCCTTCGGCTGTGTCAGCTACATTATATGGTTGGTCAGGGGGAATTAGGAGAGGCTAAACTGTGAAAACTATCTGGAAATATAACTGCTGGGGACAGGATACAGACTTTCTACTAGCAAGGCAGTACTTATAGTATCAGAAAAAGGTTAAAAGAGGTATGACGGCCCCATGGCAGATTATTCAAGGCAAAAGCATAACCCCTTTTGAGATTGCTCGAGTCAAATTTGGCTGGTTCAATGCAGATCTTTTGCATTATTATCAAATAAGGGACTATGTGAATGAGAAGCTTAGACATGAGGCCTTCACCCATACCCAGACGTATTTGAGATGATTTGGGGTTCTCCTCGTGGGAAGGGAGCTATTACAATGTTATATAGAAACCTTACTATGGATAAGGGGCATAACACACACAGGATACAGAAAAGGTGGCAACTGGAATTAGGTGTAACCCTAAGCAGCAAACAGTGGGAAAAAGTGTTTGTGGTCTGTTGGAAGGTGACCTCCTTCCCAACCTGGCAGGAGTACAATTGGACATTTTGAATTAGATACTTCCTCACCTCTGATAGAATGGGAAAAATGAGTAGAGGCAAAGTTCATCATGCTGGAGGGGTTGTGGAGTGGGAGACGCTCACCCGGCTCACATTTTTTGGCAGTGTCCTATGATTCTTCAGTACTGGACACAGGTAAACCAACATTTGGCCACCCTTTTTGGGGTCCAAAATAATATAGGCTTGGAAAATATCCTTCTGGAGATTTTCCCTGATGAACTTAAGGGAAAGGAGGGTAGATATCTATGGGCAGTACTGGTCATAGCAGCCCTAAAATGAATTATAATCCACTGGCTCCAACAAGCAGCTCCAGATATGACAACTTGGTTAAATATAATAGACCGAATTCAAAACGTGGAAAGAGTCACCTATGCAGTGAACCATAGAGATGAAGCATATAGAAACAGATGGAATAGGTGGGATTTGTATAAGGATGCAATAATCTCGTCCCCCCCCACCCTGTCATAGATTAATTGTATAGATAGGTATTTGAGAATTTTCTAAACTCAACTTCTTTTGCATCTGTAATACACAGTCCTACTAGCCTGATGACTTTTTAATTTATTTTGTATAGGTAATTGTTTGAATGCTGATTTAAAAGTTATGTTTTTTTATCTTGTGTAATCTTTTAAACAGATGATTTTCATAACAAATGACTGGATACTCAAAGTATTGTATGGATATGTACCATGTACGTTCAGCTGAACATGGATGTAAAGTATGACAAATGAAATAACAGAAGTGAAATAAATTGTTTAAATTTCTAATAAATAAGAATAAAAAAATAGGGGGAATTAAGGCAGACAATAGATCACACAAAATTTTACTTTATGCGGATGACTCCTTATTCTTCATTAAATCCCCAGAGACCTCAGTCCCCACACTCCTCAAGGAGTTGTAGTTATATTGAGAAATTTCGGGATATAAGATCAATCTGGATAAATCAAAAGCCATTGAAATAGGTGGAACCTGCCCAAAATCTTTTACAGACACTTTCTCCTTCAAATGGTCCACTAATAAAACAATCCAGAACCTGGGCATTAGGATCTCACCTAATGTAACTTCCATATTTAACCTTAATTATGAAAATCTTTTAGGTGAAATCAAAGCAGACATTGCTCGCTGGGACCTGCTTCTGCTGTCCCTGGCTGGCAGAGTAGCATCCTTAAAAAAGAATATCCTCCCTCGACTCTTATTTCTCTTCCAAGTACTACCTGTAAGGATCTCGGAACACTGCCGGAACCATGTACAAAAACTTACACTGAACTTCTTTGGAGCAGGGGGCAGACACAGAATCAGCAAGAAATTGCTGGTTTTCCCCAGAGAAAGAGGAGGCCTAGCCATGCCACACCTCAGGCTCTACTATTTGGCAGCCCAAATAGCACTGGTGCTCTCATGGATCAAACAAGGAAGCAACAGGGGGTGTTGACATAGAGGCAGCTGTCTCTCCTTCAGTCCCTCTCTCTGCACTCGCCCATGCACCCCTATCCCCAAAGGTATGGATGGAACCCAGGAACCCTTGGACCAAACATACCCTGAGAATGCTGGTTAAAGCATGATCCTAAACTAATATTCTGAACAAAATGGGTTCCATTACCACAATAACAAGAGATCCCACCTTTTCCTCCCCAGAACTGATCAGATATATCAAGGTGAAGTACTATCTCACTTCCAATAACTTACTCCACCAAGTAGACAGAACTCTAACATCTCTGGAAGACTTCTTGTACTAGACTGCTATGCTGGTTGGGAAAGTAGGCACTGCCTTCAGAGTGTATAAGGCCCTAATGGGGAGGGGGTGACCACCCAGAACCTAAAACCACGTGTGCTCAGTGGAAAAAGGAGTTAGGGTAAACCATTACTGAAAAGAATGTAAGTGGTTCTAGGGAAAGGGGTGGAAGGTGATGGCATCCCCCACCTGGAGGGAGTTCCACTGGAAGAGTGTCTCATGGTTCTTGCATAACCCTACCATCACATAGCATTTCAGTACAGGGGCCACAAACTTCTGTTGGAGGAGATGCAGGACCATTCAGATCCACTTCCATATCTTTTGGGATTGCCCATAAGTCCAGTGGTACTGTAGGGAAGTCCATGCAGTCCTAAAGCAGATCTGGGGTGAGAGCATCTCTGTTAAATTAAAAAAACATGGTACTGGGCACTAGAATCTTTGAGGTAGGGACATCAGGCAATAGAGTCTCCTGCAGATACAGTGTGCAACAGCCATAAAAGGCATTACATCTAAATGGTAGCAGCTGCAAAATAAGACTCTCACGACAATAGCTTGGAAAGATAGAGTGAATATAGTTTGGACTGAAGGGATAAAAGCATCCTCATGACTAACGATGGAGAAGCACATAGAGTTGTGATCCTGGTGGGAAACATATATCATAGTGGGGCAGATGGAAGGGGAGGAAACTATGTGAGGCCCCTGCCCTACTGGGACAGCAATAGAACCCCACCAAGGAATCCACCCCAACATGTATACCTGTTCAATTACCTCGGAAAGACCAGACAAAGGCAAGAACCACTATGACCCAGCCAAATATCTTGTTCTTGCCAATGCTGGACTTAGTTATTGTTTTACAGTTTGTTATATGGTAAGCTAAACTGCAAGCATGATAGGGAGCATCACCAACCTTGGGTAAAGAGAAGACACAATTTAGCTAACAACCTGTTGTATGCTGAATGTACAGTAAAGCAACACCAGCATTGTAATAGGTGAACAGCGGGGATTGTCCCTCTAACTCACTGAAACCAATAACTACTTTGTAGTATTTAGGCATTTTTACTTGCAATAAAGATGAGTTAAAAAAAAGAAATCAAGAAAATAAAAAAAAAATTACTCTTAGGCTCAGTTATTTTCAATGAAAACATGGAGGTATGGATGAGTGCACAGCCCATTTAAGTGCACATTTTTCCTGTGGAAAAGGGGTGTGCATTTAAGAGTACTGCACTGTACTGGTGAGTTCCAAGACTTACAGAGGCAATAACTATTATTCATTTTTATATTTTTCATATTTTTATATTTCTGAGAGTTTTATAAAATTGTAATAAGCAGAGGGAAATTGATAAACGGGGTCAAATTGGAACAGTGGTAGGTCACAAGGGTTCCATGTGATAAGCATGAAGATTAAATCATGACTTACAGAAGAGCGACTGCAAATCGCAGAACACAAAATCGGCAAGAAGCGCTACAGCAAAGCAAAATACAGCGATGGCACCACACTAAATTTATGGGGGAGAATGATCTCATCTCACTATTTATGCAGGCAAGCCCCTCGCACCCCCATCTATAAATAACCAACTCCAGGGGGGGTGGTCACTGGGGGGGAAGAGGTAAACATGGGAGGGGGGCTACTCCAAGGATTAGTAGTGTGCAGGGGGAGAACGTTGAGGGGGACCTGCGGGTGGAGAGGAAACAATCTCGGAGATAAATAACTAATAAATAATTTCACAATGCAACAAGAACAAAAATAAAAACCAAACCCCATGCGAGTCCCAAACCTCGGTTCACCACCATGATAGACTGTGACCTTAACCACTCAGCTAGACAGACAGCTGGATTGGCCCTCCCAAACAAATACTTATAACCTTCTCTTGCTGTTCTCTCACTGGCTCTCCCTCACTGTTCACATCTTCACCATCTTTCACATTCACTGTCCTTTCCCCTTGCTGTTTTCTCACACTTGCTATGTACACAGGCACTCAAATTGAGTTGCTCAATTTGAGTTGCCCATATCATGGGATACCAGTCACAAGTGGGGTGCCACCGGGATCTATCCTGGGTCATGTCCTCTTCATTATGTTCATCAGCAATGTCTGAAAGGGCATCTGGGGCAAGTTGTGTCTCTTTGTAGATGACACAAAATTCTGTGGTAGGATAGATAGTGAAGAAGGGATCAGGGAGTGGCAGAATGATCTAAAAAGGCTAGAGAGGTTATTTAAGGTTTGGCAGTTGAAATTCAGTGCAAGAATGTGCAATGTCATGCACCTGTGGAACAAAAACAACAGGGCAGAGTCCTGGATGGGAGTGGTTAAACTGAGCACTATGGCAGATGAAAGGGACCTCGGAGTGACTCCCTCAAAAGTCAAGGTCTATAGTAAGGGCAATAGGATACTGAAGTTGATTGAAAGGGGTATTGACAGCAAGAAAAAGAAGCTACTACCGTACAAGCCACTTAATTGAGATGTGCTTAATGGGGATGTTTGTTTAAATGGGACGATCCCCAGGGCACCGATTAGGTGGCTATATAAATCAATCAGTGATTCTTCCTGCAAAGGAGATGGCGGTTTCCTTTTAAGGGGACAGTTATATTCAGCTGCTGTCGGTGGTTCCCTCATCAGTGGCTCGTCAACAGATTCACACCTGATTGCCTGCACTGCACTTTAAAAAACAGCCATCACAGGCTAATCTATTTATGCTCTGCTGAAAAGTCTGCTCTCTGTTTAGGGTCAGCTTAGTCCCTCATTTCCTTGTCTGCCTTATCTGTCCAGATGGAAAGTAAGAGGGTCGATCTGCCTCTGGCAGATAAAATATAAGTGCTTGATTCACTGCAACAGCCTGGTGCCTCCATATCAAAGATTGCTAAGCAGTTTACCATCTCTAAAAGACAGGTCGGCTGCACCAGCCCCCAAAAATTAACTGCAGTCCAAATGGCAAACTAACAGCAACCCAAGCTGAGAATGAAAAAAAGAAGGGGAAAGACACTCAAGTTGAAGATGCCCTTCACCTGTGGTTTTCATATGCGGTAAGCAAAGGCACTCACATCTCTGGTCCTGTTCTAAACAAGATCTGGCAGAGCCACAACGACTGTAAATGCATTAACTAGATAAGGGTGTGTCATGGGCTTAAACATAAATATGAATTGTTGTTGCATACACTAACTGAAAGTACAGTACATTGAGAAAGGGCAGATATAAAAATAATGCCACTGTCTTTATTTCAGTTACCTACAGTATATCTTTCAAATTTAGGCTATGTACTGTTATAGCAATCAACTCAACAGAACCGGGCCATCATATACATGAAGGTACTGTACCTTAAAACACTGCTGAGACAACTATATGTTATAACAAGGTGGAAGATAAACACAATGTTGAGACATGTTTTTGAAGACATTTGATGTGGTTTTTTTTTTAGAGATTGCTATACAGTTCACACACATAATTAGTATAATATAAAAGTACATATACCTAAATGTCAATGTGAATCTTACACATTTCATTACAAGTTGTTCTCTTGAAGGAAGATCTTACTGTACAAGGCCTAAAAAATGGGTATTAGGTAAAAGTAAACTGGAGTAGGTGTGTTATTGAGGGTATTGCATAGATTATCTTTTATTGTTGCTCCACCCCAGGCACACATAATATGAAAATCAACAACCCTTTGACATGAAGCAACAGGAATTAGTTAGTACAAGGACAGAAACAAGTAGGAGACTGAGTAATTGGGTAGACAACCATGAGTATGGTAAGTCAAATAACATTTCAAAAAGTCTCACTATTATAATTCATTTTTTACAAATGCGTCTGCACAGTTGACAATTTTTGTAAAAAAATAACAATGGGAGTTATTCCACATATGTCCACAGGTGCCACACATGCAGGTGGAGGAATCTGAGGCCTGGATGCACCAGTCTGCCCTGCTCCTGAGTCAGAAGATCATGGCAGAGAGGCAGAGGTACTGGGGGTTCCATTGATAGCTGTTGAAGCAGAGGGAATCAAATCTGATGAGGCCAAAGAGGGGCTATTAGAATCGTGTGAGCCCCTTCCACCTGTAGCTTCAGGAGAACCCTCTGAAGCACTGGGAATGGAGAAAAGGCATACAAGAACATTCCTGTCCAGCAAAGAGACAGTGTATCTCACCAGAAAACACCATGCCTGGGAACGAGCAAGCAAAAATTGGGTACTTTTGCGTTGGATGGGGAGACTAAGAGATCTATCTCTGGCCACCCCCACAGGTTGAATAAGTTTTCAATCACCTCTTGATTTGGCTCCCAGTCATGAGCCCTTATAGTGATGTGGCTGAGACTGTCTGCCAGGATGTTGCTGATGCCCAGTACATGGACAGCAGTAAAGCAGAGGTTGTGCTGGACTGCCCAATACCACACTCGCATTGCCTACCGGCATAGAGGGTACAAGTGAGTGCCTCCCTGTTTGTTCAGGTACTAGACCACATACATATTGTCAGTCTGAATCAGGAGTGTCCCCAGACATAGTAGAGGTTTGAAGACCTGGAGTGCATACAGTACTGCCCTCACTTCTAACACATTGATGTGTAGAGATGCTTCCAGCTGAGACCATGTTCCCTGGGTCTGATGGTCTCCTAGGTGGGCTCTCCAGCCTTGACAGGAAGCATCCATTGTAAGGGTCATGGTAGGAGCAGGGTGTTAAAAGGGGAACCCCCATGGAGAGACTGGACAACTCCTGCCACCAAAGAAAATCCTTCATCATGTACCCAGACACTAGGACCCTGTGTTCCAGGCTGTCCAGCTGCTGATCCCACTGGACACGAAGAGTCCATTGAGTCACACTCATATGCAGTCTGGCTAGAGGAACTGTAGGGATTACAGCTGCCATCAGCCTGAGAAGATGGAAGATCGACTGGGCTGTGGTCCAGCATGAGTTGGCCACTAATATAGCCTGTTCCTACAGGGTATCTGCTCTGTTCAATGGGAGGAAGGTCCTGCCCAGGACCATTATCCAGTACTACCCCAAATGAACTGTAGGTGCTGGGGGGGAGAGGTGGGACTTGGGATAGTTGATTGTTATTCCAAGTCTGTAAAACAGGTCCAGGGTGAAGGAGAGTGACTCCCTCAGACTGGTCTGTGCTGGGGCTGATAGAAGCCAATCATCCAGGTACAGGCCCAATTAAATCCCTCTGCAGCATAGGGCCACAGCCACCACTGCTAGACACTTGGTAAAAACTTGAGGTGTTGAAGATAAGCCAAAAGTGAGACCCTTGAACTGGTAATGTTCCCCCTGGAAGACAAACCGAAGAAAGTGGTGGTGGGCCTGGAAGACAGGGATGTGCAGGTAAGCATCCTGCATGTCCAACGCACAAAGCTAATGGCTCTTGTGGAGTAGGGGTAGAAGTCTCTGGATAGTGATCATGTGGAACCTCTTGTACTCGATGTACAGGTTGAGCATGCTGAGGTCCAAGATGGGTCTTAGGGCACCCGTCTTTTTGGGCGCTAGGAAGAAATGGAAGTAATACCCTCTTCCTATGTGTGCTGGAGCCACGGACTCTATGACTAATATTTGCAGATGAGCCTGGATCTCATCCCCTATCAGAGACAGGTGCCTTGGAGGCTAATGGGAGAGGCCTGGGGGGGGGTTGTCAGGAGACCTGTCTAGGAACTCTATGGTGTGACCTCTTGCTATTAACTGAAGGATCCAAGAGTCCGTGGTTATGTCCTGTGACCCCAGAAGGTGGAGGGCAAGTCTTCACCCCACTGATTCCCCTAGATGATCTGGAGGAGGCAGGGGGTCCCTCACATGTCAGGAGGCCGAGGGGAGGGAGCTGGCAGCTCCTCTGGGGGGGCTTCTAGGACTTGGCAGGGGAAATAAGGAGTTCTGATGCTGGATACCAGCATTTGGCCTGGCATTTGGCAAGGCCGTCTTCAGTCTGGTGTCTCTGTTAGCAAAGAAAAGGCTGTTTGCCTTTGCAACCCCCTTGGTACATGAAGCAGACGTGAATGGATTTACCTTGGTCCTGCAATTCAGTGATAATATCCTTCCTTAGAGTCACCTCCAAACAACATGGAACCCCTGAAAGGGGCATCCATGATGGAGATCTGGACATCCTCTGCCAGGCCAGCAATCCTGAGCCATGAATGTCACCTAATGCAGATAGCAGTGGCTATAGTGCAAGAAACTGAGTCTACTGTGTCATAAGTGGCCTGGAGGGCATGACAACTGAAGATTTTAACCATTCTCAATGTCTTGGCAATCTTGGCCTTAAGCTCCTGGTACTGGATAGCTTCTGTCTTTGACTTGTGTGAGGCCAGGGAAGATTTCTGATAGAAAACCATATGAGCCACATAATTAAGGAACCAAAAGGTGCAAGTGGAGGAGGAATGGATCTTGTGATCAAAATTGTCCTGCTGCTTAGACTCCATATCAGAAGGAGACATGCTCAAATGTTAGATTTAGAGGACTGATCGTGGGCAGCTGTGATAACAAATGAGTCTGCATTAGGATGGCCAATAAGGTGTGTGACCCCATCTGGGGGGGTGGTACACCCTGTCTGCCTTTTTTGAAACAGCCGGAATGGAGGAAGGCTGTTGCCAGATAGCAGACATCAGGACTTCATGGGGCCCAGTCCAAGACAGTATGGGCATAGGAGCTGTGTCAGTCATGTCAAGATGCTCCGCAAGCCTTTTCCACTTTGGATCTTGTTTCTGGATAGCCCAGCCACAAGCATTTTGTATAGTTATAAGGAGTTCTACAAAGGAAGGGTCCTCTGGAGGGGACTTCAGGGACTCCTTAGGCTGAGGCTATATAGGTGTATGCGTACCAGAACTGGAGGACAAGTCAGAGTCAGAATCCAAAGAGTGCCTTCTGGGGGTCTTAATCCTTTTTAGAGAAGTGTCCTGGGTTCTATCCCTGACCTGGTGTCTAGAGAAGCCTTCTCTGTAAAGGTGGGAATCCACAGGAGAGGTTTATCTAGGGGTCGGAAAGAAGATGGGAGTAGAGGCCACCACTGGTTTCTGATGGTCAAGCTCTGAGGCTAGTTGAGTCCTGTTCTTCTGAATCAGGGTCTGAAACACTGCCTGGATATCAGCCTGAGGCTGCTGTGGAGGCAGAGGCTGAGGCTGAGGAGGAGGTGGTGGAGGAAGAGGCTGGTATAATGGATAACCCAACATCTGATATTGAGGGTATCCATGAGCCTGACAGAAGTAGGGAAGCCAGAAGGAGCATACCCTTGATTATATATAGCCCAGCATCTGGTACTCCAGTATATAATGGGGTTAATGACCAGGCATTGGATACTTTGATGAAGGGTACATTGGGTATCATGGGGGCAGATAGCATGGAACATTGCCCATAGCTCCAGCCAGAAGTGGAGCTGAAGGCCTGGCAGGAGGTCCAGAAGGACCAGGCATTGGTCCCACAAGGACATTCAAAGGGGCTGGCACTGGATCAGGCACAGGAATGTCTGGCACTGGAAGATTCTGTACCTGAGGGCCTGATGGAAGACTGTCCAGATTTTGAGGAATGGCCGGAGTGCCAGATATACCCTGACCCAGTGAAGGGTCACTTGGCATCGGGATGTGAGTAGAACCCAACAGAAGGCCCGCCATTGTCAGGGAGCCGGAGTCCATGATGGTGGAACCTGGTTGTCCAAGAGGACTTGGGTTAAGGAGATCCTGATGGAAGGTCCCTGGAGGGATTAATAATAGGCCCAGTGGGCAAATCAGGAAGATACTGACCCAGGGAAGGAGTGGGAACCTCCAGATTAGTGCCCCTCTCCAGCCCTTGATCTTCAGGCAAGCCCGGAGGGTCTGGTTGTGTCAGTGGGAGTGAGGAACCCTCAAAAGACTGTTGCATGTTCAGCAGCTGGCTCAACTCGATATTGGGGGTATAATGCAACCCTGATGGGAGAGTCCTAGCTGTGTGGTCCCCAGAGGAACCAGGGAGCGACTTATCAGCCACAGAAGTGCAGATGTCAGAAGAGCTAATATCCGACATATCGGCCTGGACCATGCAGACAACAGCGGAGCTGGAGTCCAGTTTACTGACTGTGACTGTGTGCTCCTCAGTGGGACTGGGGAGTGACATATTGACCTGGCTGCCTGCAACTGACCCTGAAGAAGATATCAGTCTAAGAAGCACAATATGGTTTACATCATTCAAGAAGAGCCCTGTCTGCACCGTGAGTAAAGCAGGCAGGGAGGCCGTGGTCTGACCCGCTGGAGCAGTAGGAGACCTGCAGTAGGGGTACTTACCAAAGCAGAGGCTCTTCTGATGTCAGTGGTGCTCGATGGTTGCCGCCAAGTGGATGGAGATCTATCCTGGCCTCTGTGCCTCTCCTTGTCCTTTTTCTTCTTTTTGGGTTCTGGTGTTGAGGAAGATGATTTTCCCCACAGATTCTGCAGCTCTTTTTCTGTCAAAGCTAGGCACTTCTCCAGTAAGTGGGCTTTGAGTTTTTTCTGGTGTCTAATCTGTGTGGCCTGGTTGAAGGATTGGCAGGGTGCACAATCCTTGACCCGGTGTTTGGGGCTTAGGCCGATCACGCAGCGGGAATGCTCATCAGCATGCAGGATCTGAGTGCCACAGGACTTGCACTTCTTTTGGACGCATCACCCAACTGTTTATGTTCCTGAATTGTACCTCCAGCTATATTTCATGCTGTAAATTTGTCACTGTTATTTATTTGCTTCCCCTTTCTTCTGTATATCCCTCAAAATCTCTGTATTAAACCTGTTTATGTTAGACATGTGTATACTGTGTTTTACTATGTAATTGTTTGACCTGGTGTTCTGTTCTTTTTATACTAAACTGAACATTTGTGTAAATGGGAATTTTTGCTCACATACATCTCAGTATAAAATAAAGATTGATTAAAAACTGGACTGACAGACCAGAACCACAGCAGTTCTATAGAAATCCAAACTGGCCATACTGGGCGCAACTTGTACAAATACTGTTGGTCCGGTCACTCTGGTTGCACTGTTTAGTCTGACTTTTACATATCCAGTCAACTCCTGGAAATCTGTTTTTCAACCCTTCCTTGACATACAGTATTTGAAAATGGAACCATCAGGACCAGATCAGATAGGTAAAAGTCAGACCAGATCATCTGGAGTGAGTAGATCAGCAATATTTGCACAAGCTGTGCCCAGTCCAGATTTTACAGCTCTGGTCCTGGTCTGATGATGTGGTTTTAACCCATACCCCACTGCATGTGGCTTAGTGACATACTGTACAGATGGATGCAGAGTTTCACCCATTGAATGTTGAAGTTTCAGAAAACCATTATGCTAAAAATACCAAGACTAACTCCCCCACCCCAAGTCAAACTTAGTCCTCTGCAAAAGTCATGCTTAAATATTGGTGCCTCAACATCCACACCATTCATTAAGCTTTTAATGCCATCATGCCTCTTCTGCTGCCAGGAGCTCCCCATCCATGAAGTTCCATTCTGCTTGTGGCAGCCCCCCAACCAGGTAATTTTCCAAAGAGCAGCTCTTTACACTGCATCAACTAAATTACTGTTAAACTACTTATTTTTAAAAATTTTGTTGATAAATTTTTGTTTTACTATATCCATGGTCAGGAAAAATGAATTTGTAAAAGAAACCAAAGCCCCAATTTATCAGTTCATTTAATCACAATACAACATGTTATGAACTGATCAGATTCTATTAAAAATTAGACACACATTCCTACCTATTTGCAAGTGAAGCAAATGTGGTTACTATCATTCAGTTGTAAACACCTATAGTCACAAATTGCAGGTTAAAAACATTCAGTAGAATATAAACAGTAGCCCAGAACTGCCTGCCTGAGAAAATGAAGTTGGTGTATTATTTGGAGCAGGCAACAATGGGACTCGTGCTATGGAATGTCCTGCAACAGAATGACTGCTCTTAGGATGGTGGTGTCAAATGGCTTGGGGACCAGCAGAGCTTATTTGTTATGCATAAAGCTCCAGGAAGTGTTTAACCTATTCTACTTCCAATAGCTTTCTATGATGTCTGTACTGTCCATTGGTAATCCGACACAGAATGACAGCCAGAAGATAATGAGTTTAACTTTCTGTGGGCTCAATTAACTCCTCAAGCCAGAAGAAAAATAGTGCTCTACAGCTTCCTATACACACACAGGTAGCGTAGTAATGAGGCTTCAGTGGAGGAATCTATTTTTAACACTTTATCATGTTGTTTGATAGTAAAAGTGACATCAGCCCTTTTCTGAATGCAAAATACAAGCTGGGCTATGCCCACAGTCGTAAAAAGAAAACAAACAAGATAGCCACCCATCTTCATCATGAGGACTTTGAGGTAACTAATGGGTGCCTATCTCACTGGAAGAGCCAGCGCAACATTGTCTGTAAGTGAGAGAAGAGGGGGTAGGGCATGGATGCCAATGAATAATCAGCCTCAGATTGGATTAAAAATGTGCTCCTCAGGCTCTTAGCTGAATATGGCCTGTCAACATAGTCAACGCTGATGAGACTGGTGTTTTTTTCAGGGGCTATCTTAACAGGGGGCATATTCAGAAAGATATGGAGTTGGTGAGTGACAAAAAAGCAAAAGACTGAGTTTCTCTACTGTGCTGCTGCAATATGCTCGGCACAGAAAAACTACTGTTGGTTGTCATTGGCAAAAGCAAGCATCCTTGCTGCCTACTGAAGGCTCTAATAATGCTGCCCGTGAACTATGTTAGCTCTGCTAATGCGTGGATGACAGCTGTTATCTTCATGGACTGGCTGAACACCTGGAACAACCAGCTGAAAAGGTGGAGGTGCAAGGTGCTGCTCTTCATTGACAATTGCAGTGCCCACCCATCGCACTTTGTAGAGAAATTCAGCAATATTCAGATTAATTTTTTGCCACCAAACACAAGTCTTATCCAGCCTCTGTATATAGGCATGATCAAAAACCTGAAGTGTCACTACAGGTCACTTTTCTCAGAGTGCATTTTTGGCATCATGGACAACAGATCCATGGCTTTGGTATCCAAGGTTGCATGGAGGGTGAATCTTTTGGATGCCATATTCATGCTACACAAAGCCTGGACTGCTGTCAAAGAAAGCATGATAGCAAACTGCTTCAGAAAGGCTGGCTTTAATTTGGATGGCAGTGATCCTACTGAGGGAGAAGCTGAGGGTGCAGTCGCAGTTGTGATCCCAGACAACCCCCTAGTGGATGTTATCAGGCCCTCAGATTTCACAGAAGAGGAGTTCCTGCAGTTCGTTGACATCGATGCAGATGAACAAACTGAAGGTGAACTCACCGTGCAGTCCATCTGCAAATCTGTGACCAGCCAAAAGGCTCAAGCAGAGGAGGAAGAGGAAAGCCTGGATGTTGACAAAATAGCACCTGCACTGGTCTCAAACAAAGAAGCGGGAGAACACATAAGACTGCTATGTGATTGGTACCTACAGCATTGAAGGATTCAGTAATGGGAGCAGCTTTTCAGTCTCGAAGGGGAAATACTAAGGCAAATGGCAGCTGAGTCAAAACAGAAGAAAATGACTGATATTTTAACAGTTTAGCTTGTGGTGGCACCTGACAGGAGACGAGCATGAAGACCCTTTACTATACTTCTGACAGATAAGTGTGCTAGTTTTAAAAGCTTTTTTTTAAAACACTTGTAAAGAATAACATTAATTTCCATGGAGACAACCAGCACTCAGTCATAGCTGTAAATCACTTAGGAGTGCTGTGCTGTGCTGTGAGTACTGTGAGTTTGGATGTGTGTGTGTGTGTATGTGTGTGTTCAGTATTCGGTCCACTCCTATTTATCGAGACAAGCGCATAAAAGGGACAAAAACATTGCCATGGAGCCATCCCCTTCAAGCGACGTCTACTGTACTACCTCTATATAGGTCACTGCTAAGGCTGCATCTGGAATATTCTGCTCAGTTCTGTAGTACTCACCTAAGTACTCACCTACTCACCTACTATTAAGGAGCTTAGAGAGGTGCTGTCAGCACCACTAACAGCTCTTCTCAACAGACCGATAGAACTGGGATGAAAGAAAAGCTAGGCACACAAATTGCTGATAAATGCACCAGTGCAAAATTTATTTTTGGCAGAACGACCGAGCAGACCTAGCCCTGCGCTTCAACCTTGAAGTGGGTCTTCCCTGCACTGGTGCATTTATCAGCAATTTGTGTGCCTAGCTTTTCTTTCATGTTGTGGTATGAGTTGGCAAACTCTGCTAGAGCACCACCAAATCCTATGAGCGCACGATAACTTTTGTTCGATGGAAATGGAGGTGGTTCCTAAGGACAGGAGGAGGGCAAATGTAGTCCCTGGACACAAAAGTGGAAGCAGAGAGGAGACAGACAACTACAGATTGACCTTGGTGGTGGGTAACTTGTGCAGGCAGGATCCATAGTGCATGGTGGCCAACAACTTTACCCCCTTTCCCCTATTTCTCCTTTTACTGCACCCCCTCCATCACTGCTAGATCACTGCCTTGTGCAGGATTACCCAGCACACTGGTGGGGTACTACCCCCCCATACTATAGTTGACCTCTTCTACCCCTCCCACAACATCCCTCCCCCAACACCCACCTCTCTTGAATCACTACATACTGTATAAATAACTGTCATCGCCTATAACTGATGTCCTACCAGTAGGGCTGTCCACCAACCTACCCAGATAGGGAAAACAGAACACAGTTGAATTTTAATTCACCCTTCCCTCCGTTGAATACCCCCCACCTACAATACCTCACTCTCATCACCTTGCCACACTCTACCTCTCCTCTCCTCACACCCACGTTCTGGTTAACATAGCCTAACACTGGCCTACCCCTACACTAAATTAAGCACTTACAGCCTACCCCAATACCCCTCTTATATGCACTTTAGTCCGCCCTGTTGTCTCTGTTTGCCTCAAATATTGTGTTCTTTCTGCGTCTCTCCATAAATTTCCTTTCCCTTCTTCCATTCTATCCTCCACAATTTTTCATTCCCTCCTTCCATTCTTCCTCTCTTTACCCTGATCACTGTAAATCTTGAATATCTATGTCACACTAATGGCTACCAATTACTATTGGGTCACCTTACCATCTAGTGCTACATACTGTTGTCAAGTTATTATATGTGTTCCAGTGTTACCGTCACCAACTGTTACCAATTTGCTATATGTGTCTTCATTTCTACTATACTTAACTGTTGCATTGTCAGGCAATGTTATCCACCTGTAATCCCTCCTGCTCTCATTGTATGCAAGTAATAAAATTGTGTTACAACATTGTAACATTCCTCTTATTCTGGGAGACTCCTTAACTAAACACTTAGATAGGACAGTATGTAACCCAGATAAAACTAACAGAACTAGTTCCAGCTTCAGTGGCACCAAAATAGCTGATCTCACGATAATGCTGTCAGAGATTATGAAGAACTGTGGTGATAACCCCATAGCACTTATACATGTAGGTGCTAACAATATCTATAGGGATTCTGTTCAATCAATAAAAGAAGATTTTGCTGCATTACCTAACAAACTGGTTGACATAGGTTGTAAAATGTGCCTATCTGAAATTTTACCTATTCCTCGCTTCTCACCATTCCTTAATAATAAAATTAAAGTAACTAACTAATGGCTTAGGAAATGGTGTCTGCAACAAAATTTGATTTGTTTAACTCATTGGGAAGAATTTGAACATTCATCCTGAACTGTACTGCTTTGATGGTTTACATTTAAGCAGACAGGGTAATACTATCCTAGGAAAACAGTTCTTGACATCTATTAACAATCTTCTAAACTGAATTAAGGGGGTGAGATGGTGGGCAGGTCACCATCTCTATAATCTTCAGCTAGCAGCTCTATGAAATGTCAATATTTGGATTGCTTAAGCTTTAATGCCAGGTGTCTTAATCATAAACTGGATGAATTAAAATGCAGAATTATTCAAGATGACGTTGATATCATCTCAATCAGTGAAACCTGGGGTGATGTAAAATCATCTTGGGAGACAACTATTCCAGGTTACACTGCATATACACACAACAGAAATAATAGAAAGGGAGGGGGAGTTGCGTTATTTGTGAAAAACCAATTAAACTCAATTAACATCACTAAGAACATCAAAAAATATGACAAACAAACTGAAACTATTTGGGTCAAGTTAAGTTTGTCCACATTGAATGTTCTTATTTGGGGCTCTTGCTATCATCCTCCCAATTCTCCAGTTGACATTTTAGATGCTATTCTATGTGAATTTGAACAGGCTAAAGCAATAGGCAATATTGTAGTCACTGGCGATTTCAACCTAGGCAAAATAGATTGGCAGATTCTAACTGCTAATACCAGCCAGGGGAATAGGCTATTGAATACATGTACTCAGTTGGGTCTTAAGCAGAATATACTCACCCCAACTAGAAGAAATAATATTCTGGATCTTGTACATTGTGATGATGACCTAATATTGGATAATATTCAGGATAGCGATCCTACAGGGAACAGTGACCATAACACCATCACTTTCAATATCATACAAAATTACATTTACAACTCCAACCCTACCAAAATATATTTGTGTGAAAAAGCAGATTTGGTCACAATGAAGCATATTATTGGGAATATTAGTTAGGAGTCTATGTTGGTAGTTTCTACTCCTGCACATTGTTGGGAAAGCTTCAAGAATATCATCTGTCACCTAAGAGAGTTATACATTCCATCTAAGATTAAAAATGCTAACCAAAATACAGTCCCTAAATGGATGAATCGGTCAATCAAAAAAATTATTAGATTAAAGCTTTCGAACAGGTTTCTCATGCACAACTAATCTGATAACTTTTTACAACTACATTAGTCTTAATCTGGATAATAAAATACCTACTGATGTTATACTGCTGGACTATAGCAAAGCATTCGACAAGGTGTCATATGGTATCTTGATCAATAAACCATCTTGACTTCTCTGCACTTATTATATCTTGGATAGGGAGTTGGCTGAGTAATAGAACACAGAGGGTTAGGGTAAATGGCGAGCTGTCAGAGGTGGGAGCTGTGACCAGTAGTGTGCCGCAGGGTACTGTTCTGGGCCCAGTGCTGTTTAATTTGTTTATCAGTGATATGTATGTTTCACCAAATAATATAATGGTCAAATTTGCGGACAATACCAAACTTGGAGGTAAGGTTAACACCCTTGAAAACTGTCATAAGTTGGTACAGGATCTTGCACAAATTGAACAATGGGCCAGGGTGAACAAAATGCACTTCAATGTGGCCAAGTGTGCGGTCCTCCATTTTGGAAAGAATAATCCCAAACAAACATATTACTTGAACAACAATATTATTAAGATATCCTCAGTGGAAAAAGACCTGGGTATTATGATTAATGACAAATTATCTTCATCTTCACACTATTCAAAAATTGTGAATCAAACAAATGCATTACTGAGAAGAATAAATAAAACATTCGTCTCCAAAACAGAAGAATGTCTTCTAACTCTGTATAGGTCTCATATTAGACCATATTTGGACTATGGTTATCCATACTGGAATCCTTATTTAAAAACAGATATAGATAAAATCGAACAAATTCAACACAGAGTTACTAAATTAATACCTCACTTAACACACTTGGATTATAATAGCAGGCC
This sequence comes from Neoceratodus forsteri, assembly GCA_016271365.2. Classification (NCBI taxonomy): domain Eukaryota; kingdom Metazoa; phylum Chordata; order Ceratodontiformes; family Ceratodontidae; genus Neoceratodus; species Neoceratodus forsteri. Next base: position 513,637,870 of record CM057451.1, read on the forward strand.
GAGGGAAACCGGATTACACTTTCTTGAGCATAGGTGAGCCAGAGGAGACCTTTTACAACTATTCAAAATTTTCAACACTCCGGAACAAATGGAACAATCCGGCATCATTTATTCTGAAAGAAAAATTGTACCAAGGCTCCATAATAGACAACTTGAAGTACAGAAAGTTAAAAATAATAAAAGGTTAAACTTCTTTACCATTAGATCACCTAGACTATGGAATAAACTGCCTCAAGAAATCATCAATTCTAAAAATATTACAGCATTTAAATATAAACTTGATAAATGGATGAATGAATGGGATACAGGTAAATGATCCATCAATGTGGAGGACAATCCTGATAGGCTGTTGGCCTCCTTTTGTCCTAAAAACCAAGTAACCAAGTAACCAAAAGTGCAAAAAGTATGTCAGATATCAAAAAACTAAATCATCCTCTAATTGGGCTTCATATATTCTAACACAAAGAAAATGTAAGACTATGATCAAAAGGGCTAAATCTAAGTGGGAACATAATTTAGCATCAACTGCTAATAAATCAAATAGCAAGCACTTTTATTCTTATATTAATTGTTTGAGGAAACCCACATGTCAAGTTGGTCCATTACTTGATAATGACATTTTGATTCGTGATCCTAAAAAAATGGCTGAATTGTTTAATAATAACTTTTGTAAAATTTTCACTGGTACTATCATACAAAATCATGATGATGTCTCGCTCAAAACTGTTGATGTTCCACCTGTCAGATTCTCTACAGATATCATCAAGAAAAACTTATTAACATTCAAAGGAAAATACAGCCCTGGCCCAGACAGTATAGCTGGTCACTTACTATTTTTTTAGCATTTTTTATTACTACTCCCTTAAAAATAATGTTTGAGTACTTTCTGGCCAAAAATTTTGTCCCACAGGATTGGAGAGAAGCAGATGTTATCCCAATTCATAAAAAAGGCCTAAAATATAATTGGGAAAATTATCGGCCAATAAGTTTAACTTGCTCGATATGTAAACTACTAGAAAGTTTAATTAAAGATGTGATATCTCCCACCCTTGATTCTCATGATGTAGAGCAACATGGTTTCAAAAAAGGTAGAAGCTGTCTAACCAACCTAATATTCTTCTACGAACATATTAGTTCTTCCCTTGATAAGAACTTGCCTTATGATGTCATTTTTATTGATTTTAGCAAGGCTTTTGACATCATGCCACATTGGGCTCTAACTATTAAACTTTGTAAGTTAAATATAAACAATTTCATTGTGAATTGGATAAATAACTGGTTTCAAAATTGCTCTCAGCAAGTGGTGATCAATGGGAAAAAATCAGCTAAGGGAACAGTGACAAGTGGGGTGCCACAGGGCTCAGTCCTGGGCCCCTGTCTTTTTCAAGCATTCATTGCTGATCTTACCTTAGGTTGTTCCTCTTTTACTACTAAATATGCAGACGACGTTAAAATAGGTGGCCCTTGTGCCTCTGTCCTCCAGGCTAACACCATCCAAAAAGATCTCGATTACATAACTTCATGGGTTAAGAAATGGGGCATGACCTTGAATATCTCAAAATATAAAGTAATGCATTTGGGCACAAGAAATTTGCATTTCCCTTACTCATTGGATGGTTTACCACTTGAAACAACATCAGATGAAAGAGATTTAGGCATTATAATTTCAGATGATTTGTCTTACAATAGACACGTACACAGCATTATCAACAAAACGAGTAGAGTAGTATGGTTTATTTTACGTAACATCAGATTGAGGGAGCGTGAGGTGTTGTTTCCATTGTATCGAGCATATGTTAGACCACATCTAGAATACGCTTCCCAGCTCTGGTGTCTGTATAAAAAATCTGAAGGCCTTTTATTAGGAACAGTTCAGAGGAAATTCACAAAAAAAATTTCTGGGCTACAAAATGTCTCATATGAGGGAAGGTTAGACACATTAAAACTTATGCCCTTATCCACATGTCATCTTTGAGGTGATCTAATGTTATTATATGACATTGTTCAAGACCCCTATCTTTTATGCGAACTAGGTTTAGAATTCAAAAACTACAATAATAATACTAGGGGGCATTCTTTGCAACTAGTCAGAAAACCTTTCTTGAGGTCTAGTCAAAAATATTTTTTTACTGTTAGAGTTATTGGTCCATGGAACAGATTGCCACTTCAAGTTGTTATTAGTGAAACTAAAAGTATTTTTAAAAATCGTATAGATGGTTTGATAGGTAGTGGATATGATCTTTCATATTATATAATGGATTAGCATAAGAGCATTATGGGCCTCCGCCTTCTCGCTGTTGCACTTACCGTAGTATGAACCTTAGTATTATTCTATCCCATTGTTCCCTACCCCCCCAGGTCGCACCAGGAGATGAGCAATTTGTTGCTCAGCGTGTCTTCCTGGTGAAACATTTCAATTAATTAATTAATTAATTAATGGAATCACAGTTAAAAGAAAGAACTGTGGAACATCTTGAAGCCAGCGGATCTCAGCATCTGAGGCAGCATGGATTCACAGCAGGAAGATCATGTCAAACAAATCTGATTGATTTCTTTGACTGGGTGACCAGGGAACTGGATCAGAGGGGAGCGTTGGATGTGGCCTACCTGGATTTCAGCAAGGTTTTCGACACTGTTTTTATTTATTTATTAGAGTCTAGGATCACAATTACCTTTGAGCCAAGGCTGTTTTACAAAGGTTCCACATCAGGATGAGAACAAACAAGCAGGACATTAATTATTACAGGATAACAGGTTACAGTTGTTTATCATCACATGAGTACATACAGTTAGGGCATGCACAAGACAAGGATAACATTGATAACGAGAACTTGGTGAGACACAGGTAGAAGATGCTGCCAGAGGCAATTGTCAAACACACAGGAAGAGCAAGTGGAAAGTGCAAGTAAGAGGAGGAGGTGGGGGTAGGTAGAGGGAAGTATTAGGGGGGTGCCTGAGAGGGGACAAGTGCCAAAAGGGAATAGCAGGTTAGAGAAGACAGTCACATGTGCTAGAGGCAGAGAGGAACAGGCGGAGGTTAGATTTGAACAGGCCTAGCTTAGGTAGGGAGGAGATGTCCCTGGTGAGACTGTTTAGCCAGCTGGGAGCATTGTAGGCAAAGGATCTTTGTCCCTGTGAGGTCCGACATCTCGGGATATGCAGTAATTGAGATTCAGAGCCCCAGGTGAGGTGGGAATTCTGTGCAGGTTGTAGCAGAGCTTGAACTCTGGGGGGGAGGGGCAAAGCACATCAATGTTTTTTAGCCATTATGCATGTTTGGTACTTGATGCGGCTTGACAGTTGAAGCTACCCAGTTTGGGGATATAGGTCACACGTGTGAGTGAGACAATGGGATCCAGTGATGAGTCAGCAGGCTTTGTTCAGGGCCATAGATATGGGCCTGAGGGTGGAAGCGGAGTCATAGACGATGAGGCCAGAGTCGATAGTTGAGACCAGTGAGCTCTGGACTGTGAACCTTAAGGCTTCTGGAGTCAAGCATTGCCTATGCCTGTAAAGCAGGCCAATGCATGTGTTAGCCGCTTTGGCAACATTGTCAACGTGAGTCCCATAGGATAGATTACTGTCAAGTGTGAGTCCAAGGTATTTGAAGGATTGCACTTGTTCTAGGATTGCACCTTGGCAGTTTGCAATTGTGAGGGGTTGGTCCTGGTGCTTATTTTGTGAGCTGCAGAAAAGCAGAGACTTTGTATTGCACCAGTGAATTTGAGGAGGGGTGAGGTGGTACTGTGTCCTTTTCTAAAACCATGCTGTTGAGCGCACAGGATATCATACTTGTCAAGGTATTCCGTAAGCTGGTCCAATACTATACGCTCTATGGCCTTAGAAAGTGGCGGTAGTATGGAGATGGGTTGATAGTTCACCTGGAGGGCCCTGTCCCTGCTCTTGTGGACCGGTATAACAATGACAGATTTCCATCTGTCAGGAAACCGGCTGAGAGAGAGAGGGAGAGGATGAAGATTTTTGTTAATGGTAGGATCACCTCATCGAGGGTGAAAGCCAGCAGCTTGAGGTCAAGGGAGTCCCCACTTGACCTGGACCTTGCAATGGCTTTACTGATATAGTTGCGTACTTTGTACGGTTTGACTGTTTCGAAGTAGAATAGAGGTCAATTAGGTGAGACAGTGGGGCTTGAGGGGAGAGTTAGAGGGTCATCATCGTTGCAATAGTCAGGTGGCAGAACAGTGCTGAGGTCAGTGAAAGCTGAGTTGAATGAATTTGCTATGGTAGTCGGGTCAAGCATTGTGATTTCCATCTACAACCAGCATAGTGGGTGAAGTTTTTGTCTGTTTCCCTGTAACTTCTTTAATATTGTTCCAAAATGAATTCCCCTTTCCCCAAGTGTTTGTCAGTGCATCTTTATAGTAGGTACTTTTCTGCTAGTGGATTAATTTTGTGCAGTTATTATGAGCTTGTTTATAATTCTGTATGTCAACTTGCTTTCCAGTTTCCCGAGCCCGTACCCAGAGATGGTCCTTAGATTTTAGTGGTGCTAGTAGTTCTGAGGAGAGTCAGAGGTTGCACAGGCCTTTGACTTTCCACTTTCTGAAAGGGGCATGGGAGTCACAGGCAGCATTAAAGGTTTTGATGAAGAAGTCAAGGGCAGTGTTGACATCCGTAGCGTGGAAGATTGTAGACCAATCTTGCAGCTTGAGGTGGGATTTTAGGTGTTTCAACTGCCCCCGTAGAAGGACTATGCTGGTGATTAATTTGGGGGGAGCGTCATGGTAAATTTGTTTGTCCAGACACATATTACAGGGGAACGGTCGCTTAGAGTGTCAGGAAGGACAGAGATGTTTGAGATACGGGATGGGTGATTGGTCAGAATCCAGTCCAGGAGTGTACTTGTGCCTGTTTTATAATTTTGCCTAGTGGGGGAGTCAACCAGTTTGGCAAGGTTTGCTGAGGAGATGGTGTCTTTGAAGCCCTCTGATTCCGCAGCAAGCCAGCTGATATTGAAGTCACCCATAAGGATTGTCTCAGAGCCAGGTGGTTGGGATTGGATGAGGTCTAGGACTGAGTTGAGGCCTTTTCCTTGTTCTTTAGGGGGTGTACACTGTGGCAATTGACAGGGCTTTATTGTGGGCCCCTAGTAGAACTTTGACAGTCAGAATCTGGGAGGATGAGTCAGAGACAGGGGTTTTTAGAGGGTGGCCTTGGAGAGAGTCTTTGAGATATAAGGCGCAGCCACCACCTCTTTTAGCGATTCTGTCAAGCCAGAAAATGTTGTAACATGGCAGGGTAATATCCATGTCCATGATTTTAGGTGAGAGCTAGGTTTCAACAACCGCCAGGATGTCTGACTTGTGCTGGTTTACAAATATTTGCAAGGCATCAAGTTTCAGCAGGAGGCTGAAAATGTTGACTGTAGCAAGGGTGAGTGTTTTGGAGTGACTCAGTTGGTAGCCTAGGCTAGAAGTAATGGGTTCTGGACCTGGGTTAGGGTGAATATTACCCAAAATCAGCAGCAGGAGGAGCAGGAGCTTCAGGACATACCATCGTCATTGTCTGTTGGAGATTTTCCTGTTCCGGTTACGGCTCGAGCAAGGGTGATAATGTTGTCTGTGGTCCCAGTGAGCATTCATGAATGCCAGAGGTGGTAGGGGGAACAAACATGTGTATATCACCCTTTCAAGACCCCAAGGGTGTTGCAAACCATTCCCAGTAAAGAGTTCCATGTATGAGGCTTGTGAACAAGCTGGGCAACATTGGGGTGGGTCACAAGGTGGTAAACTGCGTTAGAAATAGGTTGATGGATAGAACACAGAGGGTGGTGGTAAATAGAGTTCAGTCCAAAGAAAGGAGGGTGACCAGTGGGGTGCCACAGGGATCAGTTCTAGGGGCAGACCTCTTCAATGTCTTCATAAGAGACATTGAAGAGGGGCAGGAAGGAATGGTTTGCCTATTTGCAGATGACACCAAGATCTGCAACAGGGTGGACATTCCAGGAGGAGTGGAAAGAATGAAAAGGGACCTAGGAAAACTTGAGGAGATGTCAAGTGTGTGGCAGCTAAGATTCAATGCAAAGAAGTGTAAAATCATGCATGTGGGACAAAGAAACCCTGGAAAGGAATACATGATGGGGGGGGGTACTGACTGCCACCAAAGAGGAAAGGGACCTGGGGGTAATCATATTGGATGACCTAAAGGTGTCCAAACAAAGTGGAAAGACTATAGGGAGAGCCAGTGGAATGCAGGGGTGTTTAGGGAGAGGTATCATCAGTAGAAAGAAGGAGGTGGTGATACCACTGTACAAAACATTGGTGAGACCTCATACAGAGTACGGTGTCTAGTTCTGGAGGCCACAACTCCAGAAAGACTTGGACAGAGTGGAGGCGGTTCAGAGGAGGGCATCAAAAATGGTGCAGAGGCAGCAACAGAAGTCTTATGAGGAGAGACTTGGAGATCTCAATATGTATACACTGAAGGAGAGGAGGGAGAGGGAGGATATGATAGAGACTTTCAAATACCTAAAGGGCATAAACAAGGTACAGAAGGGTAACATCCTTCGGAATAAGAGGTGTTCGAGAACAAGGGTACATGATATGAAGCTGGAAGGGGGAGACTCAGGAGTAACGTAAGTATTTTTTCATGGAAAGGGTGGTGGATGCATAGAACAGCCTGCCAGTGGAGGTGGTGGAGGCAAAAAAGGTTGGAGAATTTTAAAAAGGCATGGGATAGGCATAAGGAAACCCTAATGGCTGGGAAGAGAGGGTAAAGGTAGAGGTAAGGAATATAGGAAGACTTGGTGGGCCAAGTGGTCCTTATCTGCCATCAATGTCTATGTTTCTAAGGAAGGACAGGGACAGGCTAGAGAGGGTGCAGTACAGGGTGACCAAGATGATTCAGGGCTGACAGGACGGATCTTACAAGGATCATCTCAAGGCACTTAACATGTACTCACTAGAGATCAGGAGAGAGAGGTGGGATATAATAGAGACCTTTGAGATACTAAGGGGAATAAACAAGGTGAACTGCAGGGAACAATTTAGCAGGAGAAAAGATTCAAGAACCTGAGGTCATGAGTGGAAACTTGTGGGAGTAAGGTTAAAGGGGGATGAAAGGAAGTTTAATTTTACAGAAAGCGTAGTGGAGCACGGCTGGGACACAGTGAAGGGTTTGGTGGTTACTCAGGTCAGTAACAATAGGAAGGGGGGCAGGTGTTGGACATGAAGGGACAGAACCACATATTGATTATAAGTCCCAGGGCAGCTAAGGAACTATGGGCAGACCAGATGGACCCCTTGGTCTTTTTTCTGCCATCATTGTCTATATTTCTATGTAACATTTTTTTCCCTTATTATGCCAACATTGAAGTTTGTGATTTGCCCCCACTTGATGTAGTCTATGTGGTGTGTAATATGTTCTTGCCAGTATTTTACATTGGATGGATTTGTTTTTTTGCAAAAAGATAATACCTATTTGCTTTTAATCAACTTAAATTTGAACTATGTTAAAAAATATTTACTGCAAGTCGAGTATTATTATGATATCTAACAATGTTGAAGCAGGGGTAAATGCAGCCATTGTTAGAGTGCGGTGAGAAATCAAGTCTGAAGATGCCCTGAGATGAAACTTGTTTTAATCGGGGTTTGAATAGTCAGGTTTGCGTACCCGTGCTATGATTACCACATTAACTGATTTGGGGGAAATGTCTTGCTTCATGGTTTTGGTGAAGGGATTGACATATTTGGTTTAGAAATACCATTCTTTACAGTTTTCTGTTAAGAACAACTTTTTAAAACTACTGGCGAAATTAGGTAATCATGTGTTATGGGCAAACTGCAGTTAAACAGTAGGGCAGGAAGTGGTGAACTCCACCCTGCCTTGGAGCCTGTTGGGAGCTTAGAGCACTCCCCACTGGGTGCCTGCAGTGAGGTAAGGTGGTGGCTACCTGTGAGGCCCATTGGACAGGTCCCTGAGGCTGGCTGAAAAAAGGAAGTAGGAGACCAAAGGAAAGGATACAGAGTAAATAAAAACAGGGAATTTTTTTATTAATATTTGTTTCATCGTACACCAGGAAATGCGCAAGTTCAATTTTAAGCAAATGCATAAAATTACAAATATAGCACATATGGGAAAAAAAATCCCAAATAATAATACAAGATACAGTACAACTATACAGTAATTGTATTGACCAAAACAAACTGATGATAACAAAACACGTGTTTCAAAAGAGCAGCAAAATGCTACAGAGGTAAAAACAAATTGTTGCCTGATTCTGTTTCCACCTTAAGATTTTCTTTAGTAAAAATGTAAAATGTCCTGATCTTTTTTTCCAAAAATAGTTTATTGGGTTAAGGATGTGCAAAGATTATACAGATATACAGCAATTTCATACAGTTTCATATAATCTGTTGTCAGTGTACAAAAGGAAGATGCCCAGCAAGGGGTGATGTACCTATCTAATTAACACAGAGACACATTCACATTTCACGAAAAGCAACATTACATTCTTTTATATTGGGAATAGCCCAGATTCCACTGCTGTAATCAATGGGTGCCAGACCTCAAGAAACTGATGTGGCCTACTCAATATGTTCATCTGTGCCCTCTCAAGGGTCATACAGGATGTAAGCTTACCTACCCATCTAGCAATTGATGTGAGCGAAGCAGACATCCAAACCTGGGTCAGGATCCTCCTAGAGTTAATGAGTGCCAACGACCAGAGGGGTTTGATGGTTCCTTGCTTGGGGTGGACTGGCTCCGCCCCAATATTAACACAAAGGGAGACTTTGACAGAGCATAACCAAGCACCTGACTCATTATTCTAAGGAAAGAGTGCCAAAATGGGGCAACCTTAGGGCATGTCAAGGCTAAATGCATAAAGTCACCAGCTTCTATTCCACATTTAGAGAATAACTCAGATTTAGAGTTGTCCATAGCATGGAGTCTAACAGGAGTAATATAAGCCCTGTGTAAAAAGTTCAGCTGGATCAGGTGCAATTTGTTGCTATAAGAGCAATTTAGGTAGTGGGAGCAGACCAGTTTCCAGATATGTCGATCTATGCGGAAAAGCAAGTCTTTACTCTAGTTAAGCCTACTGGAGTCCTGAAAGCTTTGTTGGTGCCCCTGCAAGATTTGATAAAAAACTGAAAGGGGTTTCGGCCCTGGTTGGGGCCTGAAAATTTCCTCCTGAAGGGGGAGGGTGCAAACCAACCAAGAGTAATAGAGATCATGTCACCACAGCTCTGTTGAACCCACAGATACACAAAGAAGTCACCAGGGTGAATCCCCTATTCCTTGCAAATCATTTAAAAAATTTTCATCATACCTCCCTCGTATAACTGTTCTACTGATAACAGCCCTCTTCTCCTCCTCCAGCTCCAAAGCCACTGAATTATAGTAAGTGTACAGGAACTCCTGTTGCACATTGCAGTCAACAGGCTTGAGTGAGGCGATGCATAGCAATTATATCTGAGTCAGTGCATGAAAAAGGGCTACCAAATTGTGGCATTTGAGATATTTTTTAAAATGCCTCACTTATCAACAATTTTTTTTGTTTTTGTATGCTGGTATTTACCTAATGAATATATATTATGTTGCGGGATAAATCACTCTCCATGTTTAGAGAAAAAATGTTTTAAAAAATGCGCATGTAACAGGGACATAAAACTGGAGATGTGCATGTAACAGGGGACATTAAAGTCTGGATGTGCATGTAACTGGGAACATAAATTCTGGATATGAATGTAACTGGGGACATAAAACTCTAAAAGTGCATGCATAGCTTGTTAACTCCAAGCAAAGAAACAATGCACCCCCCCCAAAAAAAAAACATCAACAAACATCAGGCCACATGGCATGTGTCTTTGTTTGGAAGCCTGCAGTGGTGTGTAGGCCTCATGCAGACCATTTGGAACCCAAAAGTGAATCTTTAGGATTCCAAATGTTCCAGTCAAGGCTGACAGACCACAGCAGGTTTCATACAAAGACCCAGGTCATGCAGCATGCCCCCCCTCCACAACAAAAGAAATGCAGCATAATTTAAAATACATCCGGCGCCACAAACATGTGGAAGCATAATGTTTGCTACAACTTGCACTGAGTCAGATCCCAAAAACACCAGGCTGCATGGTGTGTGTTCCTTTGCTTAGCAGCCAGGTGTTGTGTGTAGGCCTCGATCAGACCATTTGCTTTCCAAATGGTCTGATCGAGGCCGACACACCACAGCAGGCTTCCAAACAAAGTCCCAGGCCATGCAGCATGCCCCCCTCCTGCCCCAACAACAAAAGACACACTTACCCTGCCAAAGACCTGGCATAGGACAGCTATGCACTGGATCAGGTCCCAAAACCAAAAAAGCATCAAGAAACCTGACATACCTATCAGACTTTAAACAAAAATGACTGACACAAGCCATGCAGCCTTGCAGAAATCAGGGCCATGGACCTGGAGCATGTACGCACTACAGAAAATTCCCCCAAGCATTTTTAATGTGCATCATTTAACTGCCACAATCTGTAGTCCAATCCATATGCCCCAACACATACCATGCTGTTAGCCAAACAAATCACCACTTTGTGGGCTGTAATCATGGACATCGACATTAAGCATGTCCCCCAGGTTGAAATGGCACCAAGCACATAATACTGTGCACCGAATGAAATAAGCTTCCGTGAGCAAGCACACTTTTGGCCCCCACCTCCTTTACATAAGACAGAAGTCACCGTGGCTGTGCTCACTCCCTACTTTGGTTCTGTATTCTTCAGGTGTACGCCAGGGAAAGGTTTCAGGGCGTTCACTTAGTGAACAGATGATACTGCACTGCATGCATTTCTGGCCCGATGTTCACCGCTCCAAATACACCAAACTATTAAAGGGTACTGGCTCCCCTCACAAAAGAAGCAACCACACAAAGGACAAACAGTACTTTCTGCCCTAACCGATTACCGAGCCTGCCAAAAAACAAGATCCTGAACTGGAGCCGAACATCCTAAACAGGAGCCAAACGTTCTAAACAGGAGCAAAAATAAAGAAAAGAAAACGTAAATTCCTCTGCTCCCATGCAGTGACTACAGTGAAAGAAAGGAGTCATGTGGCTTACCCGGTGATGAAGGTAATCTGCCATGTAACTCTCTGGATGAATGATCGCCATGTAACCGGGACTCTGCAGGGGACAAAAAATCTTCCACTAATGCTGGCTGAAAAAGAATAGGGCTTGCAACTGTGGGAACGCTCATTTTAAAGCATCCGCAAGTCCAGTCCACTTTTAGCAACTTCACCGGAACACGCTGGTTTGAGAGGCCACTCACCCATCCCCCCCCCCGAGACTCATATGAATGTCCCAGTGGTTGGACATAAGGAGGTCATCAGTGTTAACTGATGATATCATGAGCATGGTGTGGGAAAGGGAGGAACTCTGAGGGGAGTGTGGGTTCTGGAAGAAATGAAACAAGGCTGCCAGACAGCAAAATTTAATAAAGAAACAGTAATTGTCAGTTTAAAGGGGGAGATGTGAATGTAACATAGTTGGACATAATGGTTTACATTTAAGTCCAAATGTTTGGGACTACCAGGGGGGTGGGTGTAGTTGCTGCAGCACACAAAAAAATGCTTGTAAAATAAAACCAGGAGACAAGACTGTGTATAACAACTGCTTATTCAGGGCAACATCACAATTCAGTCACAGTAAACACAGTTTTGTGTAACCTCCCTTACAATGTCACAAAATGGCCAACCAAAATGGTGGATTTTGTCCAGAAAAAGTGAAGTTTCCATGACACACCAAGCATGTATTACCATCATTTTTTTTTATTTATCAGCTTACATGGGGCATAATAACATAATACATCACCCACTGCAGAGCAGCAATTTTCCTGTGTTTGTCATGCTTTGGAAGTTGGTCAATCCAGTGGTAGCCCCTTTTCATGCAGTGGCTCATCTAATATATTGATGTACATGAACCCAGACCCCTAGGGTGCTGCCAGTAAAAGGACTGAGTAATTTCCCCGCTCCGTGAACTCCTAGGGCTCCCACCAGGGTGTCATTTCTAAGATTGCCATTTAACAGGTCCTCTTCCAAACCTAGCCAAGAGCACCCCGATGGATCTACACCAGTGGGCAGAAAGGCCAATTGTGTGGCCCAATAGTAGGCCCTAAAGTTGGGCAATTCAGAGCCCCCCTCTCTTGGTGGTAATTGCAGTATGGTTCTTCTTATTCTGGCACCCCCTCCCCCCGCCAGAGAAACCTATGAGTTCGAGTATTAAGAAGCTTACAAGCTTAGGAGGCAGTATAGAGCAGTGGTCTAAGGCTCTGAGCTGCAAATCTGGTGACATCCAGCAAACCAGACCTGGGTTTGAATCCCACAGCTTCCGCTTGCATACTGTGTGACCCTAAGCAAGTCACTTAACTTCCTTGTGCTCCCAGGTCACACCTGGAAACAAGCTCTGGCTTAGTGTGCCTTTCCTGGTTAAACAATTTTCCCTTTCCCTAAAATGGGTCTGTGGAATTCTAATAGGGAGTGACTGATACAGATAGAGACACCTCGGCAGGTCAGTCATTTTCACCACTCCATCTCTACCCAATATTGACAGCAGTACTGCAGACCATCTGTCACAGTCTTCTGCTAACTTGTTGAGGAGGGGTTTGTAATTAAAGGCATATAGGGATCCGATGGATGTTGACAACTGGACACCCATAACTACTGAGAGGTCTTTCCTGGTACCATGTGACAGGCAGGATACAGATCTCTGCAGGGAGACTACATCCTCCCCTCCATTTCTTGTAGCCATCAGTTTACTTCCTGCCTGACAAGAGGCAGGTTCTCTGTAGGGGCTCTGTCACCGAAGTGACAGAGCTGAAGACATCAGACTGTAAGTGCTGATTAGTTTTATTGGCAAGAGAGGTTCAGCAGCTTCATCAAGAAATTCTACTCAAGGGATTTGCCTCTCTTCCTTACTGGGGACTTCAGTCTCAGCCGTGTATGCTGTACAGACTGGCTCCCCTTGCCCCCCTCCCGCCATCCCATTCTCTAAGAAGTTCCCTCGGCACTGCCATTTCTCTTCACCCCATCCAGTGTCGGCTCCTTCTCAGGGATGCAGCAGGACTTACAAGGGGCACAAAATAACAACTATTTTGCTCTCGGGAGCAACAGGAAAAAAACGTGACAGTTATTCCCAGCAGTGGAAGAGCCGCGTTTCCCCTTCAGCTCATCAACGGACATGCTGTACCATGCACAGACTCCATTCAGAGCAGCAGGAGAAGTCAGTTGGAGCAATTGCACTCCACTAGCAGGGGTCCCACGACAAACCAGGTCATCAACGGCATTTTCAAGCAGCAAGGCCCGCTTTGAGGTGAGTGGAGGGGGGGCAAAGCTTCTAGCATGTCGACGAGCATCTACTGGCCTTTGCTCATTGAAAGATTTACAAGCCCCTGACTCCAAGCTTCACTACTGGCCTTCGCTCATCAACAGCTTTTCAAGCCCCTCGCTTCAAGCATCAGTGTCACCAGGAGGGACTGTAAAAGGGGCTATCATGGGTCTGTCAGTAAGGGCTGGAAAAGAGTCACAGTTTAAATTCCTTGCCCAAGGGACACCACGAGCATCAGTATGTCCTCCAAGCCCTCTAGGGGCAGAAAGTGCCACAAATGCAGATCCCCCCCACTGGCCTCCTTTGTGGGCTCACTCTGCTTAAAGTGCAAAAATGCCATGGCCCCAAGTTTGGAGGAGGCCACAGATGCATCCATTTCAGAGTTGCAGGAGCAACAAACCCTGGTAATGGGGTCTGAACAGACCTCCATCTCAGATGGGTGGCATTCCTCGTCCAGACTTCATTAAAAAGCTAAACAGGGCTTTTGCCCTCATCCCATCTCCCTTTGATATCCTGCACAATTCCAAGATCGCAGGACACAGAGAAAAGCCACCCAATGGCGAACCCCCTCCCCATCCTCAGATGAGGAGGTGTACCTCTCCTCACGACATGAGAGAAAGGGAAAGAGGTCCAGATCCAGGAGCAGATCCCAGATGCCCACAAAGGGGAAATGCTGATGAGACAGGTCCCCTGACCCATCAGAGTCCAGTTACTCCTCCCCAGAAGAGGGGGAACTTCCAGACAATGACTCCAATTCAGGTGCCTCACCTTCCACAAACCTTGACTTGGATGAACTAGCTTTTTTTTTTCATCGAACAGACGACTAAGGAGATTCACCTGGGACCCTCCTCACCAGCTCCTAAGCACTCAAAGCCAGCTTTCAGGCTACCGTCGGCCTCCAAACCTTATAAAAAAAAAAAAGGTTATCCCAGCAGAGGCTGAGGCCTCTCTATGGGACTCAGTGGATAGGAAGGTGCACGCATCCCTCAAGAAGGCATTCCAGTCTGCCGCAACCCCACTGAAGGCAGCTACAGCCAACCTGTTCTTGGCATGAGCCACACTATCATGGGCCACTGACCTGGCATTCCAGCTTGCTGATGACCCAGATAAGAACAAACCTGCCCTGCAGCAACTACAACTAATGGGGCTAGCTTCTGCCTGCTCGGCTGACATATCTGAGGAGGCAGTCGGATGTGCAGCAGGAGCCATATTTTACCAGACTTCGGCTCAAAGTAACCTGTGGCTGCGGGCATGGCAGGCAGATGCCTCCTCAAAGGTGCACTTGGTGAATGACCCCTATGAAGGAGGCCTCTTTTTTGGATCAACTTTAATGGAGGCAGTCAAGGAACCTGGAAAACAGCAAAAGTCTGCATGCCACAATCCAGGGGCAGGAACAGGTCCTGGTCATTGGGATCCAGGCAGAATTTTCGGGCCCAAAATTATTCAAGGGGACAAAATAAAACATTTTCAGGCTGACGAATTTAGTGCTCCTCCAGCAATCAGTGTGGCTTCAGGGGAGGAAGAGGTGGCTCACGGGATGCCAGAGGCGATGCCAGAAAGTCTCAATGAGGATCCCTGGACCCATTCTTGAATAGGGGGCAGGCTTTACAGTTTTTTAAGGAGTGGGTCCACACCACCACAAACAACTGGGTGCTAGATATAGTATGTGTGGGTTACTTAGAGTTTGAATCAAAGCCCCTGGTATCCCATGCATTGACCTCCCCACATCCAACAATCAGGAAAAGAAAGTGGCAATGTTTTAAGCGATCACAGACCTTATCCAGGCATGAGCGATTGAAGAAGTTCCCATCTCAGAACGGCACAGGGGCATTTTCTCTATTTTTCATAGTTCCAAAATGCTCAGGAGGATTCAGACCCATATTAGTCCTAAAATTTCTGTCCGGCTTTGTTCGCAACAGAGCATTCAAGATGGAAACCCTTTCATCCATCATCAGGGAATTCCAACGGGGGATTTTTTGGCCTCAATAGATTTGCAGGATGCCTATCTGCATATTCCCATCCAAAGGGCTCACAGACAATTCCTCAGATTCAAGGTGGGGAAACGCCACTTCCAATTCACTCTAATACAGTCCCAGACCCTGAATCATCTAGGCGTGGACTTCAAAACACTACAGAACAAGGTTTTTCCCACAATCAAAGTTCAGGGACCTCAGAGCCCTTATCACCAAATTCCAATCAGCACAATACCTGCCAGCTCATACCTTCATGCAGCTCATAGGGATGATGGTCTCCCCGGCACATTCAGTTCTGTGGGCACTGGTTCACGTGTCCCCTCCAGTTCAACCTTCTCCAACAATGGTCCCAGTCAAGGGACAATCTGGGCCAGCGGATACAAATCTCTCGCTGGGTGAAAGCATCTCTTTCATTGGTGGACTTGGCGACCCAACATCATGAAAGGTCCCAAACTGAGGTATCCTTATCAGATGAGAATCACTACCGATACCAGTCTTCAGGGCTGGGGAGCTCACATGGTTTAGCTCTCGACATAGGGCAAATGGTCACTGGCAGAAACACGTTACAAGCAGCATCAATGTTCTGGAGATGCGTGCAGTCCCCTGGCACTTCAACGGTTCCAAGTACACATCTCCAACTGGGAAGTGCTCATCCTCACAGACAATCAAATGACAATGGCCCACATCAATCACCAGGGAGGCATCAAGAGCTCTCGGACGTTACAAGAAACCCTGTTGCTCTTCCAGTGGGCAGAACACCACCTGGCAAGCCTAATGGCCGTGTACATCCCAGGTCAGGAGAACATCATGGCAGGTTGGCTAAGTCAAAAGGACATTCTTCCAGGAGAATGGGAACTGAAGGACAGTTCTTTCCACTTCCTTACTGCACATTAAGGCCTCCCGCAGGTAGATATTTTCACCTGCTGACAAAATTACAAAGTTCTGCAGTTCTGCTCCCTAACCAGGGATGAGCTGGCAATAGAACAGGATGCCTTCTCCATAAATTGGAGTCAGTACACTTTTTCCCCCAATATCACTAATCTCAAGGGTCTTGCACAGATCACTCTAGATAAAGTGGAGCTGATTCTAATCTGTCCACGCAGGCCCCGCCGGCCATAGTTCCCTCAACCAGTTCAAATGTCGCTACAACCTCCTCTGATTTTTCAGGCTAGCCTGGACCTGCTGCATCAGGGCCTGGTACTGCACCCCAATCTGTGCAATCTGTCCCTCTCGGTTTGGAAATTGAGCACAAGACCTTCAAGGAGTTGGGTTATATTCTACCTGTCATTGAAATGATGATCCACTCAAGACGACCTTAGTCTTCCAAGGTCTATTACAGAGTATGATGAAGATTTCTCTTCTGGTTACAATCCATTGACATACCAGACAACAAGGTATCTCTTCCCACTATACTACAATTCCTACAGGAAGGCTTTGATAAGGGTCTCCAATTGGCAACCTTGCAAGTCCAAGTTTCAGCTCTGGGCACACTTCTGCTGGTGGATTCAAGAGAGTCCTTGGGTGCGCACCCTCATGTTAGACAATTCCTGAGAGCAGCGATGCTAAAACGTCTTCCAATCAAGCCCATCGTCCCACCTTGGAGACTCAACCTGGTCCTCAAGACCCTAACCAAGGCCCCCTTTAAACCTCTTAAAGAAGCTTCCCTTCGCCACCTGACGATGAAGGTTATTTTTCTTACAGCAATCACCTCAGCACAACGCATCCATGGGATAGGAGCCCTGTCAACCAAAGAGCCATACACTGTGTTTCATTAGGACTCAGTGGTCCTGCCAACAGCTCCCTCTTTTTTACTGAAGGTGATGTCTCCATTTCATTGCAACCAAAAATTGAACCTTCCTTCTTTCTGTCCTCACCCTAAGAATGAGAAAGAGAGGGAATTTTTCATGCTGGACCCTAGGAGAGCACTCAAGCTATACATCAAAAGAACAGATTCCATACGCAAGACTTCAAGTTTGTTCATTCTCACTTCAGAGCAGAATATGGGCCAAAAAGCATCAAAAGACACTATTTCCAGATGGATTCATTCCACCATATCCATCACCTACCAGAAAGTGGGGATAGCCCTACCAGGTCCAGTGAGGGCCTACTCCACGACAGCAATGGTGGCATCCTGGGCGGACTCCTGAGAAGCCTCGCTGGCAGACTTATGCAGAGCAGCCACTTGGTCATCCATTCATACCTTTGCAAGGTTCTACAAATTGGATGTGTCTGCTTCTGTGGAGCCATCCTTCGGCCGCTGGGTCCTCCAGGCAGTGGTGGGCCTGTAAAGAGCTATTAACATTCTTCCCGCCTGGGAAGCAAGGGGATGTACTGCTTTAGTATATCCCAGTAGTTATGAGCCTGGAGACCAGCTTTAGGGGAAGAGAAACTGAAATTTTAAATACCTGTAAATTTTCTTTCTCCGACTGCTGGTCTCCGGGCTCCTTCCCTCCCAAAATGTTTGAAGTCGGCCAGCTAGTCGCATGTTCAGATTAACATTTCTTCTTTTTGTTTCCAAGTTCTGTAGTACTATAGGGGACAACTGCTTTAGGAAGAACTGATGGCTGCAGAAAATGGAGGGGAAGATGTAGTCTCCCTGCAGAGATCTGTATCATGCCTGCCACATGGTACCAGAAAGGACCTCTCAGTAGTTATGAACCTGGAGACCAGCAGTTGGAGAAAGAAATTGTACAGGTATTTTAATTTCTATTTTCCAGGCTTCAGTGTGGCTGTGTTGACAGGGCAAGGGCAGCAGGGTGGCAAAATAAATCTTTAACTTGTGCCATCCAATCATAATCACTTGTTAACATTCATTCACAATCTCGTCCAGAGGGGGGAGAGAGAGAGAGAGCGAAGGGGGGCTGACAATAAATGTAACAGTCCCAGAAATCCAAAATACATTTTTTTCCCTGGCTTCAGTGCAGCTGTGTGTACAGGGTAAGGGCAGTAGGGTGGCAACATAAATCTTTGACTTGTGTGATGTCGGGGGGGGGAGAGAGAGAGAGAGAGAGAGAGACTGCAGGATGGTCCACAATAAATGTAACAGTCCCAGAAATCTCAAATGAATGTTTTTTTTTCTGGCTTCATACGGGCTACGTGTACAGGGCAAGGGCAGCAGGGTGGCAAAATAAATATTTGACTGTGATGCCCAGAGGGGAGAGAGAGACTGCAGGGTAGCCCAGAATAAATGTAACAGTCCCAGAAATCCCAAATAAAAATGTGTTTCCTGGTTTCAGTGCAGCTGTGTGTACAGAGCAAGGGCAGTAGGGTGGCAAAATAAGTCTTTGACTTGTGCCATCTAATCACGATCACTTCGCAACACTTGTTCACGATTTCGTGTATTAAACAAAATACTGTTGGAACAAACAACATATAACCCCTAGGGGGCGCTATCCCAAGGGCTACTACCCCTGCCTGCTCTGACTTTAACAGGTTAAGGGGCCTAGATCCGGTGGCGGGTGCCTCCACCCAGAGGTCGGGGTTAAGACAGTTGAGTATGACTTGGTTACAGCCCTCTGGGTTGCTGCAACCCCCCTTTCAGTCCACTAGTGGCCCACGCAAATCAATCACAGTGCCCTTACCATATACACTTACCCCCCCGTCTTGAACCAGTCAGCTTGCTCCGGGGACCCCCTGAAAAGTAAGTTGCTGTTACACAATGATCACTGTACAGTAATCCACTATAAACACACAAGCTAGCCAGAATACTTTTGCAAAATGATCAATCTGATTTATTTAGGGGGGAATAACAAGGACTGGGGTGATCAGGTTAATTAGCTTACCACTCTAATATATGAGTATCTATCTAGGGCACTGTGCACAGGCCTAACCTATAAGTCACTGTCTCTGGGTACCCAGGCCATAAAGGCTAGTCCCTCGATGCAGCTGGTTGGGGCCCTGACACAGAAACGAGCAGGAGGTTCCTACGAAGATTAAATAGAGCCAGCAGGCTCAGTTAGTGTAGCCAACAAAGCAACCAGAAAATCGTGCCCTCGCTAGGAACATTTAACAGGGAGCTACCCTGATTTATTACTCACGACTCCAGAAGGATTAGCACTCTCACACCACTCACAGGATCCTAGCCTGGGCTTCAAACACTTCTCCACACATTTATAGGAAAGGCAGAGGGGTACCATACCAGGCAGCTGTTGTACTTCCCGATTGCCTACACTTCCATACACCGGGCCAAACCAACGCAGCTTCACTGATCCTGACAGACCGAGCGCGATTTGAGCAGATTCTCCAGTCTTCTACAGGATGAACCTGGTAGGTAGCCATGCTCCTGCACAGCCTCCTCTGACTGCTGCCCAGTGGATTTTGTCTGAACTTTGCTGGTGATTCAAGCGCTCAACTCTGGCTTCACACGCACTTCCCGCGTGAAAATTCAATGGCGTAGGAGCCCAGGGCTCCCTCCTCGCTCACAGCCACTACAACTCTACCCTGTGGCAGTTTGGGTAAAATCCCTCAGTTCGGGTGCCACCCGACCCCATTGGTGGGTCGCAGACACCAGGCAGCTAAATCCGTCCCCACTGGTGCAAAAAGGGCGCCATAGCCCAGAACTTTATCTCCAGAATTACTGGCTGTATTCCCTATGGCCAGCCGGCTCCAGCATGAGTCCTGATCCTGTTTGGTCAAAAAGATCTCCATTTTAGTGTCCCCCCTTTTCCTATTGGCCCATTTCATGGGTCCAGGTCCAAAATGGAGGGACCGAACACACAAAGTCCCAGCTGCAAGGTAAACAGGTTAGAAAACATGGTAACTTTACTAACACTCTTACTCTTTACAGCCAACAGTTACACCTATCAACAGGGCTCCCCCTGCGCTCACAGCGACTGCAAAATTGGAGCGATCTCACCTCAGCCCAGGCGGGACTCGAGAAGGGAAACCCCAGTCCCGCCCCCATTCAAACCACTCAAACCTGCTAGCAGGCAGCTCTTAAAGAGACAGTACAGGAGGCTTATAAGCACTCACAACGCCCGCATTTAGCGGCCTCAAGCCGAACACCAGTTAGGCATAGAGCCTTTAGACAAGCTCCGAGAAGGCTTTTAGGAACCCCCATTTGTAGGGGAGTTACAAACATACAAGTTGATGCGCCTGTGCTGCTGTCTGTGAGTGGCCCAGGGGATAAAATCTGACTTTGTGACTTGTTGCAGGCTGTTTACACTACAGCACAAGTAAAGTACAACTATACACAAGTGCCACCATCACTTATTGCCCTTTATTCCTCCTTATTATCATTAGTTTTATAGTATATTGCATCACAGTACATATAAGCATTAACCAACCCCAGTGTGGGACTGTGCTGCGTGTGGCGATGTACCAGATGTGTCTGCATCTCCAGTTCAAATTCTGAGGCCCCTTAACTGTTGCTGAATTTGGTCACTTAACAGTAACTGTACTGCAGAATTCAGTCAGGTAATCTTGGAAGGAAGTGGTGGTATGCTGCCATTAAAGGCCAGCCATGAAGAGGCTATTACTGAGTGATTGCTTTTTTATTTAGCAGTTTTACATTAATTTTTATACCAATAATCTATTAAATTAGTTCCTTTGGGCCTCTGTGTCAAATATGACCGACTTTTCCACTTTTATGCATTTTTTTCAAATGTTTTCAAATATTTCTCAATAAATCAGAACTTCACTGTGTTCCAGTTCTTATTTAATAAGGGTCAGAATTTCATCGAGTTCTCCTAGCCCTAACCATGACCCTCTGTCTTCTATCACTCAACCAGTTCTTAAACCAATTTACCACCTTGTGACCCATTCCCAGGCTGCCCAGCTTGTTCACAAGTCTTCTGTGTGGAATGGTATCGAAAGCCTTGCTGAAATCCATGTAGACCACACCCACCGCCCCCCGGTCTATTACCTGTGTGACCCAGTCAAAGAACTCAATTAAATTGGATTGGCATGACTTCCCCTTTGTGAACCCATGCTGTCTGCCATCCATCAGCCCATTTTTTCCTCTAGGTAGTCCGCCACCCTCTCCCTAATGAATGCCTCCATGACCTTCCCCTCCACTGCGGTGAGGCTGACTGGATGGTAGTTTTCCCTCAACTCCCTGCTTCCCCCTTGTGCAGCGGTACCAGGGTCGCCTTCCTCCAGTCCTCTGGCACCCTTCCAGAATCCAGAGACAGATTGAACAGCCTCAGCAGTGGGGAAGCCAACTGCTCCCTCAGTTCCCAGATCACTGTCAGATGCAGCCCGTCTGGTCCCATGGCCTTGTCCACCTTCAACCTGCCTAGTTCCTCCCTTATTCTTTCTGGACTGAAGGGTGTCATGTCCACCCCAGGGCCCCCTGCCCTCCTTCTCTTTTGTAAATATAGAGCAAAAGTACCTATTTAGTTCTGCTTTATCCCCATCCTCTATTAATGGCTTCCCTCCATTGCCCCACAGCCTTGCGATCCCCTGTCCCATCTTCTTCTTTTCTCCCACATATTTAAAGATTGTTTTGTTTCCTTTCCTGGCCTGTTTTGCTATTCTTTCCTCAGTGTTAGCCTTCACTCTCCTTATTACCTTCCCTGTGAGACTCCTCATTTCCCTATAGCCCTCCCTGTCCTCTTCCTTCTGTGTTTTCTTGCATTGCCTGAAAGCCCTCCTCCTGTTCCCAACCACTCTTGCCACTTCCCTAATGAACCAGAGTGGTTTCCTACATCTTGCACCCTTCCTCACCCTCCTAATACACAAATGTGTGGCCTCCCTCACCCTGTCTCTAATAGCTCCCCATAACTCCTCCACATAATCTATCTTCTCCATGCCCTCCATCTTCCCCCTCACAACCCTTCTCATCATGTTGAAGTCTGCACACATGAAGTCCAGTACCATTGTGCTTGTACTGCATGCCTCCCTCCCTGCTCTCACCTTGAACCTGATGGTCCCCCACCTCCTCCACACTCTTCCCATTTATTAAGACCACATCCAGCTGGTTGCTTCCCCTAGTTGGTTCTTTGATCAGCTGCTGATGGAAGACCCCTGCAGTGCCTCCAGAATCCTCCTGTTTCTGGCCAAAGCTGCATCCAGATGGCCCAGTCAATGTCTGGGAGGTTTAGGTCCCCCACCAGACATGTTTCCCCCTTGAGAGTCATCCTTGTAATCACCTGTGACATCAACATGTCCTGTTCTTCCCCTTGCGAAGGTGGTCTGTAAACTACCCCTTGTCTCAGGGATTCCCTTGTCCTTCTGCTTAGTGTTACCCAAAGGAGTTCAGTTTCTCCATCCCCCTCCTGCCCCTCCATAACCTTTTTGTCCTCCCCAATATATAAGGCCACCCCTTCTTGTCCCTCCTGTCTTTCCTAAACAATCTGTAGCCAGAGATAGCTGTCTCCCATGTGTGATATTCCTTCCACCATGTTTTCGTGATTGCAATTATGTCCAGTCCTTCATGCACAATGATGGCTACCAGTTCCTCCACCTTGTTTGCTAAGCTTCTAGCATTTACCACTAAACCCCTCCACCATAGCCCCCTTCCCTTTCTCCTCCCCAAGGGTATGCCAGAACCTAACACTTCATCCCTTCCTTGGGGGGGCTTACGGGCCCCCCATCTTAGCCATAGTTAGGTGTGGTTTTATCCCAGTCCCCCCTTATTTAGTTTAAATTATAAGCTTTTTCAAAGAACTCTCCCGCCTACATTTTAGTACAGCAGCACCTTCTCTGTTAAGGTGCAGTCTGCCAGGGGCAAAGAGACTCTCATCATCCCACGTTGCCCCCAAGTCCCCTACCAGCCCGTACCCCAACTACTTACACAATCTCACCAGACAGCTATTGGTCTCCTTTATCCATTGTTTTCTCTCTGTACTAGCTCTGGCCACTGGCAAAATCTCTGAAAAGGAGGGGCGTGACTAGCCTGGCAAGCATGGCGGTCGCTCTTTAGGCTAGCTCCCTGGGGCAACGTCCATAAAAATGATAATACAGCTGATCTAACATCACGGTGGCTATATTTTATACTGTATCCTCCTCCAATGTGGTGTAAGCGTGGCTCAGTTGGTAGCACATCCGCCTCTGGACCAGAAGGTCATGGGTTCTCGTCCCGCACCGGGATGGACTTGCTCCAAAAAAATCGCTGGCATCCGAGTGCAGTATTGGGGGGTGCTGTACTGCTGGGGTGTGCCATCCTTCGGATGAGATGTTAAAAACCGAGGTCCCTTCTGCCCATCCTGGTGTTGTCCTGGTGGGTGTCCAGGTGGAAGTAAGAACCCAGGGTACTTCTTCAGAAAGAGCAGGAACATTCCTGGTGTCCTGGGCAACATTCCTTCCATAAACCAGTTCATGCAATTATCCAGGCTGTGTGTGGGTGATGATGTGCGATATGGCCGCCACCACACATTCAGTCACTTCACTACCAGTCTAGCATTGCTTGTAAAGCGCTTTGGGATACTGTGTATGAAAAGCGCTATATAAATGCTGATTCTTCTTCTTCTTCTAATGTGCTGATGGTGTCAGAAAAATTAAAAAATAAGCAGGGAAAGCTGCAGTTCAAAGCTAGAAACTCGGCGAAATGGTCTGAGAGTGAGATGCGTGGCTCTGGGCCTGTATCTCCAGGCACTAGCCTGGAAAGCACCGCGACAGACACTGAACTAATGGAACTCATTAAATCCTTAGCGGGTATACCAGATACCCTGTCTCAAATGCAAAGGGACATGAAGTCTGGGTTTAATAATCTCAACACGCAGTTTGCACATTTACAATCTGTGGTTACTAGCCTCAATGAGACTACAACTACATATACCTCACAGATCTGTGAGCTGGAGCGGAGAGTAAGCGATATGGAAGGCTCATATGCAGGGGCATCTGCTGAAATGAATGGTCTGCTATCAACGATCGCAGAGTTCTGGGAATGCCTGGATGACCAGGAGAACTGCTCTCGACATTCTAATCTCCGGATAGTTGGCCTACTTGAGGACCGAGGGGAAAAACCCTAACGTGGAACTCCATAGGTGGTGGTGACACATCTTGGCCTCCCAGAGGAGGCAATGACTTTTGAAGTTGAAAGAGCCCATCGTGTAGGTCCACCACCAAAACCTGGGGAGCGACCTTGCCATTGCCTTGTTAAGTACCTGCGCTATGGCGACAAGGAGACGGTGTTGGGGAAAGCCAAATCACAGGGCCTAGCAGCTTTAATAATGCCAAAATCTCCATTTTTTAAAATTTCAGTCTGGAGTTACAGTCAAAACGACAGAAATTCAACCAAGCCAAAAACCGTCTCTTTAGATTCGGCTGGAAATTTTAATTCTCCTACCCAGAAAGGCTGGGGTGGATAGGCCAGGCCAGAGTCCACGATATTTCTCATGCCATAAAGTGGCAGAAACATGGATCGAGGAGGCCAGGATGGAGGAAGCACAGCCAAATGCAGATTAAGGTACTGAGTAACTTTAACAATGGCTTTAAATCTGCAGGATCTAAGACTTTGTTGTTCCTTCTTTAAAGTTATTGATCCCTCTCTGGAGCTCTAATTTCCCCTTGGCTGAGTGGAATTAATTTGGGGTGATGGAAGACGGTTGCCCTTCCATATCCTGAGCCTGGTGGTTTTTCTCTCTCTTAGCACCCCCTATCGAGTCTGGGGACCCGGGTAACAACAGGGAGTGCTATCTGGAATTATTGCAAGCCAGTTTCCATAGGAACTATCTGGTAATGCTGTCTGTAACTCTAGTAAAGAATCATTGGGTGCTAGAAATTATGGAACTGTCGTGTCGATGTCTGGAGGGCCTACCACTTGCTGTGTTGCCTATATTGGTGGATTCAGTTGTTGGCAGATTGCTGAAGGTGACGGGAGGAGAAATGTTGGCAGCCCTTCTCAAGCAAATATGTGCGTTATTATGTACAGCTCCTGCCTATGAGGTCTAATAGGTGAACTGAGGTGTTTAGACTACCCTGAACATGTTGATGGTCCATGCCTTTGAACCCGACCATGCCTAGGGGCACAGGTAACAGCGGGTTCCATTTTGGCTTTTACCTTTACAGGGGGCTGTCTCCTATAATTGGCACCATGGAGGGAGAGCTTAATCCAAATAGTAACCGCTGACTCTGCTTGAAAACCTGTAGACATTCATTTTCTGTTATACAATTTATATACTTTAATGCTGTTGTTGTCTCCTTTATGAGGTTGTTCCCTCTTATAAAATGGTTTAATTAGCCACTTTAAATACTTAAATACTGCAGGTGATTTCTTAAAGGTCAGCTGCACTTATATATTGGTAAAATGTCTCTTTGGACGTTGCCCCACCAAGGAGGGATATGGATGCAGGCAAGATGGTTTATCCTTGCCTTTTGTTTGTAGTGGGAGTTCTCGCGGGGTTATACCTGCAGGGGGAGGGGAATGGGATTGGATAGGGAAATCTGGGTATTAATGTACTTGTAGGTGGGTGGGTAGGAGAAATATCCCTTCGGGGATACAGATGTTGACTAAAAAACTTTCCTTTTGTTTGTTATGTTGATCTGGGGGGGTGCCACTGTCAGGGCTGTACCTAATTTTGCTGTCCCTGGTGCATAACTGGCAGGAACCCCCAACAGGTCGCACTATGCTTGTTCGAAGTGTGTGGAGTTATTGTTGGGATTATTCAAGGGGCTTTATTATGGTTAACTGTTGGGATGGGAGGGGGGAAGGGGAGAGGGAAAAAGGGGTAAAATGTGTGGATGTGTGCTTGCTGTACAGTGGAGTGCAACTTGACTTAAACACGATGTGGTATGATGGCGGCTAACCTTTGGTGTTTGTCATGGAACTTCAGTGGTCTTAAGTCCATCATTAAGTGTAAGAAGACCACTGCAGAGGTCTATAGATAAAAGGGGTCCATCATACTTTTATAAGAAATGCATTTCTCCCATACAGAGTCGTTAAAAAATGCTGAATTTTTGGGGGGTACATGGGTGTCCACGACCTTTCTTCTAAAGCACAAGTGGCTTCAATCTGGTTACCCAGGGGATCCCAGGTTCAGCTTTTGGATAAACTGGTGGACATCACGGGCCAGTATGCTTTGGCCAAGGTGCTGGTACCAGACAGAGGAGTCCTATTGGTGGGCTCCATGTATGCCCCGAATGTGGAGGACCCCAGGTTCTTCCAGAGACTGGCTCTAGACATGGCTAGCTGGGAGGGTTCATGGATCCTGGTGGGGATTACAGCTGCATCCAAGATACGGTGCTCGATCGGTCGAGGCAAACCCCTGTGCCTCAATCTCAAAAAGCAAAATCACTGGCAGCACTACAAACTAAGCTGGACTTGGTTGTCGCATGGAGGCACCTCCATCCTACAGCAAGAGAGTATAGTTTTTATCCCCATGCTCATAACTCTTATGCACACATAGATAGAATACTTGTCTCTAGTACTCTGGTGGTGGATGTGGGTAATGCTGGCTATTTGCCCATACTAGTTTCAGATCATGCACTGCACTACATCTCAGTTCATAGTGTGGGGACCCCGTCCACTGCCAGGGCGTAGAAATTAGACCCTTTGCTTTTGAAGAATCAGGAGTACCTCTCTCATATGAGCAGATCCCTGCAGGAGTTCCTAGCATTTAATCGTGTGGGTGAGACCTCCCACGCTACTCGCTGGGAGGCCCTAAAGGCTTTTGTTAGGGGGCAGACTATTTCTTTTGCCTCCCATAGTAAGAGAAATGACAGTAAAGAATTAGAGCTTCTTAGAAAGAAAATTGCTGCTTATGAGAGAGCGCATATGCTAAATCCTACAGCACCACTGTATAACATAGTCCAGAAGTTAAAATGGAAGTTCAACACTGTGTCAGAAAACAGGAAGTTGTCATCCCTCTGTAAAGACAGTTGGTGAGACCCCATCTGGAGTCCTGCATCCAGTTCTGGAAACCCCATCTTGGCAAGGACATAGACAGGATAGAGGCAATCCAGAGGAGGGCAACTAAAATGGTGCAGGGTCTGCAAGAGAAGCCATACGAGGAGAGACTAAAGGAGCTTACCATGTATACCCTTGAGGAAAGGAGGGAGAGGGGGAACATGATAGAAACTTTTAAGTACCTCAGTGGAATCAAAGTCCAAGAGGGCAGCATCTTTCAGAAAAAGAGAGATGTGCAAGAACAAGGGGACACAATTTAAAGATGGGGGGGTGGTTCAGGGGCAATGTGAGGAAGTATTTTTTCACAGAGAGAGTGGTGGATGCATGGAACAGCCTTTCTGAGGAGGTTGTGGGGTCTAAAACTGTGGGAGAATTCAAGAATACATGGGACAGACATAAGGCAATTCTTGTGGGGGGTAAGAAGGAATGGGCTGTTGGTTAACTAGGATTGGCAGCTTATCCTGTAGGTAGGGAAATGGCAGACTAGGTGGGCCAAATAGTCCTTATCTGCCATCAAAGCCTATGTTTCTATGTGTCCAGTGCACAGTTAGAGAGGACTATATTACTATCTAACTCAGGTGTCTACTTTCAATCAATCATTCAATCAATCAAAGTCTTTATTTAACCAGGAGATCACCGTTGAGCAAGCTCATTTTCGAGGTGGACCTGGGTTTGTTAACAAGGGACAATATACAAGGGATGCAACACACAAGAAAATAGTAATAATACAAATAAAGTGAGATACAATAATACAGTATATACAAAGTATCAGCAGGTATCATTGACAGTAGTATATGTTTGGAACAGAAGATACAGCTAGTTTTGGGTAGGACACAATTTTTCATAAAAGTAAAGAAATATACATATCAGGTGCACCGAGGACAAATAAAACCTAATATAAAAAGATATGTAGTGATACGGTATGGAAAATTTAGAACTGGAACCAGGGTCAAAGGAATGTGGAAGGGACAGATATGGGGGTAGAAAAAGAGGAGAGGGAAGAGTCGATTATAGATGTGATTAGCCTTTTAGCAGTAGTAATTAGAGTGTGCTTGGACTTACAGGAGTCACTATTTAGGGTAGACAGGCACAGGACTCTTTATTATGATGTAGATATAGAGATTTAAAAGCTGCTAGGCTGATGGAGTGAGTTAATTTCTAAGTTTTTTGCAGCTTGTTCCACAGTTGAGGGATAGAGCAGGAAAATATTTAGCTTGGCAACTGAAATGTAGGGAAGCAGCTAAAACAATTGCACAGGTACAGAATGAAGGGGGGGGGAGATAGTACATGGGTCCAAGCTGATAGGAGATACATTTGGGGCATACTACAAGTCCCTTTATGCCTCTGAATGTGACCCTTCCAGAGCTGAATTAGATACTTTTTTAAGGATCTCCCTTTAGCCAGGATTAGTGGGGATGGGGCTACGAAACTAGATGCTCCTTTGGGTAAACAGGAACTTCGGAGAGCTATGATGTCACTAAAAAGTGGTAAGGCCCCGAGCCCCAATGGCCTCCCGATTGATTTTTTTAAAACATTTGAGAACTACTCTTTAGATCCCTTTTTGAGGCTGTGACAGAAGGTTTGATGATGGGTGGATTGTCCCTCTCCACACGGTCTGCGATTATTACAATATTGCCCAAACCAGGGAAGGATCCGAATAAATGTGCCTCTTATAGACCAATTTCCCTCCTCACCATGGATTATAAAATTGTAGCAAAGGACCTAGCTTCCAGATTAGAAACAGTGCTACCTGAAATTATCCATCCTGATCAATCTGGTTTTGCTAAGGGTCGCATGGGGAAGCACAATATCTGATGGACACTTAATATTATACATAGGTGGACTCGGACCAAAGATCTCATGGGGCAGTGGTGGTAGCCTTAGATGCAGAGAAGGCATCTGGCCATGTGGAGTGGGGTTATCTGTTCTACACCTTGGGTAGATTGGGGGTGGGTCCATCTGTTTGCTCCTGGATTCGAGCCCTATACCAGGGCCCTATGGGGCAGGTCTTAGTGAATGGTGAATTATCTAAGCCCCTCAGTCTGGTGGGGTATACGCCAAGGTTGTCCCCTATCACCGTTGCTATATATATATATGAAAATCAGCCACCTTATGGGGGCAGGGTTCATGGCTTCAGTATCTTTATACATTACGGTACTTTTGGAGGAATAACAGACACAGTACCTTGACATAGTGGTCCTCCTGCCATGGCTGAGTGTTGCTGTCTGGTAAGGACACCTTCAATTTCCTCCTCTTTGATCTCCCCCCACCCCGCCATCCCTCTATAGGATGATCTCTTATGGGGAGTGGCTTGGCCGAGTATTTAATTTGGAGGCGGTGTAGGATGGGTGGGAGAAAAAACTGAAAGTGATCAGTTCTTCTTGGTGTCTTCCTGCAGGGAGCCCTCCTCAGACTTGCCCTCTGCCGGCCGCAGTTAAATCCAGATTGCCAATTGTGGTTCCACTCCACAGACCACCGAATGAAGTCCCACTCTCTTTGCTGCAGCTTCCATGGACCGCTGATGCAGTCCCACTCCCCTTACAGCAGTTCCTCTCCTGGCCACTCAACTGCAGCCCCACTGCTCCTGCTGATCTCTGTGGGGGGTCCAAAAGTGATTTGCAGCTTCAGGAATGATGCGGCTGGGCCTTCCTATTTATAGCCCAGCTGCAAGTTTGAATTTACCTGTCGCCTGCACTGATTGGCTTCAGGTAAGTGATCAGCTCTTCTTGGTGCCTTTCTGCAGGGAGCCCTCCTCAGACTTGCCCTCCACCGGCCTCAGTTAAATCCAGACTGCCAATTGCTGTCCTGCTCCTTAGGACAGTTCCCCTCTGTCTTATGTGGCAATGGCCGCTCAGCACTCCATGGACTACCAAATGTGCTCCCACTCTTCTTGTTGCAGCTTCCATGGACCGCCGATTCGGTCCCACTCCCCTTCCAGCAGTTCCCTTAATGGCCGCTCGACTGTGGCCCTGCTGTTCCTGCTGATCTCTGTGAGGGGCTCCGAAAGTGATTTGCAGCTTCTTGCTGCCTAACTAGCTTAGTTCATGTTGCCTAACTGTGGCCCCTCACCTTCTTCTTCAGTGAATAAGAAGCTCCCACCCTGCTGTCTCCCTTTCTTCACTTATGGTTTCTATCCCTCCACATTGTTTCTCTGTGGTTAAAAAATACGTGAAATTGGGATCCCTTGATTTGCTAATTTATGTTGAAATTTTGCAGAAAGTTTCAGTTTCTTGGAAAAGATAACAAGCTATAATACAAGAATTTGACTTTGAGATACCTTTTGACGTTCTCCAGCTTGTTTGCAAAATTGTCAACAGGAGACCATCCAGCCCCAGACATGCTATTCTATTTTATTGCACCTGTGAAGCCTTGATGTAATCTAGTTTCAGGAAATAAACTGACAAACTTGTTAATGTTGTGTGAAAAATAGGATGCAAAGTTAAACTGCCAGAATATGAGATCTTATAAAGAGAGCAAAGTTTTGGTTTTCCAGATTTAGATTTGGAAATACCTCTCAGTAGAAGGACTTTTGTTTGAACTGCCTGTATTGAAAAGCTATCCTGTGCAATCTTATTTTTTTATTTTATTTTATTGTTATTGATAATAATAAAACACTACTTAGAAGTTTTATAACTGCTCCTCGTGTGCCTATGCTCCCTGACCTATGACTCTTCAACAGTTGGTGGTAAAAGTGGGATTTATACCAGGCATACTCTAAGCTAGGAGTTTTATGTGTGGGTACTATACTTGGTGCCAGGGAAGCATAAGAAAGATATGGATCCTGCAACAGCAAGCCCAGGACTGATTACAAGAAGAATGGCAGCCAAACTAGAAGCAGAAACAAAAGTTCAAACTGAGACTGTACAGCCAGCACAAATGATGGAAGAAGAAGAACAGACAGGGACAGTACCTGAAAACATTTCTAACTTCTTCAAATGGTGAGATGTACAACAAACAGAGACTGTGAAACAGAGAAAAAGAGAATCACCATTTAGTAGCACAGAGAAGAGAAGAAATGCAGCACCTAGTGGTGCAGAGAAATCATAGAAACATAGACTTTGACGGCAGATAAGGACCGCTTGGCCCACCTAGTCTGCCCATTTCCCTACCTAGAAGATAAGCTGCAGATCCTATTTAACCAACAGCCTATTTCTTCCTTCCTCCCATAAAAATTGCCTTATGTCTGTCCCATGCATTCTTGAATTCTCCCACAGTTTTAGACCCCACAACCTCCTCAGGAAGGCTGTTCCATGAGTCCACCACCCTCTCTGTGAAAAAATACTTTCTCACATTGCCCCTGAGCCGTCCCCCTCTATCTTCAGATTGTGTCCCCTTGTTCTTGCACATCTCTTTTTCTGAAAGATGCTACCCTCTTGGACTTTGTTGATTCCACTGAAGTACTTAAATGTTTCTATCATGTCCCTCCTCTCCCTCTTTTCCTCAAGGGTATACATATTAAGCTCCTTTAGTCTCTTCTCGTATGGCTTCTCTTGCAGACCCTGCACCATTTTAGTTGCCCTTCTCTGAACTGCCTCCATCCTGTCTATGTCCTTGCAGAGATGGGGTCTCCAGAACTGGATGCAGTACTCCAGATGGGGTCTCACCAACTGTCTGTACAGGGGGATAATAACTTCCTGTTTTTTGCTGGTGATACCTCTCCCTTTACATCCCAGTATCCCCCCACCCCTCCCTACTGCCATTTCACATTGCTTGCCAACCTTAAGGTCATCTGATATGATTACCCCAGGTCCTTTCCATTTTTGTTGTTGTTACTACCCCCCCCATTGTGTAATCTTCCCCTGGGTTTTGTTTCCCAGGTGCATTACTTTGCACTTCTTTGCATTGAATCCAAGCTGCCATACTTCTGACCATTCCTCCAACCTTGCCAAGTCCCTTCTCATCCTTTCCACACCTCCTTGTGTATCAAAAGAAGAGATACAGTGACAGGAGCAGCAGTGACAGGATACCTTGCAAGTTATCAAAGCTGAAGGATCTGACACAGGTCCAGCAGAGTAACAAAATACAAACAAATCAAAAGACATTAAACTTACAAAGCTGCATCCCTTGAATGATATTGATGCATACCTGCCAACTTTTGAAAGGGTTGCTAGAGCCTGCCATTCACCAAAGCAGCGGAGTCAGGCTGGTACCTTAGCTGACAGGTAAAGCCCAACTTACCTACAGCAGTATGAACACTGTGCAGTCAGAAAACTGTGACCTTGTAAAAAGAGAAATCCTAAAAAGATATGACATCACAGGAATGACCAACAGGCAGAGATTTTGGTCCCTGAAATACCTCTCATTCAACAATCCTCGAGAAGCCTTCACCCAACTCAGATAACTCCTTATTAAATGGGTCCAACCAGAGGGCAAAATAGTCCTACAGATCATTGACATATCTGCAATGGAGCAATTCATTAACATCCTGCCTACAGAGGTGCAGCTTTAGATAAAAGAACACTGACCAGAAAGTGGGGAAAAGGACGTTTCTTTGGCTGAGGACTACCAGATGGCCAGACAGACACCACAGCAGCAAAGTAACAGTCAAGGATAAGTAAGACCATCTTTTTCCCAAGTTAACTCCAGAGCCGATAAGAACTCTGGTGGGGGTAACAAATCTGCACTCAAACACTTTACTTGCTATAACAGTAATGAACCATACCATACTGCAAGAAACTGCCATAAAAATAATGAGGGTAACACTGGAGCAGATTTGGCCTTAGCTAATTGAGACAAATGTTTAACAGATGTCAAAGTGGGAGATAAGACTGTGAAGGGATTTATAGATTCAGGAAGCAGGCAAACTCTGGTGCATGTTGAAGTGCTGGGAAAGAACTGTGCTAAAGGACTTCCTACTGGGATCATCTGCATTCATGGGGGCACTTGATACTATCCCACCACACAAGTGACTTTGGACATTAATGTTATGCCACACCAAATGAAAGAGGGGGTAGCACCTAAGTTACCAGTATCTGTGATTATTGGAAAAGACTTTTCAGGATTTGCTAAGTTAATCACAGATTGAGCAAAACCTGCAGTTTCAGCAGCTGTGATGACAAGAGCACAGGCAAAGAAAATCTCAGATGGTGGGGACTCTTTTCCTTTTGGTGGCTTGATGCAGACTTGTTTGAGCCCAGCTCCAAGATCCAGAAGTCCAGGAAAGAAAGAAAATGCCTAAAAAAACAGTAACAACAAAAGACTGATGGACATATGGGGTTGATATATGAAAATGTTGAAATTAAACTGATAACTAACTGTGATTTTGTATCTGAACAAACTAATAGTGTTTCTCTCTAAGGTTATTTCAAGCAGCTGGGGCTGAAACAAAAACAGGGTGAACCAATGTTTAAAAAATGTAATGGGCTACTGTACAGTATGTGGGTTAATCCTTAGACACAGGAACAGATAGAACAATTTGTCATACCAAAGAAGTATAGATCTGACTTGTTACAAATTGCAGATGATAGTCCTATGGCTGGTCATTTGGTGAGGGACAGCACCCTTGCCAGATTGCTGTACAGATTTTACTGGCCTGAGATTCATGAGGATGTTGTTACCTTTTGCAGTTCTTGTGCTGAATGTCAGAAAGTAGCCACAGTGATTAAAAAAAGACAAGATGCCCCAGGTGCCCCAACCCTTTATAGATGTGCCTTTTGAGAGAACTGCAATGGACGTGGTTGACCCCTTAGACAGAAGTAAAAAGGGGCAACTGATTAATTTTGGTAGTACAGTATGTGTTGCTGAAGGAACTGTACTGACTGCTAGGTATCACTGCCATAAGAACCTCTCCTTATTACCCTCAGACAGAGAGTCTTGTTGAGCATTTTAATCAAACCTTGAAATGATTCTTAAAAAGGTTTGTGAAAAGTGAAGGGAAAGATTAGGAGCCAGGTGAAAAGGTCTTGTTACTGTTATCCACTACAGAAAATAAACTGTTAATGATGTGGCAAGGGCCTTATAAAGTGCATTAAAGTAGTGCAGTTAACTATGAGACTGAGACTCCTTATAGGAAAAATCCTAAGAAGATATACAGTACCATGCTAACCTCTTGAAGAAATGGGCTGAAGAACACAACAAAGGCTGCTTTGATAGTATTACCAGAAAGTGATAAAGAAGATATTGATACAGCTTATGACGGTCTGGAACAGATTAACTTGTGACGCTGTGAAGGTGAATCGTTCCTTAACCTCTGAACAAACCGAGAAATGTGTAACTTGCTAAAGACATTTAACAGTACTTTTACCACAGCTCCAGGCTGAGCAAAAGAGGCTGAGCATGTCATAGTGACAGGGAATGCTTGCCCTAACAGATAAAAGACATACAGATTACCAGAGCAGTTAACAGCAGACGTGGTTAAGGAAATATAAAAAATGAAAGAGCTGGGTATCACTGAAGAATCGAAAAGGGCTTGGTCATCACCAATGGTGACTGTAAATAAAAAAGAAGGAGGTGTAAGAATCTGCCTTGATTTTCATTTCATTTTATTTAATTTCATTTTTATTGTAAAACAAAAGGGATCTGCGATGCCAGTTCTACAACTATGTTGTCAACTGGCATCACAGCAACAGACTCCATGTTGAACGTGATTTGCAGTTGGCAGGAAGCCATGCACGTCGGACAATGTTTTTTCTTCAGGGGACTTTGCCCCCAGAACCCCCTGCACCCACCATACTAATGGATTCCAACTCTGAGTTGGAGTTGGTTCGGGGGTGCAGGATGGGGGAAATTGTTGCCAGATCCCGGGTGGACTCTTACAGTGACATGTCAATGTTGTCAACATTGACATATGTCACTGTAGAAGTGTCGCTGTATGGGAGGCACACCAAATGAGAGCCTATGGACAATAAATGTCCATTTTGATAGGCAACCGTAGTCATGGTACAAGTAACAGACAGTATACAATACAGAATAAAATAGACAAACAGTAAATACGAAGAACAAAGTACAAATCTACAAGCTTAGAGCTTTAAGTAAGACAACAATTAATGTCTGTTACAAGGGTCCATGTTACTGACAGCAGTTCCCAAAGCTGTAACAAATGAATTATAGTTTGCCA
Organism: Neoceratodus forsteri; assembly: GCA_016271365.2. Lineage (NCBI taxonomy): Eukaryota > Metazoa > Chordata > Ceratodontiformes > Ceratodontidae > Neoceratodus > Neoceratodus forsteri. The sequence continues at coordinate 513,673,014 of CM057451.1, forward strand.
GCACCCTAATAGATAAATGTAAGGAATTCCAGTTAATAATATTCTATAACAGAAAACTGCTTGTCCAACATTTTTGAGCACTTAGGTAACTTTAAATACAGTTAATCAATAGATCTGGTTTTAATATTTGACAATGTCAGTCTTTTTACCAATGATTGTAATGTAACTGATGCTTGCCCATTTACCATCTTCCAAGCCCAGCAACCCAGTTGTTGATTTATTCTCCATTGCAGAGTATACCACTACGATATATTGTGCAAACAAAAAATACGACTGTTTAAAGGTAAGTCAAATGCAAATCTACAAGCTTTGTTAAGTAACAGTGAGATTCTCTACAACAGAGATTTACTGAAAGAAATATAAATAACTGAGCCATAATCCATGACAGATAAAACATGTGTTTTAACAACAAGTTTCTTTGTTTCTAACATAAAGTTATTTTTTTTTACTTTCTTTATTCACTCACTACAGTAGGGAGTACTTACCCCCATCCAGCCTTGTACGCAGATGCTCAACTAATTCCAGGTGGAGCCAGCCTCCACCGCAATGACCGAAGTGAGGAGTACTGCAGCTTGCCCCCTAAGGCAGGGCCAACCCCGGCGGTGAGAGAGGAGACCACATCACCCTGAGCCCTAGTCTCCAGCCATCGGGCTTTGTTTGGCCCACTAGATTAGGTTGTCTGTTGGTGGCTATCATGCTGCTGTAAGGAGAGGTATTTGTGTGTATAGTTCCCTGGGCTCGGATGTGCAATGACGCCCTGCTCGACGTGTGCACGTTCCTGTGCACACTTGAAAGGCATCCGCCACAGCCCCGATCACCTGCATCTCCTGGTTGGGCAATGTAATCCCCCAGTAGCCACCAGGGGCTGTTATTGCACCAGCGAGACCTAACCCCCCTCCCCGAGGAAGGAGAGCAGTCCTTTGGATGCTCAATCCTTCCTCATCCCTACCAACCTCCAGTTGCCCGGCGTGAGTAGTGGCATCCAACACCTCAACCCTCATCACCACCAGACTGGCTCATAAAGTTAAATTTATTCCTATACAATATACCCAACTGTTGATTTACTGACTTCACAACATTTTCAATATGCTTATGGTAACTTAAGACAACTATCAAGAGTCATACTTAAATATTTGTAATGGGTGACCTGTTCTAAGATATTTCTATCATATGTTTTATAATGAGGGACTTTGGTGAGCCTAAATGTTGTCTAGAGTGAAATAACATACTTTTGTATTTTTTTAAATTCAGACAAAACTTGTTATTAATGAACCAGTTATGTACACCACAAAAATCAGACATCTGATGTAGTGGATAAGTTATCTAAATCCTTATTCCAAAAAAAAGATTACCATGCCATCAACGTACAGTAAAATATTAAATTTTTTTATAACACTGGGTAGGTTGTTCAGAAAAAGACTATAAAGCATAGGTTCCAGGAACAGATCTTTGTGGCACACCTTAAGTCACAGGTAAGGGTTCAGAAAAAAATTATGAATTTTAACTTTTTGCACGCAGTTTGTTAAAGTGAATTTCTGACCAAATATTACAAGGCACTGGTGCTTCTCTCCCTGCTGAAACATCACAAAACCTTGGCACATGGGGGCGGAGCTGTAGAACTAGGAAGCTGGAAGTGATTGACTGGTGGTGGCTATGGAACCAGGTACGATCCCTTCTATAACTTCATAGACTTAGTTAAAAAAATTACGTTAATCTAAAATCAGCTCATGCTGGCATAAGGTATTGGGCTATGAAGCTAAATACCTTGTCAGAAACTTCCTTTAAATAATCTTTAAACCAGGATGCAACTGAATTAGAAAAAACAAGCTACTTCAGACTGTCAGTCAGTTTAGTGTGTTGTACCAAACTGAAAGCTTTTGATTAATCAATATACAGGTATACAGTATACGGAACCAATTAGGTCACCATTGTCCAAGGCACCAAGTATACTATGTTGCTCAGTAGCCTGTAAATTTAATTGTTTGAAATGTTCTGTAATCTGATAATGTATTATTCTTTCAAGTGCCTTGGACAGTGGTGATAAGACAGAAATTGGTCTATAGTTAGAAGTCAATAATCTATCGCCGTTTTTAAATAGTGGCATGACAAAAGCTTGTTTCCAATGTAAGGGAATTACTGCATAGATCAAAGAAAAATTAAACAATTTTGTAATATGCACCTAATTCCTCTAATGCAGTTTTAAAGAGTTTTAGGTCTATGTCATCTGGACCTACTCAAGTTTTATTTTCAGTTTCCTCAAATATTTCAAACAAGTGTTTTTACTAATAGTCTTGAAATAAAACTGTGGCATAGTAGCACTATTATGTAAGACTGCTGGGTTTTGATATATAAAGTCAGATGATGGCAAAGTAGATGCTATCTTTTCAATTTCACTTGGGAAATATTAATTAAATCCATTAACTATTCCCATGGGATCATCACATAGTGGTCCACTTAGATTCATCCCATTTGATGTAGTTTTGGAATTAGTATTAAGAAGTTTGTTTATATTGTTCCAAAAAGAACAGGTATCAGTAATTAAGGAAGCCTGTTTGCCACAAAAATATTCTGATTTCAATACTCTGACTTGTTTTTGCCTTAATTTCTCAACTCTAAATCTCAGCAGAAATAAAGTATTTCCGGTCTCTCTCTCTATTTGTACCACTGACAATCTCTGTTTTTCATTAATTGAACAATTGAAGGGTTACCCATGTATGTGAATGACCACTTTTTATAATATTTTTGTATGAGGTATAAATGTCACAGGCGATTAAATTATGTCTTAAAAAATCAAAAGCCAACTCTATATCAGGGATCTGATCTATGAAACACCAGTCTTACTGATTCAGGGTATTTTTAAAATCAGCAAATTTGGGACTTCCAGTTCCGCCATGGATCAACTCAGCAGCTAGAGGAGAAGTTCCAGTCTTGCTCTGCAAAAAAACAACAACATATTTTTCACAAATAACAACATAAAGCACTTACCATGTCAGGAGGGGGTTCCCAAAGAGACAGGGAATCCAGGAATTGCACCCACCAAGTCAGGATAGAGAAGGATGATGGCGGATCCAAACATAGTTCCTTGACCCACGTGGCCAGCCATTTCCATGCAGTAGAAGGTACCACTACTTATGATATGGATGAGGAAACAGAATCCTTGCCTAGGCAGCGATTCAATCTCCTCTTAAAAGAGTTGCGGGAGATGAGGGCAGAAAATAAACAAGAATTCTGGCAGCAAAATCAAAAAATGACCCAGGTGGAGAGACGGGTGCAGGAAGTGGAGGATCAGTTTTCGTCAAAGGAGGATGGTGTGCTACACTTAGGCCGCACTGTGCAAGTGTTATGCCAGCACGCGATTGACCTAGAACACAAATGCCTAGATTTAGAGAGTCGATTGAGAAGAGATAATTTATGCATTTACGGCTGAAAGAAGGGGCAGAGACTGGTCAAATGGGGGATTTTCTAGATGATCTACTTAAAGATGTACTTGAGTTGCCTTCAGGATATGAGCTGCGCATAGAATGAGCCCATAGGGCACTTATTCCCAAACCAAAAGATAACACAGCCCGCCCTCGCTCTGTAATCGTCAAATTCAATAGTTATCGGACAAAAGAAGACAACCTGTGCCATGCCTGGCAGAAAAAAGAAGTGAAGCACCTAGACTTTCGGCTTTTTTTTTTTTATCAGGATTATCCCCCTGATATTCAGAAGCAGTGCTTACAATATGGTGGCTTGATTAAAGTACTTTGTGAAAAGCAGATCAGGATACAAACTCCCAACCCGGCCCCACTGAGGGTGTTTTGGAAAGAGGGCCCAGAGATCTATGAATCACCACAAGCAGTCCGAGAAGCACTACAGAAGCACAGAAATGATTTGTCAACCAATACTGGATCTGTCTCCCAGAAGAGAAAGGAATCACCTCAGGAATGGCAGATGGTAGTGCCACGTAAGCCCAGACTTCTCCCTGGGTAGGCATCATCCCAGGCAGCACAGCTTCTACAAGATCTTATTAAAAAACTCCCAGGAGTTTCCAAGAAAGGACTTAACTTCAGTGGAGGGCTGAGCTTATTACCTGCATTGCGGACTTGTGTTTTCTCCCTTGCGCACTGAGACCGGGTTAGCGGTCGCTGCCTATGAGAGGAGTTCCTGCCGGACAAGCCTCGATCTGTCACGTTGCTCCTGCTTCCCTCTGCTGTTTCATAGAGAGGATCTCTGAAGACAAACACTTGTTTGGTTTCTTTCTTCAACAGATGGTAACTGTATCATTTGTTGCCATTACATATGTGCTCATAGAGAGACTACATGTCCCCTCCACTGAGTGTTGCACTGTTTATTTTTCCCTTTGTTTTTGTGCAAACAAATTGCAGGTTGGTGGCCTTTAAAAGTAAAAATGACAATAGCAAGAATGACTGAAATGAGCAGCCATTCAATGTAAACAGTCCACACCAGGGGGAAAGGGAAGGGGAATTATGTTTTGGGGGCTAGAAAGGAATGTATTTGTTTTTCAAGAGTTGCTCTGAAACCTGATTCCTTTAGCATACAATTAAAAGAAACATGCATAGGAACGGTGATGGGGGAGGGGAACGGGGAGAAAGCGGCTATATTGCTGGGTGCTCTGCCCATGTGAATATCACACTGCATTTGGGTTAATAATTTAAAAGATTCCGCTAATGTTTAACATATGAAAACAGTTGGTGGTGTGCTGGGGATCCCCCACTCTCACCTCAACAGGTGTGGGTGGTGGAGGGGTCTTATGCCTGGAGGTCCTTTTATTTAATTTGTGCGATGGATGGGGAAGGGGATGTTTCCTCCCACTTCCTCTTCATACTTGGGGGTAGACTGAGAGAAGAGGTATTCTTTCTCCTCACTGATGGGAATTTGGTAACAGGACCTTAATCCAGAGATGAGACTTTCTCACTACTGTATGAGCCCCACGATCTCTGTGAGGACTTGAGAAGATGGCCCTACCTCCAGGGGTCCCTGGCCGGCTTTGGTTTTCCAGAGGCTTTTTGTCGTCTGATCTCCCGTCTGTATGCTGCCCTGAGGGCTATGTTTGGCTGAATGGACATGTGGGACCATCCTTTCGGTTGGAGAGGGGAACCAGGCAGAGTTGTCCCCTATCCCCCCTCTTATTTTCACTTTTTATAGCACCCGTAGCCCAAGCGATTAACCTTAACCCAAAGATTCAGGGGGTGGCAACTGGGGGGGGAGTGAACATAAATTAGGCCTATACACCGATTATATTTTACTTTTTTTAAAGGAATTTTCCAATATTTATACCCACCAAGCAGTTTCTGGTCCCGGTTTTAGTTGTGTTGAAGTCTGCCTGCCGATATATGTGCTCAGTTCATGTTTTAAATCATTAATTCCTCATTTTGTCGCCCGATCCCGGAAGTGCTGAATGTGTTTTCTTTTTTTCCCAAAACACACCGGCACATGCGCATTTTCGCCACTGGATCAGTGTGACGTAATACCAGGGGACAGTGGTGGCTACAATTTTGGCAGCATGGCAGAGCATGGTGTGCTATCTGGAGATGACTCTAGCTCTACTGACGAGTCTTACTCCTCCGGTGAAAATGAGTCTGATTTCAGTTTCTGGATGTTCACATTGGGTGACTGGATCCCTTTCAGGATGATCCCTACTTGGATGACTCAGATGCCGGCAGCACTGCTAGCTGCGGTTCCGAGCAATCGGAGGAGGATCCACTGGCCTTTGGGGGAGAAGGGAGACTGGGCAACATGAAGTGGTACATTTGTTTTTTCAACAGCTGTGTCAGGGGCAATTAATTTCAACCTGCATAATCTGTACTCCACCCCTGCTTGGCCGGCCTGCTTGTGGCCCATGGATTGTGTATCAGGCACAGGTTTGGTATTCGATGTGAAGGGTCTTGGGGATTACACCCTTTCTGGTCATGCTCTACCCAATAGACCTATTGGAGGATTTTCCCCCGCCCCTCTCAGACCACACCTTTCGGAATTCGAGGCATTCCCACCTCTTACAACTTTCGCAACTGCAGATAGGCCCCTATTTTAAAGAATTTGGGGAGATCAGTTGTGAATTTCACCTACGCCAATTAGATTTTTTTCGATATCTACAGCTTCTACACTATTTTGAATCCCTACCCCTTAACATCCACTCCCCTGAGGCACATCCCCCAGTGATCTGAATGTTTCAACAAGCATTAAAATCCCAGGAAATACCACATGTTGTTTCTGTGCTGTATAAGTCCCTGATGGAAACAACAGGAGGAGACACATTGGGGTTAAGGGAAAAATGATATGAGGAATTGGGATCCCAAATTACACCACAACAGTGGGAAACTCTCTGGCGTATGGCATCGAGAATCACCTATTCTCACTCTTGGAGGTTATTTTCATGGCAATTACTAAGAAGATTCTTCCGAACCCCGGTAATAACCTCACATTATGGTGCTACCCACTCTGCAGCGTGTTGGTGCCAATGTGGTGAGGCTGTTGCTCACCACTCTCACATCCTCTGGTCCTGTCCAAAGCTGCAGCCCTTTCTGCAGGCCCTATTTGAGGAGTTAGAAGACCTCGTTGGGGTTGGACTTCCTTATAGTGGCGATTTCTTTATTCTGCATTGTTTCCTTCCTGAACTGTGTGATCCTCATGCCCGATACTTACTAAATATCCTTCTCCTAGCAGCGAAGAAAGCTATCACTAAACGCTGGCTCACAGTGGAGCCACCTACCCTTTCGGGCTGGAGAGAGATAGTTCACCTCATATATAAATCAGAAAAAATAACCCACAACTTAAATGATCAGGCAGAGCTTGGCTCTTTAAAATGGAGGAGATGGATCATACATATTATGACCAAGGATCCTCACTTTGTGCCTTAACACAATGCGTCCCCTGCCGGACTGCTCAGACCATAGTACATGGGCCCCCGGTCCAAGCCTGGACTTTAAATGGTATAACCATAATCGGTCAAGCGGGGCTGTGACTGGAGGAGGAGCGGTTTGGAGGAAATGTGTTGTAAGGAAATGCTATATGATACTAGCCTGGGATAGCCGATAGAGTGATATTAAGGCATTTATTACTGGGACATAAAGATTTTTACGATAACTCTGTGGAATCTTATTAGCAGACCTGTACCTCTGTATGATGGATGTAATGTTTTTTTAATGAACATGATGCAATGTGACTGTCAAATTGTAAAAATCTTCTCTAATAAAAATGATATTTACAAAAAAAAAAAAAAAAGTTGTTTTATGGGCAAAAACAACCACTACAGTGTATTCCTGGTCATAGTGTGACTGACTCTGTACAGGGAAGGTCAAGGGTTGGTGTGCAAATGCAATCTTTGACTTAGGCTGTTCATAGTAAGTAGAGTGAGACAACTGAGTCCCAAAGAGACAATTGAGAGTCACAGAAACCCAAAAAAAAAATTGGTTATTCCTGGCCTCGACTGTGGCTTTTTATTGTTTTTTTTTTCCATAGAAACAGTGACTTTGGTGGCAGATAAGAACTGCTTGGCCCACCTAGTCTGCCCATTTCCCTACCGATTGGATAAGCTGCATACTTCTCCCCAAGAATTGCCTTATGTCTATCCCATGTATTCTTGGATTGCCCCACTGACCCCCCGACCTCCTCAGTAAGGCTGTTCCAGGCATCCACCACTCTCTCTGTGACAGAATACTTCCTCACATTGGCCCTGAGCCCTCTATCTTCAAATTTAGATTGATCACAGGCTGAGGACCACCACAGTCATGTGACAGTAAAAAATCAATGCACTGTGATGGGTTCCACAAAACAGTATAGTGAAACAAATGCCTTGTTGCAAGAGTGGCTCTAGATTAGACAAACTAAAGATCAGCAGCACACACAGGAATATATTGCCCTGTTCGACACACCCTCTACAGAAGTACTGTAACTGGATAGTTATGCTGCCACACCACACTGAACAAAAAAATTGCATAACTCCCCACAACTTCCCCTTGCCTTATGCCAGCAAGTATACAGTCTGTGCCACATCGTGAATCCGATGCAGTGCAGGGTGAAGGTTACAGCCCATGGGATAGAGTGAACGTGATGTACTGCCCAGTTTATGTGCAAGCAGCCACTGTCCCAGGAGAAAATTACCAAGACAGAACACACATTACTACCGCGGAAAGCCACTTGAATAAAAAGGAAAGACAGTAGCAGTTTGCAAGACTAAGCTCTCCGACTGTGACCGCACATGATCGTACAGCAGCTGATTACCGGCAGCAGAATTAGTGTTTTAAATTTGCCACAGCTGAGTGATCACTGCTAATACATCACACTGTGCTAGCGCATTGCATTGAAACATAGAAACATAGAAGTTGATGGCAGATAAGGACCGCATGGCCCATCCAGTCTGCCCATTTCTTTTTCTACCTTATAAATGTGCCATCGGCCTTTGCTCTGTCAGTGGCCTATCTATTCATACTTCTCTGTATTGCTCCCTTATGCCTATCCCATTCCTGTTTGAAGCCCTGCAGTATATTCATAGCCACCACTTCTTGAGGTAGGCCGTTCCATGCATCCACCACCCTTTCTGTGAAAAAGAATTTCCTCACATTCCCCCTTAATCAGCCTCTCTCTAGTCTCATGCTGTGTCCTCTTGTCCTGCTATTTTTCTTATATTAAAACATGTTAGACTCTTTCACCTTGTTAATGCCCTTAAGGTGTTTGAATTTTTCAATCATAACACCTATCTCCCTGCTTTGCTCAAGGATATACATTTTGAGCTCCGTTAATCTGTCCTCATATGTCTTCTGATGTAGTCCCTGCACCATTTTGGTTGACCTTCTCTGGACTGCCTCAATTTGGTTAATGTTCTTGTGAAGATGTGGCCTCCAGTACTGCACGCAGTACTCCAGATGGGGCCTAACCAGTGTCTTGTAAAGAGGGATTATTACCTCCCTCTTACGACTTGTGGTACCTCTACTAATACACCCTAACATCCCCCTAGCCTTACCTACTGCTTTAGAGGTCTGCTTGGATGATTTCAGGTCATCGGCGATGATGATGCCCAAGTCTCTTTCTTTCTTTGTGACTGCCAACAACTCCCCTCCCAGCCTATAGGTGGCTTCAGGGTTTCTCTTCCCTATGTGCATGATCTTGCACTTCTTTGCATTAAATCCCAGTTGCCACTCTTCTGGCCATTTTGCTAGTTTATCCAGATCTCTTCTCATTCTGCCCACCCCATCTGGATCATCTACTCTGTTGCAGATCTTGGTGTCATCTGGAAACAGAGAAGCCTTACCCTCTAGTCCATCTGCAATGTCACTAATGAAGATATTGAAGAGGACTGGCCACAGGACTGAACCCTGAGGTACCCCACTTGTGACTTGCATCTCTTCTGACTGTATACCATTTACCACCACTCTCTGTTTTCTGCCCGTCAACCAGTTTGCCACCCAGTTGACCAACTTCTGACCCACCCTGAGCCTACCCAGCTTATTTATCAATCTTCAATGTGGAACAGTGTCAAAAGCTTTGCTGAAGTCAAGGTAGGAGACATCAACTGCTTCCCCTTGGTCCACCACTCTGGTTACCCAGTCATAGAAATCTATGAGATTAGTTTGACAGGACCTTCCTTTTGTAAACCCACGCTGTCTTGGATCCTGTGCTCCTATGTATTCCAGGTGTTGCACTATCCTTTCCTTAAGGAGTGCCTCCATAATCTTGCCCACTACTGAGGTAAGACTGACTGGCCTGTAGATCCCTGCCTCCTCCCTGCTACCACTCTTGTGGAGCGGGATCACATAAGCCCTTCTCCAGTCTTATGGGACCTCTCCTGTGCACAGAGACTTACTAAACAGTTCTGCTAATGGCTCTGCTAGATCCACCCTTAGCTCCTTAAGTACCCTGGGATGTATGCCATCAGGTCCAATTGCCTGTCCACCCTGAGCTTAGTGAGCTCTTGTTGGACCCTTTCTTTGGTGAAGGGAGTAGTGCTCACCTCCCTCTCCCCTGTGTCCTTGGTGCTGAGCTGTGGGCCCTGCCCTACCTTCTCTTCATTAAATACTGAGCAAAAGTATCTATTTAGGATAGATACTTTTACAGAGTCCTCCTCCTCACATGCCCCCTTTTCTTCTTTGAGCTTAGCAATACCCCCTCTGGACTTTCTCCTTTCACTAATGTATCTATAGAAAGTCTTGTCACCTTCTTTTACTGTTCGTGCTAGTGTTTCCTCAGTTTGGGACTTCGTCTGCCGTACTACCTTCCCTGCTTCCTTTAGGGCAGTTTGGTATGCCTCCCTATCTTCATCTCGCTGTGTTTCCTTATATTTCCTGAAGGCCAGCCTTTTAGCTCTGACCTTTTCTGCTACTGTATTTGAGAACCAAAGTGGTTTCCTTCTTCTTTTACACTTCCTTTTCTGTCTAACACAATGGGATGTTGCTTCAAATATTGCATCCTTAATGCTTGCCCACTTTGCCTGAAGGATGCAATACTTGAAGCAAAATCCCATTGTGTTAGACAGAAAAGAAGATAAAAGAAGAAACACCCTAATTCTCAACAGTTGCAACCCCTGCAAATGGGGGTTCCAAAAGACTTCAGGAGCTTGTTTGAATGCTACAAGCCTGAATGGTGTTTGGCATTTAAGCCATTTATCAGTGAGTGTTTTTAGAGCCTCTGGTACTGTCTCTTTAAGAGCTGTCTGCTTGCAGACATAATTAGTTGTATGGGGGACTGTGTGCTTCTCTGAGTACCACTCGAGCTGCTGCTAATTCACTTCATCTTTGCAGTCACTAGGGTGCAAAGGGAACCTATCTGAAAGATGTAACTGTTTGCCAGAAATTATTTAGAGTAATAATGAAATTACAGTTTGTCTAACCTGCTTTCTTTGCAGTCAGAACTGTGTCTGCTAGTTCCCCATTCTAGTTTTGAACTGCTGAACTGGACCAATCAGTGTGGGGTAAGCTAGCTCTAAAATGGTGCCTTGGACGAATCAGAACTTGGACTCATAATCTGAGCCAGCCACAAGAGGATTGTATGGGCAGTGACTCTGGGAGATGTAGTTTAGACTTCAGTGCCTTTTTGGACCAACAGCAGCAGTCTATTGTGAGTGACAGCCAATCCAGTCAAGAACTGGGAGGAACTCAAAGGAAGTGCCCGGTTTTGTCGGTTGGAGTTTCAGTTGAGCTTTGGCAGTGAAGAAGGAAGGAGCCCTGTGCTTTTCAGTGTGCAGTTTTAGTCAAAAACATGTGTAAGGCCCAGAGTTCCGGTCTGTAGCTTGTGTAACAGCTTGTTAGGACTGAATCCATCCTGTGAAAAGAATCAAAGGATCTCTGAAGAGTAGAAACCAGGCTCACCCTGTAGAAGACTGGAGGAATTGCTGAAAATTGCACTCGGTCTGTCAGGAACTGAATCTGCTGTGTGTTCTCCGGGTATTGTGCAGTAGTGCGATCGGGATACAGATGCAGCCTGCCTGGTATAGTGCTTTCTTTTATATGGATATGTGAAGAGGTTTGTGTACCTCAAGTGAGCCCTGCTGACATTGAAGGACCCTATCTTATTTGGAGCGTGAGTACTAATTCAGAGTCGCTCCCTGTTGAATTACCACATTAAATCAAATGGAATTACTGTACTGCTGACTGTTTAATTCTCCTTTTCTCTGTGTGAAGGCCCTACCAGCTGCCACGGTTTGGACTAGCCACTAGGGCTTGGTGCCCAGGGACAGTAACTGATAGAGGATAGGCCTGTGCACAGAGCCATAGATAGATTATTAGAGTGATAAGCTAATTAACCTGATTTCCCCTGTCCTTGTTATATCCCCTAAATAAATCAGAGCTGCTTGTTTTAGCAAAGTTATACTGCCTGAGGTATTTGTTTATGTTAAAGTACTGTACTGTGATTGTTGCACTGTATCTCATTTCACAGGAGGTCCCAGTGCGGAACCAGTCCTGGGGTAAGTGTATACTGTGAAGGTAATTCTGATATATTGTTGGGCCACTAGTGGGAAGAAAGGGGGTTGCAGTGTCCCAGAGGCTGTTACCAAGTTAGTTTAACTATTGCAAACCCTGACCTCTGGGTGGAGGCACCGCCATTGGATCCAGGCCCCTCAACCTGTTAGTGGCAAATCAGGCAGGGTAGTAGCCCTGGGATAGCGCCATCTAGGGGTTACATCTTGGAGGCTCACCGCTGGGATTGTGTGTCCTCTAGTGGCCATATTTACGAACCACTGTTAAGAAAAAATGGGTACCCGACAGAAGTGGCTGTGCACGGCTGGTGGAGTGGTGTACTGGGAGGAGATCGACCCCAAAATGCTATCTTATCCTGGACATCCCCTGGGTATCAATACGGACACTGTGCAGGAGTACTTTCCAAGGTGGAAGGTTTACAAAACCCTGTGGTGGTGGGTCGGCATGCTAATCTGCTCACCCACACTTTCCTGGCCCTAGTAGAGTTTAAGGATCCCATAGATAGCTCCAAAGTGCCACAGACCATTACCCCAGAGGAGCCCTCACTGCTTGGAGAGTGATAATTAGGACAGTAAAGACCGGGGAATGAGCCCACACCACTATCTGAAACTTTTGAGGAGAAATTTGCTAAATGGTTGCTGGGGAAGGGAAAACTGTGGAGGACTTGAAGAAACTATTCTTGCCACCTGGGGGTGTTCCTCCCCCAACACCCTCTCCCGCTCCAGTACCCGTAATGGTGGCTGAACCAATGCAGACTCCTATTTCTGCACCTGCCATTAGTCACGACTCTTACCGAAGGTTTAGGATCTTCTCTGGCACCCTCCCCACCCCCCAAGGGGAGGATGACTGGGAGACCTGGATAGACTATGTTGCCCCCCAAGTGCTAGAATGGCAATGCTCGGAAGGCGAAAAGCGAAAGAGGGTTAGTGAGAGCCTCCGAGGTCCTGCCCTGGCTACCATCCGTGCTAAGCGGGCCAGTAACCCTGAAGCGACTGCACAGGCATATCTTGAGGCCTTGGAGAAAGTGTATGGGGCCAGATTCTGATGAGGACCTATGGTGGAGAGTAAGAAATGCACAACAGTACCAAGGGAGTTGTTGTCTGTGTATGTCTCTCGGCTGGAAAAATTGTTGCAAGAATGCCTCAGAAAGGGTAGTTTGCCAGCGATTGAACTGGACCGAACCAGACTGGACAGAATCCTTAAGTCTGCCCCTTCTCAGAACTGCTGTTGCTTCAGTTCGCCTGGCAAATCGACTGGAATCCCACCCTCCTATGATGAGTTAATGAGAGAAATTCGAGGAGTTGAGAAAAGCGACCTGGGAGGGACCTGCACCAACAGCTGTGGCTACGACCAGTGACTGAGGGTGACCCATCAAGTGAAGTTCAGGGGCAGAGGTTGACAGTCAATGAGTGCTCTGACAAGGAAAAAGATATGCCACAATGGGGCGAACTGTTGAGAGAGATCCGGGAATTCAAAAACAGTCCCTTTGTGAAGGCCACGCCTGCAAGTACGGGCCCTGACCTATATCCGACTGCATCTGCTATGGGGTGGGTGTACTCACCCATGTATCTCCTGCTGATAACAGCTCAAACTTAATTCCTTGACCATGGAAGTGGAGAAACTGCGAGATGTCTCCAAATGCTTATCACGCGCAGACAGAGATGGCACCAGGTTTCCAGTTAGTAATACGCCCTGGCTCCCAGTGTGGCGCCTCGGCCAGCTCAAACTCCAGAAAGTATGTTTTGCTATAATTGTGGGAAAGATGGGCACATGAAAAGAATGCCAGTCCCAAAGACACTGACAAAGTTGCATATAGGCTACAGGGAGAGCTTGGAGAACAAATCAGTGGTTAAGAGGTGCCGACATGATCCCAGTGAGGGCACCAAAAATGCTAATTCACGTCCTTTGTGGCAAGGTCAGTTGCCCAGGCCCCCACTACCGCCTCTCCAGACTGGTCCAGAATAGTGGGTCCCTCCATGGAGACCACTGTAAAGGTGAATGGAGTGTCTACAAGAGCTGTATAGACAGTGGCTCCCAAGTGACAATTATGTTCCAGGATTGGTATCAGAAGCATTTGTCAGACGTACCCTTACAACCATTAGAAGGACTGCATGTATGGGGGTTAAGTGAGAAGGCCTACCCCTATTCCGGGTATATCCAATTTGGCTGTCTTTCCCCACCTCCGTGGCTGGAGTGGCCGAACAAGTAGAGACCCTAGCCTTAGTGTGTCCCCCCACTGGACTGTATGATGGTGTCCCTTTGTTGATTGGAACAAATGCTCATATGTTCGGAAGGCTGGCACAGTTGTGTTATGAAAAACAGGGGTCAAAGACTAGTAGAGCTTTAAAGTTCGGCTTTAATTAAGAAGGCCTATGAGGCACAGAGATGCTGAAAAAACAGAACCAGAGGAACCGGTCGGAATTGTATGGAAGAAGGATCCTGAGTCTCTGATCCTGGCGCCAAATGCCCAGTGTACCTTACAGGAGAGGTCCGTATCAGAAAGGATGTTAAGAATAAAATATTAATGTTGGATGCACCAGGCGTGGAAAATTGCCAGAGGGACTGCTGGTCAAGCCTAGTATTTTGCCCGCTAGAGCCCATGCTTATGCCAGAAGGGTAATGGTCCAAGTTCATAATGTGTCTGAAAGAGACATTCGAGTAAACAGAGGTTGCATCCTGGCTAATGTGCATTGTGCAGACACTGCAGTGCTACCCAGCAGCAAGAGTTCAAGGAAGAATGACAGAGTAACGCCTGACTTGTTTGATTTAGCGACTCCGCTGCCAGCTGAATGGAAAGTGAGGATCAGTGAGAAGCTTGCCCAGAGAGACCAGGTGTTTTCTTTAAAGGAATGGGATGTAGGATGCGTGCAAGGAGCTGAGCACAATATCCGGCTGCATGACGAAAGACCATTTCGTGAGAGGTCTCGACGCCTGGCACCTGCTGACATAGATGATGTGAGACGGCATCTGCAAGAGATGTTAGCTGCTGGTGTAATACAAGAATCCAGAAGCCCTTATGCTTCCCCCATTGTGGTAGTGAGGAAAAAGAATGGAACAGTAAGGATGTGTGTGGATTATCGCACCTTAAACGGCGGACTATCCTGATCAGTACACAATGCCCGCATTCAGGATGCTTTGGACTGCCTAAGCGGGAGCAAGTGGTTCTCTGTGCTGGATCTCGCAGTGGGTACTACCAGATCCCGATGGCCCCAGAGGACCGTGAGAAGACGGCCTTTATCTGTCCGCTTGGCTTCTATGAATTCATGAGGATGCCTCAAGGGATTTCAGGTGCCCCAGCCACTTTTCAACGATTGATGGAGCGTGCAGTGGGGGACATGAACTTACTAGAGTGCCTGGTATACCTAGATGATGTTATTGTGTTTGGCAGCTCACTGGAGGAACATGAGAGCAGATTATTTAAGGTATTGGACCGACTGGAGGACTTTGGCCTTAAACTGTCCATTGATAAGTGTCAATTCTTTCAAACATCAGTAAAGTATGTGGGACACATAGTATCCACCGAGGGAATAGAGACCGACCCAAGTAAAGTTGAGGCCTTGACCACCTGGCCACAGCCCAAAAATCTAAAAGAACTGCAAAGATTCCTGGGATTCTGTGGTTATTATCGGCGCTTCATCAAGGACTATTCAAGAGTGATCCGCTCTTTACTTAACCTTACTCAAGGGTATCCCCCAACCCACAAAAAATACCAAAAGTCAGCGTCCCTCAAGACTGAAAGAGTGTATTTTCATCCGAGTGAAGTATTTGGGGCCAGCTGGACTCCTGATTGTGAGACTGCTTTTCATGAGATCATATATCAACTTACCCATGCTCCAGTGCTGGCCTATGCCGATCCAAGAAAACCTTATGTCCTGCACACTGATGCTAGCTTGCAAGGGTTGGGAGCTGTGTTGTACCAAGAGCACGAGAATGGCCTGAGACCAGTGGCCTTTGCCAGTAGAAGCCTGACCCCATCCGAAAAGAACTATCCTGTACATAAGTTAGAGTTCCTAGCTTTGAAGTGGGCTATTGTTGACCAATTCCATGAGTACTTGTATGGGGCTAAAATACTAGTAAAAACTGACAATAATCCTTTGACCTATGTGCAGACCTCAGCTAAGTTGGATGCCACTGGCCATAGGTGGCTTTCTGCATTATCTACATATGACTATGCTCTCGAATACCGAGCAGGTCTGAACCACATAGATGCTGATGCTCTCTCCGAGGCCTGTTCCCCAGAATGATTGGGTCCGATTAGCAGAACCTGACATTCGGGCACTCTGCCGGAAGTTTGACAGGGAGGAACAAATGTCCACGGACGCAGTGGACTGCATGGTGGATTCTTGGGACCCTCTGAGAATTGCATACCTGCTGCTTATTGCCACTTTTCTGCAATAGACATTGGTGCACTGCCTCAGCTGGACAATGACAGTATTCGGCGGGCTCAATCCCGCGATCCCATGATCAAAGCAGCTTTAGAAGCCCTCTATGCAGGAAAAGATGTGTCCAAATTACGCTCCACTGATTTGAGAACTGCACTGTTATACAAAGAAGGTCCTAAGTTGAAACTGATCAATAAACTGTTATACAGAGAAACAGTAGACAGAGGGGACAAGTAGACAAACAACAACTAGTGCTGCCACTGCCTTTCGAGACTCAGTACTGAGGTCCTTGCACAACCCATGGGGCACCTTGGTATAGACAGAACACTTGACTTGGTGAGATCCAGATTCTATTGGCCTAAGATGGGGGCTGATGTGGAGCAACACATTTGAACTTGTAGTCGCTGCTTACAGAGGAAAGCTTTTGCCCAGAGGCTCCCCCTTGTTAACATCACCACCAGTGCACCCATGGAGCTGGTCTGTATTGATTTTCTGAGTTTGGAGTCAGATCAAAGAAATATCAGTAATGTGCTGGTGGTCACTGACCATTTCACGAGATATGCCCAAGCTTTCCCCACCAAAGACCAGAAAGCATCCACTGTGGCCAAAGTACTTGTAGAAAACTTTTTGTTCACTATGGGGCCCACAAAGAATCCATTCTGATCAAGGGAGAGACTTTGAGAGTCGTCTGATCAAAGAGATGCTTTCTCTGTGGGGAGTGAGAAAGTCCAGAACCACTCCTTACCACCCCAGGGGACCCACAGCCTGAGCGTTTCAACCGCACTTTGCTAGATATGCTAGGCACCCTGCACCCAAAGGACAAGCCTAGATGGAGCCAACAAATTAGCACCCTGGTACATGCTTATAACTGCACCAAAAGTGATGCCACTGGATTCATCCCCTACCGCCTGATGTTTGGAAGAGAAGCTCGACTACCAGTAGATGTGTGTTTTGGGTCTCTCCTGATGGGGTTCAAGCTGACAACTATTTACAGTATGTGCAAAGTTAAAGGCCCAGCTAACTCATGCGATCAACTGGCTCAAACCATGGCTGCCAAAAGAAATCTGGCCAACAAAGAAAGGTATGATAAAAAGGTGAAAGCACAGGAACTCCAGGAGGGAGATCGGGTATTGCTAAGAAATCTGGGACTGCATGGCAAGCACAAGATTGCTGACAGATGGCACCATCTCCCTCACATTGTAGTGGGCAAACTAGATGATCTGCCAGTGTACAAAGTAAGGCCTGAGAATAATTCAAAAGATGTAAAAACAATGCATAGAAATCATTTACTGCCCATTGGACAAATCTTAATTGAGTCTGAGCCCCTAGAAGATGCCCCCTCTGGACCAGTGACTAGAGCTGCTGCTAAGAAAAGATCAAGAAAGTCTGCACCTACAGAAGCAAAGTTAAAGTGTTCCCTCCACAAGTCCCAGTTGAGCATGACTGTCAGTCCATATCGGAAGAAAGTGAGAGTGACTTTGAATACTATCCTTCTTACGAACTGAGTCAATTGTTCAGGGCAATCCTAGTCAATACTGGAGACAAAGCTGGGCCTTCTGGACTGTCTAAGCCCCCAGCTTCATCCCTGGAGCCAATGCTCCCAGAAAGTGAAGTGCAAAGCATTAGATCCAGATGAAATGGAATCATTGTGCATGGTTGAACTGTTTGAGCTTTCAGGAGGGAAAATGATAGATTGGGGCAGACTGGTGATACACCGAACAAGAAGAGTATTTGAGTGCCCTGACAGTCCACTGCCAGTGTCCAAAAGCTCTCCATGCGAGCCAAATGTTGTGGACTCAGAAACTGTAACTCCTGGAGCTGAAAGTGCCCCAAGTTCTAGCCTCTCTACCCCCATGGAGACTCCTGACAAGTGAGGACAATGCTGAAAATGAGGCTCAGAGTGCAGAGACTGTAACAGTTCCCCTAGAAAGACTGGTCGAGCTGTAAAGCCTGTGGTGCACCTCAGTTATGATTCACTTGGGAGGCCTGTGGACTTGCCTCTCAATGTTGTACATAAAGGGTGTATGTGTCCCGAGCTCATTGCCCAAACTGAGCATCAGTGCTAACTCCAAGTTACTTGTGTTGCCTCTAAGTATGGTGCCCTTGCCCCATCCAGCCCCAAGGTAACTGATAGGAAGGGCCCCTCTCTTCAGGTTTCATGTACAAGAGGTAATAACTTGAGTTATGGTACAATGTGTATGTAATACTGTGTAAAGGTGACGTACTGCAATGTTTCAGAAATGTGTTCTTGGTAAAATGATATATTGACTGATGATTACTATGCGAGCCTAATGCAAATGTATATGGTTGCAGTTGAAACTTATGGGGTATGTGCTTAGCAGGACGTCAAGCTTTCCCAGGCCAGGAAGGGTGTAACCCCTGCAAATGGGGGTTCCCAAAAGACTTCCAGGAGCTTGCTTGAATGCTCCAAGCCTGAATGGTGTTTGGCATTTAAGCCATTTATCAGTGAGTGTTTTAGAGCCTCTGGTACTGTCTCTTTAAGAGCTGTCTGCTTGCAGACATAATTAGTTGTATGGGGACTGTGTGCTTCTCTGAGTACCACTCGAGCTGCTGCCAATTCACTTCATTTTGCAGTCACTAGAGTGCAAAGGAACCTATCTGAAAGATGTAACTGTTTGCCAGAAATTATTTAGAGTAATAATGAAATTACAGTTTGTCTAACCTGCTTTCTTTGCAGTCAGAACTGTGTCTGCTAGTTCCCATTCTAGTTTTGAACTGCTGAACTGGACCAATCAGTGTGGGGTAAGCTAGCTCTAAAATGGTGCCTTGGACTAATCAGAACTTGGACTCATAATCTGAGCCAGCCACAAGAGGATTGTATGGGCAGTGACTCTGGGAGATGTAGTTTAGACTTCAGTGCCTTTTGGACCAACAGCAGCAGTCTATTGTGGTGACAGCCAATCCAGTCAAGAACTGGGAGGAACTCAAAGGAAGTGCCGGTTTTGTCGGTTGGAGTTTCAGTTGAGCTTTTGGCAGTGAAGAAGGAAGAGCCCTGTGCTTTTTCAGTGTGCAGTTTTAGTCAAAAACGTGTGTAAGGCCCAGAGTTCGGTCTGCAGCTTGTGTAACAGCTTGTTAGGACTGAATCCGTCCTGTGAAAAGAATCAAAGGATCTCTGAAGAGTAGAAACCAGGCTCACCCTGTAGAAGACTGGAGGAATTGCTGAAAATTGCACTCGGTCTGTCAGGAACTGAATCTGCTGTGTGTTCTCGGGTATTGTGCAGTAATTGC
This sequence comes from Neoceratodus forsteri, assembly GCA_016271365.2. NCBI lineage: Eukaryota > Metazoa > Chordata > Ceratodontiformes > Ceratodontidae > Neoceratodus > Neoceratodus forsteri. The sequence goes on from CM057451.1 coordinate 513,692,557, forward strand.
GATCGGGATACAGATGCAGCCTGCCTGGTATAGTGCTTTCTTTTATATGGATGTGTGAAGAGGTTTGTGTACTCAAGTGAGCCCTGCTGACATTGAAGGACCCTATCTTATTTGGAGGTCGTGAGTACTAATTCAGGGTCGCTCCTGTTGAATTACCACATTAAATCCAAATGGAATTACTGTACTGCTGACTGTTTAATTCTCCTTTTCTCTGTGTGAAAGGGCCCCTACCAGCTGCCACAGGTTTGGACTAGCCACTAGGGCTTGGGTACCCAGGGACAGTAACTGATAGGATAGGCCTGTGCACAGAGCCATAGGTAGATTATTAGAGTGATAAGCTAATTAACCTGATTTCCCCTGTCCTTGTTATATCCCCTAAATAAATCAGAGCTGCTTGTTTTAGCAAAGTTATACTGCCTGAGGTATTTGTTTATGTTAAAGTACTGTACTGTGATTGTTGCACTGTATCTCATTTCACAGGAGGTCCCAGTGCCGGAACCAGTCCTGGGGGTAAGTGTATACTGTGAAGGTAATTCTGATATATTGTGTGGGCCACTAGTGGGAAGAAAGGGGGGGTTGCAGTGTCCCAGAGGGCTGTGACCAAGTTAGTTTAACTATTGCAAACCCTGACCTCTGGGTGGAGGCACCCGCCATTGGATCCAGGCCCCTCAACCTGTTAGTGGCAAATCAGGCAGGGGTAGTAGCCCCTGGGATAGCGCCATCTAGGGGTTACACAGTAGCAGAACCAAAGTGGTCATTGTGGGTCAGAGCGCGAGAGTAAACATTGATGAGAAAAAAAATAGCAAGGGCAGGATTTAAAAATAATAATCTCCACTGCAAAGGAACAGATTGGCCTTCTACAGGCATATTTGAGAATCAGAAGCAAGGCAGACTCTGGCAATATGAAGTAGAAGGCTGTAAGGTTATGTTGGAAACTTACTTTAAGTAACCCTGAGGTCTCCCTTTTAGAAATATTTCATCAGATTCAATCTTTCACTGAAATGTCGGGATACCCTTTAAACGTAGGACAAACATAAGTCTTGACCTTTTTTTATCAGGCCCCTCCTAAAATACAGAGGGATTTAAAAGATGGGATTTAAAAAAGATAAAGTATCTGGAAATGTATCTTGGGGTGAGCCCCTCCTCCCTTTTTCAAGATAATTATGTGGATTTAGTGAATACCATTAATCAGGAATATAAGCATTGGGCCCTTCTTCTGATGCTTTTGCACTCTAGGGCACAGGCAATAAAGATGAATATACTGCCAAGATTCTTATATCTTTTTCAAAGTGTCCCTTGTGTTATTCCACCCCAGGAATTGATAACCTGGCAGACACAAGTGCCACTATATGTTTGGGGCTCAGTTAGGCCACGAGTCAAAAGGCAAATACTATGGCCCAGATATTCAAACTGTGCCAGGCTGTGGCACAAGCTTGGGCACAGTGCAACTTGGCTGCGCAGGGGTGTGGACTGGGTGATATTCAACAGAGCTGCGCCACGGCTCAGCAACTTTGAATATTGCACCCTGGCCAGCCCCAGTGTGCATGGCGCAGTGGCACTGCGCCAGCGCAAGTGGCCAGAGTGGAGCATGGGGATGCGCTAGCACAAGTTCCATTGCGCCATGCACAGCAACCGCGATATTCAAAACTTAACATGTAAATGGGGCCATAATGTATGCAAGGCGCACATGGGGTCATTTGCATGTCATTATGGCCCCATTTACATGCAGGTGCGCCAATCCCGGATGACTTGCACTTGGCACCCTGCCAGGCAGCAGCCGTCGGAGACCGACGCCCCCTGCAGCCCGATCGCGGGCATTTGTATGTATAAAAATAACTATTCTGGCCAATATCCCTGGTGGTCCAGTGGACGCTGTCTGCCCGATCGCAGGCATCTGTGTAAACAAATAAAACATTCCAATATCCCTGGTGGTCCAGTGGATCGCTATCTGCCCGATCGCGGGCTTATGTATACACAAATAAAACGTTCCAATATCCCTGGTGGTCCAGTGGACCTCTATCTGCCCGATCGTGGGCATCTATGTATAAAATAAAATGATCCAATAGCCCTGGTGGTCCAGTGGACCTCTATCTGCCCGATCGCGGGAATCTATGTATAAAAATAAAATGATCCAATAGCCCTGGTAGTCCAGTGGACCTCTGTCTGCCCGATGTGAACCAATAGGCGTGCAGCCCTACCGAGGTATCAGTCGGCAGGCAGCAGGGTGGCAGGCGGGTGGGGTGCTGCCGCCCTGCCGGCTGACCGGGGGAGAGTGGGGTGGTGGGGCTCAGTGTGTGGGTGGGGGGGTACCACTAGACCACCAGGGATATTGGAATTATCTTTGTTTTACAAATGCCCGTGATCGGGCAGATAGAGGTCCACTGGACCACCAGGGCTATTGGATCATTTTATTTTTATACATAGAAGCCCGCGATTGGGCAGATAGAGGTCCACTGGACCACCAGGGCTATTGGATCATTTTATTTTTATACATAGAAGCCCGCGATTGGTCAGATAGAGGTCCAGTGGACCACCAGGGATATTGGATTGTTTTATTTATGTATATACATGCCCACGATCGGGCAGATAGAGGTCCACTGGAACACCAGGGATATTGGATCGTTTTATTTGTGTATATACATGCCCACGATCGGGCAGATAGAGGTCCACTGGACCACCAGGGATATTGGATCGTTTTATTTGTGTATATACATGCCTGCGATTGGGCAGATAGAGGTCCACTGGACCACCAGGGATATTGGATCATTTTATTTGTGTATACATATGCCTGCGATCAGGCAGATAGAGGTCCACTGGACCACCAGGGATATAGGATGGATTATTCTTTTTTGTACAAATGCCCACGATAGGGCATGGGGGGGCGCCACCAGGTGCAGCCGGAACTCGGTGGCCACCACAGGTGGCGGCTGCGTGTGCGCCCTGCAATTCAACGCTCACCTGTAGGTGGCTATCAGTTTCCTTTTTTTGGCTTAACTTTGTGCTGGCGCAGGTAGGGTTGCGCATGCATGGCTCTGCACATCCCGGGCTGGGCTGTCGGGCTGTGCAGGTTATGCGGCACACCACACCTGTGCCTACATATATTACTGATGTGCTCTGGTGCATCGGAATTTGTGCCGCACTTTTCCTTTTGAATATTGTGCCAGGGCACATCAGCAAAGTTGCTCGCGGCGCAACACTGTTGCGCCATGTGCAACCTTTTGAATATCTGGGCTTATATCTCAATTTCCATTAAGCTTTTATAACACTTTAAAATGTTCAAAACCAATTTTATATGTATCAGGGGAAGATAAGTTGTCCACGACAATCACATTTTATATTTCCTATTGTTAACTTTAGAGCAAGGAATTCACAACTAGGGCTAGATATTCAAAACTTTGCCCCAGGGCTAAATAGCACTGCCTGATGTGCTAACTTAACCCAGAACAAATAGCCTGCCATATTCAAAAGGATTAGCCTGGTGCTAAACCTGCTAAATATAGCGTGCTAAGGAAGTTGGACAAACTGGGCTGGGAGTGCAGTGTTAAAATAGCCTGGGAATAAGACAGCACTGAATATAGCAACAGGGAAGTGCAAACTGCAACAGCAGCTCAGTAGACCCTGGAGCAAGCCAGTGTTGCAGGTGGAAAACATTGTGTGTGATTGCAAAGAGATGTCTCACATATACTGCAAACAACAATGCAAGCCACACACTGCAGAACTGTGCTATGCTGATGAGAGGTTTGCCGGGCTAACTCGATTGCACAGTGCTAGCACAATAGCCTGGTGTAAACTGGTTAGCCCGGGGCAAACAATTGCAATATTGAAAGCTCCCAAGCAAATGAGCCTACTTAGGTAATCCATAGGCAAACAGGCACATTTGCATCTCATTATGTGCTGCTTAGCATACATTACCATGCAGTTTGCCTGGTGCTACTGCATGGAGCACACAGCTCCACCTTTTGGTCAGAATGGAAGTACAGGCTGGATGCTGCAGGCCAAGGCATGCTCACAGCATCCCCTGTTGGTCAGAATGGACATACAGGTTGGATGCTACAGGATATGGGTGCTGGTAGGCACAAGTGATGCATACATCTCACCCATGCAGCACTGCAATCAGTACAGACCAATATAGTCATATAAATATATATATAGATATATATCTATACATACTGCCTGAGTCCAAACGCATCCTGGAGGACAGCCCCCACCCCAACACCGACACTGGCACCCCACAGCAGTTGTGGGTGCAGTGGGGTGATACAAGAATGCATGGGACAGGCATGAGGCAAGGGAGGGATGAGGACATAGGCTACAGGCCTACTAGGCTCAACAGCACCTCCATGCTGCAGGGAACTGGGTACACTGGGTGGGCCATGCAGTCCGTCTCGGCTGTCAAGGCCACTGTTCCCATATGGGGGATACAGTCCCTGGTAGTCTAGGTCCCCCTCCCCATCATGATCCTCAATCCCCGTAGCCGCTAGAATAATATATTATCCATAAGGCTGTAATTATTTCACGGGGTCCACGGATTTCACGATTACCATGAAATTTGCCAGCTGTCTCATTGCCATGAAATCAGTTGTCCCACGTGACACTCCAAAATAAATAATAGCTTTTACATTGCTCAGCTGCCAGTGTACCTTATTCCCAGCTGTCTGCCCCGCAGTCCATTTGCAGCCTCCAGTTCACACCACCCTCTGTTGTGAAACCCCCTTATCCCCCTTCCAGTGAAGTTCATTTCTGCCCCCTAGAGCTCTCTGTTCAGATGTAATTGCGAATGTTCTCAGTCTGTGATATAAAATGATCCCTTCACCTACCTGCACTCCAAAACCAAGTACCATAGAAGTGTGGTCACTATGGAGAATCAATTAGCCAGACAGGAGAAGCGAGTGCAAGGTTTCTTTATTCTAGCTGATATACATGCTCCTTATTCCCGCCATCTGCCCCACTGTCCATTTGTAGCTCCAAAACCATCTCAAGCCCCGGCTCCAGCTCGAACATTTCTACATCTCAACCAGCCACCACCATCTAAATGGCATCCCCCAGAAAAACAACTACCTATCTCAGCATCAAATGAACTGTGTGCTTCAGAGATGTTGCGAACACCGAACACAGACCGGGCAGTTTTCATGAGTGTATCTAATGTGGTCTGGTTGCTAGCATTGCTGTTTCAGGAGGGCAGTCTTATCATCACCGAACACCGACTGGACAGTTTCTTTTTTTCATTATCAAATAAAAAACAGTGAAAAGAACTCCTAAAATGCTTCCGGGCACAGGGTTTGGAGTGGGTTGTGGGTCCATGATGATCACTAGGACTGCAATTAATTCTTGGATTTCATTAGATCACTGCTGACCGTGAAGTGAAGTCAAATTACTGATTTTTTGCTGTGCATGTTCCGTGTCTTTTGCGATTTATGACCGTGAAATAATTACAGCCTTAATTACCCATGGTAATCTGGTGGTCCCCCCTCCACTGTGATCCCCGACCCCCATAGCCACTAGAATAATGTCATATCCATGGTGGTCTAGTGGTCCCCCCACCCCCCGGCATGATTCCCGACCCCACAGTACTGAATAACTTGGTGGTCTAGTGGCCCCCACCCAGCAGTGATGATTCCTTCCCCGAAAACATCCTGAATGGAGCCAGCGACCGGCTCAGCCCTCCTCTCACCACCACGGCGGCAACCGACTGCGGTTTGCATGAGTGGTACTGAAATGAATGAATGCGTGCTCATTCATTTCAGTACCACTCATGCATACCGTAGTCAGCGGCGCAAGGTGGCAAGAGGAAGGCTGAGCTGCTCGCCGCTCCATTCTTAGGATGTTTTCTAGGGGAGTGGAGTCATCACTGCCAGGTGGGGGAGCCTACCTAGACCACCAGGTTATTCAGTGCTGTGGGGTCAGGAATCATGCTGGGGGTGGGGGACCACTAGACCACCATGGATACTACATGATTCTAGTGGCTATGGGGATCGGGGATCATGATTGGGGGGGGCACCACCGCATTACTGCAAGCTTTTTGTCCGCGGTATTTAGTGCCGTGCTACAGGTGGCACTAATGCCTGTAGCATGGCGCTATGTGTTTGAATATGCCGCTTCGCCAGGATTCATGGCCCCTCCCCTAACCGCCACCTCTGCATACATTATGTTTTAGTGTCAGCGCTATCACACAGCGCAGGCGCTGTTTGGGCTTTTGAATATTGCAGCCTGGTGCAATTTCAGTGCTATTCCAGCACAACGGATTTGTGCCAGGTGCAATGCTTTAAATATCTGGCCCCTAGAGTCTTCAGATGTTATCTGTAAGTTAATGACACATGTCATTTTTTATATAAAAACCACATCCTCCACCTTGTTTAACAGTCTTATCACATGTAAACAACTGAAAACCAGAAATCTGCAGGTCTCCATCATTAGTTTGAAATAATTACCATGTTTCAGATAGTGAAATAACATCAAACTTATGTTGTAACACCCAGGCAGTAAATTGGTCAGATTTTGGTGCAATGCTTCTCTCATTCACAGGTACCGTTTGAACACCACTCTGTTTTGGTGAATTGGATTGTAAAGAATCTGTAGTCAATGGGCCAAGATTAGGGTGAACATTTCCAGAAGTCAGCAACAGATAAAATATAAGAAGCCTTACACCTAATTTAGACCAAAAACATTTCACTTTATGGGCCGATTCACAAAGCTCCCCTGAATGACACAAGGGGCTTGTGCCAAGAAATGGTGCAAGGTATGGCTTGTGTCAAAAAATGCACCAGGAGCAATTCACAAAGTAGCCTGTGTCAAACACAGGCTGCACGTGCCAAATAAGGTAGGGGCCAGTCTTGCTCCATAAAATTGGTTGCAGCATGGCGCTAGGGGGCTTGCGGCAGATGCCTGCTGCCATATCCCCTAAATCAGGATTCACTAAACCCTCCCAGAGGGCAAAATTGTAGAACAGCCAGGGCTGGTCTAAAGGAACTTGGATGTGTGTCCTCTGGGAAGGTAAGTGCACTTGAGCCATGTGCCGCAGTCCCCATCCCCAGCCCTGATCCCCTGCTTAGTACAAAAAAATCACATCCCTGGTGGTCAGTGGTCCCCCCAGCCTCGATCCCCTTGTAATAAAAATGATGTCCCTGGTGGCTAGTGGTCCTCCCAGGCCTGATCTCATTGCAATAAAAAAATTATGTCCATGGTGGCTAGCGTGCCCCCCCAGCCCGATCCTCCTTATTACTGTAATCAGGTCCTTGGTGGTCTAGTGGACCATCTTCCTTATCCCTGATCTGCCCATATAATTTAAATATATCCTTCCCTGGTGGTCCAGTGGACCCCACCACACCCTGGCAGGGAGTATCCCACCACCCTGCTCTCCCATCCCATCCCTGAGCTGGTGATTGACACAGCCCTCCACTCTCCACCATGGTCAGCTGCCGATTGAGCTGTCAAGGAGCGTGTACTGAATTCAGCCACCACTGATTTGACAGAGCTCAGGGTTCTGATTCCCACGGACCTCTTGAGCTTCACTCGCGAGGTCACAGGAAATCAGAATAGAAAATAGGCAAAGAAATCCCTGTGTTCTGATTGGCTGAGAATTGGTTCTTGCCGTTGCAGTAAGAGAGTGCCACCACTGGCTAAAACAAGTCCCAGTCAACCTGGGCAACTCATAGAATTCATAAGCAACCTATTTCTTAGTTTCCATCACAAACATGGCTGCAGCCTTTACTCGTATATAAAAAACTTGATCTAGGCCCTAAAAAGAAAGTCCATTGAATTTAATAAAGTAAGTAAATAATTTAATGTTATTTACACTCATGACCCCCACACACACACATACACGAATTTAAAAAATAGAGTACTATTCAGAGTTTCCATTGATGGTGTTTCTCTGATGGCCATGAACAATCTCCTTCCTATCCCTACCAGTTTGACAGAGAACTCCCTGCTCCTTACCTGGTAACAGATAAAACTGAGGTTCTGGTTCCACTTCAGGCCTGTGTGTGTGTGTGTGTGTGTGTGTGTGTGTCTTTGTTTGTATGTATGCCAGTTGACCTCTGAAGAATGTTGAATTCATGTATTCCATGTTACCATTCTGTGCGTGTGGGGGGGCATTATACTACTGGAATAATGCAGAGCTTTGAATTCTACTATTCAATGGTAAACACTCACATAATGTACTGAGTGTGAAGAAAGATATGACTGACGTGAAAATATCTGTGGAAGGACTATTTTACACTATTTAGCAACCTTTCAGTATATTTTTTGTGACTTTGAAAACTTTTAGAATGTTGTTTTTTCAAAGTTGCCTATGGCACATTTTATATAAGCAATAAGACATGGCTTGGTGTAACTTGGTAGTACTGATATACCTGCACACCCAGGGCTGAAGGCACTTGACCTGCGGTCTCATGCCTAACTACACCTCGCGGTGTGGGTATCTCAGTACTACCAACACCCAGCCATGTCTTATTGCTTATACCCTCTGTAGGAACACATTGGTCGTGTATAGTTGCCATCCAGTATTCTCTATGCTGCTACTGTTGTCACAATGGATATTTTAAGGTTCTGTCATCACAGTGGAATACTGAGCCAGTCAGACAGCAGCTTTCACAATGCTGATGACATCACAATGCCTAGTGCAGTATTGAACCTAGCTGTTAAAATGAAACAGAACAGCAAAATCTTTAAACAAACTGCAGATTTAAAAGCTATAACTTGTAAACTACAGTTGTACTTACTGAATATACAATAGAATGACTCAAAATAGGCAACTTATCATCACTTGTGAGTGGGCAGGACTTTCATAGATACACAGATACTGTCGGCAGATAAGAGCCTATGGTTCACCCAGTCTGCCCATTTGAGTTTGTAAGTTCCCTTTACATTTTTCTAGAAGTCTGTTGCCCCTTACCCCTACCTCCAGGATTCCCTTATGTCTATCCCATGCATTCTTAAATCCTGTGATTGTTTCAGCCCCCAACATTTCTTTTGGCAGGGTGTTCCACTTGTCCACCACCCTTTCAGTGAAGAAATTCTTCCTGACGTTTCCTCTGAATCGCCCTCCCTCCAACTTCATCCCATTTTCTCTAGTCCTGGAACATCTTTTTCACTGGAAAATAATGTAGTCCTGCACCCTGTTCCTCCCTGTAAGGTACTTATATGTCTCTATCATATCCCCTCTCTCCATCCTCTCCTCCATGGAGTACATATTCAAGTCCTTCAGCCTGTCCTTATAGGACTTGTGATGCAATCCCTGTACCATATTTCCTGCCCTCCTCTGAACCTTCCCCACCCTGTATACCCTTGAGGAAAGGAGGAAAGGGGACATGGTAGAAACTTTCAAGTACCTCAAGGAATCAACAAAGTCCAAGATGGGAGCATCTTTGAGAGAAAGAGATGTGCAAGAACAAGGTGGCACATTTTGAAGATGGGGGAGGCTCAGAGACAGCGTCAAAATATTTTCACGGAGAGGGTGGTGGTCATGGAACCCCCTTCTTGAGGAGGTCGGGGTCAAAACAGTGGGAAAATTCAAGAATGCATGGGACAGACATAAGGCAATTATAGTGAAGGGTAGGAGTAAGTAGGCTGTTGGTTAACTAGAATCTGCAGCTTATCCAAAACATAGGAGATGGGCAGACTAGGTGGGCCAAGTGGTCCTTATCTGCCGTCAGAGTCTATGTTTCTATGTTTCTATGTCTATGTCCTTTCATAGGTAAGGTCTCCAGAACTGGATACTGTACTCTAGGTGGGGCCTCACTAGTGTCTTGTGGAATTATGACCTCCCTTTTCCTGCTGGAGATGCCCCTGCCATGCATCCGAGCATCTGATTTGCTTAACCTGCTGCCTTGTCGCACTGTTTTCCTACCTTGAGGTCATCAGAGATGATAACCCCAAGGTCCCTTTCCTGCTTGGTGCATGCTATATCCTCACCCCCCCAACTGATATGTTGTTCCAGGGTTTTTGTGCCCCATATGCATTATTTTGCACTCTTTTGCGTTGAATTTCAACTGCCAAGCTCTCGACCATTCTTCAAGCTTCGGCAGGTCCCTCCTTATTTTGTCCACACCCTTTGGTGTGTCCACTCTGTTACAAAGCTTCATGTCATCAGTGAACAAGGAAAATTCTGCCTTCTAGGCCCTATGCAAAGTCACTGATGAAGATATTAAATAGGATTGGTCCCAGCACTGATCCCTGCAGTACCCCCACTAGTCACTCTTTCCTCTGTGGAATGACAGCCATTTGCCACCACCCTCTGTGTCCTGCCACCCAGCCAATTACCCACCCACTGCACTACTGTTCTGCCCACTCCCATATTCCCCAGTTTGTTGCTGAAGTCCAGATAGGCCATGTCCACTGCCTTCCCCTGATCCACCTCCCTTGTCACCCAGTCGAAAAATTCAGTGAGGTTGGTTTGGCATGGCCTCCGCCCCCCCCCCCCAGTGAAACCATGCTGTCTTGGGTCCAGTAGTTCGCTGGCAGCCAGATGTTTCACCAATCTCTCCTTCAGTAGTGCTTCCATGATCTTCCTCTACTGAGGTCTGGCTGACTGGTCTGTAGTTCCCGTCCTCTTTGCTCCCGCTTTTGTATAAGGGAATACATCTGCTGCCCTCCAGTCTTTGGGTACCTCCCCTGTTTCCAGTGATTAGCTAAACAGGATTGCCAGAGGTTCAGCCACCACTCTCTTAGTTCCTTTAGGACCTTCGGCTACACCCCATCTGGCCCCATTGCTTTACTGACTCTTATTCCTTTCATTTCCTTTAGGATCCTTTCCTGTGTAAAGGGACTTGAGTCCATTTCTGTGCCCTTCTCACCCCTTGTACTCCCTTCAGGCCCATTACCCTCCCTTTCCTCTGTAAAGACTGAGCAGAAATATTTTTTCAGTATGTCAGCTTTACTGTTGTCATCCTCCACGCTGCCCACATCCTCCCACTTCAGTCTCACTATCCCTTCTCCTTTGTACTTCTTTTTTCACATACAGTATGTACCTGTAAAAGATTTTGTCCCCTCTACTCACTAATTTTGCAGTGTGCTCTTCTGTCTGAGCTTTGGCTTCCCTTACTGACCTCCCTGCCTCCCTTTGCTTCTCCTGGTACTTCTCCCTATCCCCTTCTGCCTGCGTCTTTTTGTAATGCTTGAATGCAATCTTTTTGGCTTTCACTTTCTCTGCTACCTCCTTGGAAAACCATAATAGCCTCCTCCTCTTCCTTTTCCCCTTGCTAACCTGCTTAACACATTATTCTGTTGCTCTTGTAATCCCTGTTTTAAATATTGTCCATTGTTCCTCCACCCCGATTCCCTCCCCATTCCCATCAGTGCCTCTTTCAAACATGTCCCCATTTTCCCAAAGTCTGCCCTCCTAAAGTCCAGGAAACGTGTTTTGTGCAGTTTGGTTCTGCTCCTTCTCTGATTTCAAGACACAATGACCAGTGGTCACTGTTCCCCAGGTGCTCCCCAACTGTTACCCCATCACACTATCCCCATTTGTGAGCACAAGGTCAAGTATTGCCTTCTGCCAAGTTGGTTCCATGACTAGTTGCTTAAGGAAGGCACCTTGAAGGGAGTTCAGGATAAATCTGCTCCTGGTTGATGCTGCTGCTGGGAGGCTCCAGTCCACGTCTGCAATATTGAAGTCTCCAACAAGCACCACCTCCCCTTGTCCACTATCTTTTGGATGGCTAGCATTAACTTCCTATCTGTCCCTTCTGGGCTGTTGTTCTGTAGACCACTCCTGTGCAGATGGTTGACCCCATTTTCCTTTCCAGCATGACCCACAGTATCTCCCCCCCCCTCCGTTTTGTTCCTCCTGGATCTCTGTGCCCTTTATGCCATCTTTCACATAAAGTTCCACTCTACCTCCCTTACTGCCTGCCCTATATGTTGTAGCTGGGTATGGCTATCTCCCACTTATGGTTATCATCACACCAGGTTTCTGTGATGGCCACAATGTCCAGGTCCGACTACACCATGGCAACCTCTAGATCCTCCATCTTGTTGCTAAGGCTCCTGGCATTGGCAAACCTTGCTTTCCATGATGTGAACTCCCTGGACTGTTTAGCTTTTCTACTCCAGCCCCATCCCTGGTTGTCCTTTATCTCTGGTTCTCCCTGCTGTCTACCTGTCTGTTGTATTTTGCCCCCCTTTCTGCCTATCCTCCCCCTTGGGTGCCTATCTCCATCTTTTGCACAATGCTTTGTAGAGATATCTCCTTCTCCTGTTCACTGGTTTCACTGCTAGCTATGGGGGGGTGGGCAATTAGGTACCCTCCTTGCTGGTCTGCCCCCAGCTAGTTTAAATGCTTGTCCATGTAGCATTTAAACTTATCATTGCATGCTTAGATTCCCCTCCAGGACAGATGCAGGCCATCAGGCTTGAACAAGCCTCCATCCCTCCAGGTGGGTCTCCAGTCATCAATGAATCCAAAACCATCCTCGCAACACCAGTTCTTCAACCATGTATTAAAGTTCCTGGTGCATGTGCCCCTACGCTCTCCCATGCCTCTCACAGGTAGTACTTCCAAGAAGGTGACAGATGTAGCTACTTGCTTGAGACCCCTCCACAATTTTTTAAACTCTTCCTGAACTTCCTTAGGCTCCACATTTGCCAGTTCATTAGTACCTACGTGGATAATGACATCCAGCTCACCCTTCAATCTTGCCTTCTCGGTGATCCCCAGGATCTTCCTCCCATTCCTCCACACTGTGGCACCTGGTAGGCACCTCACCTCCCTGTCCTCCCCTTGTGTGTTCCTAGCTGGATCCCTCTTATGATAGAGCCCCCTGCCAGGATTTGCTTCCTCCTCCTTTGAGGTTCACTGATCTCCCTGCTGATGTCACCTCCTTAGTTGACTTCCACATCTGTCCCTTCCACTTCTTCTGGTGCCTCAGTTTGGTTGTCCCCATTTGCCAGTGTGGCACATGAGTTCTGTAGTGGAATATGATTTGGGATGTGCCGCTGCTTGACCATTCTCATCATCCCTGAGCCCACCGTCATCCAAGTGCTCCTCATTCTTGGCATCCTTTGAGGCAGTGTCATTGGACTGGGTGATCGTTGGATAGGGGTGAAGGTACTCCTGACCCAGTTTACTTCTGCTGTGAGTTTGGCTACCTCATCCCACAGTCCAGAGAGATGTCTGCAGATATGGCAACACCTCATCATCCAGAAGGTCTGTCTGAATACGGTTTCCGCATCCACTGCATTGCACTCCCCCACATTATACTGCACTTATACTGCTATACCAGGAGTTGTCTGTTACTTAAGCTCTCCTTCCAGTTCCCTCGTTAAGAATTTGCTGTCCTGAACATCCTGCCACTGATCCTCAGATGTTTTTTAAAGAGGAAAACAACAAAAAATGAGTCAAAACTCTTGTTGTGCGGAGGGTGGGCTTCCTCCCACTTATGCCCCTCCTACTCCACAACACCTGCTATTCCCAGTGCTTGGCTCCTGTCAATCAGATTTAACAGGGCATTTAATTAAGAGTGGGAGCGGGGTTGGGAGGGTGAGTGAAAGTTTGCAACAAGTAAAGACAGCAAAGAAATGACAGCACCACTAAAAGCACACTAAACTAGGTTTCAGATTTTCAGCAGCCCCAAATCAATTCCAAGTAAAGACAGCAAAGAAATAACAGCACCACTAAAAGCACACTAAACTAGGTTACACATTTTCAGCAGCCCCAAACAATTCCAAGCAAAGATAGCAAAGAAATAACAACACCACCAAAAGCACACTAAACCTGTGTGTGGCTCTGCCACTTGTGAGTTATGGTCCTGCCCCCCTCTAACTTGAAAATTAATTGCATATTTTGAGGCAGCCCATTGCTTATCCCCTATATTGTAATTTGGGGGAACTATGCTATAAAACGAAGTTTGAATTTCAGATAAGAATGTTTTATTTTACACAGAATAATGATATGTTGATTTAGGAAAAGGGATTTATATATCAGAATTTAGAACTTTAAAAGGCTGCAGCTGCCACCATGGTATGGCACGATCATTCATGTTTATTTTTTACAATTACTGGGTCTCTTGTTGTTGTAAGAGTTCATTCTCGAGTTATTTGGGTGAGAGACCTGTGAAACATAGAAACCCAGAGTTTGTCAACAGAGGAGGACCACTTGGTCCACCAAGTCTGCCCATTTTGTCCATGTCTATACTCTCACCACAGACCTTACCTGATCTTGAGCTGCTTCCCTCTCTGCTTTCCTACCAAGATTCCTTGGTGCCTATCCCATGCATGCTTGAAGCCCACCACTGTTTTTGCCATCACCATGTTTGCTGGAAGACTGTTGCAGGCATCTACCACTCTTTCAGTTAAGAAATACTCCTCATGGGAGCAGTAAAATTGCCACTAGGCTGCTCCACTCTCAGCTGCTCTCTGCTGTGCGGAGTTTTTAGCTTTGTAAATCATACATTGGAGCGGTTTTTTTACCCACACTTATGAATGAAACCTTTGTTATCTTATTTCATCATTTTCAGATGAGCCATTTTTATGCCGCTTCAGAGGCTACAAAGTGATTTTCTGCCTCTGAACTTTTGTCCAAATGACTGTTAATTATCGGTGTTCAGCATTCTGAATGGTGTTTGTTCCACCTAATTGGGACAAGAGGGGAATTGCTGCTATGTTCGCAGACCAAGAGTGTTTGCTGTTTGGAAATGTGCCAGCTGTTTGCAATGTTTCACACACGTTCTACTTGGATGTGTGTTGAATGAGAAAGCAGTAAGAGAAAAATGTGTTTTTTGCTCAGCTGCTGATTTATGGCATCTCTAGGTGCCTTGGATTCGGTGTTGTCAACTCCCTGTGTTAAGTGGGAGAGAAAGAATTGATTATGTCGGACTCCAGGTCGATGAAATGTGGTGGAGATCATCCTGCTTCAGGAGGAAGATGGAAGGTGGACGGAGGATGACATAAAGATTATCGACTCAAAGCATGAATTTTCTGATATGCTTTTTGTATATTACTACAGATTTCTGCTGGCAAGAGAAAATGAGCAGTCAGAGCTATGATTGGATTAATTAAGAACCAGATGGGTGGGCTGGGAAGGAAATTTATCCTACAGATCTGATTTTACCTCAAGAAGGAGTTTTGAGAGTCAGAGTACTGTGGCTTTCCCTCATGTTGATTTTACAGGTCCCTCTAGACGCTGATTCAAGCAATAAGGAAGCTGTATGGAGGTATTTTCTCCTAAGAGGTACATTTTCCTAATTCTTGGCTAGCAGTTGGCCATCTGGAATGCATGTAACAGCCTTTCTGAGGAGGTTGTGGAGTCAGGAACAGTGGGAGAATTCAAGAATGCATGGAACAGGCATAAGGCAGTTCTAGTGGGGGGGTAGGAGGAAGTAAGATGTTGATTAACTAGAATCTGCAGTTTATCCATCAGGTAGGGACGTGGGCAGACTAGATGGGCCAAGCGGTCCTTATCTGCTGTCAAATTCTATGTTTCTATCTTTCTATCTACTTAGCCCACTCCATATTAAAAAATTTGCTTTTGAACCCTATGCTAACGTTGGTCCTTGAACGCCATGTTAAAGTTCTAAATAATGGAACCTACTTGAGGGCAAATCTCAATAGCATTTTATCAAACTTTTGCTGGACTTCACATCAGCCTAATTTCTCCTTGTATTCTGTCTTTATAAGTGAGATTTTAATATATTGATGTGAGTTGCTGACTTTGTTAAATCTGACAAATACCTGTGCTAGCACTGACACTGGTTTTTCACTAGACGGTTTGGGCACTTTGCTAATTTTATAAAAAGACGCAAAAGGTGCAATGTTGATGGTGAACTTTTAACACCTTGAGCTGCTAGAATTACTACACCTGATTCCAGAAATGAACTGTTTAGCTTACATATAAACATTAGGACTCCAGACTTAAAGGAGTCTTGATTACTGATATAAAACAAGCATTTGTCAATGCCGAATGTTTGCTTGCTGGCATTGGCAGTGGTAATGTAGAAGTTACAGAGCTGCATAATAGGAATGGCAGTGAAGTATTGAACTGAAGCCAACCCCACCACCACTCCTGCAGAGAGTGACAGGCATTGGGGTGTGTGTTTGGGTCGTCAGGCATAACAGCCACGCCATTTCACCACCTCACCCTGCAGACACTGACAAGTGTCACGGTGTTCCTTGGGGTCTTTGGCCTTATGCGCACCCCATTTCATTAGGAAATCATGTGAGGTGGGTGCTGATATAGGAGAATGGGTGAACTTTGGGGTCAAGAGTCCAAGGCATACCTCAATGCCTCTCACTGATTGCAGGTGTGGAATGGTATGAGCATCACAGGCAAGAATTCCAAGTCACACCCTGATGCCTGTCATTCTCTACAGGGTTGGCATTATGGTTGGAAACCCTAATACCTCAGGCATTCATTGGTATTTTCACTCCAAATTTTCAACATGTTTTTTTTGTGACCTCACCTCATGAACAGGGGGAATATCAGTTTGTTAGCCGAAAGCTGCTTACGCACAGTGACTACGGCATTTAGCACCACAGGTGCAAAAACATTCGAACAGGATGTAAAAAATGACAGCTGTACTGTTCATGGAGGTAAAAATGACAATGTTGCAAATCTGTAGTAAAAATATTTAAAAATGGTAAGTCACGAGCGACATATAGAAACTGTGCAACGCATAATCAAGTATAATTAGGTTGGGGATTTTTACAGCAGATTGTCAACTCAGGCATTTTGGTGCCTCGATCATGAACAGTGTCACTGTGATTTTCTTTATCTGTGCCGAACAATGATTTCCCACAGCAACCACGCATCTCTGCGCCGAAAGTGTGAAAACACACTTCAGCCATGTTGTGAAAAATGACAGCTGTACTGTTCATAAGGAAGTGTGGAAAAATGCCACTGGTGAAAATCTGGACAGAAAATATTACAAAGTCATGAACTTACGAGGGTGCGTGGAAACTGCGCAATGCTCACTCGTAACACAGTCATTTTATGGACTTTTGTCACCAAATTTTCAACATAGCCATTTTAAGACCTCTGCTCATGAACAGTGTAACTGTGATTTTCTTAATCTCTCCTAAACATTGCTTTCGCACACCAACAGCACCATTGTGCGCTACATGTGCAAAACACATTTTGGGCTACACATGAAAAATTGCAGCTGTACTGTTCATAAGGAAGTGTAATAAAATGACAATGTTGAAAATCTGGAGTGAAAATATTAAATTCGCAAACTTACGAGCATGCATAAGAACTGCGCAACGCACGCTTGTAAAACAGTCATTTTTAGGAATTTTTTCACCAAATTTTCAACATAGCCATTTTAAGACCTCTGCTCATGAACAGTGTCACTGTGATTTTCTTAATGTGTCCCATACATTGATTTTGCACATCGACTGCGCCATTGTGCACTACATGGGCGGAAACACATTTTGGGCAAGATGTGAAAAATGAAAGCTGTACTGCTCATAAGGAGGTGTGGTAAAATGGCAATGTTGACAATCTGGAGGAAAATATTGGAAAATTGGCGAACTTCACGTAGAAGAGGGAACTGCAGAATGCACCCTCGAAAACAGTCATTTTAGGAATTTTTTTCACCAACTTTCACATAGCCATTTTAAGACCTCTGCTCATGAACAGTGTCACTGTGATTTTCTTAATTTGTCCCATGCATTGATTTGCAGACACTCGACTCAGCCCATTGTGCGCTACATGGGTGAAACACATTTTGGTGAGATGTGAAAATGACAGCTGTACTACTCATAAGAAGGTGTGGTAAAATGGCAATGTTGAAAATCTGGAGTGAAAATATTGAAAATTAGCGAACTTCTGACGTGCGTAGGAACTAACATACTCATAAAACAGTCATTTTTGAATTTTCACCAAATTTTCAACATGGGGTTTTGGGACCTCTTCTCATAAATGATGTCACTGTCATGGCATTGTTCAGGCCCAAAGGGTGATTTCATGCAGTGACTGCGAAATCACCCTTGGGAGCGAACCGTCATGACAGTGACATCATTCATGAGAAGGGTCCATAAACCCATGTTGAAATTGTGCAAAATTCAAAATATGCACTGAGATATGTAGTTGAAAACCCTATCTAGCCCATTATACAGCTTACGGCATTTCCTCAGTTCGCGTGGCTTTGAAGAGTGCAGGCGTGTTCCCAGTCCACCAAGATCATCGCGCAAGCTCCAGAGGTAAGTATGGGGTGAGGGGTGTGGGGAAGCAGGGTGCGCAGTGGGTGGGTGCGGGTTGTGGGAGGGGCCAGGGAGACTCGTGGGACCGTTTTTTCTTTACAGGTTTTTTTTTTTTAATGACTCAGCGGGGCGTTTGCCACACTGGGGTGGGCTCCCAGCATGCACAAGGATGGTTGGGGGTCATTCAGCCGACGGGATTAGGCACCCCATCGGCCAAGCATCACTGCCACACTGGGTGGGCTCCCAGCGTGGCACCTTGTATTGGGGAGGTAGAAGCCATCGGGGTTGGGCACCCCGTCAGTGATAGCATGGGGGAGGGAGACAGAGTGGCCGACCAGGGATTAAGCACCCCGTCGGCTATACCATCAGTTGCCATGCTGGGGTGGGCACCCAGCATGGCATTTGGGAGGCTTTGGGGAGCGCAGCACAGCTGACGGGATTGGGCACCCCATGGCTATAGAGTGTGTGCAGGGGGGGCAGCACAGTGTGCGTATGCGCGTGTGGTGTGTGTGTGTGTGTGTGTGTGTGTGTGTGTGGGGGGGGAGCTGCGCATGAGCAGGCGATATCTTATCGCTGCTCACTCAAGCATAGCTCCCCCTTTCAACTGTATGCCACTGCATTTTGGAGCTTGTCATAGACAGCTCCAGCATGCATTGGCTTACAGGGGCCGGTTCCTGCCAACACACTGACTGAATTGGAGGAGGAGGTGACACACCTCCGAAATCTCGGATGATGGCACTATGTTTCTTGCACATGCGTGCAAGCAAACATAATGAAGGGATTCTAATCCATAATGGAGCCACAACCTTGCTCACTGATATGTAGAGATTATTTTAAAATATAAAAAGGTATGCTATATTATGGCACTTTTCACAGAGCCATTGAAGTGTTCCATTTACTGTGTGTTACCGTAATCTCATATGAAAAAACACATAAAGCACAGTTAACTCATTTTATGAAACTAGTGATATAAATTTAGAGGTAGGACCCACTTTAACTGAACACTTTTATTGAGCTTGCTTATCGTTAGAGGCTCCAGGACTATTATAAGACTGTCTTTGGAGATCAAAGGCTGCCCTTTTGTTTGTGGAAATGTTTAAATCGTGGACTCTGAATGCCTGTTTAAAAATGCATGGACTTCCAAACTTATTGGAGCCATAATTTTGCTTAACAGAAATTTACATATTAGGTTGTGTATTCAGGATGCTATAGAAGTCATGTTTTAACACACACACTATTAATGGATTTAGCCTGAAGAAACTGTATATTATTTGTTTTGGTTTAAAATTTATGTAAGACTCTAGTGTTATCTCATGTTACTAGGACCTGGTAATAATTATCATCTTTGCAATTGAATTCAGTTCTATCTTTTTAGGTGGGTTAGAATGTTACAGCTTGTGTCTTGTAAGATATTTCTCAATGGGATTATTTGGCTCATAGACGGGCATTAATCAGCACTTAAGTCAGCCTTACATATCAGGGACATTCCTAAAGGATTCGGACAGTTTGGAAACGGGTGGCTTTGGGAATCACTTGCCACTGGCTAGGAGGCAAAGTTAGGGAAGACAACTTGAATATTGTTAAGGCAGATAAAGTCACGTATATTAATGTTGAATAGGCTGTCTCCCATGAATTAGTTCCATGCTCCTGTGTAGGTTACTAGTATCCTAGCTCTAAGTTTTATTCTGTTAGTGGCTCCTGTCGGGTAAGATGCCATAATTGTTATAGGTGTCAGAGGTTCTTGTTTTCCTATGGAGCATTATGGAGCCTTAAGAGAATATATAACAATGGAGACCCTATGAGCTTATTGGTAACATTTTGTTTTTAGTGTGGTACAAGTTTAAAGCACAATTAGTCACATGTAAATTAAATTATGAAGCATTTTTATATTTTGATGATTTTAATTTTCCATACAGTGAGGCTAGCTTTAGTCTGAATTAAGATGGTCCTGGACATGTTTAGCAGAAGTTAAACTGAGCAAATACATGGATTATGTATCTGTCTTTAGTAACGATATTAATTACTTTTTAACTAATGACATTTAGTTGGTGCTGTAGTGTTGTTATTAGAATAATAACTAGTGAATTATCTAGGATCGCTGCAGTGCTTTCAGTTTTAAAAATGCCTTCTGATTGTAATACATTTTATTTGTTGAAATGGTTTGTAACCAAACAACAATAAACTTGATACTGAAAACATACTCCTCAGATCCCTCCTAAATTTCTCCCTTCCTTCCTTTCAGCTTCATGGCATGCCCCCTTGTTCTTGTGCCCCTTCTCTTCTGAAAAATATTCCCCTTCTGTAACATATTCACCCTCTTGAGGTACTAATAGGTCTCTATCATTCCACCCCTCTCCTAACTCTCTTCGAAGGTTTACACATCGAGACCCCCTCAGTCTCTCCTCATAGGGCTTATGATGCAGTCCCTCCACCATTTTAGTTGCCTTACTCAGGATGGCTTTCACCCTGTCAATGTCCTTCCTGAGGTGCAGTCATTGCAATACACTCCAGCATCCTGCTGGCCCTGCCCATTGCCAGGGTCGGATTGGGCATGTAAGGGCCCCAAGGAAAGGTGTAGACAAGGGACCCCCTCAAAATGGCAGACACAAAAATCCTACATACAGTATGAATTAGAAGCACACACACACACACACACACACACACACACACACGTTGCAGTCACGAACTCCTGCAGCACCCTCTCTTCTATTGGTGAACCCATCCCGTTCTGTCCACAGGCCTCCACTTGGGAACAGTCATTCAATGGGACTGCCAACCAACCCACCCTACCCAGAAAAGGAGAGCTGTCCTCCAGATGCTCGATCCTCTCCCTCCCTGGCCAACCCACAGTGACCCGCTTGCACTACAAACATGGGTTGCTGGAGTGGCATGGGGTAAGGCAGCGATACTTCAGTCCTCCATGCCACTGGGTCAGCCACTCTGCGCCATTTTAAATTAAAGACTAAAGTCAGTGCTGGTCTGGGAGTAGGACTGAGGAACAACAGGAACTATAAAGATAAACATTATTTAAAATTGCAACAACTCAGTAACAAGGTCCCCCTCCAAAAAAAACAGTCAACAGTCTACTGTCTCCACATAGTGACATAGGCTAGGAGGAAAAAAACAAACTACAATACACAGCAGGCTACTAGCTAGCACCAGCCGATGCCTACCTAGGCTACCTGCAGCCTCTCTTGAAATAATATACTAGCGTAGTGTAGCACCCCTTCCCACACACACCATCAGTACCTCCCAATTGGAGGGAATAGGACAACATTAAATATATAAACAAACCACCAGCACGGCACATATAATCTAAGAATGAAATGTTGCATTATAGGTCAGTGATAGCAGATTTACAGGCAGTTAATTCATGCATAACACATAAAAAACAACAGTGCTACTTCTAGTTTCAAATACACAGGAAGCAGCCATCAGGCTGGTGAAACATCCAAGCCCAAAAGGCAAGACTGAGCACTATTCTACTTATAATTTTAGTACAGTAAGTGGAAGTTTATCTCCCCTCTAATATTGTGGTCCCCTATCATACTATTCCACTGAAATTAACACAGGCAACCTCCCCTATCTTTTAAAATATATCTTGTACCTATTATTAACACTGGCAATAATTGTTTCTATTTTCAGAGTATCCAGCATTTTTATTTATTTATTTATTTATTTCAATCTCGGAATTAACTACTTGAGCTCAGAGCTCTTTTATATTGGTTCCACGTCAAGTAAGCAATACAAACAGAATAGTAAAAAATTACACTGGAATAGCGAAGCAGACAAGACAATAAGGAAGGGCGGGGGTAAGGGTCAAGAACAGACTTACAGTTATTAGATGCCTAACGATAAGTACCAGTCAGTTGTCAGTGGTAGCAGGTTAGTAGAGAGGAGATAAAGTGAGGGGGGAGGATCCCCAAGAGCCAAGAGAGCAGGTGATACCATAAGAAATGATACTGGGTTGGATCACGTGATGAGCCGGGCGTGAGAGGACGTCAGTTGTGCTCTGTACAGTTTAAATAGTATTTTAAGCCCCTTCCGACGGGAAATACTGCTTCTGCCTACCTCAGCTCAGTTGGAGAAGTGCTCGTTTGTGGTCTTTCAGCAAAAATACTGTGAGTAGTGGTAATAGCAGGCGATTGTCTCTCCCCCAATCTTGCAAGCTTGGCGGTTGTGCTAGGCCGCATTCCCGTAGTAGGATAGAGTCCGATGCCAGTGAGCCCCTATCGACGAGATTGCCAGCAGTTAAGCGACCGAAGCCCCAGTTGCCGGTTCCGAATGAGCAAACGGATCAAAGGGATGGAAACGGAGGTGATAACAAGAATTCCAATGATCTGCTGGAGATAAAACCATTACTACAGGGGTTGGTGACAAATTTTGCCACTGTCAAGCCGGCGCTGCATTCATTGGCCCAACGGATGGGGGATGTGGAGGCTAGGGTCTCTTCCCAAGAAAGGAAGGTCTTGGCTATGGAACAAGAGATAGTGATAGCCTGTAAGCAAATTAAGAAGCTCGAGGATCGCTTGGAGGATCAGGAATCCAGAAGCCGGATGAATAACCTTATCTTAGCTGGGCTACCTGAAAGGGCTGAAGGCTCGGACTGTGTTTCCTTTCTACAAGATCTCCTCCTTAAGCTATTGGGCCCCACACCGTTTGGGAAGGCCTATAATCTGGTGAGAGCACACAGGGTGCTAAGAGAGATGCCCCCGAGAGAGACCCAGAGTTCTAATTATGAGGTTCCTGAATTATAAGGAAAAATCACATGTGTTTGCTTGTGCCAGGAAAAACAAAGCTTTGCAGTGGAATGGAGCGTCTATCTGGTTATTTCGAGACCAGACACCCTCGGTGAGAGAGAAGCAAAAGTAATACTCCAAGATAAAGAAAAAACTGTATCTGGCTGGAATTAAATTCCAGATGCAATATCCTGTGACTTTATCTGTACGGTTGCAAACCGGGGAGAAAAGGTATCTGACAGTGTGGGATGCCCTGGAGGGCTTGTGGATCGAACTTCCAGCATTATTCCAGTCGTTGACCTGAGTTTTTTTTTTGAAGAAAAGTGGTGGGCTGATATGATCCTACAGAACTGGGACTTGAGAAATGAAGAGAGATACAAATGATTTTTGTGAGGCTTTTTGCCGCAGTGTTTTGGGGTTTTGTTTGGTTGCTTGTGGGTGCGAGAGTTGGGGGCAGTTAGAGACTATTGGGGGACAGAAGTTATGTGTGGGGTAACTTCCAGAAATGAATCCCCCCCCTTTTTTCTAGGGGATTGAATTTGAATGGAACTTATATTTATGCCAGAGAGGTCAACCCCTAATCTTTTTAGAAGTGCAATAACTGATCTATTATTTTAAGAGGTTGGCTCATCCTATCTAGTAGGTAATTTTGGGTTCCTTTGCCACTCCTTTTTAGGTGGGTCTCTATGCCTCGACAGTGTGCCACTAGTAAGATGGGTAGAAGCTGGATAATGTCCAAATGATGATGGTGGATACACACTTTATTTAGCTTGTAGGGGTTTCCTCCCCTTTGGGAAGGTTTATGGTTACAGGTCCTGATTTGGTTGCCTAACTCATTCCTAGTTTTGGTAAACGAAGGGATTAGGGTATTTATTAGGCAACATAATTATATATGTATAGGGGGATATAAGGTACATGGGGTGGGCCTAAGGGAGAGAGTTGCCTGGTGAACTATATAATTAGGGGTGTGCTGTAGGTGGGGTAGGAATCTACTAAAGGTCTATAGGAGGGTGGGGTACTTAGCCGTTCTAGTAGCTTGTTGGGCATGGGGTGCACAGAAATGGCTCGTCCATGAATCGAGGTTATACGGAGGTCGATCTAGGGATCAAGGAAGGAGGGGTTGGGTGGGTTAAAGGGATCTGGAAAGAGAGAGAGAGAGTCCAGTAGGGAATAAGAGAGTGATGCGGACCCTACGAGAGTTAAAAAAAGATGGCTTGTACCTGTTCTACAAACAGTAAGATGATGTGTGTGAAAATTATATCATGGAATGTAAAAGGTCTTAGAGGTAGATGTAAAAGAATAGTAATTTTGAGGCATATTGAACAGATGGGGGCTCATATAGCCGCTTTACAAGAGACTCACTTGTTGACAGAGAAACTGAGTCTCCTTAGGAGGATGTGGGTGGTCCAGGTATTTGGGGTGGGTAAGGAAACGGCATCGGGGGTGTTGCAATCTTAATTGGGAAAAACTGTCCCTATGACATAGCGCAGGTGACAACAAGGGAAGATTGTAGAGTGATTTTCCTTTCGGGCAATATTTTGGGTATAGAACTCTCAATCGCCTCCATTTATGGCCCAACTCCTTCTAATCCGGATTTTTTTGCGTCATTGGAGATGGATATTGCTCTATTTTCTCCACACCCTATTATACTCGCAGGGGACTGGAACCTTTGTTTAAATAACTGGGAGGATAGATTGCCGCCATCCAGAGGGCCTTTATCTAGGGTTCAGGAGGCTATGATTAGAATGCTGGAGGTTGCAGCCCTAGTAGACCCACTCCGGACTTTCTCCGCAGGAGGAGATAATATGACATTCTATTCAGCAGCCCACAAGAGTCATTCTAGAATTGATTTTTTTCTGGTAAATAGGGAGGAGGCACTTAGGGAGGTCAAAGAGGTGACGACTAGATGTAGGATGTTATCGGATCATTCCCCCATCCAGTTGACTTGGGAGCTAATAACCACGCCTGCTAGGCCATGTAGGTGGAGGTTGAGTGACTTCTTATTGACAGAGACTTCCCTTAAGACTAAATTAGAGGACGCCCTTCTGGAAATAATTCAGACCCAACTCCCTACATTACAGAATAGATCCTTAGCCTGGCCAACTTGTAAGGTGTTATATGCTGGCATAGGACAGGGTTATGCAGTGCGGAGAAATAGAATGAGACACGCTAAAGAGGAGTTTTTAGTGGGGGCTATTGAGTCCTTGGCCCCACTGGAGGGGACCTCTGGGGAAATAGACACTGAACTCCAAAGTCTAAGAAGGGAAATGGCAGATATTCAATACAGTAAAGCTGAATTTTGGCTAGAAAAGATCCAGGCTAAATATCTGTTGCAAGGAGATGTGCCCGGGCGTTTACTAGCAGCTAGGGTTAAGTAATGGGAAGCCTCTAGAACAGTCACTGCCATAAAGTATGATGGGACAGTTTTTACAGATCAACAGAAAATGACAGACACATTTGCTTCTTATTACCAAGAAACTTATCAACTATGACAAGTGGGCGGTGAGAAGGAAATCAGGACATTCCTAGATGGTATTCCATTACCGGTGGTGAACCCGGACCAGATTAGAGCACTAGCTGCCCCAATAGAGAAGGTGAGATAGTAGCAGTGATCCAAGCTTTGCCCTCGACGGCGCCAGAGACCAGATGGCCTCACGACTACATTTTATAAGGTGCATCTCGGTACTATACTGCCCATTCTTAAGGAACTTTTAGTAATATAATGCAAGAAGGTGTAATCCACCTCCACTATATCAAGCTTATATTACGTTGGTCCCTAAACCGGACATACCAAAGGACCTGCCTGGCAGCTACAGACCTATTGCTCTAATGAATCAGGACATTGAGATCCTGACAAGGATTATTGCTAATCGCATATTGAATGTTGCTCCAAATTTAATTAGCCCAGAACAGGTTGGATTTATGCCAGGGAGGAGGGTACATGATGCACTCAGAAAACTTCATCATATACTCAGCTATGCTCTGGACTCCCAACTTCCATTAGCCCTGATATCTCTTGATGCTGAGAAGGCCTTCGATAGGGTCTCCCTCCCATTTCTTTTTGCTACAATGGAACGGATTGGATTCCCCAAGGGCCTTCTCAGAGGCATTAGAAATTTATATGCTGCCCCCACGGCTAGAGTATTGTGTAATGGGTATATTTCACAAGAGATCCAGCTTAAAAATGTGACCAGACAGGGATGCCCCCATTCGCCAATATTGTTTAATATATATTTAAAACCCTTATTAATGCTATTAACATAGATGCCAATGTAAAGGGGATCACAACTGCAGGTAGGGAGTTGAAATTCTCTGTTTTTGCACACGATATATTGCTGCACTTACAGGATCCAGCAGAAAATTTTCAAAGATCAGTGGAAATTATAAAGCAATTTTCCAGAGTTTCGAATTATAAACTAAATTTGAATAAGACTCAGATTCTCCCTCTGACTCCGCATGTTTGTAGGTGCCAGTTTGCACCATTGCAAATAAGTTGGGTGGAGGATAAGATTAGATATCTGGATATATGGGTCACTGCTCATCTGGAGGACGGGGCAGCAACAAATATGGATAAGGTATTGGCACCCATTAAAGAGGATATACTTCGATGGAATAAACTACCTTTAAATTTTGCAGTGAGACCGGGATTAATCAAGATGAATCTGCTGCCGAGGATACTGTATCCAGTTTATTTAGCCCCATATAGCATCCCCAAATTTTGGTTTATTAAAATTAGAAAGGTACTCTCTGCATTTTTGTGGAATTCCAAGCCCCCTAGGAAAAAACATAGTATTCTGTACTTGCCATATAAATTGGGTGGGATTAAACTGCCTGATCTTCACTTATACTATGTGGCTGGGCAACTGGGTCTCATGATTCGTTGGGGAAGAAATGAGGAGGCCGAGATGTATACTCCAGTATGGCTCCAGATAGAGAGGCAGTTAATAAAATAATTGAACCTATCTCTGGAGGCACTGCTCCTTTCCAGTCTAGGAGGATACCTCAAAAGGCATCCATGACTCCAATTGTCAAGACAGTAATGGCCTGGTGGCTGCACCTTACTCCTGCTCAGAGAAGGAACAAATGAAAACCTGGACCAGCATGTGCTGGGCAATCCCAACTTATTGATTGGGGTCAGGCAATTACAAAACGTTGGATTAACCAGCTGGAGGGACTGATGGTGAGAGATGTTATAAAAGATAATAGAGTGTCTGTCCCAGCAAGATGTGATGATTCACTTCTTCAAAGATTACAGCTTGTTAAAATGTTGGAGGGGTGTGGAAAGGGTTAGGAGATCCTCCAATAAATTCCTTCACTTGGGAGTATCTGAATGTGATAGATCCCTCATCTAACCCTCTGTCAAAAGTCTATAAGATGCTACTAGACTATTTCAGTCTGAATTCACCAACAAGGGTTCTAGGTTGGGATAGAATATTGGCCCCCCAACAGCCTGCTTGGGATGTTATTTGGAGGTGTATTAAATATGTACCTATACCCAAATACAGAATTTTGCAGTTCTTTAGTGCCTCAAATATGTATTATACTCCTAAGAAACTGTGTGATAGGCAGCTGAGACAGACAGACCTGTGTTTTAGATGCGGAGCTGAGTCGGGTGACATCCTACATGTTATGTTGGACTGCAGTAAAATAAGCTCACTTTGGTTTGAAATTAAACAACACATGGACCCTATGTTGGATTATTCTGACTTTATACTGCCCAACATTTGTATATTAGGCGATATGTCGCGTATAACAGGTGTCACACCCAAATATCACATATCCTTGATGGCAGCAATGGTCAAGTCTTTTATTTTGAAACATTGGAAGGATGAACAAAGATATGCCTATGTGCAATCAATGGGTAAGAGACCTTATATGGGCTTTGGGAAGAATAAAGAGGTTCATGTGTTTGGAGGGTAAGAAAGTGTTGTATAATAAAAGATGGTTGACTCTAGAGGCTATCTATCTATTACAGATAGGCAATGGCCAAATGCAGCTTTGTCTGTCGGGTTGTAAAGAGCATTAGATTTCGATAGTGCAGAATTATGTAGTATTAGGTGGATTGTTTTCAGTGTCAAAAGATGAAAGTATTAGTGATGGTTTCTGGCCCTAATACATATCAGGAATTGATAATAGAATAAAGGCTTTGGTTTGCCAGGGTTTAGGAACAGGTGGGGACTCTCTCTCTCTTCCAGGGGCACAGCGGGGGCTACCTCCAGAGTGTCCTGTGTTTAATGTAGGTGGCTTTAATTCAATAAATATAGTGGGCAGTGTGGCTAGTAATGTAGACGTGTCATCTATGAGTGCTAAGTGTTCTCAATGACAATGTCTTTTCAAGATACAGTTATGATTAGATTTGGTTTCCTGTAATGGAGGGCCATCCTCATGGCTGTGTATGTATATAGTTGTTATTGTACATAGGTTACACAACCAGTTTTGGGTTTGTGGACCCTGGGCTTGCCTAGGATTAATGTGTGTTTGTATGAAACATGTAATAATCTAATAAAGAAGGCTAAAAAAAAAATGAATACTGGGCCATGGGGAGGTGTGTGGAGGCAGGTAGTGAGGGTGAAGAAAGGAGGCAAAGGAGGGAAAAGGCAACTGGTGGGGTGGGGGCATGGAGCACAGAGGAATGGATAAGTATCAAAGGAGATAGGAACAGGAGTGGGAGGTAAGGGTAGGGAGTAATGGAGAAAGTCAAGGGAGGAAGTAGGGGTAAGGGAGAGGTGAGTGGGTGGGAGGGGACAGGGCTCAAAGAGGTGGTGGGAAGGGAGGGGCCCTAAGGTATCAGTATCAGAGGAGTGGAGGTGAAGCTATGAGTGACAGTCACATGGGAATTATTTAACAAGTGTCTGTTGAGGTGTACTTAAGGCACCAGACGTATGCTGCAAGACGGTGTTCCTGAAAAGAGTTGAACCAGGCGGGGCTCGGTATGTGAAATACCTTTGTCCTTGAGAAGTGTGGCATTTTGGCATAATGAAGGACAGGTGCTCTGAGCTATGAGTATGCCACTGATTAATACAGGGCACCAGGAGTTGATTCACCCCAGGTGGGAGGGTATCAAGACTGATCGTTTTTGCCAGGAGGCAGGAATGGAATTTTAGTCTGGCAGAGAGAGGGAGCCATTGTGCCTTGGTATACAGATTGCAGGTATGAGTTAGCCTAGATGCCCCTAGGGTTAGCCAGCAAGCTTTGTTAAAGGTGTTTTTAAGTGACAGAGGGCAGTGTCAGTAGCTGAGCCATATATAGGTAGGCCATAGTCAATGAGGGAACCCACCGAGCTGTGGACTGCTATTTTGAGGGCTTCAGGGGACAGGCTGTGTCTGTGATGGTACAGTAGTCAAATACGTTTGTTGATTGCTTTGGCGGTGTTGTCAATGTGGGCGGCGTAGGACAACAAGTTGTCAATAGTGATCCCAAGGTATTTAAAATGTTGGACTAGTTCCAGGGAGGCCCCAGCAGCATTACATATTAATAACAGGTAGTTACGATGCTTGTTCTGATGGCCGGTGAACAACATGGTCTTAGTTTTTTTTATAGTTCATAATTAACTTATGATCTATGAGCCACTTCTCAAGACAGGTGAAATCCCTTTGAAGTTGATGCTCCAGTTCAACAGGATTTGAGCCATGAGTGAAGATGACTGCACTGTCAGCATAGAGTAGGAAGCGGCACTGGCTGGCTTGAGGGAGACTATTCAGGAATAAGCTGAATAGGAGGGGACCTAGTATCGATCCCTGCGGGACACCAGAGCTGACTGGTTTACTATCTGAGAGGGTTGAACCGATTCTAACTTGCTGGGATCTATGGTCCAGATAGCTGCAGAACCACAAAACTGCTTCGGGAGCCAGGCCCGTTGATGCCAGTTGCTCAGTTAGGAGGGCATGGTTTACCATATTGACGCGTTAGTCAGATCGATAAAGATAGCTCCAGTGAGTTGGCCATGATCAAGTGTTTCATGAATGTGACCAGTGAATTCAAGCAGGGCTGTAGTGGTGCTATGTCCAGCCCTAAAGCCATGCTGCTCAGGGCAGAGGAGTTTGTACTTGTCTAAGTATTCGACCAGTTGGTCCACAAATATTCATTCGAGGGCCTTCGATAGGGGTGGTAGCAGGGAGATGGGTCTGTAGTTTTCAGTAAGGGCCCAGTCCCCACTCTTATGCATGGGTGTGACTATTGCAGCTTTCCATTTATGAGGGAATACAGCTAGTTGTAGTGATAAGTTATGGATAAGGGTGAGTGGTGCCAGGATTTCTTCCAGGGGGAGAGAGAGAGAGATTAGATGCAGGTCAAGGGTGTCCCCACTGAATCTCACCTTCTGAAGATATTTCCCAGCATCCCCAATTGAGATGGTCTTGAACTGAAAGAGTGGATCTGCAGAGGACTGAGGGCTAGCAACGAGTTTACTTGGGTGGAAGAAGTCAGGAGGGAGGACATGGCTGAGGTCTGTGAAGGCTAGGTTGAAGGTGTCGGCTATAGTTTTGGGTCAAGGATAGGAAGCTATTAACGCTGATCATATCAGGTGCAGGTTTATGCACCTGCCAATGACCTCTTTAAGGTTAGTCCAGAATTTCTACGGCCATCATTCCAGTGTTTGGACAGGGCCTCCTTGTAGTAGAGGTTTTAGCTACATGGATGGCCTTGGTGCAGCTATTTCTGGCTTGTTTGTATTTAAGGATGTCAGGAGGCTTCCTGTAGCTCTAGCAGTATGCCAAAGATGATCTGGTCTTTCATATGATCAAGGATGTCTGGGCCCATCCAAGGGCTGTAATAGCCCTTAGTTTTTCACTTTTGAAGGGGCATGGGTATTGCAGATAGTGTTAAATGGAGGATGAAATGGTCCAGCGCACTATGACATCAGGTGCCCCATATATGATGGACCAGTTGCGTACGGAGATCAGCTCTAGTGCGTTCAGCATGACCGGGCCTGAGGACTCTGTTTGTGACTGTCCTAGGAGGTGAATTTGTTGATCCAGTTGAACATAACAGGGGAGTGGTCACTAATGTTATCAGGTGGGACATAGGAGTTAGAGGTGTGCTCTGGATGACTGGTGAGGACCCAGTCAATCAAGGTGCTTGTGCCAGTCCGGTAGTTAGTCCGGGTGGGGGCGTCGACAAGCTGTGTGAAGTGGACAGCCTGGATAGCATCCTTGAAGTTGTTTGCCTCAGGGGCAAGCCAGTTGGTATTAAAGTCGCCAAGCAGTATAACCTCAGAGCTTGAAGACTGGCTACTTGGGTAGTGGATGACAGCTTGGAGACTGTGGGATGTGTCCTTAGGGGGGATGTAGATGGATATCAACGTAAGTGACTTGTTATGGGCCCCAAGGAGGACCATAATGGCAAGGGCCTGGGCAGAGGTCCCAAAGCTGGGAGGATTAAGTACAAGACCCTGCAGGCTATCCTTGAGGTAGAATGCACAGCTTCCACCTCTTTTTGACAAGCAGTCCTTTTATTGTGCCACTACCTGTACAAGGGGACATCTCAGTCCAGCCAGTGTCTTGCAAATTCTGCTTGCCTACAGTTGCCACCATAGCCACATGGTATTTTTGCATACCAAGAACCAGGAGGTCTCCATAGTTTCCTAGCAAACAAATTTCAAGGGATTTCAAGGGTTAACACATCTCACAGTCCCAGCAAGGGGGCTAAGTTTGCTTGTATTACTGACCACACCTTTGAGTACTCCCATAATTATATGCAGGAGGGATCCTTCATGCTCTCCACATCTTATACATGTAAGGGTGTCAAAATTACCCATTTTGTTTAACCTGTGGGCTGTAAAGTATCCTGGACCTGTACTGTGTAAGCCATAAGTTGCCCATTTTCAAATATGTATGCACATTTTCTCTTTCCAGATGGTTTTCCATGACCAGTTATAAGTGCTATTGTGACACATTAACCCAGTAGTGGCCTACTCCTTCCCATACGTTCATGTTAGGGTTAAGTCAGAGATTGCTGTCTGAGTGCAACCTGGAAATGGCTTGGTATGGCTATGTATTGTTCAGAAGAGACCGAGGTGCAAAAAGGGGGGAGGAGTGGCCCTGTATGTCAATGAAAATATCAAAGCTACAGAAATTCAGAATACACATAAGGAGCCAGAAGAACTGTGGGGCACTCTGGAAACAGGAAATGGGACAGCCATAAGAACCGGTGTTGTCTACAGGTCCCCAGACCAGGGGGAGGATATAGACACATTACTGTTAGAAGATATACAAAACATGACAGCTAAAGGGGAGGTTCTGATAATGGGAGACTTCAACATGCCGGTTACAGATTGGTCAATACCAATAGGAACATCTGCCAGAACTAGACACATAGTGGATTCCCTGCAGGGGAAGGGCCACAAACAAGTGATACAACAACCCACAAGAGACAGGGCTATCCTAGATCTAGTACTGGCTAACAGGGAAGGGATCACAGATCTCCAGGTAGAAGGTCACCTGGGGGCCAGTGACCATCAAATGGTATGGTTCAATTTGGCTACTACATCTAAATCATCCCATTCCAAGGCAAAAATATGGGACTTCAGAGGAGCTGACTTTGATAAGATGGCCAACAGAGTTAAGCTAGCCCTGGCAAAAGAAACACAGGTGAAGGGTACAGGCAAAGTGGGTAGCATTAAGGATGCAATACTTGAAACAACATCCCATTGTGTTAGACAGAAAAGGAAGTGCAAAGAAGAAAACCACTTTGGTTCTCAAATACAGTAGCAGAAAAGGTCAGAACCAAAGGCTGGCCTTCAGGAAATATAAGGGAACACAGCGGGATGAAGATAGGAGGCATACCAAACTGCCCTAAGGGAAGCAGAGAAGGCAGTAAGGCAGGCAAAGTCCCAAACTGAGGAAACACTAGCACGAACAGTAAAGAAGGTGACAAGACTTTCTATAGATACATTAGTGAAAGGAGAAAGTCCAGAGGTATGCTAAGCTTAATGGAGAAAGGGAGCATGTGAGGAGGAGGACCCTGTAAAAGCATCTATCCTAAATAGATACTTTTGCTCAGTATTTACTGAAGAGAAGGTAGGGCAGGGTCCACAGCTCAGCACCATGGACACAGGGGGGGAGGTGAGCACTACTCCCTTCACAAAAGAAACGGTCCTACAAGAGCTTGCTAAGCTCAGGGTGGATAAGGCAATGGGACCTGATGGCATACATCCCAGGGTACTTAAGGAGCTAAGGGTGGAACTAGCAGAGCCATTAGCAGAACTGTTTAGTGAGTCTCTGAGCACAGGAGAGGGCCCAGAAGACTGGAGAAGGGCTCATGTGATCCAGCTCCACAAGGGTGGTAGCAGGGAGGAGGCAGGGAACTACAGATCAGTCAGTCTTACCTCAGTAGTGGGCAAGATTATGGAGGCACTCCTTAAGGAAAGGATAGTGCAACACCTGGAATCCATAGGGGCACAGGATCCAAGACAGCATGGGTTTACAAAAGGAAGGTCCTGTCAAACTAATCTCATAGATTTCTTTGACTGGGTAACCAGAGTGGTGGACCAAGGGAGCAGTTGATGTCGCCTACCTTGACTTCAGCAAAGCTTTTGACACTGTTCCACATAGAAGATTGATAAATAAGCTGGGTAGGCTCTGGGTGGGTCAGAAGTTGGTCAACTGGGTGGCAAACTGGTTGCGGGCAGAAAACAGAGAGTGGTGGTAAATGGTATACAGTCAGAAGAGATGCAAGTCACAAGTGGGTACCTCAGGGATCAGTCCTGGGGCCAGTCCTCTTCAACATCTTCATTAGTGACCTTGCAGATGGACTAGAGGTAAGGCTTGTCTGTTTGCAGATGACACCAAGATCTGCAACAGAGTAGATGATCCAGATGGGGTGGGCAGAATGAGAAGAGATCTGGATAAACTAGCAAAATGGTCAGAAGAGTGGCAACTGGGATTTAATGCAAAGAAGTGCAAGATCATGCACATAGGAAGAGAAACCCTGAAGCCACCTATAGGCTGGGAGGAGTTGCTAGCAGTCACAAAGGAAGAAAGAGACTTGGGCATCATCATCACTGATGACCTGAAATCATCAAGCAGACCTCTAAAGCAGTAGGTAAGGCTAGAGAGGTGTTAGGGTGTATTAGTAGGGTATCACAAGTCGTATAGAGGAGTAATAATCCCTCTTTACAAGACACTAGTTAGCCCCATCTGGAGTACTAAGTGCAGTATTGGAGCCACACCTTCACAAGGACATTAACCAAATTGAGGCAGTCCAGAGAAGGGCAGCCAAAATGGTGCAGGGACTGCATCAGAAGACATATGAGGACAGATTAACAGAGCTCAATATGTATACCCTTGAGCAAAGGAGGGAGAGGTGATATGATGAAGCATTCAAACACCTTAAGGGCATTAACAAGGTGAAAGAGTCTAACATGTTTAAATATAAGAAAAATAGCAGGACAAAGAGGACACAGTATGAGATTAGAGGGGCCAATTAAGGGGAATGTGAGAAATTCTTTTTCACAGAAAGGGTGGTGGATGCATGGAATGGCCTACCTCAAGAAGTGGTGGCTATGAATACAGTGCAGGGCTTCAAACAGGCATGGGATAGGCATAAGGGAGCAAAACAAATGAGTATGAATAGATAGACTACTGACAGAGCAAAGGCCGATGGCACATTTATAAGGTAGAAAAAGAAATGGGCAGACTGGATGGGTCTTGCGGTCCTTATCTGCCGTCAACTTCTATGTTTCTATGTATATTGGCATTAGGGCCATTTGCAAATGCCCTGAGGGTAATTTAATTATCCAAGTTGTGCATTATGCCAGGGATGAGACCCTAAATGTGTGGCAATAGATAACATGTGTTCAGTTCCATGCCAGCAGCATCAGTCACTCTTTAACCTGCTCTGCGCTCTAGCTTCCATGCTGGCTAATTGGTTTCCAGTCCTTTTCCACCACCATGGGTGAGAATGGAGATTTTTTTGTCAGAATTTGTCCATTGCCCTTAAAGTCTTTCTTTGTGGGGATTAGCTTTAAAAAGCAGTCTACTTACTTTACTCCTCCTCAGTCTCCTCTGTGGTGTGTGGCGTGCTGTAGTAGTGGCTCTATCTGTCGCTGACAGATAGTCTCCAACAGACCCTGATCCCATCTGAATCCCCGGGCCCCCCTGGGCTGGCTGTAGTGTCCCACTCCCATTAGACACTCCCCACCATTCTTCCAACTGTCCACAAACAGGGTAGGCCACCAGCCAGGGTGTAATTCAAAGAAGAGCCAAGAGCAGAGCTGATGTGCCATTGTTCAGAAATTCGGTGACATGGTGGATGGCACCACTGATGGCTAGCCTGGCTCGCCTCCTTGAATTGAGCCTCTCATTGTCATCAGCATCACTGCTGGGGGCCTGGCCTGCTGGGGTACACTGAAAAAATTCCCCAACTTCCTTGCCTCGACCGACCAACCATCTCACTTCACAATCCTTCTCCCGACTCGACTCCACCAGTCCCCGGGCTTGGCCCATTCATCTCCTGACTCCTTCCAACCAAATCCGGCATGAGCTACTCTAGTCACGAAACTGTCTGCTAGCAGTTAGCCAAGATTAAGAGAAGCCAGCACATAGCCCACAGTGCACTCCTCCCAAACTCCAGTGGCAGGAGCAAATGGAAATGGTGGCAACAGGGCCAAAACTTACTTGACCAGAAGGATTGCGGCTGAGCGCGTGCACATGCATGGTTTGGGTAATGTTCAGGGAACCTGGAAACAAGTGTTGTGACACACATGCAAAGTGCATGATGACAACTCTCGAGTGAGCGAGGGACCAGACTAGGGAACACTACTGAGGCATGGGAATGGCTGGGGGGATAAAAAAAACAAAGACATAGTGTACAAATTCTTTATTTGCATTCTTTTTAATTTCCTACCACTCACTCACAGGCCAGGGAAAACTTGAAACTTAGGGTTTACCCTGAAAAAAAGTGCTGGCCACTCATAGGGGTCCCCTGAGAGGTGGGGCCCCAAGGGAATTTTCCCTGTAGCCCTGTGGGCCTGTCTGATCCTGTCCATTGCCTTGTCACACTCACCACCTTGAGGTCATCAGATATGATAAACCCAATGTCCTTTCCTGTTTAGTGACCATCAACCTCTTCCCTGATTTTATACACTGCCCTGGGTTTCTAGGCCCTAGGTGTATGATTTTGCACTTTTATGTTGAAACCCAGCTGCCATACCATTGACCATTCCTTGAGTTTCCTCAGGTCTGTACCAATTTTTTCCAACCCCTCTCAAGTATCTACCCTATTGCAGATTTTGGTGTAATTTGCAAAAGGCATATATTTCCTTCAGATCCTCTTCAATGTAAACATAAAGACACTTAAGTGGACTGGTTCCAGTACTGAACCCTGAGGGTACCCCACTGTCACTTTCCCTGATTAGAGTGAATGCCATTTACTACCACCCTCTGTCATCTATCCATTAACTAGTTCTGTATCCAGTTTACCACTTTGGGTCCCTCCCCAAAATTGCCCAGTTTCCTTATTAGCCTGCTATGTGGTATGGTGTTGAAAGCCTTCCTGATATTTAAGTAGGCAATGTCCACTGCTCCACCCTGATCTATTGCCATGGACACTCAGTCAAAGAAATCGATCACAGAAACATAGAAACATGGAATATGATGGCAGATAAGGCATTTGGGACCCACCTAGTCTGCCCATATTTTTTAACCTTCATTTTTTTTGCTACGGACCCTACTTGATCTCCGAAGTAATCTCTTCCCTCCTTACTTCTATGATTCCCTTGTTTCTGTCCCAGGCATTTTTGAACCCCACCATGGTTTTGGCCCACTACCTCCACTGGAAGGCTGTTCTAGAAATCTATCACCCTTTAGGTGAAAAGTACTTCCTCACATCTCTCTGAGTTTACCCCTCCATCCTTCATACTTGGCATGCTCCCTTTTCTAGGCACCTTTTTCTCTGAAAGATACCACCCACCTGTACCGTGTTACCACCGTGAGGTATTTAAAGGTCTTATCATACCCCCCTCCGTCAAGGCACACATATTTAGCTGCTTAAGCCTCTCCTAATAGAGCATTTGATACAAACTGGGCACCATTTGGTAGCCCTCCTCTGAACTGCCTCCACTCTGTCCCTGAAATGTGGTCTCCAGAACTCAACACAGTACTTGAAGTAGGGTCTTACCAGCAATCTATATGGGGCAGCAACACCTTCCTCTTCCTGCTGGTGATACCTTCTTATACACCCAACATCCCACTAGCCCTTCTGACAGCATTGTAACACTGCCTGGCCACCTTTAGGTCATCCAATATGATTACTCCTAGGTCTCTTTTCTACTTGGTCTTTGTCAGTATCATGCCACCCATTTTGTACTCCACTCCCAGGTTTCTGTGGTGCAGGTGCATTATTTTGCACTTTTTGCATTAAACCCCAGCTGCCAAACCCTCCTTCCAGTTTTTCCAGATCCCTGCTCATCCTTTCCACCACCATTACAGAATGTCCACTCTGTTGCAGATCTTGGTGTCATCCACAAAGAGGCAGGCCTTCCTTTCCAGTTCTTCTACTTCGTCACTTATAAAGACCTGGAAGGGGACCTATCCCAACATGGATCCCTGAGGTACCCGCTGGTCAACCTCCCTTCCTCGGCACACACTGTGTTTATCACTACCCTCTGTGTCCTCTCAGCTAACCAGTTTCTTACCCAGGTTATCACCTGATTACCCATCCCCAACTTAACCAAATTGCTTTCCAGTCTCAGATGTGAAACAGTGTTGAAAGTCTTGTTGAAATCCAGGTAGACTATGTCCATCGCTCCTCCTTGATCCAGCTCATTGTTCACCCAGTCAAAGAAATCTATCAGTGATGTTTGGCATGACCTTCCCTCGGTGAAACCATGCTGCCTTGGGTCCTATAATTTGTTTGATAGGTTCCATGTCAAAACAGTGAGCGCAAAATGGCGAAGACAAAAACCGTGATGGAAAAACAGCGTGGCCACATACAGCGAGCAAAAAAACCCAGTGATCAACTGAAATAGTGACAACAGTGCTGCAGTGGCTTCCTGGGGGGGGGCTGCGCCCCACCTCCCTTAACGGGGGGCCCCACTTACTATACATAGAATAGCAGTACATAGAACAGTAATTAATTTATGGGCTTTTATCCTTATTCTAATTGGTAGTTTATTGGTTCCTTTTTCAGATGCTTTCTCAAGCACTTTGGGCAAATCAGCATATTGTGGATTGACCTTTTTTGACCTTCCACTCTAATCCCTTTGGAAGCTGTATTTAAATAATTTAAATAGAATAAATGAATTATCTTCCTTTATGGTGCTTGTTTTGTGATTCTTTGCCTTTAGCTGCACTTATTTAATTGATTAAGGTGCACAAGGTTTTGATTCACTCATCTCTGTTTATGACTAAATACTTCATTCTGGGTCCCAAACAGCAATTTTGGCTTTAATTACCTAGTACTGAATGACAGTTTTGATTGGTGGATTTGAACCTTTAAATTTAGCATATTTTGTATGTTACACCTGGTTGGAGTAGGATAATTAAGGCACAAACAATGCACTGGTTTGATATTTCTGATGAAGCTTAAATGTATCCAAGCAAAACTTTAGTTCATTTCTGGCATAGCCTTTGACTGTACTGTGGAGGTTTTTCCCTGCACCTAGTTGGGTGAGCTATTTTACACTGTAGAGGTGAGTGGGTAAATCATGTGGACACAACACAAGCAAATGATCTTTCAACACACCAGTAAGTGTATTTAGATTTATTTTCAATCAGGCAGCAATAATATAGCGAACTGAGCACATAATAAAATAGCAAAAAAATAGCAGCAAAGCAAATAGCAGACAAATCAGCAACATATTACTATACAATAGGACCTGTAGACAGCAAGTCCTCACACCTCTCTGGTCAGAATCACTCTGACCTAGCTATCTGAAATGGGTTGTAACATCATCCCTTATATACCTGCTACAGGCTTATGCGATTTTGAGCCCACCCTTTTATTATTCAAACCTTTATTTTATACAGTACAGATTGTTTTTAGTTCTTTCTTAATCGCAGCGCTATTATAATATTAAAATAACATTACAGTAGCAGAAACTGCATTTTAGTGTGCATTTTAAAGATCACCAAAACAACTCTATGAATTATTAATGACATCTGTCTCCATTCCAGCGGTCCTGCCCAGGATTCTATAAACATAGTGGCAGAAAGGTTGACGGGCTCCTAAAGAGACCAGAATTCATGAAGGAAAGAGCAGACCAAGGGGAGGATAATTTAACTGCTTCCATTAATAGAGTTTCAACTTGCATTTATAAGTTTACTTTGTGAAATAAAAAATAAATAACTCTGGAATATCAGCGGAGGCAAAAGGAACCATTATTTTGGGAGCCCTGCAGTAAAGTACAAAAAGAAAAGTAAAAGCAGGAGGGCGGAGATGCCGAGAGAAGGAGACAGGGACGCATCTTTCGAGCTCACCTCCCTCGGTGCTCAGCCTTTCATGTGGCTTTATTTTTATTATTTTATCTCCCTCTCTTGTATTTATGTCTTTCGAAGGCTGCAGGGATGCTCAAGAGAGCAGCCGAAATGTGCAGGTGAGCCGTGTGGCGTAGCGACGGCTTCCATTACGGCCTGCAAAGTGTCTGGCATGCTATGGGTGTTTGAAGGGATTTGCAGGGCTGAAAAACACCAATTCCTGTACTAAAAAAAAACAAAACTTTAACCTCTGTGTATAGTCTAGCTG
The DNA here is from genome assembly GCA_016271365.2 of Neoceratodus forsteri. Lineage (NCBI taxonomy): Eukaryota > Metazoa > Chordata > Ceratodontiformes > Ceratodontidae > Neoceratodus > Neoceratodus forsteri. Next base: position 513,732,111 of record CM057451.1, read on the forward strand.
TGACTGGACTTACGGGGTGGCTTCCTCAGGTTCTCAGGCTCCCAGTAATGTAGCGGGAGTAAAACAGGAGAACAGGAACGCATACCGAGGGAAATTTATGAGGGAGGCATTTTCTATGAAAGCCCTTTTTTTTCTTTTTTACGTTCCCTTAAAAAGCTTTAGAGCATTTGAAACACATAAGCCCTAGGTTTACACACATGAGCACTTGTGCACTTTAAACCATTTTTGTTACATTTTATTTATTTATTATTAAGTCATGGATTACAATACGTTAGAGTAACAAAACTCTTTTACAAAGGTTCCACGTCAACAAAAGTGGGACATCGACAAACAATGTTACACAACATACAAGTTAAATAAGACATCAGGATTTATACATTGAGATTAATACATTGTAAATGGTATTTAAAAACACTGATTGGCATACAATATAGACAGAGGAGGTAAGGAGGAGGTAGGTAGGAACAAGATGAGGGAGCAGCCTAGAAGGCCTTGTCAAGATAGACAGAATAGGTAGGTAGAGCAAAAGGAGGGGGAGGGAAGGAGGGGGAAGGGATAGTGAGGGGATGTGAGTAGCATGAGAGAGGGAATGGAGCGGGGAAGGGAGAGCAAGGAGATGTGAGTAGCATGAGAGAGAGACAGAGGTTACACAATGGGGTAGTGGGAAGGAATGGAGAATGGGGGATGGTGGTGGAGTAAGAGGAAACAGGATAAGGCAAGGGAGGAGGGGTGGGGGTGGGACCAAGGCTAATAAGCTGGGTAGGAAATTAAAGTGCATGGAGGATATCTATTAAGTGCAGGAGGCTGTTATGGGTGACAGTCACATCTACTGTTAGCAACTAGTTGTTGACAGTGCTTATGCTCGAATGGGCCCAATTTTGATTCGGTGGTGATATCCCTTTGCAGAGAATTGTACCAGACAGGAACTCTGTAAGCAAACAAATGCTGACATAGAGTTGTGCAGCATTTGGGTGCATTGAAGACCTGTTTGCAGAGCTGCAGTACATAGAGGGTTTAAAAATAGGGTAAGGAGTTTTTGGACCCCAGGAAGTAAAAGTCCAAGATGAGCTTTCTTAGCTAACAAACAGGTCTGGTATTGGATCCTACCAGATAGTTGAAGCCACCCGGTTTGAGCATATAAATCACATGTGTGTGTGAGGCAGTCTGCTCCGTCAGGAGTCTGCAGACTTTATTTAGAGCAACAGTGATCCTATGAAGGGCCATAGTAGAGGCAGAACCATATATGGCCAGTCCATAGTCAATTAAGAAAATGATGGAGCTGTAAATCGCTGTTCTTTATGGCCTCAGGAGTCAGACTGTGCTAGTGCCTGTGGAGTAAACCAATCCTTATTGTAACAGTTTGTGCTACATTATTATTGCGGTGCTTGTATGAAAGAGTGCTATTGATGGTGACCTCAAGATACTTGAATGATTGGATCTGTTCAAGTGGGGAGCCCAGACAGTTTCGGATAGTCATGGGTTTGGATTTGTGCTTGCTATGGGCGCTGTTGAAGAGCATCACTTTAGTCTTTTTGTAGTTCAGCGCCAGTTTATGGGTGCTAAACCACCTTTTCACTTCCTCAAAACTGAGTTGTAGAGAATTCTGAAAGAGGGTAGGGTCAGAGTAACTTGTGTATATTACATCGTCATCCACGTAGAGCAGGATTGGTTCATGACATACACTTGGGAGGTTATTCAAGAAGATGCTGAAAAATAGGGGTCCAAGTACTGATCCTTGGGGTACTCCAGAGCGGACTGGCTTCCGCTCAGATAGGACATTGGATATCTTCACCTGTTATGAACAGTCTTCTAAATAACCTTTGAACCAGCAGATAGCATAATTTGCTATCCTGTCATTTGATGGTTTCTCAAGTAGTAGTGGATGGTTCACAGTATCAAAAGCCGTCAGGTTGATGAAGGCAGCGCCACCAGGTTACCTTTGTCTAGTGAGTTATGGATGAAGCCCATGAATTCGGGCAGTGCAGAGGTTGTACTATGGCCTTTTCTAAAGCCATGTTGCTGGGACCATTGGATCCCATATTTATCCAGGTATTAAACAAGCTGATCCGCAATAATAAGCTCGAGAGCTTTCAACAGCGGTGGGAGAATTGAGATTGACCTATAATTGGCATGTAGTGCCCTATCTCCACTCTTGTGCACTGGGGTGACTAGGGCCAATTTCCACTTGTGGGGAGATTGACCAAGTTTTAGAGAAAGGTTCAGGATCTTGGTAAGGGTGTAAGAGTTTCCTCAAGGGTGAGGGCTAATAACTTGAGATCCAGGCTGTCCCTGCTGGATCTAGATTTTCTGAGTACTTTGCATATATAATTTATAGCCTTGCATGTTGGAACCTCTTTGAAATAAAAAGGGGGTGGAGGTGTATGGGTGATTCGCATCAGTGTCTGGGGCACCGGTGGATGAGGACACTGTGAAGAAGTCTGGAGGGAGGACACTACTAAGGTCCATGAAGGATATGTGAAAAGTGTTAGCTATGGTCGCTGGATCTAATGTCGGTGTTTCATCAGTGTTAAGCGTAGTAACTTCCCCCTTAGGCTCTTTCCCCGTGATATCCCTTATATTGTTCGAGAAGTTTTTATTGTCACCCCAGGAGTTTAAGAGCACTTCCCTATAGTATTGTTTTTTTGCAATCCAGATTGCCTGGGTGCATTCATTCCTGGATAATTTGTAGGCCTGTTTATCCGCTTCCTTGCCTGTGACTCTGGCACAGTGTCAAAGGTGGTCCCTTGTCTTCATACGTCCTAACAGTTCTGGTGTTATCCATGGGTTATATACTCCTTTGACTTTCTGCTTTTTTAGGGGGGCATGTATATCGCAAGCAGTGTTAAAATGTTCAACGAAGAAATCTAGGGCCTTGTTAATATCATTAGTGGTGTCAAGCAGGGACCAATTCTGCCTTCACAGGTGTGATTTGAGAGGCTCAAGGTGACCAGGAGTTAGGACCCTACTGAAAATTACCTTGGATAGTGGTTTGTTGAATTTATTGGACCATTGACAGATTATATGGGAGTGGTCACTGAGGGTGTCAGGGAGCACAGTCACATTTGAGATACGTTCAGGGTGGCTGGATAGTATCCAGTCAAGCAAGGTGAAGGCTCTGTCCTATAGTTGGTTCTGGTCAGGGCATTAACTAGCTGGGTAAGGTGGACAGCTGAGACAGCATCCTTAATGGGACCAATATCCGAGGAGAGCCAGTTTATATTGAAATCTCCCAATATAATGGATTCAGAGTTCTGGAGTGCAGCACAAATATACTTGAGGATGCCATAAAACCCAGTAGCAGGTTTCCGAGGGGGTATAGATACAGATAACACAGTAAATGTTTTGTTATGAGCCCCCAGTAGTACTCTGATGGCCAAGGTTTGGGAGGAGTTGCCAATGCAGGGCAATTTTAGGGTGTGTTGCATAAGAGAATCTTTTAGATAAATAGCAGAGCCACCACCTCTTTTGTAAGTTTATCCTGCCTAAAAATTGAGTAACCAGGTAGGGGAACAGCAGTCAGGGATCTTGGGAGACAGCCTTGCTTCAACAACAGAGAGTACATCCGGATTATGCTGAGTAGTCCAAACCTTGAGATTGTCTAATTTATATAGAAGACTACAGATGTTGACAGATGCTAGGCAGAGTGTTCCAAGCTTATGGTGCAGAGTCCCATAATTCTAGGGGGGGGGGTGCAGGGTAGGATTGCACATTTTCAGACAGTAGCAGAAGCAAAAGTATTATCTTTAGTAGGCAAGTCTTTAGATGTTTATAGTACAGCGTGTGCTTTCTTCTCCCAGTTGAAGAAGGGCTGCTTTTATAGGCTGTTATAGAGAGATTAGAGAGGAGTAGAACTTGGAGGGGGGGATGAAAATTGATGCATGATGATAGCCATCCTTGATGTAGCAAAGGTGGCACTAGTGGGGTGGCAGCGTCTTTTCTTCTTGCAGTACAATCAGCAGAAGTTGTTCCTGTGGCATAGTGTAAGATGCCTGACATTGTGATCTTGTGACTGCTTTTTGTCATTGAACAGACCTACCTGTATATGGCGCACCAAAATTAGCAGGATAAGCAGGCAAGAGATAAGGAGTGGGGTGCCCATGATGGTATAGCTTTGGTAGTGACCAGGAAAACTGAATTGTGCACAGCACCAGAGGAAGTGAGGGGCCACTGCAACTAGATGTTGTCCCTAGGCAGGTAGAGGTACTGATTCCTAGTTGTGTGCAGCTTTAAGAGAAGAGGGCATTGCAGATATCGGTTCTGCACCGACGTATCAGGTAGGTACATGAATTATACTTTTGTGGTACATTTGAGGCACATAGCACTATAAAATATCTACTTTAAGTACCTGATACTTAAATATTTCCATGTATGTTGCACTTTATGCACTTTCCACCTTTTGAAGCACGAGGACAGAAGACAGCAGTAGAGCTATAGAAGAATATAGAATTGCAGGTGGCCAGTCAGCAAAGAAAGGAGCAGCTAGGATAGAACAGGATAATGAAGAAAAAGGGGTGGGGGGCTTCACCTTACCGAGGAGGATTCTTAGAGGCAGGAATATCACCTGGCACATACCTCCCCATCCAAGAGAAAACCAGTACAACTGGTTTTCTGACTTATTCAGATCCCCACCTAGTTACCCTCAGGAGGGAATGGAGCTTCCTCCCTCCCTCCCTTCCTCTCTGGAAGCTCCACCTCAGGGTCTCCCTATTAGAACAGTAAATAACATGATCAGGAAATATCCTGCTCATACAAATCAATTATCCTGAGGTCTGAATTATGTAGGGTTTTTTTCTCTGTACTTCATATAACCGTATATACACATTCAGGCTTAAAACATACATACTCTGATAATGTCATAGTACATATTACATTCAATTTTCCTATATACCAGTCCCAAATTGTGACAAAAAATCAGCATTCTTATGCTGTACTCCTGGTCTGTGTTTTTTATTTATTTTTATTTTACTGTGTTTTACTGTAAACTTGTAAGGTTGTAATGGAACATACCACCTCATTATGCATGGAATTTTCTCTTTCATATGCTGGAGCCAGCATAGCAGATTGTGATCTGTGACCAATACAAATTCATTCCACCATAAATAATACTTAAATGCCTCAATGGCCGTTTAGCCACTAAACATTCCTTCTCTATAGTTGAATAGCGGGTTTCTAGGGTGTTCTTCCCAGTTTACCTTTGGGATAGAACAGCCCCAGTCTCAAGGTCAGAAGCGTCTTATGAACTTCAAATGGGAATTCAAAATTGGGGCTTTGTAAAACCGGGGATGAATGCAACAACGCTTTGATTTGTCTAAATGCTTGGTCACAATCGGGTGACTAGTGAACTTTTGTGGGGTTGTGCTTTCTAGTAAGCTCTAGCAGGGGACTAGATAGTTCTGCAAATTAGGCACAAAGCGATGATAGTATCCCACCAGGCCTAAGAATGACCGTACCTCGTTTTTGGTGGTGGGAGTAAGGCAATTGGCAACAACTTCTACCTTCCCTGTACTGTGTCTAGTTTTACTTGACCATTCCCCAGAATAAATCCAAGGTATTTTGTTTCCCTCATTGCTACTGCACATTTGGCAGGATTTATTGTTAGCCCTGCTTCAGTGATGGTCTGCAGAACTGCTGTCAGATGGTTCACATGGGCCTCCCAGGTAGGACTGAACACCACCACATCGTCCAGGTATGCAGAGCAATAATCAATGTGGGGTTCAAAATCCTATTCATATAGTGCTGGAAGGTGACGGGAGCCCCATGCAGGCCACATGGCATGGTGACAAACTCAGAAAGCCCAACGGTGGTGGCAAAAGCTACCTTCTCTCGGGATTCTGGTGTAAGGGGCATTTGCCAATATCCCTTCGTTAAATCAAAAGTGGTGATATATTATGCTTTCCCCAGTCTATCCACAATATCATCAATTCATGGCATAGGACAGCCATCGAATGATGAGACTGCATTCAATTTATAACAATAATAATAATAAAATGTATTTAATTAAGCACCTTTCAAAATCTCAAGGCACTGTACAGCATAATACAAACACAAACATATATTCAAATACATTAAATATAAAATCAGGATAAAACAGGAAATGCATTTTCCCATAAAAAAGTCTTTAGTGCCTGCTTAAAAGTCCCCACTGTCCTGCACTCCCGGAGCTGACGGGGCAGAGAATTCCAGAGGGAAGGTGCCTCAAATCCAAAGGCACGAGCACCAGATGACTTCAAATTTACCCTCGGAATCTCCAGCAACCCCTCGTCAGCCGAGTGGAGCTGTCGCAGAGGGGTGTAAGGCACCAGGAGCTCTTTCAAGTAATCAGGACCCAAACCGTGAAGGGCTTTGTAGGTCAGAAGACCTACTTTAAAGGTGATCCGCCACTGTATTGGCAGCCAGTGCAGAGCACGCAGCACAGGGGTAATGTGTGATCTTCTAGAAGCTCCAGTCAACAAACATGATGCCGCATTCTGCACTAGCTGCAAGCGGTGGATATCAACCCCAGGAAGCCCTAGGTAAAGGGAGTTACAGTAATCAAGGCACGATGTCACAAAGGCATGGACCAAGACCGGCAAGTCACTGGGTGGAACAAGGTGCCTAATCCTGGCAATGTTCCTAAGATGGAAAAAGGCCAGCTTGACGACTGCAGACACCTGATGTCAAAGGGTCAGACCAACGTCAAGCTCCACTCCCAGGTTACGCGCCTGTTCAGAGGTGAGGATCTGGTCCTTCCCCAGGACTAAACCGGAGGGAAGCCCAGTCCTCAATCCCTCTACCCTATGACCCAGGTCCGCAACCAAAACCTCAGTCTTTCCTGGATTCAACCTTAAGCCGCTGGAATTCATCCAATCTTGGATTTCTGCGAGGCAGTTGTTCGGTACCGAGATAGCACCAACCTGGTCAGGTGCGAAAGACATGTAGAGCTGGGTATCATCAGCATAGCAGAGAAACCTCAGCTCATACCATCTTACAATGTCTCTGAGGGGTAGCATATATACTGTGAATAACATGGGGGACAGCACCGAGCCCTGAGGCACCCCGCATGGCAGAGAGAAGGCCCCGGATGAAAACAAACCCGAGACCACTCTCTGCATTCTCCCTGCAAGGAAAGAAGAAAACCATCTGAGGACTGTACCCGACAGCCCACAGATGGACCTCAGGTGTTCGAGCAGAACCCCATGATCCACAGTATCAAAAGCTGATGATAGATCAAGGAGAACCAAGATAGAACGGTATCTCCGATCTCTCGCCATCAGGAGATCACTGAGCTCCCGAACTAGAGCAGTTTCAGTACTATGCCTCTTACGAAAACCAGATTGAAGAGGTTCGTATAAACTATGGATGGTTAAATGGTTATCCAATTGAGCAGCCACAACTTTCTCAATAACCTTCCCCACAAAAGGGAGGTTAGAGATGGGCTTGTAGTTTGCTAGGTTCTCTGGGTCTAAAGAAGCTTTTTTCAGAAGGGGGATCACCACCCCCTCCTTCAGGGAGCTAGGGAACACTCCCATATCTAAAGAGCACCGTATAAGCCGAGCTAAGACAGGGCCGATGATCTTGCTACAACTCAAGATCAGGAAAGTAGGGCTGGGGTCTAAACTACAGCACCTGGGATGCATCTCCTGGACAATCCTCATAGTATCTACAAAGTCCGACAGGTCAAAGGCACTCCAGGAAACTCTGGGCTCTGCGACAGTGAAGTTGGAGGCACTCCCTCCTGATGTCTTCAACCTTATTCACAAAAAATAGAGCGATCTCATCACAATCAGTTTGTGTAAAAACTCGATGGATCTGCTGACAGGCTGGGTTGCAGTCTGTCAACAGTTCTGAAGAGTTGGGCTGGTCGATTCCATGTGACAGAAATTTCCCTGGACAGAAATTCTGCCTTCTTATGAGAAATTTCTGTTTGCTAGAGTTTATAATGCTCTAGCAAAATAAGGTGGTCGGCATCAGCGGCCATCTTCCTCCAACGACGCTCTAACCTACGCCCCATCCTCCGCAACTCTCTCAGAGCTCCATCAAACCATGGAGCGCTGGGGTGACGTGGAAGGGGACGAACACGGACAGGCGCAATCTGATTGAGGGCTGATGAAATGGCCCCATTATAGGCCACTACCAGCTGCTCAGGATCAGTGCAAAACTCGTCCAACAATGAGAGGTCAATAACCGCCATCAGGTCTTCAGGGACCACATCCCGCAATGGGCGGTACCTGACCAACTCCACAGGAGCCGACCTACCCAGGGGGGCCTCAAAATTGAACCCAACTGAGTAGTGATTGGACCAACTGACTGGTTCCACCACCAAATCGGAGGCCTCGATCCCCAGGAGGAAGACCGGGTCAAGAGAGTGACCTCCTTTGTGTGTAGCTGAGGAAACAACCTGTGTAAAGCCCAGTCTCCTGGAGGAAATGTTGACCAAAAAGTGAAGATTCGTCATCGACCCAGGCACTGAAGTCGCTCAGAACCATCAGTCTGGGCGACTTCAAGGCCATGTTGGCGGCGAAATCTGCTATTTCTTGCAGAAAAAGCTTCTCATCACCTAGTGGACGGTAAATGAGGGCAATCCTGCACCCTACACCAGCTACCACAGTACATTCAAATGACCTGGCCTCCTCAACTGGTACACCAGTTAGGCCCAATTCGGTCTTGAAACAGACCGCCACCCCCCCCCACGATCCAATCTCGGGCGATGTATAACCGAGTACCCGGTGGGAACAGCGGCCTCTAAAAAAGGGGCCACATTCCTGTCCAACCAGGTCTCGGGAATGCAAGCCAGATCTGCCCTCGCAACAAAGTCTGAGATAAGACCAGTCTTGTTGCAGACAGATCTGGCATTACATAACAACGCCTAAGTTAGACGAGGTTGGCGAGTTGTCCCAACCACTTGCCCTCCCAAACTGGAGGTGCCCTTGGGTATGGGAACCAGAACTGAATCACCACGTTCTAGATACCATTTCACCCCAAGGCGTCTTCTGGGCCTAACCACCCCTATGGGAAAGCACGCTCGCTCCATGTCCGTAACCCCCACCCACCCCGACTCCCCATGAGCAATCCCCAGCGCCCAGCAATGATGGTAAACATGAACAGGTGGGGGGGGGGAGAAGGGGTGGAGGGCATGGAGAACGGAGGCCGAATAACACAGGACAGGAGGGGCAAGCAGGCACATCTAGCTGCTCAGTTTATAAGACAATAAATAGAATAAAATCCCAAAAAACACCACCAATCCTAAGCTTCTCTCAGACTTCCTACAACTAAAAATTATACTACTTCAAATTATAACAAACAACTAAAATTAAAATTAAACTAAACCATCTCCCTAACACATAATCTTATTTATTGATTAAACCCACAGGTCCTCTCACAGCCTGGGGGTCAACCAAAAACTAACCAAAAACAATTTTAATTACTCCCAGGTCCTCTCACTACCTGGTGCCTACAAAATACTAAACACTCTCACTACAAATTTAAACAAAAAATAAATAAACATCGAAATAATAATAATAAACAAAGGAAATACTTTTAAAACCACCCTCCAGAAATCTCTCACAATACTGGGAAACAGGCACATCTTCATAGGTGACATTGCAGAGGGTCTGGAGGGAAAGGTATGCCTCTTTGCAGATGACACAAAGATCTGTAACAGAGCTGATACACAAGAGGGGGTAGAAAAGATGAGAATGGACTTGGCAAGGTTGGAGGAATGGTCAGACATATGGCAACTTAGATTCAATGCAAAGAAGTGCAAAGTAATGCACCTGGGAAACAAAAACCCAGGAGAAGAGTACACAATAGCAGGGGAGGTACTAACAAAAACAAAAATGGAAAGGGACCTGGGGGTAGTCATATCAGATGACCTAAAGATGGGTAAGCAATGTGAAAAGTTGGTAAAGAGAGCCAGGGGGAATACTGGGATGCATAGGAAGGGGCATCACAAGTAGAAAAAGGGAAGTAGTTATCCCTCTATACAGACAGTTGGTGAGACCTCATCTGGAGTACTGTGTGCAGTTTTGGAGACCTCATCTACGCAAGGACATAGACAGGATGGAAGCAGTCCAGAGGAGGGCAACTAAAATGGTGCAGGGTCTGCAGCAGAAGCCATATGAAGAGAGACTGAGAGAGCTTAATATGTATACTCTTGATGAAAGGAGGGACAGGAGGACATGATAGAAACATTCAAGTACCTCAAGGGAATCAACAAAGTCCAGGAGGGTAGCATCTTTCAGAAAAAGAGATGTGTAAGAACAAGGGGGCACAATTTAAAGATAGAGGGGGAGCGGTTCAGGGGTAATGTGAGGAAATTTTTTTTCACGGAGAGAGTGGGGGATACATGGAACAGCCTTCCTGAGGAGGTCGTTGGGTCTAAAACAGTGGGGTAATTCAAACATGCATGGGACAGACACAAGGCAATTATAGTTGGGGGTTGCAGGAAGTAGGCTGTTGGTTAACTAGAATCTGCAGCTTATCCAGCAGGTAGGGAAATGGGCAGACTGGGTGGGCCAAGTGGTCCTTATCTGCCATCAAATTCTATGTAACAGGTGGATTCAAAGACATAATATAGCACTCTCACTGCTCACATTATTTCCACTAAATAAATATATAAAGAAAAAATATTTGCAGTCAGTAGAGGTCCCGTCTAGCTGTGAATATTTCCAAACACAGCTACTACATAAGCACAGGATACAAAAGTCAGGATACCAGCCCTAATGTCAGCAAAAAGCAGCAAGCAATATAAATCCAGTCTTCAGATCTCAGACTTCAAGTTCCACCTCTGATTCAAATCACAGAAAGGCCACCAGCGGGCCGCAGGTTCCTATCAACTTTCCAGGGGGAAAATTACCCCAGAAAGTCAGTGGCCCACTACTTCAACTCCAGGAGGAGTCAGCCCCCCAGCTGGCTACCCCAAGAGTCTAGGGGAAGGGGAATAATGGACAGGCCCCACAGCCTACCCCACTCCCCACCTCTGTGTGTGACACTGACCCTGAGGTCCCTCGGGAACCCTGCAGGCCCAGCTATTAAAGCCCAAAATCACCCAGTCGCAGGAAAAGGAGCATTCAACACACGGAAAAAGTCAATAAAAACTTTGTGTCCCACTTATCTTAAAAGCTCTTCCAGACGACTTCACTAGATCACCGCTCCCAATAATCCAATGGCATCATACAGATGTAGTCCAGGGGCACTCCGAAAAACACAGCCAACAGTTCGAATCCACACACTGGGATACCAATTTCCAAACTGTAGGCTTGCTTGGTTTCAGCTAGTTTCCGTAAACCCCGACCAGTCCACTCACTGCACAGATATTAAAGGGCAGAAAAACAGTAGAGGTTCCAGAGACTCGAGCCAAACACAGTCCGATCCAAACACAGTCTGAATGCAACACGAAGATCAATAAAAAGAAGGCTCAGGAAGTCAACAAATGAGGCTTCACTGACACATCTCCATATCAAATCACCGCAACTCTTCACGGCTCTCCCCAGTACTCCTTTCAGCACACTGGGTCCCAGCCCGTATAAAAATTCAAACAGAGCCGAAAACGGAGAGCGGAGACAAGCGCACGCCAATTGTGCTAGCAAAAACAAAGGCAAGTAAACGGTGGCAATGATAGCAGGAAGCATAAAACCAAAAAACAAAATTAATACAACACAAAGCAGCGAAAGATAAACGGCAAATGGCGTGACAGAAACTACGAACGAATGGCTAGCCCAGCGTGGCCGCCATCTTGAGTCCATCAAATTTGCAGAAGTCCAGGCATAAACAAATGCTGCCTTCTTTTTTTGGCACAATAACAGTGGGTGAGGCTCATGCGCTAGTGGATGGTTGGATTATATTTAACTGTTTTAGTTTTCAACTTCAGCAAATATTTCCCCTCGCACTTTTTCAGGTAAGTGGTAGGATTTTTAGCAGATGGGTTTCATTTGGGGTATCTCAATTATATGTTCAACTCCCTTAGCCATACCCAGTTTGTTGGTAAAGGTAGATTGGTAGGTTTGTAATACCTTTTGCAAGTCATCTTGCCGCTTTGAGTCTAGATTGGGGTTAACAGTTCACCTAGCTCCCCAGGTCTGTCTAGCCTCTGGTACGCTATTTACTATTCAGTCCCTTTTGCCTCTGGGCAAATGTACAAAGAAGGGGTCTGTTTCCTGCCATTTTTTCAAGAGATTTACATGGCATATTTTCATTTTGTCTCTCTTCTCTGGCAAGCTAACTTCAGAGTTTACAGGTCCAGTTCTTCTTAGGACTATATAGGACCCCTGCCATGTCATAAGCGGTTTATTATCACCGGGCAGTAATAACAGGAGTACCCTATCTCCTTTCTCAAACTGTTTCTCTTTAAGCCCCTGATCATAAAGAGTTTTCTGCTCTATTTGCTTTTGCTGGTTATTCTTATGGGCTTGCTGGACATATTTACAGAGCTTCTGCCTTAACTGTGTCATGTAGTCTAGTATGGATGTATGTTCAACATCTTTGCCAGCCTCCCAGTACTCTTTAACTACATCGAGAGGTCCCCTTGGATTCCTCCCAAACAATAGCTCAAAAGGGAAGAATCTAGTGGAAGCCTGGGGAACCTCACAGTATGCAAAGAGCAGAAATGGCAAGTAATGGTTCCAATTTTTACCTTTGTCCTGAATGAACTTTTTTAACATTCTTTTAAGGGTGTGGTTAAACCTTTCCACCAAACCGACTGTCTGAGGGTGGTATGGGGAGGTCCTAATGGATGTCACTCCTAGTAACCTATACAATTCAGAAAGTAGTTAAGCACAAAAATTACTTCTTTGATCTGTGAGTACAACCTTGGGAATACCCATATGGCTAAATAACTCAGTGAGGACCTCTGCAATTTTCCGAGTGGTTATCATCCTCAGGGGAAAAACTCTGGATAGTTGGTCATGTAATGGCAAACCACTAGGATGTACTTGTTGCCTCTAGCATGCTTTTCTAGGGGGCCCACAATGTCGAGAGCAATGCGCTTGAAAGGGTTTTGACTAGTAATGGCTGAAGGGGTACCCGCTCCCTCTTACCAACTTGGGCTACCTTCTGGCACTCTGCACATGAGGGGCAATAGTCCACCACTTGCTTGTGTATTGAGCGCCAGAAAAACCAGAGCAACAAATGGCTCAGGGTGTGATCCCTTCCAGCATGCCCCGCCATAGGCAAGTTATGGGCTAGAAGCATAAGTTGCTTATGGGATTTTTCAGGGACCATTAACTGTTTCACCCTTTCCCCAGTGTTGACATTACTACATTCTCACAACAAACCATTTCTAACAACATACTGATATACACCCTTTTCATGTTCCTGTTTTATATTTAACCTGCAAAAAGAATGGATTAGTGTTGGGTCCTTTTCTTGTTCCTTTTTCATGTTACACCATTTAAACATTTGGGTTAAAGAGTCTTGTGATTCTTGCAGCATGCTGTTCCACTTTTTCTTTTCTTTGGACCCTCTTGGCATTTCTGTTTTTTCTTGGGATGCTGAAAATGTCCTCCTCAAAAGGAAATAACTCTTGTACTTCTTGTTGCTTTACTTGAGCTCTTGTTGTGACTGCAGTCATTTCTGGGTTTATTAAAGAGGTGAAATCAGGGTGATCATGCCCTATGACAACCGAGACAGGCAATCATGGAACAAGACCTACTGCAAGTGTTCGTGTAACACCTTGGATGGTTAAGTCAGTAGTGATGGTGGGATAGAAGTGGGAGTCCCCATGTATACACATGACATCAGCGCTGGGCCCAGAGGGCTGAGTTCATCCAGCAATTTCGATTTGACTAGAGTTTGTCAATTCCCAGAGTCAATGAGTCCAATGACTTGGTGTTTCCCAAGTTTACAGTGGTGGTATACTGCCCCCAGTTGACTAGCACCAGATGGGCTTTACTTTTAGGGCAATTTCAAGCCAGGTGTCCCTTGTTTTGACAATTGTGACATATGGTTTCTGACAAGAGAATTTTCCCTGGTTTCCTTCTGGGTTAGGTTTTGTTGGAGTGGCACGAAACTGAGAAGTGTTTCTTCTGGTGGTAGGGGTCAGTGTCTGGTGCTTCCTGTCTCTAGGGGGATGAGTTGATAGGTAGTCTTCAGCTAGGGATATTGCTTTCTCTGCAGTTTCAGGCCTATGTTCCTTGACCCATATTTGAAAGTCATAAGGCAGAATCTGAATAAATTGTTCCATCACCGCCATTTCTAGTACCTGTTCAACTGGTTTATTGTCTGGCTGAATCCATATATGGCAAAGTTATTTCAGCCTCACATACAGTATGTCTCTCTAGGGGAGTCTGACCACTGCATGCACAGGGACTGGAACCTCTGTCTGTAGGTTTCAAAATTTATGTCATATCTCTGGAGTGTTTCTTTTTTAACTAGGGCATAGTTGTCAGCATTGCAGCTGTCCATATGGCTATCAGCAATCTGTGCTTTTCTGGAGAGATAGGGGGGCTAACTGGACCACCCATTGTTCCCGGAGTCAGGCACAGGCCCTAGCCACCCTTTCAAAAGTTGTCAGAAAGGCCTGTATATCATCAGAGTCCATTAACTTGGTCATTTTAATATCTCTAGGAGTATCAGGAGCCCTTGGGGTTGGGTCTGTGCCTATAGCATGAATAGCTCTCACAGTTTCCACCCATCTCTCTTCCTGGGCTATTCTGTCCTTCTCCCTTTGCTAGCTGTGTCAAATATAGCCACCAGAGCAACTCACCCAAGTTCTCAGAGGGGTGTTTCTGGGATTTCTTCTTTCTCTTCTTCCTCTTCCTCCTCCTCTGACTTACTGGTGGCACCCAACAGTTCGGTTTTCATTTTTGGCTTGGCCCCTAAATCAAGGCCAGGATGTAGCAGTGCCCCTGTCAGGTTGACTGTGGCTGTAGTCAGCACACCTATTGTTTGGGGGGAGGGCTTTGGCTTCTTGGCTGACTGCTGCTTAACTTCCGCCTGGTACATTGGTCCGCCTGGGTACCACTGCAGTACCCACTAGAGCATCCCCCTGCCCAGTGCAGATGTCCTAGTATCCCACTTTTGTAGAGGTGAGTGGGTAAATCATGTGGACATAACACAAGCAAGTGATCTTTCAATACACCAATTAGTGTATTTAGATTTATTTTCAATCAGGCAGCAATAACATAGTGAACTGAGCACATAATAAAATAAAAAAATAGCAGCAAAGCAAATAGCAGATAAATCAGCAACAGACTGCTATACAATTGGACCTGTAGACAGCAAGTCCTCACACCTCCCTGGTCAGCATCACTCTGACCTAGCTATCTGAAATGGGTTGTAACATCATCCCTTAGATACCTGCTACAGGCTTATGTGACCTTGAGCCCATCCCTTTTGTGATTCAAACCTTTTATTTTATACAGTCAGATTGTTTTTTAGTTCTTTCTTAACAAGCAGCACTATTATAATATTAAAATAACATTACAGTTGCAGAAACTGTATTTTAGTGTGTATTTTTAAAGATCACCAAAACAACTCTATGAATTGTTAATGAGGTCCGCCTCCATTCCAATGGTCATGCCCAGGATTCTATAAACATAGTGGCAGAAGGGTCAACAGGCTTCTAAAGGAGACCAGAATTCACGAAGGAAAGATTAGACCAAGGAGAGGATAATTTAACTGCTTCCATTAATAGAGTTTCAACTTGCATTCATAAGTTTACTTTGTAAAAAATAATAGCTGAGGAATATCAGTGGAGGCAAAAGGCACCATTATTTTGGAAGCCCTGCAGTAAAGTACAAAAAGAAAAGTAAAAGCAGGAGGGTGGAGATGCCGAGATGTCAAGGGAAGAAGGAGGAGGGGGCACATCTTTCTAGCTCACCTCCCTCGGTGCTCAGCCTTTCATGTGGCTTTATTTTTATTATTTTATCTCCTTCTGTTGTATTTATGTCTTTCGAAGTCTGCAGAGATGCTCAAGAGAGCAGCCAAAATGTTCAGGCGAGCCGTGTGGCATAGTGCTGGTTTCCATTACGGCCTGCAAAGCGGTTGGCATCCTATGGGCATTTGAAGGGATTTGCAGGGCTGAAAAACATTAATTCTTGTACTAAAAAAAAACCCAACAACTCTAACCATTGTACACAGTCTAGCCATGACTAGACTTACGGGGTGGTGACCTCAAGTTCTCGGGCTCCCAGTAATGTAGCAGGAGTAAAACAGGAGAACAGTAGAGCATACCGAGGGAAATTTACGAGGGAGGCATTTTCTATTAAAGCCTTTTTTTTTTTTTTACATTCCCCTAAAAAACTGAGTGTTTGAAACACATAAGCCCTTGGTTTAGACACATGGGCACTTGTGCACTTTAAACCATTTTTGTTACATGAATTACACTTTTATGGTACATTTGAGGTACATAGCACTTTAAAATATCTACTTTAGGTGCCTGACACTTAAATATTTCCAGTACTTTGCACTTTACACACTTTGCACCTTTTGAAGCATGAGGACAGAAGACAGCAGTAGAGATATAGAAGAATATAGAATTGCAGGTGGCCAGTCTGCGAAGAAAGGAGCAGATAGGATAGAACAGACTATTTCATTGTCAGTTGTCAAGTATATTCTGTTGGTGCTTATTTCTTTGTCTGCCTGCTATTATGTTTATTTGAATATATATAGCACAACAGATTTTGTACTGGTGCTGCACTGATGTGCTTCCCCCTTACTATATATAACCAACTCCAGGGGGACGCAACTCGGGAAGGGGGAAAGCCATAGATCACCAAAATGGCAAGTACTGTCAATGCCATGTCACCAAAATGACAAGTGTTGTTTTGCCATTGCGTTTTTTGTCTTCACCATTTTGCACTTGCTGTTTTAAAGGGACACCTGTTGGATATAAGTTATTTCACAATTCTTTCCTTTAATAGTGTTTCCGTTAACTTACCCACCACTAAAGTCAGGCTGACAGACCAATAATTTCCCGCCTCTTCCTTGCTACCACTTTTGTGAAGCGGAACAAAGCTAGACTTGCCTTGTTTTCTTTATTGCTTTCTTTTATTGCAGGTACATGGCATAGTTGTAGAGTCAGATATTAGTCAAAAACAGCAGCATTAGTGTCTGACTTCAGGGCAGCTCGGGATTTTTGGGAGGTTGTTGAGCAAACTTGCTCCCCCCCAAAGCAGTTAACAACTGAGGTACAAATATCTAGATACTGCTACTTTCTCAGGGAACCATATGGAGCTCTAGTGCTCCAAGCACTGTTGGCCTGATTGTTTCTTGAGGAGGCCGGTGTCTATTGCCACCCTCCCACCCCGTACCCTCCTACCCCAAGGCTCACTTCCCTTTTATTCCCATTTACCCCCTCATCATATCCTGTTACATCACAGGATATGAGTCATAGCATGTCTGATAACCAGGAAGAATATAATGGACAAGACTGATACACCAGGTAGAAGATAATGTTATAGAACAGCAATAGATGCTATACATTTGTTGCATTGTATCTTACTAGGTGAAGTTAGCGCAAATGTTGAAATGTTTGGCATGGTGATTATTGCTTACAGATACATCCTATACTGTTTGTGTTAGCAGGGCACTTTCTGGAAACTCCAGTATTGATATGTTTGGCACTGTGATTATAGGTTAGGATTTGCTGTACTACTGAAGTGTAACCAAGGTTTAAAGGCAGGGTTTTAAATAATTGATTAGCAGTTTTTTTCTTGGGACAATGCTAACTATACAAAAAGTATTTATATAGGTTTTCTAGAAGTGCTATGCTTGTTAAACACAGTGAGGCAAGCGATATGCATTTTCACAATGTTTTAGCACTTTTATGAGCAAAACGTTAATCAATTTTTGGAGTTAAATAAATCCCTGAAAGGGCAGTTTGTTTTTGGTTGTGCTTAGGGGACAGACTGCACTTACTGGTGGGGCAAGCTTTGTTGGTTGGCTAACTTTTACATGAGGGTAAGGTACCAGAGAGCTGGGGGAACAATGGGCAGAACTGGGAAAGGTGGATGGGAGGGGTCATGGAGGTGGTATGGGCATCCTACTGAAAATGAGGGGTGACACTGGAGGTTGAAAAGTGAGACAGGAAAGATGGTAGGCTGCAACAACTGTGGAGTGGCAGTCTTTTAGAAAATTGCATGGAGAGTGGGAGGGTGTTTGGTGTGCAGGCATATAAGGCACCTTAGGAATGAGATCAACTGTTTACAAATGGAGCTTAGGAGGGGAATGCAGGCTGCAGTGGGGGACAGCTCTATGGCTGGGGAGGGAAGGAGGGTAACTGAAGGGGGGAGGACAGATCAAAGAGGGGGGAAGAGGAGAGGGAAAAAGGTGCCAGATGGGGGAAGGAGACAGGGGGTCCCGGTTCAGAGGACAAATGAGGGCGGAAAAGGGGAGGAATGGAGAATGGGAGGGAAGGAGGACTCTAAAAGTCACAGAGTCAGCAGCGGTGGGGTGGCGAGCAGAAGGAAGGAGGAAATAGATGATAGTGAAGGGATATCAAAAAATCAGTCCACAGTACTGGCAGGATTGGGGGATGTGTTAGGGGGAGTGCTGAGCAGAGGGGAGGATGACAGACCAGGTGAGATGGGAATGGGGGGGTCAAGGATTTGAAGGGATATGGTATGAGGGATCGGTCGAGTAAGGGAGTTGTGGGGAAGGGGGGAGGAGGGGTATGAGAAGAAAGGGGTAGGGATGCATCAGGGGGAGGTGGCAGGTGGAGCCTGGTGAAAAGGTGAGGTAAAATCAGAGGAGAAAGGGGAGAAGGAGGGCAGAGCAGAGACTGGGAACATTACAACAGGAGTGGAAGGGGGGAACAACTGTGCTGGATGAGGAGGAGGAGTGGGGAGGAATGGGACAGGATAAAGGAAGGACAAGGCAAGTAGAACATGAAAATGGGGGTCGGATCCTAGTGCTGGGAGACTCTTCTGAAAGAGATCAGATGGGGAAGCACATTGGAGAGGCATACTCACATATATGTGGAGGCCATGTCCGGCATGATAGTGGAAAGGGTGGGTCAATCTGTTCTGAAGTATGCTAGGAGGGGTAGGGAGAAACCTCTCATAGTTCTGCATTTGGGAACAAATGGCCTGGTGGGAAATACTGTAGATGTAGTCCAGAGGAAGTCTGAGGAGCTGGGGCTGATTTCTGAGGAGGCAGGACAGACAGTAACTTTCTCAGAGGTGCTTCCAGTACCCAGGGTAAGCACGGCAAGGAAGCTGAGGATAGAAGGATTTAACACATGGCTAAGAGAATGGTGCCAGTCCAAAGGGTATGGGCTGGTGGGGGGGGGGACCTGGGAGGGCAGTGATCTCTATGCTAAGGACAGGCTACACTTAAGTGAGGAAGGAAGGAGGGTATTGAAACAGAAACTAATGCTTAGCAAACAATGAGACTTTAAACTAGAAGAGGGGGGTGGCAAGTGGGCAGGAGTCAGGCAGAATCCAGAGGTAAGGAAGTTGAATGAGCTTACCCCCAATACCAGCAGCAAGGGACCTAGGGGGAGGTCAGGAGGGGATGCTAGAAAGGGAGAGCATTTAGGGAGAGTGGGGAAGGTAGCAGGGTGGAGGGTGGTAACCTTGAATGCTACTAGTCTAGGGAACAAAACAGCAGAGTTACAGGCTCTCATGGCAGATGGGGAGGTGGGCATGGCGGCCATCACTGAGACATGGGCCACCCAGTACCATGACTGGGACCTGCCAGTACCAGGGTATAGGATATGTCGGAGGGACAGGGTAAAAGAAAAAGGAGGGGGGGGTGGCACTGTATGTGAGGGAAGGACTGAAGTGTGTCAGGGAGGAAGGGGAGGAGGCAGCACGGAGTCACTATGGGTGCCGCTCCGGGACTCTAAAAATATGACCCTCAGGACGGGAATGGTGTACAGTCCACTATCTCAGACTGAGGAGTTAGACAGGGAACTAGTGGGACAGATCAGAAGGCCCTGTGGGAGGGGCAATACAGTGATTGTGGGGACTTCAACCTGCCGGGAGTGGATTAGGGTACCCCAGCCACCTTGAATAGGAGGGAGTAGGTACTTCTGGATACCTTCCAGGACAGCTTCTTATTGCAGGTGGTCAATGAGCCAAGCAGGTTAGGGAATACCCTAGACCTCATGCTGGCAAATGGTGAGTTTGTGAGTGAGCTGTGGGTGGAGGAACCGCTGGCAGGGAGTGACCACCACTCGGTGTGGTTCACAATAAACATGGGGAAAGGGGGAGTAGGAATGGGTACAAGGATGTTAGACTTCAGGAGGGCCAACTTCGGGAAGATGAGGGAAATAGTACATGGGTATCTGGCCAGGATCCATCCAAACATGGACACTAACCAGAAATTGAGGTCATTAAACTGGGAATTGAGGAGCAACCATAACATGTACAAGGGTCCAGAGCAAGAGGGTTAGGGCCGAGAAGCCTAGCTGGGTGAGCATGGGGGTCATGGAAAATGTAAGGAAGAAAAGAGCTGCCTTTAGAGGGTACAAAAAATATGGGGAGGACAGAGAGGAATACCCGAAGGAGTCGAGGGAGGTGACAAAGGCAGTCAGGTCAGCCTTCATGCCCAATGAACTCATGCTAGCATGGGGCATCAAAGGCAGGGAGAAGGACTTCTTCAGGTACATCAGGAAGAAAAGGAGTTGTAAGGACCAAATAGTAAGGATAAAGAAGGATGGGGGTGGATGGAAACAGGGACAGAACAGGCAGAAGCATTAAACAAGTATCTCTGCTCAGTATTTACTAAAGAGAAAGGGGATCCATATCCAAGGGGGTAGGAGGGTGGGCACGGTGGGGGAGGAGGTGACAGATGAGGAAAGCCCAGTGGACAGAGTACTGGAGGGCTTGAGGGGCCCTGAGGGTGGACAAGGCACCAGGGACAGATGGCATACACTCCAAGGTGCTGAAGGAGTTGGCAGAAGTCCTGTCTGAACCCTTGGCAGACCTGTTCAATGCCTCCTTGGACTCGGAGAGTGTACCTCAGGACCGGAGGATGGCGCACATGGTACCCCTCCACAAGAGCGACCCCAAGGATGAGTCAGAGAACTACAGACCAGTAAGCCTCACATCCATCATGGGAAAACTGATGGAGACAATCCTGAAGGAGGGCTGGTTTCCCTCCTAGAGGTTAATGGGCTGCAAGACAGCAGATAGCTTGTGGGTTTGTCTCAGGCAGATCCTGTCAGACCAGCCTGGTGGAGTACTATGACTGGTTAACCAGGCAATTAGACAGGGGTCATGCAGTGGATGTCCTGTACCTGGACTTCAGTAAGGCATTCGATTCGATTGCCGCATGGGAGGCTAGGAAATAAGCTGGAAGGCACAAGGGAGTCACGTGATGCAGGCAACCTAGAAGCAGCAGGACTCTAGGGCTCTTAACTCTCTCCTCACATCTTTGTCTACCAAAGCCGACAAACGACACTTCTAACAGAAATGTCTACTGTTTTAGGGTGAGCCTACCTTCAGCAATAGATTGCTATCCACGGTGCATCGCTATTGGAGTTTATATCTGCAAAGGATGCTGATATGAGACGGGCCTTGCTAAAGCACACGCCGCCACCTTCGTCAGAGAAAATGCCTAAGAAACCTAAGGTCTCGAGGAGGGCCAGCCAGCGAAAGTGGGACTACAACGGCTCACCTGATTCCTCTTACCGAATACCATTTTCTCCAGGAACTGCTGCCATTCCGTGAAACGCTTGATGACATTTCCTCCGAGTTGAAATCTATTCAGGGAGATATGGCCGACCTTAAATGGAGGGTCAGAGATATGGAGGCATGCTCTGCTTCTCTGGAGCACTGGTGATACAAAACAGACCCAGAAATAATCCATCTCCTTCAGCAGGTACAGAAGCTTCAGTTAAAGACAGAAGACCTCAAGGGGAGAAGCAGAAGGACAACATACTAATCACCGGCCTACTGGAGACAGAAGAAGGCCTCAACACTGGCTTTTGTTCAAAAATTCCTCCAGAAAGTCGTGGGTCCTTCCCCACTTAACATAGCCTATCAAATTGAAAGGGCCCACTGGTCTCTTAGGCTGAAATCACCACTGGGAGCACCCCCCAGACCCATTATACTGAAGTTCCTGAGTTTTATAGAGAAATAACATGTATTAACAAAGGCAAGAGACTTGCAAGTTATTATGTGGGAAGTCACTAAAATCAGAATCACTCAGGATTTTCCTTATGAAACCCGACAAAAGCGCACAGCGTTCCACCCCATAGTGAGCAAACTGGTTGCAGCGGGTATCCACTTTAAGATGTTGTACCCGGCTAAGCTCAAAGTGTCCATCTCTGGTACATGGCTATCCTTTGATACACCCAAGCAAGCAGAGGCTGAATTAAAAAATAAGTTGCCAGACCTCTTCACTGCAGGCTGAACTTTTTACTGATCTGAGCTGGTTCTGATCTACTAGAGGCTAGTCCTCTCATTTACAGTTAATTTTCAGTCTTTCTGTGCTTTTACCTGCATCGAAGGCCTTAATCCACTTGGAATGAGAACATCCACGCAGCGAGATGGTAGTCGGCATACACCTAGTATTTCCCAGGCTTCAACACTACGAATAGGTGCCTATAACAAGCCTAAAGTTTTGAGATGAACCCCAAGGGAGAGTGTCGGGTGGAGGAACATTTATTTTTAGCCACAGACTATGTTAGGGTCCGGTTCTCAATGTCTTCCCCTGGCCACTTCCTCCATATTGATCCACTGAGGCACCTGGACCCATGGATGCTTACAAGTACTGTTTTTTTTTTATCTGTTTATGCTTATGCCTTGAATTTCAATTCTCAGAGGATGTTAGTGTTGTTTTCCTATACTTCAATTCTCTGTATTGGAAATGGTGTGGTTTGATTTTCATGACCCTAAGAAATCTGAGAGCCGAGTGAGGCCCACTCATGGGAGCACTTCCCCCATGGGGGGGTTAACAGCCACAAATCTGGAGGCCCATAGCTTGTAGGGAATTTTTTTTAATCGTTCTTTTGTTGTGGGCAGCCGGGATTGTCCGCAAAGCTTGATCTGGAGGGGGAAAATCTCACTCATGGGGGCTCCGCTTATCATCCAGGGGTCTGTAGAGCAACACAGTTCCAACCAAGTACCATTAGCTCTAAATCTTGATGGATGGTTAGGCTGCATTAATCAAATATCAGATGTTGTTTTTGTGTTATACTGCTTCTGTTTGAGGCCTCCTATCCGGTATGGAAAGGGGGGGAGGCTTGGGATCTAGCAGGCTCAGGATAATGCTGCATGGTGTATCAACTTTAGGGGGAGGATAGCTCCTTACTACTTGTCCCGATTGTGGTCTGGGGATACTTACCTCCCAGCTTGCTGGTTCAGAATCATGCCCAAGTTCACACTGGTATGCTTGGGTTTTAGTATACACCTTGGTAGTAGTGAGTTTCGGTGCTGCAAGGGGTTGGGTTCTCCTGTTACTGAAGTTACTTAAAAACACTGTATGCCTGACATCCAAGGAACCTTTAGTATATAGTTGTTGGGGCATGGGGGTTAGAGGGTGGGGGGGGCTTTAGCCATTTGGCATATACTGTCTCGGTTTTTGGGCTTTCGGACTCAATAGTCCTTAATACAACTTCATGTTCTCGCTCCGAAGTTGTTCTCCTTTTTGACAAGTTATAAGGGTTGGGGGAGCAGGGATCTGGGGTTTCTATTGGTTCATTTCAGGTTTTCCATTTTGCTTATCTGTATTCAGAGTGGGGAGGGAGGGTGGGATGGAGTGTGCTGTATGTGGTCCACGTGGTATACTTTAACCTGAGTTTCTATGCTATACTGTATATTGTTAAAGATGTGTAATGTAGTTGAATTTATTACTTGGAACGTACGGGGAGTACGAGACTCTACTAAGAGATACTAGGTCCTGAAACACTGTGCACTGCTCAAGGCTGGTATTATCTTCCTGCAAGAAACGCATCTATTAGAAAGAGAGGCCATCTGGCTCCATCAGCAGGGGATCTCACAAGTTTTTGCTTCCGGAGACTCCTCCTCGAGCAGAGGGGTAGCGGTCTTAATTATGGGCAACATCCCCTTTCAAGCTGTCTCTATCATTACTGACCCCGGGGATAGATTTGTCTTGAATAAGGGTTCCCTCTTCCATACTGAGGTAGTATTGGGGTGTGTATATGGTCCGGTGGGAGGTGACCCTCTATTTCTTATGGAGCTCGCCAACAAGCTTGCATCCCTATTGCCTACCCCTCTAATTATGGAAGGAGATTGGAATATTCCACCCACGCAAGATATGGATAGATCTGATTGGCCTTTAAAACCCCCTTCCCCACCTCAAAGAGCCCTGCAAGATTTTATTGATCTATTAGGTTTGTGTGATCCATGGCGTATTCTTAACCCTTCCCAGCGCTTGTACTCTTAATACTCTAATGTCCGCCAGTCCTGGTCCAGACTCGATTACATATTAATCAGTCTTGCCCTGCTAAGAGGTCTGTGCCATGCAGGACTGGAACCAATCATCCTATCAGATCATTTGATGGCCTGGGCAGTTATCTCCCCAGAACCGGACATCCAGAGAGACATGGCATGGAAGCTGAACACTCAGCTTCTAAAAGACAAACATACTGTTCCCAAAGTGCAAGCCCTAATACAGTCTTTCATTGATATTAACAGAGGCTCGGTCGGCAGGGAGGATCTCGAATGGTGCGCACTTAAATGCTATCTGAGAGGTGAATTTATCAAATTAGCCTCGAGAAGGAAGAGTCAAAGAATGGCTGAAGCCTTATCCCTGTTAGCACAGATCTGGTCGACTGAACTTGCACTCTCCTTGTCTACCATGGCTGATTCCCTAGAGCAATTGCTCTCCTTAAGGAACAAATATGCGGATTTATTGAGGGAGAAAGCAGAATATGCCATTTTAAAAACTTGTTCCAAATGTGTGGAGCAGGGAGATAAAGTCGGCAGGCTGCTGGCTCTTGGATTGTGCAAGCTAGAGGGCTCTTGGTTCATTCCCTCTATTCTCACCCCAGATGGTTCCATAAAGACTTCCCCTTGGGATATTGCCAGGTATTTGAAAATTTCTACCGTAATCTGTACGGGAAACATTCTTCCTCCCGACCTCTCAGGAAATTCAGGCCTACTTAGATACTCTCAATCTTCCTTGTCTCCTTGATCACCACCAGGTCCTTCTCTCATCTCCCATCTCTCTCCAGGAGGTGGACAATGCTATCAAAGACTTACCACTTGACAAGGCACCTGGGCCAGATGGATTCCCATCTAATTTCTGCAGGACCTTCTCTAAGGAACTCTCTCCATCAGTACTCAGACTATATTATCATATACTCCGTGTGGATACCCTTGACCCCTCCTTACTAGAGGCAACTATTGTCCTCCTTCTTAAACCTGACAAACCACATTCTAACCCTGCTAGCTATCATCCAATTTCTCTTCTAAACTATGATATTAAGGTTCTAACCAAGATTCTGTCCTCCTGTATTAGGAAGGTCTAGACATGCCTGCTGAGCCCTGAGCAGGTGGGGTTTGTTCCTGGGAGATCTTCCGCGGATCATCTCAGGAAGTTGCAACATATCTTTCAAGCAGCTCAATCCTCCCAATTCCCCATGGCATTGATTTCATTAGACACAGAGAAGGCCTTCAAGAGAGTGGACTGGGAGTTCCTCTGGCAGACCTTAAAGAAGCTGGTCTTTCTCCTTCTCTTCAGCCAATGGATTCAAACCATATACTCCTGCCCCTCTGCCAAGATATATTGTAACGGGGTCTTCTCCGCCCTATTCTCTCTTTTTACTGATACGAGACAGGGCTGCCCACTCTCACCCTTTCTCTTCAATTTATATCTGGAACCCCTCTTGAGATATATCAAAATGTCACCCCAGATACAAGGCATCCTGATGCAGGACTCCATCCTGACTCTTTCGGCATATGCCGATGACATTCTCCTCCATCTAACACACCCTGCAGTTTCCCTCGAACAGGTACTTAATGTCATTTCTCATTTTAGCCGTCTCTCCAATTATAAATTGAATGTCAATAAAACTGAGATCTTCCCTGTCAACCATTATACTAACAAAGTCGACTTTCATCCATTTGGTATGAAGTGGTCACCACACTCCATTCAATATTTGGGTATCCTCCTCACCTCTGATCCCTCTCTCACCAAGAAGTTAAATTTAGGCGATCTGGTGGCTAATATCCAACAAGATCTTCAGAGGTGGGAATCCCTTCCAATATCTCTCTGGGGTAGGATAAACATCATTAAAATGAATGTTCTTCCCAGACTTTTTTATCCCCTGAATATGTTGGACCTCTGGCTCCCTCTCTCTTTCTTCCAACATCTGCACTCCCTTACATCTAGTTTCATCTGGGCTCACAAACACCCTAGACTCTCCTTTCTCAAGCTGAGCCTTCCCAAGGACTTTAGAGGTCTCCATCTTCCTAATTTCCTTACTTATTACTCGGCAAGTCATATCTCTAAATGCGGTAGATGGTCTTCTCGCCCTGAAGGGGATTATACTCCTCTATGGCTGCAACTAGAGAATCAGATATTAAGGTCACACCACTTATCTGTTCCGAAATAATTTTTTCTTCTGTGGAAATCCCTCCCAATCCCAATTAGGGATTCAGTGATTATTACCTCACTCAAGGTTTTCTCTTAGTTCTGTTCATCTTACAAACTCTCTCCTCAGAAAGACTTCGGCCAACCCATTGTTCTAAATTCCAACATCAAGATTGGGGGCACTGCCCTTCCCTCTGACTGGTTACTCCAACTCAAGGAAGCCACACTAGCTGATATGTATTATCCAGTTTCTCTTTTATATTCCCCGGATTTTCTCTCAAAATTTGTCTTGAACCAAGTGTGCATCTTCAAAATTTTCCAACTCAGGCACCTATTGGGTCAGTCTTTTGGTATGTCCCCCAGACCCTCCCTATTAACCCCTATACTAGAACAGTTCCTAGCACTTGCCACTAAGCAACATGCTGTGTTACTTTTGTACTCCTGTCTCTTGGCTAAGGGACACCCTGAACCTTTACAAGGCTCTAAGGTCTGGAATTCACTGTTGCCGGATGTACCCCTAAATTGGTCACAAATATGGAAAGACCTTTACACCTATAATTCACAGGACAAGTTTAGACTTACCCAATTTCACATCTTGAATGACGTACTATACACCGGTTCATTTGTCCAAAATGGGCCGCCTCCCCTCTAACACTTGCTCCAGGTGCGGAAACTCAGAAGGGAATATTCTTCATATATTTTGGTATTGTGAAAAGATTGCCCCACTATGGTGCCTAAGTCAAGAAAAGATGGATCCCCTGCTTGGACTAGAGGTCCTCTTCATGGTAGAAATTTGTATTCTAGGGTGCTACACCAATATTGAGATCAAAGAAAGAAGATTCTACATGGCCTTAATCTCAATGGTTGTTAAGAGACTGGTGCTTAACCATTTGATGGACCATATTGCCATATCATACAATGAATGGCTGAATGAACTTTCTATGAGCTTCAGGACAGAGCGTTTGATTGCTAGCTCCAGGAACAGGCTCAAGCTCTTTGATAAAAAATGGGGCAAATTATATGCATTATATTTACACTAAATGCATGAAGGTCTAGGTATTCTCCAATCAATCACTTCTTACTGCTTTAGTTGTACATTATGTACTTAGTGCGGGCACACTCGGGGAGGGGGATTTGTAGGGGCACCTTTTGTTAGTCATGGTTCTTCCTCGATAAAGTTTCCATGTATATTGTTTTATTATAAAATCAATAAAGAAGTTGAATTTAAAAAAAAAATAGTTGGAAGGCACAGGGCCGGGGGTGAAGATGTTGAGATGGGTAGTGAACTGGCTGCCAGGGAGACAGCAGATGGTGGTGGTGGGAAGGGAGCTTTCATCTCCAAGAGCAGTGACAAGCGGGGTACCACAGACCTCTGTACTGGGGCCGGTGTTGTTTGGATCTTCATAGCAGACATCCCAATAGTCATCAAGAGCAAGATCAGTCTGTTTGCAGATGATACCAAGATGGGAGCGGTAGTGGATGACTTAGAAGGGTGGCAGGGGTTGCAAGATGATCTGGCAAAATTGGAGACCTGGTCAGACACTTGACAGCTGGGGTTCAATGCCTAGGAATGCAAGGTGCTACATTTCAGCACAAGAAAAACAAGGAGGAGCTACCAGCTAGGGAGGATGCAACTAGCCAAGATGGAAGAGGAGAAGGATCTGGGGGTGATCATAATGGTAGCAATGGACAACTCAGCACAGTGTAGAAAGGCAGCTGCCAAGGCCAACAGGATGTTGGGTTGTATTGCCAGAGGCATATCCTCCAGGAGGGGGGAGGTGATCCTGCCAATATACAGGTCACTGGTTAGACCACACTTGGAGTATTGCATGCAGTTCTGCTGACCATACCTGAAGAAGGACATTAGGTTACTGGAGGGGGTACAGTGCAGGGCAACAACAATAATCCAGGTGCTAGGAACTTACCCTATGAGAGCAGGCTGAGGGAGTTGAAGATGTACTCACTGGAGGAGAGGAGGGCTAGGGGGACATGATTGAAACATTCAAGTACATGAAGGGAAAAAATAAGATGGGCACAGAGAGGCTTTTCAAATTAAGGAGGGGGAGGGACACTGGATGGCATGATCTGAGATTGGAAGGGGGAAGATTCAGGAGGGAAATGAGGAGACACTTTTTTACAGAGGGGTGGTGTCTAGGTGGAACGCATTGCCAGAGGAAGTGGTATCCTGTAGAACAGTGGGCTGCTTCAAAAGGGGATGGGACAGGACAAGGGGGAAGGTCACTGGAGGGGTAGGAGGGCAGCTGCAGTATAAGGACTGCTAGCTGCACAATCGAGCAGACTTGAAAAACCAATAAGGCCTTTATCTGCTGGCAATTTCATATGTTCGTATCTACCTTTCCTCAGTCTTCTGGGACCATGCCAGTCTCCGGTGATCTGTTAAAAAGGTCTGTCAGAGGTGCAGCTAATACTTCCCTGAGCTCCCTCAGCACTCTTGTATGTACCCCATCTGGCCCCATAGCTTTGTCTATCTTCAGGTTAACGAGTACTTTCCAGACTTTCCACTGAAAACTGATGGCCATTTCCCTCCCATCAAAGCTCCTGGAGTCTTTTGGTCCCTCCCCTTCCCCTTCTACTGTAAACACTGAGCAGAAGTATTTCTTCAAGATGGCTGATTTTTCTTGATCCAGTCTGTACAGTCACCCTCTCCCTCATTAACTGTACACTCCCTCCCTTGTCTTCTTTTTTTGCTAACATCTGAAAAATATCTAGTCCCCTTTTGATACTCTCTGAGCTATTCTCTCCTCAGTTTGCACCCATGTGCTCCGCATTGCTTTGCTTGCTATCTCTGTTTTCGCTGCTACACTTCCCTATCCTCGTCTCTTTGGGTCTTCTTATGCCTTCTGAATGCTACTCTTTTAGACTTTACCTTTTCTGTTACCTCTTCTGAGAACCATAGCTATCTCCTCTTTCTTTTACTTGCTTGACACAGAGGTTAGTTGCCTTCACTATGCCCTCTTTTAGTTTGGCCCACTTTTCCTCCACCCCAGATCATCTCCCACTGCCAGGTCATTCCTGAGGCATTCACCCATCTTAATAAAATCAGCCCAGGACTCTCACCATTGTGTGGCTGGATTCTGCAGCTTTTCTTATGTTGAAACATGCTACAAAAATCACTGATCCCCAGATGGCTTCCCACCTTGACGTCTGCAACACTGTCCCTGTTAGTAAGTACCAGGTCCAGTACTGCCCCATCAGGAGTTGGTTCACTGACTAGTTGCCTGAGGCATGCCCCTCTGCAGAGTTCAAGATATCTCTACGTCTAGCTGAGCTGCAGCAGGGAGGCTCCAGTCTACATCTGGCAGGCTGAAGCCTACCACCAGCAACACCTCCCCCTTTTCTGCCATTCTGCCAATTGCTTCTAACATTTCCTTATCAATGTCCTCCCACTGTGCCAGAGGTCTGTAGATCATACCTGTCTGAATAGTGGCTCTGTTTCCCAACTTCAGGGTGACCCAAAGCACCTCCATCCCCCAAATTCCCTGTATTTCTGTTGCTTTTATGCTTTCCTTCACATAAAGCACCACTCCCCCTCCTTTTCTTCTGATCCTGTCCTTCTGAACATCTTGTAGCCTGGTAAACCATGTCCCAGTCAGATCTGTTTAGTCTGACATGACCTCTCCCCATGACTCCGGACCATCTTGGGTCTTATAACCTGCTGGATTCAAGATACTCCGCTAGCCTTTCTTTTAAAAGTTCTTTTACTTCCCCACCACTGATGTTAGACTGACTGGCCTATAGTTGCCATCCTCCTTCCTATTTCTGCTCTTATGAAGTGGGACTACATCTGCCCTCCTCTAGTCCTCTCAAACCATTTATGTTTCCACTGAGTTGGTGAATAGGGCTGTCAGAGGTGCAGCCAGCACCTCCCTGAGCTCCCACAGTATCCTTGGGTGTACCCCGTCTGGTCCCATGGCTTTATTCACTTTCAGATTCGCAAGTCTTCTCAGGAGTCTTTCCTCTGTGAATGAATTTGTACCTACCTCACTCCCTCTCACTGTTCCTGCCGCTTCTTTGTGGTTCACCCCCTCTCCCTCCACTGTGAAGACTGAGCAGATGTATCTGTGCAGGATATTTGCATTTTCCCAGTCCTTCTTGGCACAACCTCCCCCTGCCCTTCGTAACCTCGCAATCCCCCACCTTGTCTTCCTTTTTTCACATATGTATCTAAAAAAGGTCTTGTCCCTTTTATTACCCCTTTGACTATCCTTTCTTCTGTTTGTGCCTTGGTGACCCTTACCACATTTCCTTATTTTCCAGGTACACCTCTACCTATTCCCCCTACGCCTCCTTGTACCTCCTGAATGCCACCCTTTTAGCCTTTACCTTCGCAGCCACATCCCTCGAGAACCATAGTGCTCTATTTTTTTCTCCCGTTTTTGCTCACATCTTTCACTTAGAGGTTTGCTGCCATCACTAAGCCATTCCTTAATTTGGCCCAATGTTCCTCAAGCCCATCCAGATAATCCTCCCCCCAGTCATCTTAGAGGCATTCACCCATTTTTTTTTTAAATTTGCCCTCCTCAAGTCTAGGGTCCTTGTCTTTCTGTGGTTTGTCTCTGCTGCTGTCCTTATGTTAAACCACACTGTACAGTGATCACTGATCCCCAGGTGACATCCCACCATAGCGTCTGCAATACTATCCCTGTTTGTGAGCACCAGGTCCAGAATTGGCGTGGGCTTTCTGACTAGTTGCCTGAGAAATGCACCCACAGGGAGTGTAGGATGGCCCTGCTTCTATCTGAAGTGATGGCTGGGAGGTTCCAATCCACATCCAATAGACTGGAATCCCCCACAGAAGTACCCCCCCTTTTCTGCCATCATGCTGATAGTTTCCCCCAGTGCCCTATCTAGTTCTTCTCCCTATGTTGGAGATCTGTATATCACATCACCCCACTGTGAATAGAGGCTCCACTCCTGTTTTCTGGGTGACCCACAGCACCTCCAGCCTCTCCTTCCACCCCTGGTTCCCTTGCACTTCCATCGCTTTGATACCCTCTTTCACATATAGCACAACCCTCAACCCTTCCTCCTCTCCCTGTCCTTTCTGAACTGAGTGTAGCCTGGTATGACTGTGTCCCAGTTTTGGCTTCCTATGCACCACAACTCAGAAATTGCCACAATATTGTGATCTGACTCTACCATGATGACCTACAGGTCTGGAATTCTATTTCCAAGACTCCTTGCATTTGCACAAATAGCCCTCTACACCTTGCTCCCACTCTGTCTGCAGCCCACCTTGCCCCCTTGTGTCCTGCCTTATTCCACCCTCTCTTTTTGCATCTTCTTTTCCCTCCCACTTGTCCTCTGTTACTCTGCTGCTTCCTTTAACCAGCTACCTGGGGGGAGATTCCTCCTTTCATTTCCTCCCTTCCTTCTGTTTCAGTCTGTGGGGGTGGGGCAGTTTATGCCTCCCTTTGACTTTCTGCCACCCCCTCAGCTAATTTAAATGTTCATCAAAGTAACATTTAAACAGTCCACTGAGGACAGTGGTTCCCCTCCCAGATGGATGCAGGCCATCACCTCTTTATAGATCATATCTCTCCAGGTTGATCTCCAGTCCAAAAGGAAGCCAAACCCCTCCTCTCTGAACTATTCCTTCAACCAAAAGTTGAAGTTCCTGGTGCAAAGTACCCTATCCTCCCCTTTGCATAGACAGGTAGCACCTAGGCAAATGCCTCTGTATGCACTACTTCATTTAAGCCCCTCCCCAGTTCCATGACCTCTCCCTGCACAATCCCAACCCCATCCCTTACTAGGTCATTAGTCCCCAGGTGGACAATGCCATCCAGCCCCCCCATGCCCTGCTGCCTTGCGATCCTTAGGATATGCTGTCAGTCCCTCAGAGATGTGGCACCAGGTAGGCACTTAACAGCCCTCTCTTCTCCCCCTTTCTGTTCCCAAGTCTATGCCCCTTGCAGCCGAGTCCCCTACTAGAAGCTGCTTCCTCCTCTGCTGGGTTCCTCTAACTTCTACCTTGGGGTCTCTCCTTCGGAGGACCCCCACATCTTCCCTTGCTACTACCTTGGGTGCTTTCTCTCAGTAGTCCCATTCCACCAGAATGGCAAAGGAATTCTTTAGTGGCACAAGCTGAGAAATGTGCCCCTGACCAGCCACTCCCAACTCCACCCTCCCAGAGAACCCACCCTCCTTTTCCTAAGTAACCTCTTGGCCAATGGCGGTAGACCCAGTGGTCCCACAATGGGGCAAGAGGGCTTCTGGATCCTAGCCAGCTTTGTCCAGAGACCAGTGACCTCCTCCTTCAGCACAGAGAGGTGTGCAAAGATGGGGAGCACCTCAGGCTTTAGAATGTCTCCCAGAATACTGCAGCTCCACAACCATTGCATTGCAACACTCTCATATCTGATTTTATGTATCACTACCAACTGCTTTCAAATATACCTTGCTTGTATTGCCCCCAGTTTTGTTGCTTTCCCACCTACACCCTCTATCAAAATTTACTTTATCACACTACTCTACAAACAGGGTGTTACTTAATTTCCCCTTTACTCACTTGCTATCTCTGGATGTATCTGACCCTGTACTCATCTATCTCTTTACTTCTTTCTTTGAATTAACCATCCCATTTTTACCCTACCTGATCTGTTACTGCACTAAAGATAGAGTGTCTTCTGTATTCCCACCTGCAGTAGCTACCTGCTTGTTTCTTTCCTAGCAGATACTTTCTACTCTACCACCTGTAGCTATCTATACAGGAGACAGTAAACCAAAAGGTACCTTACCTTCTCTTGTCCATATGGCAGAGCTCCCTGTTTGCCTGTGGTGGCCTGCCGACATCTAAGATGCCAGCAAAGCAAAGCTGAGCAGTACTTGCACACAAAGGACTTGAGAAGAGACTCTGATGCATGTTTATATAGTATTACAGTTATTGCATCTCTTGTGGATATAAAAATGCATTCTCAAGTTCTTTGGATGAGAGAACTGTGAAGCAAAGCTGAGCAGTTCTAGCACCAAAAGGACTAGCACCAAAAGGACTTGAGAAGAAACTCTTACAACCATAAGAAACACAGAAATTTTACATATGAATATTTTATAAATCATGTTACCTTTGTTTTAAAAAAAATTACATTTAAAATCAAATGTTTTACTTTGCAGAATATTAGGGAATCCCCTTTGTGGGAAATGGACTGTGCCAACTAAACTCAGAACTTCAGAATTTTATAACTGTTTCTACAAAACACCGTCTTATGGTTGTAAGAGTACATGGAATGTTTAGAAATAAACAATTCTGATTGACTAAGCATGATGTCTTGATTAACAATATATTCATAAGGAGACAGAGAGCCTCAGAGACCTGCAAGAGTCTCTCCTTATGCATTGATATGGTGAGAAATGGTAACCCCCTAAGGACATGAAAGGTGAGATTCATTCCTTACAGAAATAATTATATAAAATGTTTTCATGCTGCATATATAAAATTACCCATGTGATAAGCATACTGCAAGCATGATTTAAATGTTAAATTGAAACCGATTACATGCATGTGGCATGCGTGCAGCAAGCAAGTGTGGAAAGCATGCTTTTTATGTTAAATTGAAACAGACTGTATGCATGTGGCACATGTGTAAAAAGCAAGTAGTCATTGCTAACTGCACACAGAAAAGTTAAGTGACTTACTCAGGATCACACAGTATACAAGTGGGGGTTGATGAGATTCAAAGCCATGTCTTCAGGTCTCCAAGTTTTCTGGCTTGCAGTTCAGTGTTAGCTGTATTGCCTGCATGCATATGGCTCACTTGTACTTCAATACAAATCTGCATACATCTGCACGCATGAGTCATACTTATAGCTACTGATATACTTTTTAGTTTTCTTGTACCCCTCTCATCTCAGCTGTACAGTGGAACTGTAGCACACATACTGTATCAGTGGAATCACATGTGGTTCTTCCCACCCCAATACGCACACTTACCCAGAAAACTACTTAATTTCTTCAATCTGGCCTGTACTCCTACTATTTTCTCTCCATAGTTTTTAAGGCTTCCTTGTAAACAGACTTTAAGGGGCAAACACAAAAGTAGCAATAACTTGACACCCCCCACATGGCCAGTCCCCCTCCCATGCACACACACTGTAGAGGGTGCAGCCATGCTGCTACAGACAACTGAAGTATAGATGTAAGTCAAGAGTCTTTTACCTGAGCACTGAGGTTAAAAACTACCAGCAACAGGTTGTTCAGTGTTGCTGGCCCTGTCCGGTGGAATTTGCTACCACCTGTTGTCAGGGAGGCCCCTTCAGCTGGGGTCTTCAAGTGCCTCCTAAAGGCCTTTTTATTTGCTCTGGCATTTCCCAATGTTGCTTTCTGTATTTACTTTACTGATTTTATTATATTTATGATTTTAACTGTATTTATATACAGTATTTATACACTGTCCCATCTCTTTGATTGTTAGTATTTATAAGGCACCCAGGGCCTCCAGGATTAGGTAACTAAGAAATAAAATTTGCCTTAACTTACTAGGGAGCCAGAGATAGGAGTCTTAAAGAAATGATGTCCATGGGTCAGAGTGCTAGGAGGTACCCCCTTGAAATGAATGAAGTTATTTTTTATGACTATTTTATACATTCAATGTCCTATGCAGCCAGTATCATGTTATGCTTGTGCAAGTGTGTTACTCAGTTTTGGCCATTCGTGCTATCTATTCCAGAGGAATTACCATTCAGTAGGGGTACCAAAGGCAAGGACCCCTCAAAGAGGGTTCAACCCCTAGAGGTGCACAGGATGATCCCTTTGCCAAAGGTACCTTAGGAAGCATCCCAAAGAGAGAGGCGATGCCACTGGAGGAGGAGGGGAGGATGGTGGGGCAAATAAAAAGTGCTTGAGAGACAGGCTCAGAGGAACTGCTAATACAGCACAGGAAGGGGGAGTGGCTGTCTGATTGTCCACTGAACTACAGGCATAGCCTTCAAATTCAATGGCCTACACAACCAGTATGATGTTATGCTTGTGCAACTGTGTTACTTGGTTTTGGCCATTTGCGCTCTCTATTCCAGAGGGATTACCACCCTGTAGGGTACCGAAGGCAAGGAACCCTTGAAGAGGGTTCCACCCCTAGAGGTGCCATGGAATCATTCCCTTGGCTAAAGGTACCTTAGGAAGCATCCCCAAAAAGAAAAGTAGTAGAACGAAAGCACGTTAGCAATCAGTAGCTGTGAGGAATAGTAGTAGATTTGGCACCAGGCAGCTTGATAACATAATGAGATGAGCAGGACAGCAATGGCATGAGTATGATGGGTTGCACTGGAGATTGAGGGGGCCTCCTAAGGAGAGAGGGAACGGCAAGTAGTGACACCATCCACCTCCATCCAACAGCGGAACCTACCTAAAGGAACCAGGGAACACTAACTACAGCTAACTAATGTTTATCACCTAAGGCACAGAGGATAGAAAAAAACACTTTTGAGGAGGAAATCTCTGAGGATCCAAGGCCTAGGTCACCTTCCTTCCAGGCTTGGGATGTTTTTTTAGTAACGACTCTGCTGCTGCAATTTAGAAACCCAATTAAAGGGGTGTAAAAAATTCCAATTTGGAGGAAAACTCTCACTCAATCCCTCTAACGGGAATGCCGTGGAAGGTTGCGAGAGTGCTCTGTAACATCGGAGGCAACCAAGGTGAGACGAGGAGAGCAATGACTGCTGAGGAACTCACCTGGCCTACCCACCCTAAAAACAAACTAGGTGAACCAGAGGCAGTTGTAGGGAGAATGTGGTGAAGGTGCCTTGCTAGTAGAATACTAGAGCCAAAGGAGATCGCTGTAACCACCCGCATGGCTAGTCTTAAATTCTACATCAGGACCTTCCATTGAGTCTCGAATGGCTAAAGTCAGGCCCAGAGTGAGGACATTTCCAGCTATGGGCCAGGTGAGAAGGACCCCGCCCCAAGTCAGGCAAGCTCAAGATCTGGACTTTAGAGGTGCAGAGCAAGACCATCGGCTGCAGGGAGGCCCTGCACCATGGAATAGTTATGGCTGGTATGCCCCAAAAAACAACTGAAGAGGATCTGAATGAAGCGTTGAGTGCTGGGACCCTCACATAGGTCAGACATGGTGGTAGCGAGCACTGAGCAAATGAATTGTGTAAGCAATGAGTGAACCTGCATGTAGGTCAGTAAGCAGAGTAAACAAATGGACCTGCACGGAGGTCGAAGGAGCAGCAAATATGATTGGTGGGGCAAGCCAGCCAGGCACTCAAGGAAGCCAGCGAAAGGTGACAAATACTCTAAGGATTTTTGGTGGTGGAGGCAGGATTAGAACATAAAGTAAGTATGACACACAGGGGCACGATTCCCCCAACACATCTAAGTCCACCACCATAGGAAAAACAAGAAAGTGGTGGAAGGTGCTGTGACCCACATGCAGATATTAAAACTAGTTTACAGCATCAGCGGTAGCTTAACTGACCTCCAGAGTATAATAAGTGTACAAACATAGAGAGCGGCATCAGTATTGAGTAACTATGAGTTACAGGGGTAGCAAGTTGACTGAACATAGACTGGAGGGAGGCAACGCTCTGAAAGCAGCAATTGGCTAGGCATTGCAGTGAAAACAGCAGCAATGAAGTATGTGGTATGAGTTCAGGAAGCAGGATTGAGCTGCATGGGCTAGGGTTCAGGGTGAGCCTGAACCAGGTGAAAACAATTAAGGTGCATAGTATATAGAGCAGCAGGGAAGCTGCTTGAGTTGAAACACATAGATGATGATTGCAGTTGCATTGTGTGTAAATGGGAGCAAGTAGCATGAGCTCTGGATTTGCAAAATACAAGGAGTTTAGAAACAGAAGCCCCCCAAAAGAAATCAAAACAATAGACATACAAACACAGAAGAACAGGGAACAAGCAACACAAAGAAGTACACAGCGGGAGGCAAACAATACAAATCAAATGCAGGAGAACAGACAACAGAAGTCCAGCATAAACGAGCTGAAGCTAAAACACAGCAAGGGGGGGAGGGGGCAGGCCCCAGCAGGTTGCAAAGGACAGACCAACAGAACCTCCGGCTGTAAAAAAGTGCTTGAGAGAGAGGCACAGAGGAATTACTTATATAGCACAGGAAGGGGGAATGAAGACTGCTTGTCCACTGAACTACAGGCATAGCCTTCCAATTATGATGGCGAATTGGAAAATAATGAAGACCACTGTTCTACAAACAAGGCCCTTGTTGGTTGAGTGGTGGCCTTCATTAATTTCCAACTCTCCATCAATAATGTATAAAACAGTAATAAAAAAATAACCTCATTCATTTCAATAGGGTGCACACGTGCACTCTCCCTTGCCCTATGTCATAATGTGCCTGAGTGTGGGAATATGGAGGTCAGCTTCACTGGAGGGGAGGAGCATAAGTCTGATTATAGTGGGGCTTCAATAGTCTATGCATACCATACCGCTCAACTGTCC
This sequence comes from Neoceratodus forsteri, assembly GCA_016271365.2. NCBI lineage: Eukaryota > Metazoa > Chordata > Ceratodontiformes > Ceratodontidae > Neoceratodus > Neoceratodus forsteri. The sequence goes on from CM057451.1 coordinate 513,769,966, forward strand.
CTGAATGCAAGGGACAGCACTTGTTTTACCCCTGAAAACTGTTCTGCCCCTCATCCATCTGTCATGGAAAACATGCTGCTCACACAGAGGATGTCCTGTAAATTTAGACTTTATGGCAGGGGCACCATTTCAGATTTCAGCAGGTGGAAGCCAACAAACAGTGGAGACCAGGTGCTAGTTAGCTCCTAGGCGGCAAGCCCTGGAATGTGTGGAACATCTCTAAAAAGGTCACACTTATTTGTTGTGACTGAAAAGTGATATGCAAATCAGGAACAATTCAAATGTATAAGACTCATCTGTCTATATCCTGGAGCAGAGCATCAGATTTGGGCTTAAACGCACCCAGTTAATAACCAGTTTTTTTCCTGCCTGAAGTTCTGAGCCCCCACCAAAAAAAAACACTTTGCCCCAATTTCTCTCCCCAAATCCATTCCATTCAATACCCATCCCATATGGGTTGTGAAGCCACCCAAAGGCGCAGAAACATGAAAAATGCATCAATATTTTAGTCCTTCCTCCTTCCCCAATCCTCCTGTTAAAAAAAATATTTACTTTTCCTTCCCGGGCCATCTGACCAGATCCTGTGGCCTAACCCAGTGTGCCACCAGCCCAGTTTTACATCCACTCCTCCTCAATCCTTTTGCCAGAATCTGGATGCTAGAACTGGCATCCCAGGTCCCCAACGTGGTCTGCAAACAAGTCACCTCACCAACCGAACCCGCTCAACCTGTGCTGCTTGCTTCTTGCTTGGTTGCTGCCACACTGCACTGATCAAGGCCTATGAAGGCTGCCCACACCACTGTCACCGCTGCTGCAAGGCCTAGCTTGCTGCTGCAGGGGGCCAGCACTGCTTTTTTGTGAGGCAAGCCCAGTAGAGTAAGTAGGTAGCCTAGTCTCGAGTAAGCTTCTAGCTCACCCACAGCACCTTCAGCCACCAAGGGAGACAGAGACTCACTAAGAAAAGACCAACAAAAATATGCTGCTACAACACTTCTATTGAGAATTCAGTGGTCGCTGACTCCTCCAAGCCATAGTGTGCAGCCTGCCTACTCTGTGGTGGAAAAGACAGTCCCACTTGCATGACTCATGTGCTCTTGCTTGGCTACAGCTCCTCAATGTCACATGTGATGGCGCTGTTGCTAATTCATGGAGAGAGTGGACAAAACAATACAGACACGGTCATCAGGCATGCACCTGCAGCATGAGCGCAACACAGGCTAGGGGCACTTATTGTGCAAAAGATTCCTTCCAAATTTAATGCCATTATTGCCACCCCATAAGAACAACCTAGGCAAAAATGCAAGGGGGGGCAATTGCCCCCCCTACCTAAATGGCACCCTGCTTTATGGTAGAAATTAATTCTCAGGGGCTAACATCAGTACAATTAAATACAATGGTTTCCATTGTGTTCTGAGGTACTGTATCTCCATGTTTCTGGATGTATCCTGATCCTCATGAGGGTCAGTGTCCCTCATTGTCCCCCATTTTGGAGACAAAATTTGAGGTATGGTGCATGCTTCCAAGACCCTACTGTCTATGGCATGGTCATAGTGTATATGCTCCATACAGAATGACAAAGGGAAAGTAAGTGAGCTATAACAGTCATGCAGAAACACATTTTTAGTGCTAAACATGCATTAGGGAATAGATAGATAGATAGATAGATAGATAGATAGATAGATATACAGTACAGATGGAGAGAGAGAGACAGAGAGAGACTCATACAGCTGAAATACACTCCTGTCACCATATATATTATAAGGGCATGGTAGGGTTGAATAGCCTGTTTAATTTTAAACCTCAAATTTTGCACTTTAATAACTTTGCAATCGGTTAATGGATTTGCACAAAATCTGGTACGCACTGTCCTGTGGGGGTACATCTCTTGATGTGGTAAGTTTCATTCTGGTTGGGTGTGCAGATTCTGAGATCTGGATAGTGTAAAAAAGTTAAAAGTCACCACTTTTTGCAGTTTTTGCCTTGCACCCAGGTGGTGTGGAATTTTGGTGTGATTTTTTTTTTATGGTAGAAATAACTTGGATAACAGAACCGCCAGTGTTTGTGTGGTGCAAAAATCCATCTGTAAATAACGTTAGATGTAGACTTTATGAGAATGGGGTGAGCATTAGACTGGAGAAGCCCAAGGCATACCCCACACTTGCTCTTCTGCCTAGTTTGGGAGGATGGAGTGTTAGGGGAAACCCTAATGCTTCATTTCTCAACTTCTGTCACTTTGACCCTAACTGGAGCATTAACAAAGTTTTTGCAACACACACACACACACATATATATATATATATATATATATATACACACACAGTGGTAGTTATCTAAAATGTGACTACCTTGAGGTACCACTGAGGCACTCAAGTTACAATCTGCATTTACTATAATGTGATTCTGCCTCAGTATACCCAAGTATACCTCAGTACTGAAGAAAGGAAGTTTAAAAGAACATTTTCTAAAACATATAAACAAAATGGAATCCCCATGTGCAGACAAAATGAGTGGTTGTAACTGTGCTGATGATTTAAAATAGTGAGTTCATGCCCAGTGCTGTACATCAAAAAGTGATTTCCAATAGCAACTGATGCCCTTGGGTCAGACAACTCATGACAAGGAGTTACCTGCCAGAGGACCTCAATCAAGAATAATAAGAATTAAAAAAAAAAAAGATTCTGGAGATATTATCCTTACTAAGTTTATGATCACCCTTCCTTGTTCCACTGAGCTGCCAAGTGGCTGCTGAAGCCACACCCTCAAAAACTGTTTTAATGATGTGAAGTAAGGAAGGGGCTGCAAGGCTACTAATAGGCATAGAGCATGATAGGGGACAATGATGACTTACATACAGTTGTTTTACTGTGTAGACACTTGTACACATTAAGGTGGGTATACTACATATATGTACTGTAATATTAACCCTTTAATGTGCTTGCACAGAAAAATGATTGTATGTAAAGGTCATCGCTGCCCCTGATTGTGTTTTGTGCCTTTTAGTAGCTCTGCTGCTCCATCCCTCCTTTACATCATCAAAATGTGTTTTGGGGATGCTGCTGCCATGGGTGCTCAGTGGCTTAGAGGAATAAGGAAGGGAGATAGCAAACATAGCAAAGCAAATATCTCGAGAATACATTTTCAAAAAAATTCTAAGATTTAGACCCTGTGTCAGACAACTCCCAGTCATGAGTTGCCTGACATGGTGGACATAATGGTGTAAGCTCATTAAGATATTATAATTAGGGGTAAGCCTTTATAACATATGGCTTAGCAATGGTTTCAAATACCAAAATACATAGCTTTCACCATAATACATAGGTGTGTGTAATGGTGATCCCACTGTAAGTACACCAACTCCTCCAAATAACTGCCAGCCTGATTTTCCCCTCATGCACTTTTCAAAATTAAATCAGTGAAACACTTTACTCAGCCAGTAACTTTATTACAACTAGAAGCCATATATCATTTGATGCAAAAGTGTTTGTTTATAGTAATTAATATTAAAAAGTTATATTTTCTTACAATTTGTTTTAAACTGCTTCCAATCTACTTTGACCAAGGACTGAGTGTTGCCATGAAAACCTAGTTTCATTGACTACACAATTCTGAACTTTGACTGAAATCCTACCTACGATATTCTATATAATTAAATTAAAGTGATTTTCTGAGGTTTGCCATAACAAATGGGAGTAGTACCCTGTAGGAGTCGTGAATCACTCTCCTACCATTCAAACAGTCACAAAGTACTGTTTTCCACAAAAAAAAATGCTTTTATTTCTGTCCTCTGCATTATTTGTATAATCCTGCCTCTTTTTTTCCCCCTCAGTGTTGCAACCCCAAACCATGACGTCATGCAAGGGAAACAAAAAAATTTCAAGGGACACTGTCAGTTGTTAGCTGACTCTACATTGTTTGCAAGTAGCTGTATCTAGCATTATAACATGTGTAGAAACATTCTAGTGATTTGATTGGCTGAAAAGCAGTTCAGAGTCATGTATTCATTGACCCATAACTACACTCCTGAACTACTTACAGTCATTCAGGGCCTGTAACATACACATAGAAAAGTATTATCACACTCTCACATTCTGACAGGAGCTATCACTTCTGACCTGTCACTTCACCAGCAGGCAGTAAAAGTGAAACAACATCTACATAGTATGGCAACTTATCTTTTTGGCCTATCTGCATCACAAACATTTTCCAGAAACTTTTCTGCAGACTGTACTGCTGTAAACACTACCAAAACAGGAGACTACATTTTGATTAAGGAGACAGAAAAATCAGCTATTTACTGTACCCACAATGCCTCACTATGTAAATTAGTATACCGGTTATTATATTTTTGTGGTCACTACAGAAATAGGAGACTACATCTCTCAGTAAAGAAATCTTGTCAGCTAAATACTATATGCACAATGCCTTGTTTTGAAAATAAACACAAGAGCTTTTATTGCTGAAGCCACTACAGAAATATGAGACTGCACCTCACAGTAAGGGAATTGGAAAACAACTTCTCATTGTACCCACAATGCCTTGTTATGTACATCTACATATTAGGTGCAGTCACCACCGCCAAAATTAGGGACTGCATCTCTGAGTAATTAACATTTAAGTCAACTGTATAATTTACTCAGAATTCCTTGTTGCTGTATGTAAAACATTGTTAGATCCCTTGCATGACATCATTCTGGGGGTGTGGACGCACACAGAAAACTGGAGGGTGGCAGAAACAAAGTGATGCTAAAACATTAAAAAAATGACTATGACAGATTTTTTTTTTCTCAAAACAAATTGCAGCTTCAACAGCTGAAGCATGGGTGGCAATGGCATAATATGTGAAGAAGACATTTGTGGAATCTCAAAAAATCACTTTAAGCAGCTAGTGAAACAGACTGAAACAAGGACAGTAATACATTTTTCTTTTCACTGCAACAGAGCACCTATAAGCCTGTAACAAAGCACAATATACAAGCAGCTATAAAAACTAAATATAGGATATTGTAGCCAGCCGACTGGGGCAGCATTAGTGCTACCGCCTACTATGCCAACAACCCAGATTCATAGGCTAACTCAGGGTTTAGGAGGGTTGGCAAGGGAGAGGAGGATCAAGCATCCATGGGACTGCTCTCCTCCTCTGAGAGTGGGGGGACATGGAACCTGGCATACACCTGATGCCTAGCAGAGGCTAGGGAGGGAGGCAGTCAGAGGTTGCCAGACATGTATGGCGGCATGGCAGCCATTGACGCATGTCATGTGGGAAGCTGTGACGTGCATCATGATGGCATTGCATGTCCATATCTTCTTCTAGGGAGAATAGAGGAAAAATCAAACTGGTAGGATGACACCGGTCACCCACAGGCCCCACACCTGGCTAATCAGGCCCTGTCCAGTGACACTGGATCCATTTGATGGCAGAGTTGGGGAACCTCACCAGAGGGGTAAACTCTGGGGGCAGACAGACAAAGTAAGTCCTGGAGGATGCCAGGGTGATGGGGCTGGGGTGTCTAGTAGTAGGAGGCCAATCAGACAGGGGGCAGTATAAATGAATAAAAAAAATATAAAAAAAACTCATAATATATATCACCCCATACATTATTCTGTGTGTTGGTTTATTTGTCACTCAAGCTAGTTTTCAGTTTTTCTGTTGTGTGCAAAGAAAGCTCATAAAATACATGTTTTTTTCACTGGTGCATAATATTTCAGACTTACTCAAAAATAACCAGAGCTGTACATAATTTTAAAAGTCCACTTTGGACAGAATTCTGCAGAATTTCAGAAACTCTACCTAATTCCTCAGAATTTTGTCAGAAGAAGAATTCTGAAATTCCAGAAGCAGGATAAATGGCAGACTAGTAATCCACAGCTTATGTAAATTTTGTGGAATAGCATTGTGCAATTTACATAAATTGTGGGTTTGTTTTCTGCAAACCATAGAATACTATTCCACAAATTATGTATTCCATGGAATATTGATTCTGTTTATTAGATATGCTTTGGGGGATTGCATTGACTTAAAACAGAAATTCCAAATAGCATTTCAGCAATGGAATTGTTGTTTCACACAAATTCTTTTGGAGGAATTCCACTTTCTACCAGCTCTAAAAATATGCTTTTAGGATGTTAAAACAGTGAAAACATGTCCGGGAAGCCAGATACAGCAAGGAAAAGCACAGTCTCCTAATGTACTGTAGTAAGAAGATCAGAACACTCTTATGTTGTTGAGAGATAACTCCAATTCCATTCCCATTTTCCCATTTTGTTGTGTAAATGTTTAATATAAACCCCATAGGCTGGTGTGAAAAAATATAAAGCAACATAAATATTGAAACATACTGCAGAATTGTGGAATTTATCAAGCAGAAATCTAATACTCTTACATGTTTTATTATTCTGGTAGTCTTACATGTTTTGTATTTGCATATAATAACTGGTCAGCAATTTCTCTCAATGTACTGACCAGGTTGATATTTTCCATAACAACTGGCTGGTTGTTATGACATTCATGATCCATGCCAGTCAAACTATGCTGCTGCCTCATTGGCCAACATTCTGTATGTGGGCGGGGCCAAGCAGGCTCACAAACTGCTGGAGAAAAATTGCTGGTCTGTTATTATAAAAAATAAAAGATGGGGAGGGTGTTTCATATGAGAATTTAATGCACAACCTCATTGTGGGATGCTTTGATAAACCCCTCGGGCTTCACCCTCAGGGTTTATGTAGCATCCCATAACTTGGATGTGCATTAAATTCTCATATCAAACCCTTCCCCATCCATTATTCTCTATATAGTTGATACCGGAATATTTATTTATTTAATTCAGTTCTATATATATATTATTTAGTTACTAGCAGTGGTAATTATGAAATTGACATCCCTTATGTTTGATTCTAAAAAGGGTTCCATGGTCTGTCTTTGTATGTCTTGATTATCAGTACCTTATTAAAACAAAAAAGATAAATAATAAAATGTCTAACAAATAAACTTGAAGTTTTTTTAAAGGATGCATGTTGTATAACTGAATTGTTAATTTGCTTGCATTTCAGCTGATTCAATTTGTACTATAACAATCTAATAAACTTTTAAATATACAACAATGAATTGAGTTACATTTTTTAGAAATGTTCTATTTAGATTGGTTACACAGTATTCTCTCACAAACAAGAATCTGAGACATTTTTCAGGGTCCCCTTCTGGATTTGTCTTTAGTATCCAGTCTCTGCGATGATCTTCTGATTCCACTTCACTTTGCTGTTGTGCTCTTTGCTAAGTACTAGCCCCCACATTTTCTAGCAAGAGTGTGGTTACCTGCAAGAAACACCATAATCAAATAAATAGATAACTAAACAAGACAGCAGAATACAGTTGTGATGAAGTCCTACTTGTCAAGGAAAAACATCTCTAGTTTCATAATATCAGAAGATACTACCATTATACTGTACCTCTCAATCCCATTCCTTACATACCAGGGACATGGCTTAAGAAGACCAGGGACAAAAATCAGGGAAACATCTTACCAAATGGTAATATCAGCTGCAGAAATGGTGAAAAGCATTTTGTGAGGAAAAACTAGACAGTAACACTAATGTCTCATGGTATTTTATGCTTCAAACCTTCAGTATCAGATGTGCAATACTACTATTGAGAAGTACTAAGGCGAGTTCACACTTGCCTGTGATAAATTTGCACCCTTTAAAAAACACAAAGCAAGAGAAACATTATCTGGATGGATCACCTCAGAACTCCTTGCCTGCATGAGGGAAAGGGACAAGGGAAACATAGTCCCATTTCCACCTGCAGATGTTAAGGAAGCCTGCAATAAGTGAACCAGTATGATAAAAAAAAGGCCAAATTTGACTTCTATAAGGACCAGCAGACCCAGTACTGGAGCAATGTCATACAATTCTGGGAATCTCATGTCTCCTTGGCAAGGGAGTTAAACCCACTCTTCAAATGTTTACGGTGGAGGGTTGAGAGGTCCTTGATCCCACTGAAATTACCAATCACTTCAACACATCTTTTACTGATCTCAGTTCTGTCATCCCCACTGAACTTGCCCAGACCCCCTGAAGGGAACCAGGTCTTGAAGCCTTCTAGAGGGTAGGTTGTGAACCAAGCTATCCTCTACATTCACTTTAAGGCTATTTCAGTCAAAGACACATTGAAATACATCAGTAGGGTACTTGGCAAAACTAGGTGTGGGAGTGACTCAGCTTATTTATTTAAGAGTTTCACCAGGAAGGGCATGCTGAACAACAAGTTGCTCATCTCATGGTGTGTCCTGGGGGGAAGGGGACTTGGAAGGATAACAATGGTCATAAACTGTACAAACAGTATACATAGCTAAAAAAAGGAGGATGGCTATAGCAGATGAGCCATATAACAACAGTATACATAGCTATAAAAGGTGGCTGGTCAAACAAGTTAGAGACATAAGTATCCAGAGAACAATGTAGATAGTACCAATATGCATTGGGTGCAGTGCATAGTAGACAGCATATTGCAAGAATTTTAGGAGTACATAGCTATTAATGGTAGATAGTGCACATATACAATTTGGGTGCCATACATAGTAGAAACAGATACAGCACTATAGGTGTACATAGTAGAGAGCAATACGTAAGCAGTATCAGACATCAAGGCATAACATTTGCGAGTAGGCGAAAGTCTAGGTTGGCTGGCAAAGGCACCTAGCTTCACCTCAGCTCTTTTCTTCTAGGTTGCTTGTAAGGACAGAGCAAGGAACCTTACCCGAGCAAGGAAAAAGATTAAGGCTTCTTTTGGCTAGGCAGATTTGCTGTGTGTTATTATTTTCTTTTGTAGTCACAGGGGTTGTTACTGTTTGTTGCTAACATTTTATTGCTTTATTTTTCTCTGATTTAAATTGTTGTTGCTGGGTATACTTTCTGCTGCATTTTTACAGGGTGTGCCTACAGGTTTGTGCTTACAGATTACTGCTGCAATCTTCTGATTCAAATTGTCTTTTGCAAGGTATATCTTCTGTTGCTGGTTTATTTTTCTCTGTAACAAAGTGTTTTACAGGGTATATCTTCTGTGAAATTATTACAGGTGGTGCTTTACAGGTTTTACAGTTTTATCTATCATTAGGCTAAGCTTTCATGCCTACTGCATTTGTTGTTAGTTGATTGTTTCTGCTCTTACCTCCTTGTTTCTTTTGTCCATGGTTCTTCTTTTTCGGCAGGGGAAGGGCCCCCATACCACCCACCCCCATCCCCAACCACCCCGCACTACACTCCCTTTATAGGATAGTACAGTCATGACATTTCCTGTAGCAAAGCAGGAAGGGGAGGATCACAGGAGTATTCACACGATGACCTCATTTATAGGGGCACAAGTAATTTAATTTGCTATAACAAGTTATACAAAAACAAACAAACAAAGCACAAAATCAAACTTTTGCTTTCATTTTCTTCTTAATTACTCTGACCAGGTTATACACCCAGCAACTCATCTGGAATGGATATTATTAACTGCAGGTACTGCAGGACACTTTTCAAAAGGGCAGTTATACAGGATTTAGGACACTGTCCTACATGCTGGACCATTGGAGATCTAAGGGCTCAGCTCCAGGCAGCATGGGCAAAGATTGCATGCCTAAAATCATATATTTAGGAGGAAAATATATTATAAGAACTGCCCACCATTTCCACAACATCCAACAGAAGCATCTCGACCGCAGAGGGTAGTTGGTACGGGAGGTTGGCAGGTGGTTAGGATGGGCAAATTGGGTGCCCCATCACTCAGTGCTCTCCAATGTATCACCTCCACAAACCATATAAAAACTACAAAGAGGTATCAGCCTCTCTCTCCAAAATCAAACAAAGGGGCAGAGGACACTGCAGCACAGGAGCTAGCACAACAAAACTCACCCAAAACAGGAACCAAAACAAAAAAAGCAGAAAGGAAATTGAAATCACTTCTGATCATAGAAGACTCCATGATTCAGGGAGTTGATACCTAACTCCAGCCACGGGTAATGGTCAGATGTCTCCCAGGTACATCAGTGTGGAGAGACACTGACCACATTGCTAAAATTGTGCAGGAAGCAGGAGAAAACGTTAATGTCCTGGTACACATAGGGACTAACAATCTCGCCAGCTGTTCAGTTGTGGAGACCAAGGAACACCTGACCGGGCTGGGTGACAAACTGTCTTCCATTTCATCTGGCATCTCCTTCTCTGAGATCCTGCCAGTCTGGGAGAGGGGGGCAGATGGACACAAGGTCAGAGAAGGGGAGATAGGAGAGCTAAACATGTGGCTCAAGGGCTGGTGCCTGGAAAAAAGGACCCACATTTGTAGGTATCTGGCAACAGTTTTGGGAGCGAAAGTTCTTTAAATTCGATAGACTGCATCTGACTAAGGAGGGAGTCAGTGCATTGGAGCAGAAATTTAATGTTTTTGCAAAATATTTAAACTAGCAAAGGGGGAGAGGGGTGCAGCACCTGATACGTCGAATGGGAAGAACACCCCTACCCCCTCGGCTAGTGATCAAACAAGAGTTCAGCATGTTTGTAGTTCATTTGCATCACCAGGTAAGGAAAAAGGTCTGGCTCCCAATACGATGCACAGGGGAAACATCAGACCTCACCCAACAACTAACACACTGAAATCTGGCCAATAAAAAATCATGTACTCAGATGCTCGCAGTCTGGGAAACAAGATCCCAGACCTTCAGACAACAATGACAGGGGCTAAACTGGACATAGTAGCCATTAGAGAGTCATGGTTCACCAGTAACTACACTTGGGAGACTTCTGTACCTGGCTATGTACTGTTCAGAAGAGACCGAGGTGCAAAAAGGGGTGGTGGAGTGGCCCTTTATGTCAATGAAAATATCAAAGCTACAGAAATTCAGAATACACATAAGGAGCCAGAAGAAGTGTGGGTCACCCTGGAAACAGGAAATGGGACAGCCATACAAACTGGGGTTGTCTATAGGCCTCCAGACCAGGGCGAGGACATAGACACATTACTGTTAGAAGATATACAAAACATGACAGCTAAAGGGGATGTTCTGATAATGGGAGACTTCAACATGCCAGATACATATTGGTCAATACCAGTAGGAACATCTGCCAGAACTAGACACCTAGTGGATTCCCTGAAGGGGATGGCCTCAAACAACTGGTAGAACAACCCACAAGAGACAGGGCTATCCTAGATCAAGTACTGACTAAAATCATCACATGGTATGGTTTAATTTGGCCATTAGAACTAAATCATCTCGTTCCAAGGCAAAAATATGGGACTTCAGAGGAGCTGACTTTGATAAGATGGCCAACAGAGTTAAGGTAACCCTGGCAAGAAGAAATATAGGTGAGGGGGTACAGGCAAAGTAGGCAAGCATAAAGGGTGCAATACTTGAAGCAACATCCCACTGTGTTAGAGAGAAAAGCAAGAGCAGAAGAAGAAGGAAACCACTTTGGTTCTCAAATACAGTAGCAGAAAAGGTTAGATCCAAAAGGCTGCCCTTCCGGAACTACAAGGGAATGCAGTGGGACGAAAATAGGGAGGCATGCCAAACTTCCCTAAGGGAAGCAGGGAAGGCAGTAAGGCAGACAAAGGCCCAAACTGAGGCAACACTAGCACGAACAGTAAAAGAAGGTGACAAGACTTTCTATAAATACATTAGTGAAAGGAGAAAATCCAGAGGGGGTATTGCTAAGATCAAAGGGGATAAGAGGGAGTGTGAGGAGGAGGACCAAGGAAAAGCATCTATCCTAAATAGATACTTCTACTCAGTATTTACTGAGGAGAAGATATGGCAGGGCCCACAGCTCAGCACCACAGGCACAGGGGGGAGGGAGGTGTACACTAGTCCCTTTATAAAAGAAAGGATTCTACAATAGCTTGCTAAGATCAGGGTGCACAAGGCAATGGGACCTGATGGCATACATCCTAGGGTACTAAAGAAGCTAAGGGTGGAACTAGCAGAGCCATTATCAGAACTGTTTAGTGAGTCTATGAGCACAGGAGAGGTCCCAGAAGACTGGAGAAGGGCTCATGTGATCCTGCTCCACAAAAGTGGTAGCAGGGAGGAGGCAGGGAACTACAGACCAGTCAGTCTTACCTCAGTAGTGGGCAAGATTATGGAGGAGCTCCTTAAGGAAAGGATAGTGCAACAGCTAGAATCCATAGCAGCACAGGATCCAAGACAGCATAGGTTTACAACAGGAAGGTCCTATCAAACTAATCCCATAGATTTCTTTGACTGGGTAACCAGAGTGATGTGCCAATGGGGAGCAGTTGATGTTGCCTACCTTGACTTCAGCAAAGCTTTCGATACTGTTCTACATGGAAGATTGATTAATAAGCTGGGTAGGCTCAGGGTTGGTCAGAAGTTGGTCAGCTGGGTAGCAAACTGGTTGATGGGCAGAAAACAGAGAGTGGTGGTAAATGGTATACAGTCTATACAAGAGATGCAAGTCACAAGTGGGGTACCTCAGGAATCAGTCCTGGGGCCAGTCCTCTTCAATATCTTCATCAGTGACATTGCAGATGGACTGAAGGGGAAGGTTTGTCTGTTTGCAGATGACACCAGTATCTGCAACAGAGTAGATGATCCAGATGGGGTGGGGAGAATGAGAAAAGATCTGGATAAACTGGCAAAATGGTTGGAAGAGTGGCAACTGGGGTTTAATGCAAAGAAGTGCAAGATCATACACATAGGGAAGAGAAACCCTGAAGCCACCTATATGCTGGGAGGAGAGTTTGCTGGCAATCACAAGGGAAGAAAGAGACTTGGGCATCATCATCACAGATGACCTGAAATCATCCAAGCAGACCACTAAAGCAGTAGGTAAGGCTAGGGGGATGTTGGGGTGTATTAGTAGGGGTATCACAAGTCGTAAAAGGGAGCTAATAATCCCTCATTACAAGACACTGGTTAGGCCCCATCTGGAGTACTGCGTGCAGTACTGGAGGCCGCACCTGCATAAGGACATTAAAAAATGGAGGCAGTCCAGAGAAGGGCAACCAAAATGTTGCAGGGACTGTATCAGAAAACATGAGGACAGATTAATGGAGCTCCATATGTATACCCTAGGGCAAAGGCGGGAGAGAGGAGATATGATCAAAACATTCAAACACCTTAAGGGCATTAACAAGGTGAAAGAGTCTAACATGTTTCAATATAAGAAAAATAGCAGGACAAGAGGACACAGCATGAGATTAGAGGGAGGCCGATTAAGGGGTAATGTGAGGAAGTTCTTTTTCACAGAAAGGGTGGTGGATGCATGGAATGGCCTACCTCTGGAAGTGGCGGATATGAATACAGTGCAGGGCTTCAAACAGGCATGGGATAGGCATAAGGGAGCAATACAGATGAGTATGAATAGATAGGCCATTGACAGTGTAAAGGCCTATGGCACATTCATAAGGTAGAAAAATAAATGAGCAGACTGGATGGGCCTTGCGGTCCTTATCTGCCATCAATTTCTATGTTTCTATGTTTCTATGAGTACATATTGTCAGCACAGTAACATCTGGGAGGTGCATGCGATAGTAGGGAAGGGTACCTATAAGTAGGGTACCTATAGAGCCGAGTCTAGGATACTATAGCACAGCTCCAGTGGAACAGCCATGTAGCTCAGTTGCAATTGCAGTTCACAAATAAATTTTATTTATTTATTTATTTATTTTTTGTTTACCGGGTAAGTACACTAGCCAACACAATGACTATTTTCAGGTATGACCCAGGAGAGTACAACATAAATAAAACAGGTACAAGAACATTTTCATTTTTAACATGGGGAGAAAGCAAACAGAATTTTGAGCAAAAGGTACACAATGTAAAAACCTTGAAAGAAAGAACTTATACAACATAACAGAGGTAATAGGTAGCATTTCAGGTTTTCACGTGGTGAGAAGCAGATAACAGGGCATAAATAGGAGGGAAACAGAAAATACATCCGTAGGCCATGGTGGGCAAGGCAAGTAGCAATTGTTGAGGGGGTAAACAAAACAAGGATAGGTTAAGCAAATACAGTTTGCAGAGATTTCGTGTATAAGGTCTAACTCTAAAAAATAAGGTCTTTTGGAATTAGAGTAGAGGAGGAGGGCAGGAGGGGAAATGGGGTAATATAATGAGAAGAGGCTAGGGAAGGAAGACAGAGTGGCCAGGGTAGGGGAGAGAAGGTGGATAATCGGGCAGGAGAGAGATAGGACAGAGGAATCGTAGCAGGGAGCAGGGGTAGGGAGGGACATGTATTAGAGGGAGGTGGGGAAGTAGAGGTCAGGCAAGAACGCGACAGGGCAGAGGGATCATAGCATGAAGAATCTAGAGCAGGGATACAGGAGGAGGGAGATAGAGATTTGAGAGATTGGAGAACAACATGGGAAGGCAAGTCTATAGGACTAAGGGAAAAATTAAGGTCCAGACATAAACAGAGAGGAAAACAGAAAGAAAAGAGAGAGCATTTGGGGCACGCAACATAATCAAGACCATCAGGTGGGATCAAAGCAGGTGCAGGAGCCAGTACGCGATAGATGGCAGTGAAGTTCTTTTTTAAAGCTGCGATGAGTTCCAGCTGATTTGAGTTCAGTGGGAAGTGTATTCCAGATAATTGTGTAATGCAGCAAAGATGGAGGGGAAACCTCTCCCCACCAGGGACCACCAGGGCCACCACTGTTACCTCAGAGGTTGGCAAGAAAAAGGAGTGGTTGGACCAAGGTGGGTTCAGGGAGGGAGGAGGAGGAGAGGTGGTGGAACAGAGGTGCATCCTCCAGTTGTACCTCTCCACAATTCATATGCTGTTCTGGCAAAGAGTGGTTCCTCTATGGAGGCACCTGCAGTGGAGACCAAGGAGGATGCTGGGAACCTCCACAAATGAGACCCACAGGAGGGTGGCACGAGACCCCACAGGGCAAGCAAACAACTCCTGGTGGGTGACTCCATCATTAGGGGGGTAGAAGTGGGAGAGGAAGGGGACAGGGAGGTAAGGTGCCTGCCTGGCGCCAAGGCTTGGAGGAACAGGAAGCGAATTCTCAGGATCGCAAGAACAACTGCACGAGGGAGGGAGCTAGATGTCATTGTTCACCTAGGGACAAATGACCTGGCTGTGAATGGGATCAGAGCAGTGCAAGAGGAGTTTGTGGGGTTGGGGAGGGGCCTCAGACAAATAGCATGTACGGTAACCTTCTCGGAGCTGCTGCCTGTCTATGGCAAGGATAATGCTAGGGTATTCTGCACCATGGGATTCAATTAATGGTTGAAAAACTGGTGTGGAGCTCAGGGTTTTGGCTTCATTGGGGACTGGGGAGTCACCTGGAGGGATGCAGGCTTATGCTGGTGCGATGGTCGGCATCTGTCTAGGGGGGAACCAGGATCCTAGGTGACAGGTTTAAATGTTTCATTGGCAAGCATTTAAACTAGCCAAGGGGGGAGGCACTGAAAAGAAGCAGGGAAATCCCAGCCTCCCCCCACAAAACACAGTAGTTAGAGAGGTAAACACCAAGGTAGAGAAGTCAGTAGAAAGCAGGCTAGGGGTAAATGCAGAAAAAAGCAGTAAGGACAGGGATAGGGCTAAAAGGGATAAGGCCATATAAAATAAATGGAAGGTGATGCGTACCAATGCCCACAGTCTGTGCAACAAGCTCCCTGAACTAGTGGCCTTGATGGAAGGCGGATGCCTGGATATTGTGGCAGTCACTGAAACATAGTACACAGAGAACCATGACTGGGATGTCAACATACCAGGATGCACAGTTTACAGGAGTGACAGGGTGAGTAAAAGAGGAGGAGGAGGAGGAGGAGGAGTAGCTCTCTATATAAGGGAAGGGATTAAAGCAACAGAACTAAAGAGTAAACAGGAAGTTGATGAGTTACTATGGGTCACCCTGGAGACAGCAAATGGCACCACAATCCGCATGGGGGTTGTGTACAGACCTCCATCTCAGGGGGAGGAAATGGACAACGAAATGATAGAAGGCCTCCTTAAAATGGCAGAAAAAGGGGAGATATTGTTGATGGGGACCTGAATATGCCAGATGTTAACTGGAGTACCTTTGCTGCAGGCACATCCAAGAGCAGGGTAATTCTTGATGCCCAACAGGGGGCATGCCTCAGACAGCTAGTGTTGGAACCCACTCGGGAGGGAGCAATCTTAGACCTGGTACTCTCAAATGGGGAAGGAGAAAGGATCTCAGATTTAGAAGTGGTTAGCCATCTGGGAACAAGTGACCACCAAACAGTGTGGTACACAATAAACATAGCTGTAGAGTAAAGCCATGCAAAAACAAGAGTATTGGACCTTAGGAAGGCTGACTTTGGGAAAATGAGAGAGTGCCTCAGAAAAGTACTAGCAAATGGGCAAGAAGGAGGGGTGGAGGAATAATGGGGAATAATCAAAACAGCCATTGCAGAGGCAACAAACCTTTGTGTGAAGCAAATCAACAAAACAAAACAAAGGAAAAAAACACTATGATTCTCAAAAGAGGTGGCAGGGACGGTTAAGAAGAAAAGGATAGCATTCAGGAAATATAAGGAAACACAGAAGGAGTAGGACAGAGAACTTTATCAGTTAAAGCAGAAGGAGGCAGGGAAGGCAGTCAGAATAGCAAAGGCACAAACGAAGGAAAAGATAGCTAACTCTGTTAAGAAGTGGGATAAAACCTTTTATAGGTACATTAGGGAGCAAAGAAAGACCAAGGGAGGAATACAGAGACTTAATATAGGGTAGGGAATGTGGGCTGAGGGTGACAGTGAAAAAGCAGGAATACTGAATGAATATTTCTGCTCAGTATTCAAAAGAGAAGAGGAGGGGAAGGTACCTAAACCAAACAACAGAGAAACTCTGAATAGGGGGGTCGATACCAGTCCATTCACAGAAGAAAGGGTTTTGAAAGAACTCTTGAAACTGAAGGTGGACAAAGCAATGGGGCCTGACGGGATTCACCCAAGAATTCTAAAAGAACTAAGGGTAGAACTAGTAACACAACTGACTACTCTCTTTAACAAACCATGGGAGGATGGGGTGGTACTTGAGGACTGGGGGAGGGCAAATGTGATTCCACTTCACAAAAGTGGGAGCAGGGCAAAGGCAGGAAACTACAGACCAGTTAGTTTGAGTTCAGTAGTGCGGAAAATGATGGAATCGCTTCTGAAGGAAAGAATTGTTGAGTACCTAGAGGCCAGTGGGGCACAGGACCCAAGGCAGCATGGTTTCACAGCAGGAAGGTCATGTCAGACTAACCTAATAGATTTATTTGACCGGGTGACCAAAGTAGTAGACCAGGGAGGGGCTATGGATATGATCTACCTAGATTTTAGCAAGGCATTTGACACAGTCTCACACAAAAGATTAATATACAAGTTAGCCAGCCTTGGAGTGGGTCCCAAGGTGGTAGCCTGGATAAAAAACTGGCTGGACAACAGGACGCAAAGGGTAATAGTAAACGGAGTCCACAGTGAAGAAAGGAGGGTAACTACCGGGGTACCACAGGGTTCGGTATTGGGACCGTCCTCTTAATGTCTTTATAAGTGACATTGGAGAGAACCTGAAGGAAAGGTATGTCTCTTGCAGATGACACAAAGATCTGCAACAGGGTTGATACACAAGGTGGGGTGGAAAGGATGAAAAGGGACTTGGCAAGGTTGGAGGAATGGTCAAATATGTGGCAGCTCAGATTCAATGCAAAGAAGTGCAAGTTAATGCATCTGGGAAACAAAAACCCAGGGGAAGAGTACACAATGGGGGTGAGTTAATAACAACAACAAAAATCGAAAGAGACCTAGGGGTAATTATATCAGATGACCTAAAGGTGGGCAAGCAATGTGAGAAGGCAGTAAGGAGGGCTGGGGACTGGGGGATACTGGGATACATAAGGAGAGGCATCAACAGTAGAAAACAGGAAGTTGTTATCCCTCTGCACAGACAGTTAGTGAGACCCCATCTGGAGTACTGCTGGAATTCTGGAGACTGCATCTCCGCAAAGACATAGACAGAGTTGAGGCTGTTCAGAGGAGGGCAACTAAAATGGTAGAGGGTCTGCACCAGAAGACATACAAGGAGAGACTAAAGAAGCTTAATATGTATACCCTTGAGGAAAGGAGGGAGGGGGGACATGATAGAAACGTTCAAGTATCTCAAGGGAATTAAAGTACAAGAGGGTAGCCTTTCACAAAAAGATGTGCAAGAACAAGGGGGCACAATATGAAGCTAGAGGGGGGACGGCTCAGAGGTAATGTTAGAAAGTATTTTTTCACAGAGAGGGTTGTGGATGCACGGAACAGCCTTTCTGAGGAGGTTGTGGAGTCAGGAACAGTGGGAGAATTCAAGAATGCATGGGAAAGGCATAAGGCAATTCTAGTGGGGTATAGGAGGAAGTAAGCTGTTGATTAACTAGAGTGTGCAGCTTATCCATCAGGTAGGGAAATGGGCAGACTAGGTGGACCAAGCGGTCCTTATCTGCCGTCAAATTCTATGTTTCTATGTTTAAGGTATGTGAAGTGGTTTTCTGGGGGAGGGAGGGAGTTCCATCGCCTACGGAACTGGTGAGATAAGGCTGCCTGGTTGACTGAAGTATTGCAGCTAGGGACACTTAAAGTGCAAGAATCTGTGGACCTGAGAGAATGAATGGGCGGGGAGGGATTGATCGTGAGGAGCTAAGGTATGGTGGGAGAGTACAAAACCAGAATTTGGAGACAAATTCAGCACAGTAGTGGAGGCGCCTGTTTTCTAGGAAAGGAAAGGCCAGGGAGTGGTAGAGCTGACAGTGATGAGTAAGGGTAGGGGCATCCAAAGCAAAGTGGCAGAAGGAAAAATAAAATAGGGAGTCCAGTCTGGCTAGGAGCACTGTAGACTACATCCCAGTAGTCAAACATGGGCAGGATCATTTTCTGGACAAGTTCATGCCTAGCCAGGAGAGAAATGCTGTCCCAGTTCCTATATAGTGTGCCTAACTTGGGGTGCAACTTGTTTAGGATGGCATCCATGTGACCAGAGAAGGTGAGGTGTTGGTCAAGCCAAACCTCAGATATCTGAAAGAGGAGGTGTCCTCAAGGACTGTTTCGCTGAGGGTGTGGAAGGATGGTAAGGAGGGGAGCCTAGAGAGTTTCTGCCTTGTGCCGAAGGTCATAGAGACAGTCTTCTTGGCATTTAGAAAAAGCTGATGAGAGCAAAACCAGCGCTGAACATTGTTGAAATCGTTCTGGAGTCTGTTTGCTACATCAGAGGGGGAATGTCCAGAGGTGTACCGTACCGTGTCATCTGCACACATATAGATAGAAGTAGATTTGCAGACTGACAGCAGATTGTTGAGAAAGATGGAGAAGAAGATGGGGCCCAACACTAATCCCTGTGGGACAACAGTGTCGATGGGCAGGGGAGAGGATATGGAGTCCGCTATTCTAAAAGACTATGTCTGGCCTATGAGGTAGGCTCAGAACCAGTTTGTGGCAGCAGCAGACACTCCTGCAGCAGTCAGGGAGTGGAGTAGGATAGAATGGGAGACTGTGTCAAAAGCTTTGGCTAGGTCAACAAAGATGGCAGACGTGATTTGACCACTGTCCAAACCTGAGAGGATGGAGTCAGTGAGCCTAATCAAAGAGGTAGTGGTGGAGCATTTTTCTCGAAAGCCAGCTTGGAAGGGGGTGAAGCAGTTGGAGTTTAATAGATAGACAGTAAGTTGAGAAAGGACTAGGTGTTCTTGCAGCTTAGCAAGGGTGGGAAGAAGAGATATTAGGCAGTAGTTCCCAGGGCAGGAAGGGTCCCCACCCTTAGGGAGTGGGAGAACAGTGGCATGCTTCCAGCCAGTGGGGAAAGCTTCTAGCATAAATGAGAGGTTAAGAAGCTCCGTCAGAGGTGCAGTAATGGCTGTTGCAGAAAGGTAGAGCAGCTTGGGGTCCAACCCATCAGGTGAGCAGCCTTTGGAGGGATTTAGGGTGAGCAATGCATCAAAGGTGTCTGAGGTGGTAATGTGAATGAAGGAGAAGGGGTGGCAGGGAGTGGCATGAGGAGCGATAGAGAGGAGAACTGGCTGAGGAGAAGGCAAGGAGAATAGGAGGGCAGAGGCACAAGAGGTGAAGTAAGAATTAAATTCAGAGGCTAAAACACAAGTGGTCGGAGATAAGGGAGTTGTTTAATGAGAGGAGAGGTGTAGGAGGGAAGGGGGAAGGGGGGGGAGAGGGAATGAATGACCTTCCAGAATTTTGAAGGGCAGTTAATATTAGATTGGAAGATGCTGATAAAGTATTCAGCTTTGGCCAAGCGAGTGGCTTTGGTGCACTGATTTCGAAGTTGCCTATAGGAATCATAATCCATCAGAAGGTTAGAAATTTTGTGTCTCTTCCAGGCTTGATCCCTTGCTCTGTGGCAAGCTATTAGTTCGAGTGAGACCCATGGAAGATGATTTCCGCGGACTCTGACTTTGCGCAGGGGAGCATATTTGTTCCATACTTAGATGACTTTGCCTTTAAAGTAATCGGCAGCCACGTCAATAGTGGTAGCTAAAGGTATGGGGGACCAATTTGTGCATGAAAGGTCATGAAGGGGTGGCCCTAGGTTCAGTGAGTTATATGAGTGAGTCACGAGGGTTTTGTGCAACACTTTGGTGCGGTGGATTCTGCATACTACGAAGGTCATGCAGTGGTCGCTCAAGGCGTCAGAAAGTACTCCAGATTTGAAGACTCTGAGTCGGTGAGAAGTGAGCACCCAATCAAGCAGAGTGTGGGTATTAGAATTTGGGTTGAGTCTGGTAGGTTCGAGGATGAGTTGGGTTAGGTTGTGGGCAGCGATGTTATTTTTGACCTTGTGGAGGGAGGGCGATAACCAGTTTTGGTTAAAGTCACCCAAGATATAGATTTCTCCTGAGGAGGTGTGTGTGTAAGGATGGTGGAGCAGAGGTCAGACACCAGAGAGGGGTTCAGTGCTGGATGGCAGTAGGCCCCTGCAACAAAAATAGTGATCGAGTGTGGAAGGAACAGTTGTAGGATGAGGACTTCATATGCTTTAGGGATGGAGGCAGCGTAGGAGGTAATGAATCTGATGCCTGAGGAGATTTTTAAATTGCCACTCCACCGCCTCACCCAGTCCTGTCTTGACAGGAAATAGAAAAGCCTGGACTGTCTAGTGGTGGGTCACTTATTTTATGATTTAGCCAAGTTTCAGTTAATATGATTATGTCAGGACCTAGTGAAACAACAAGGGGCTGGAGATGATCAATTTTTGGGAGGAGGCTGCGTATGTTCAGGTGCAGTACTTTCAGACCATGGGGCAGGCCAGCAGGGTGTGGTGAAGAGGCTGTTGGGGTGGCGAAGGGGGGCGGGGTGACAGCAGGAGGGCTGAGCCCTGTGTTGAGATTAATATCGCCAGATGAGAGGAGCAGGAGTACAATGATTACATAGTTAAATGTTGCACACTTATACCATGGATTTCTAGTGGCCCACCTTGAATGGAGGGTGGGTAAGCTGCCAGTTGAAGGGCGAAAGCTGATGGAGAGTAGGAGTATACAGTAGAGAGGTATGCACATGAGAGAAGCACAGAGAAGATCAGGGCAGTAGTCTCGTGAATGTAGCATGGCGAGTGGGGGACTAGCACTGTAGGGATCCAAGTGGAGAAGTGGAGGAAGTGTAAGCGTGGTGTGGGAAGAGAGGGTGATAGAGGTGAGGGGGAGAGATAGGGAAATGAGGACAAGTAGGAGGAATTTAAGAGTGAGCATTGTGAAGAGAGAAGAGGGTATAGAGAGCCAGAGAGAGAGAGAGAGAAATGAAGGTGAGGTAGCAGTAAATTTCAACTACTACAGAGCTGGGGACTCTCACCTGAGAGCAGTCTCAGGAAGCAGGGCTTGTGGTAGGGTTATGAGCGTGGATAATGTGCTAATGGAGGTTGTACGCAGGTGTGGCTGGAGGATGGGGGTTAACTCCTAGAAGCACACAGGGAGGCAGCTGTAGATATGAAGTGATCAGGGTTAATGGGATTCAAGGAGAAGGCACAGTAGTTGAGAAATTGGGTGCTCCCCCTAGCAAGGATGGCGTATAATCTGCAGATAGCAAACTGGGGACTTAGTAAATTGCACTGCACAATCAGGTGACCGTGCTAAGCTATATAAGTAACTCCCTGAGTAGGGTGGGAAGGAGGGGTGCAGGTAGAAGCCAGCCACACTCAGCTGATGTGAAATGTCTTGCTCTGGCAGGAGAGGAACTTTTCAACCTCCTCTCTAGAATTTGTAACTTTTCACTGTGCTATTCACAGTTCCGAGAGAAGTGGAAATCCTCACTGGTTACACCAGTTTTCAAAAGCAGTGACCACACCATCCATGCCAGTTCCAAACCTATCTCTGTTCTCTCCCCCTTGTCCAAGGCCCTCGAGAGAATAGTCTCTGACCAACTTGTCACATTCCTCAAACAATACAGTGTCCAGTGTATACAGCGGCATGGCTTCTGAAAGTTCCACAGCACCAGCTTGGCACTGTTGGAATACACCAACTACTATGTTCATGAAACCGTTGATAATGGTGACATAGTTAGAGCTATATATATTGATCTACTATAACCTTCGACCTGGTCAACCATATAATAATAATAATAATTATTATTTATTGTGCATCTTTCAGGCATCAAGACGCAGTACAATACGACAATAAAATACAGCAAAGTCAACATCATAAAAACAATACAGATCAGCAAGCAATACAGCCATAAGCTTTTACTCAAAGGTAAGATTTCAAGGCCTGTTTAAACCCCATGGTTGTGCAATTCCTTAATCCAACGGGTAGAAAATTTGAAAGGAAGGGCCGCAAACATAAAAGCACGGGCCCCAGCAGATTTTAAAGTCACCCTTGGAATCTCTAGCAACCCCTCATTGGCTGAGCGGAGCAGTCTCACAGGGTGGTAAAGGATCAGGAGTTCTTTCAGGTAATCGGAGCCCAGTTCATGCGGGGCTTTAAAAGTCAGTAATCCGACTTTGAAGGTGATCCGCCACTGAACTGGTAGCCAGTGCAGTTCCCACAGCACCGGTGTAATATGGCAAGATCTAGGAGTACCCACCAACAACTGTGCTGCGGAATTCTGCACCAGCTGCAAGCGGTGGATGTCAACCCTCGGAAGCCCAAAGTATAGCAAGCTGCAGTAGTCTAGGCACAAGGTCACAAAGGCATGGATTAAAGTTGGCAGGTCACCGGATGGAACAATATGCTCCTTCTTAACAAACTCCTCACCCTGGGTTTGTCACAGAACACAGTTGACTAGTTCCACAGGTATCTTATCAATTATTTATAGCACGTGAAGATCGATAAATATTTGTCTGACATTAGGGGAGTATCTACTGGTATCCCCCATGGCTCGATCTTGGGCCCACTTCTTTTTGGTGTCTTCATAAATCAACTGCCCAATGTTTGTCAGGCAGACAACGTACTCCTCTATGCTGATGACGCTATAATCTATTCCAAAAACTCTGACCATGACAGCCTTACTTTAACTCTCCCATGTAAATTTAGGTCACATGAAAGCTGGTTCTCCAACAACAAACTTCCTCAATTACAAAAAAAACAAAGACCATGCTCTTTTCTAGCCTCCCACAGAAGAAGAAAGGTCCACCCTTTGTCATCCAAAATGGCCAAGGTCAAAGGCTTGAAAAGGTGGAGACCTCCAAATACCTTGGAGTAACTCTGGATGACACCTTATCTTTTGCACCAATGTTAACACTCTGGTGACCATATTTAACAGAAGACTGGGTGCCTTGTACTGTAACAGGAACAGTCTCACTAGGGATGCTAGATGCCTTATTGTGGCCAGCTCCTTTTTGTCACTTACAGAGTATGGGTCCCCTGTCTACATTGCTGCCTGTGACACAGTGCTAAACAGTGTAAAGCTGCTATGTAATAAGGTGAGCTGCTTTGTACTCGGTGCAGATAACTACACTCATAATTGTACCCTTTACATACTCACTAGCAGTTGTGTCTTTAAAAGGGCACTGTCAACCTTTCTTTCCATCATATTATTTCTAGGTAAAACCCACATTTTATGATTGCTTCTTGTGATGATCCAGAGGTGCTCTGTGAAGAGTGCTCTACTCTAAAGGTGGTGAAAAGAGATGAGCAAGGCACCAAGGTCCGAATTATGTGGATAGGATAACCGTTACACAGACAAGGAGAGGCAGGAGTCAGCTTAGTGCTTCAAAGCCCGCAGGGCATTTATTCTGTACCAAGGGTAGAGAGACACAGTCACAAGAGGGAAGAGGGGTTGCCCGAGAACAATAGGGCAATAAACAGGGAAATACCTTTATCTACCACTACTAAGGTTATTACCACAAGAATAAACTTTAGGCCTACTGCCACTCTTATTCTGAAATTATTCTACACTTCTATACTCTTAGATGAGGATCAGGTAACATAAGCTACTCAGAAATGTACCAGGGTAATTATCATCACACATTTCCATAAAAGTCCAGATATTACAAGAGTCCAGATATTACAAGGGTCCAGAGATCCGGCATCTTCATGTACACTGTCGTTCTTCGTTGGTAGCTACAAGGGAAACAAATCAGAACTGTAGAACCCTAATCACAATTCCCAGCAAGGACCTAGTTAAGGCCACTGGGGTGGTGAGAGGTTTGGTAAATAGATCATATATTCTTCGCCAAAAGCCCACTCTCTCCAAGGCTGCTGGAAGGTAGAACTAGAGCAACTGGTTCCTGAAATAACATACTGAAAACAAAGGGTTCCTCAGCCAAAACCCACTTCCAGGGCTGACAAGGATGAAGATAGATCAAGACCTGCATGGCGATGAATCCAATGGAGGACTACCATGACCTGACTGATGCTGTGGCACTCCAAGGGCCAGCTGAACTCAGAAGGAACTCTGACAGGACTGGGAACCATAAGAATCTGAAGAGATGATGGTTGACTCTGCAATCCTAGGATCAGGAACGAACACAAAACAAAGAAACGGCGGATGCATCCCGTACTGGGCTTCGACGGACTCGACTTTCGGCGAACGACCAGGAGAGGCGCAGACCAGGTTCTCCAGGGTGAGCTCTCTCTTCTGTAGAGGGCGACCACTTCGGGACATCTGGAACAGGAACCATACAGAACGACACTGGCACGGCTCTCGTGATGCGTTTTGGCGGACGTACCTTCAAGCTGTGAAAACAAGAAACGGCGGGTACGACTTGTACGACTAACGACGGACTTGACTTCAGCGGACGACACAGACAGACGTGATGAGTTGATGAATGATCTCCCAGGAGTGAAGAATGCTGAGAGGACGTCTTCTTCTGAGTAGAGACTGATTCTGAGTACGTGGTGTTACAGACCACACTATGAGACTGCAGTGTGGTGGAAGATTGAGGCTGTCTTCATACAATAATAACCATATAACTGAAAAATGCCCAAAGAACTATGGAACGATACAATAATTTGCATGAGGAGGGCAAATTATAACTTCAGGAGTAACTCTTGCTGGTGAGGGCCAATGTCCAGGTGCTTAGAGCAATAGTTCAGGTACTTAGGACAATAGTTCAGGTACTTAGGGCAATAGTTCAGGTACTTAGGACAATAGTTCAGCATAAGCAGTACAGTAATTACAGTAGTTTCACAGTATAGGCAAATCGAACACTCTTAAATGAACCCCTGTTTCTAAACGTAGAGTCTTCTGGAATAGGATCCCGTTCTGGATGTTGTGGCTAAGGAATCCTTTAGTACCACTAGGCTGGCTTGCCCTATTCTGCTAGGCCGTGGCCTCCCTTTAGTACCACTAAGCTGGCTTGCCCTATTCCGCTAGGCCAGGGCCTCCCTTTAGTACCACTAGGCTGGCTTGCCCTATTCCGCTAGGCCGGGGCCTTCCTATAGTACTACTAGGCTGGCTTGCCCTATTTCGCTAGGCCGGGGCCTCCCTATAGTACCACTAGGCTGGCTTGCCCTATTCCGCTAGGCTGGGGCCTCCCTATAGTACCACTAGGTTGGCTTGCCCTATTCCGCTAGGCTGGGGCCTCCCTATAGTACCACTAGGCTGGCTTGCCCTATTCCGCTAGGCCAGGGCCTCCCTTTAGTACCAGGCTTTACCTCGGGCCTAATGCCCTACTTTTACCTGGGGCCTGATGCCCTACCAAGACTTGGGCCTGGTACCCCACTCAATATTGGGCCTGGTGCCCCACTCGATATTGGGCCTGGTGCCCTACCTTAAATGGGCCTGGTGCCCCACATTACATTGGGCCTGGTGCCCCTCTTAATGCTGGGCCTGGTGCCCCTCTAAATACTGGGATTGGTGCCCTACTTTACTTTTGGGCCTGACTTGCCCTTTTAAAACTGCCTGGCCCCTTTAAATCTGCAGGCTCCCTGAGCCTGCTGTCACTTAGTTGCAAATCTCCACCCAAAATCCCGCCTCCACATCAATATTTATAGGCCGCTATACTGGCCTTGAAGTCCTGGCCCCTCCCTATGGGCGTCCCTAAGTCCCGCCTCCTTTTGAATATTAATTTAGGGTTTTAGCGACCCAATACCCCTGCGGCGCTCGGCCGCCTTTCTTCGCACCTTCTGCGCTGCACACACAAACCACAGTTCTCCCTTTCTAAACAGGTGGTCAGCACTCTTCTTGTGCTGCTGCCGACTCACCGCTCCGCGGTCTTTGGAAGGTTGCTGTGCTGTCGGGAGGCGGGAGGGATGCTGGCAATGGGAGGGAAAGTTTCAGGCAGCTGGAGGGGACGACTGGGGAGCCTCAGATGGCCGACAGCAGCTCGGCGATGCGGTGCTTCTCTGCCGCCGGCGTGGGACCGAATTTAAACTTAAATAATACTCGGGGCGCCAAAAACAATAAAGCGAAGGGCTTACAAGCCCAAAAACTGCGGTAAACGGCCGGTCACTTTCTTCTGGTGCCCGATGGCACCACGAACCACAGGACAAGGAGTCTTCAGGCAGGTGAGGCAGCACAGGACCACAGCAAGCCCAGAGGGACGGCTTTCACACAAGGTAAGCCCTAAACTGTCCCTTGACTTCTGTGTCCTGTCTCCTCTACCACTGCTCAGGATCAACTGACTAACAGAACAAATATTTTTTAAACTTAAACCTGCCTGGGTTCTAGATTGGCTGGAGTGGAATGCTGTGCATGAGCCACCCAGCACAGCATTCCATCCAGGCCATTGTGACATCTATTGCTTTTAAATCTGCCTTTTGACCATACTGTAAGTGCACAGGGCACTTCTCTGTATTATTTTACATTTTTTCCCATTACAAGGAGGTGAATCTTTTATTCTCAGGGGCCCCTTATCCTAGTACCCTGCTGCCTACACCTACAGCAGGTACCCTGAGCACCTGTGAACCCCTAATTTATTTATTTATTTTAAACTTTCTGGGATGCCACAACTTTGGGGCATTACATTACTTTCTCTAAAATTCATTGATGTTTCTGATTGTTAAATCATCTTCCTTACTTATAAGAACCAAAATGCATGGGAATGAATAGTTACACACAACCTTGTTTTGTTCCAAATTGTTTACCTAAGCTTACTGCATACTTCCTGAACATTAAAAACACCCTCGAACAGTGCAGCCACTTGTGATGCAATAGTCTCATTTATTCCCACTGAATGAGTAGCTATATAGTGTTGGCAGTGTTCCAGAGTCCAAGAAAGATGCAGTTGTTATTGGCCAAGAAATGTAAACAAACATGTTTTGGTGTGGTAACACCAGTATGGTTGACATTCATTTTTTAATTTTTTAAAAGGAAAAAGGAGTGTGAGCCAACTACATCAGCAGCCTCTACAGAATGAGAACAATCATAAAATAATTTTTTTTAAACTAGAGACCCTTTAAGGCCTAATGGGGTTGACAGTGTTCCTTTATAAAAAAATGTCAATTAAGTTTTCCAATGCGTCCTGTCGTTTTGACAGTATACAGTGCTAAATACAGGCTAACAAGTCATATCTTCTCTACATACATACAAAAAAACAGCACAAGAACCACCAGAAGAAACATTCTAAGTGCTATCACACAATGATGTGTATGTCCACAGCATCTCATTACTGTAGCATATTCTGAGTATGATTTTAAAAAACAATCACACGAAATGGAACCCCTAAGCAATCAATCTTTCTTACTTTCTTTCTTTCTTGGAAATAACTCCGCCTCCCACCACTACTTTAGCATGCCTTTATCAGTGTCAGTGGCTCAGTAGGTAGCACACTCGCCTCTGAGGCCGGGAGATCAGAGGGCTGTGGGTTCAGTTCCCACATCTGGCACTTGGGTTAATATCCCAGTACTGACACTGTAATGCAGCATGAGAGGGGTGTTGCATTTCTGAGGTGCCGTCTTTCGGATGAGACGTTAAACCGAGGTCCCATCTGCCTGGATTGGTGGTAGTTCAGGTGGATGTTAAAGATCCCATGGCACTTATCGAAAAGAGTAGGGGAATTTTTTATTATATTCCAAACATAACATACACAACATAAAACAATTCATATACATTTTTACATTTTCACAAAACCAAACTATCACAAATTTAAATTCATATTATCATTCTTTTTTTTTTTCCTTTCTATCCCGCCAAACTAATCAATCAGAGCCTCAAAGCTTCCCCAATAAGACTTCCATTTCTTCGTAGAGATTATACACTTTTCTATAAACATTAATTTCCTTAACTCAGATTCTATAATCATAATCAGATTAAAAGGGTTTATAAACTGCTGTTGTAAAACCAACCTACATCTACCAATCCATAGCCAATATAAACATAACACATGGATTACCTGTAGAGAACTATACCTTTCCCCACTATTTCTTTTATCAAAAAACCCATAATACAAACCCTCCTTTGTTGGTGGGAGTGTTAACTTTCCCTTCCAGCTTTCTTTGAGGACATCCCAGAATTGACCTGCATACCAACACTCATAATACAAATGATCAATTGTTTCCAACTGCATAATACATTTGTCCCTTGGACAATATCTATCCTGTAGAGATTTATGTTTCTGATTATTACGAACATTGATTTTATTATGAACTCCCAACCATAAAGTGTCCCACATCTGTTCGGGGATACGAACATTTGTTAAGTAACTACTTAAACCCCGAGACACTTCCTCTGATAGATGTTTAAAGGGGGCTTCGGAAAAAAAAGAACACATAATAAAGCTATACATCCCTTTCCTATTCAGATTCCTAACCAACGACCAACTTACATCCCATTTTATAATATACTCAAATACCGACCTCCATTCTTTTTGTAAAGGGGGTCTTCTTTTGTTCCAATGTGCAAAACACCCCTCCTCCCATTCTTTCAAAATACCTTTTAAATAAAGAGTTATAAAACTAACCCAAATTTGAGAAGTATTATTCACTATCGGGATCAAATTTCTATACAAAAAAATGGTGAAAAAAAACACAATTGGATTTACCATCCCCAAACCCCCTTCCTTAATCCCTAAATACAATGTATTCCTTTTAATGGGGTTCAACCGGCTGCCCCATATACCACAAAAAAAACACCTCATCAAAGATGTTTCCAATTTTTTGGGGACAAGAAAAATATTACTCATAAACAAAAAATTAGGGACAAGATAGGTTTTAATCAAATAAATCCGCTTTTTCTTAGCTAATCTCTGCTTATTCCATGCGGACACTTTTAAATTGGCTTCCTTTAAAGCCTCCTGCCAGTTATCCCAATCACTATTTTTACCTCCAAAAAAAATGCCCAGAATTTTACATGGCGATTGCTCAATTCTAAATCTCCCCACCTTAACCTGAGTCTCAGAAAATCCAGAAATAGCTACACATTTCGTTTTATCCTCATTTATTTTGGCCCCCGTAATTCTTCCTACATTTTTGAGTAGCTCATTTGCTATTTCTATGACCTCCCCATTTGGTAATATTATGCAGACATCATCTGCATAGGCTACTAATTTTGGCAATTTAGTGCCCTATACAGCTATAGGACTTATTAAAGGGGATCTACATATGATCCTTACAACTGGGTCTAAAGCAAAAATATATAAAATAGGGCTTAGAGGACATCCTTGTCTCACCCCCTTCAAAACAACCTGAGGTTTCCCTTTCCACCCATTCTCAAAAGGAATAACCGTAGCAAGAGAGTAACATAACTGTATTCAGTTCACAAAAAGAGTAGGTATTCCATAAGCTTTCAAACATTCCCATAAATAATCATGTGACACTTCATCAAACGCTTTTGATTGATCTATACTGACCAAGTACCCCTCTAATTTGTCTATACTAGTCCTTCCTGCATACATAATTTCTCTAATTAGAATTAACGCATCAGTCAGATGTCTACCTGGTACTGCAATAATATTGTTGTGCATGTATACATTTTGTGTCAATAAAGACAGTCTATTCCTCAGAAGTTTAGAAAAGATTTTAAAATCTACATTCAAAAGAGTTAAAGGTCTCCAATTTTAATTTCCATTTTATCACCTTTTAAAAAGGAAAATAAGCAAACCCTCATACATCTGAGTAGGAAGTAACATGTCTTTCAAAAAAGAATTATAAACTTTCAAAAATTCTTTTGGCATTAACTCCCATAAAATTCTATACATTTCACCTGGTAACCCATCTAAACCAGGTGCAGTATTCTTCTTTAATGTGGATATTGCTTTGTTCATTTCTTCCTCAGAAAATCCTCTACCATTTTATTTCTATCTCTAGAGTTTATTTTAGGTATGCTTGCAAGCTTCCAATATCTGGGTATAAACTTGAGGTGGTACTGCTCTCTCCCAAAAGTGCCCAACACGTGATCATTTAAAAGGTCCATTATCCCTTTATTATCCGTTACCATAATCCCTTCCTTTGTCCGTAATCCGAAAATAGCCGTTTATTTGATCTGATTTGACATGCTAAAAATGGGTTTACTTGCACAGATTTCCCCACTGTCCCAAACTTTTGTTCTCGATTCAAAGATCTCATTCGATCATATTGTAAGTGTGCCATCTGAGTTTTAATTTGATTTATTTCTCTGGTTAAATCACCCCCCCCCCTTCATGTTGGGAGGATAATAATTGTTGTAATGTTCTTCTCAGCTTCATATAATCTCTATTGCTCTGGCCTGCCCTTACCCTACCTTTATATTGGAAATATCCAATTAAACATTTTTAAAGAACCCCACCAACTCCCTAAGTCCTCATATAAACCCATAGTTGAAATTAAATCTTTTATTATGATACTTATATCTAGTATAACTAAGGCTCTTTTAAAACTGAAGTATTTAATTTCCAAATTCCTGGCCCATACTCTGTTTTGATAATTATTTACTTTAATCCCTATTAATATATGGTCTGATGTTTCTATGGGTATATAAATTAACCCATCAATTCGTAATTTCTCAGGTACAAATATAAAATCAATTCGGAAGTCAATTTCCCTTTGAAAAGGTGGGTCTATTTAATCTCTTCCCTCCTTATGTGTGTGCCTTTAAATCCTGCTTGAGATAAAATAGAAGTCAAGCAATTCTTGTCACAATACTGCTTTCCTTGTTTCCTCTTTTGTTCAAAATTGATGTTAAAATCCCCTCCCAAAATCTCCACCCCTCTTTTATACAAAAAAGGACGGATTTTGTACAGAAGTTCTACTCTTGCTGACTTCACCTGAGGTCCATATACATTAATTATACGGCATGGTCTATTTTTAATTTCCACATCTATCATCATTGCTCTACCTGGTTCAATTTCCACCATCCGAACTAATTTAACTTCAAAAGTATTGAAGCAAATCCCTAAACCGCAACATAAATCTTCTCCTAACGACCAGAAGGACGTACCCCACCTCCATTGATTTTTAGCTTCCTCCATCACTTTTAAAGTGTACAAACAAGTATCTTGTAGCAAATATACATCATATTTCATTGATGCCAGTATACTAAAAGTAGTCATACGTCTTATATATGATCTAATGCTGTTCACATTAATAGACACCAACGTCAGAGAGGAAGGCACTTCTACAGAGGCGGTTTTGGAGGTTTATTACTAGATCTGGTTACTCTTTTAATTGCCTCCAAAGCCTTTTGTTTACCAAGGCGCGTAGCAGCAGGTTTAGAAACTCCTACCCCAGAACCATTAAAATTTTGATCTAAAATAGGAGAGTTTCCTTCCATTTGCTCTCCCCAACTTTCCAATATGGAAAATCTATTTGATAAAGGCAAAGGGGGATTTAGAAGAATCTCTAACATTAGATTTATCTCCCGTAACTTCTTCCCCCTGCTGAGTATTTTCTTTTGTATTAACAGGAACTTGCAATTCATTACCTAACTGCTTCATAGAACGTATAGGGGACCCATAAGGGGTTACAAAGGGAGAGGACATATCTTCGTTACCTAACATCATACTTGATTCCAACAAGCTCTCTTGGGGTGTCAAAACATCATTCCCTTCCGCCCTTGTTCTTAGGCTAGTTCTTCTTATATTCCTGTTACCCCCCCTTCCCCTTCCCCTCGACTTCTCTCTTCCCCTTATTCCTGGCTCACTATCCCCCTATTTCAGTTTGGGATTTGCGAGCTTGCATTAACAGATGTTCCTGATCCGAAGTTTCATTATTTTCCACATGCCTCCATACACATTCTGCAAAAACATGGTCATTCTCATTGCATAAACTACACACAGGAGGACTTGTGCATTCTGATATTAAATGCCCTAACATTCCCCAATGAAAACAACGAACTTGTTTGCAGGCTGTATTCAAATGGGACAATGACCCACACTTGAAACAGCTTTTAGGTTGTCCTGCATAAAATACAATCCCTCTATCCCTCCCCAGGTAGAATGAGCTAGGCAGGTGCTGTATGCCTTCCGCATCATGAATTAATCTAACCCGAAAGGTCCACCCACCAGTCCAAAACCCATTCGTGTCCAGAATTGGTCGGGGTTTATCTTGAACAAAACACCTCTTTTCTAGCCAAAACATAATGTCTGCTATGTTCACCCCTTCGTTCCGAAATAAAATTGTCACCGTTTTCACAGTTGGTTTAGTTATTGGAATTGCCTGGAAGTCTTCCCATTTGTCTGTATTTTGTAAGTTATAGTAAAGCCTCCAAAATGTATCCAGTGACATTCCTGTACAAAAGCTTATATCATAATAGCGATCCCCTGAAGGGTGTATTAAAGCATAAACTTCACTAGGTGAAAAAGACATAGAGTCAATTAGTAAGTTTTTCCCTACCCAAATACGGTCAGGGGATATTGCACTTTGTCCAATGTACCTCAGTCTTACCAGGAATCTTCTTTTAGCTGATTCCACTGGTTTCTTAAAAAGTTCAGCATAGGTTTTCGCTGGTTCTTCTTCCGCTTGTCTCTTATTCACTGGTGTAATATTTCCTTCTTCTTGCAAAAGTCACAACGGTTCCTCTGAAGTTGTAGATTCAAATCCGACCTCCGATGTAGTAAAGGGCGCCAAATCCAAATCCGCTGGGTCGACTGCTGTACTTGTTCCTGGACTCTCTCCGCGCTTATGCCTCTAAAATAACATTCGCCTCCATTTGAGTTTGCACATCCTCATTTAGCTCTTTTTGGCACTCTGAATTTAGATGGGACCCTTCTGAATTTTCTTCATTTTGCACTTCTATAGATAAAACATTACTTGTCCCCGGTATTGGAATTAAAGGGTCCGGGATCCATTTATTGCCATCCCACATCCAACCTGCTTTTAACAGCGCATCTCCAGGTGTCCACGGCTCAGGGGAGTTTAAGTTCTCCACACTTTGTATTAGTCCAGGCTTTTCCTAATACCAGGATTTTCAACTCCTCCATTTCCAACTCGTCCTAAAACGTTTGCCTCCTCATAATTCGGGCTTACGGAGACCGCTTCCTTTTATTTCTTTCAACTTCCAGCTTTTGCTGGCAGGATTGATAGTCTTCCTCAGCCATTGAAATTAAGTCCAGCAAATACTTTTTTTTCTTTTTTAACTCTTCCGTTAAATCTAATTCTTCTTTCCCTTCTGTGTCCACATTATCTTTGTCTAAATTTAAATTTTCCTTACTTATTTTGCTTGTCTCCATCTCTTGATTTTGTAAATCACTTTCCCCCTTCTACAATATTTTCCACACAGGTTGCAGCTTCGTACTCACAACCCTCCTCTTCGAGTTCCTCCGACTGACTGAGCTCCTCCATCTCCACCAGCGGACAGCACCACTCGCGAAAAGAGTAGGGGAATTTCCCCGGTGTCCTGGTCAAATTTCCCTCATTCACTAAAAATACCACCAACAGCTTAATGTGGTTCAAGGTCAGTTGCCATTCATCTGTATCCCCCTCCCCACCCCGGGTCGTGCCTGAAAATAGGCAGGATTTGTCTAGTGCACTTACCCGGTCAACAAAAGCTAAATAAAATAAAATAAATAAATAAATGCCTCCAAACACAGCATTTAGTTAGTTTTGGATTGAGCTGCTGTGTAGTTGGTGGTCATGTTTGTGCCTGTTTTCTGCCTTGTCCTTGCTCTGTGTTCTATCGCCTTCCCCTCCACGTTCTTCCTGTTCTCACTTCCATTGTGTTCTATGACCCTGCCCGCTTTGCTCCCTCTGTGCTTCACTCCCACTTTTCTCTTCAGCTGCCACCAGCTGCCCCCTCCTTATTTTATTTTCTGACTTCCCCCTTTCTGCTTCCTCTCTGCCTCTTGTTCTCCCCTTCTGTCCCCGTTTCTCTGCTCCTTTTTCTCCTGCCTTTCTCAGCATGCTGCTCCGTGGCCACCCATTTCTGCCTCCTTGTTGTTTCTCTTTCTCCTCTCCTTCCCCGTACCTTCTTGTGCCTTTTTTTTTGGGGGTTGCTGCTCCCTCTGGTCTTCTGGGGTTGTTTCCATGTTGCTATTTTTTCTCCATTCTCTTCCAGGCAGTGTGCTGTGATGGCACCACCTGGCATTCCTCTGTGCCTCTTCTGTTGCTCTTTCCTTTTGCTCTGCATTCCTAAACTCTACAGCCATCTGCCCACAGTGCTCCCATCCTGGATCATCCGGAGGACTTCTCATTGCATCTCAGCTCCCGTTTCTCGATCAACTGCCTTCACCAGCACCTGACATTCAACATTAACCATGGGCAAGAGAATGTATATTTCCTGACTTTCTTGTTCATATTAAGGGACAAACCTCTCGCCTATGCAGGGACTTCCTTAAAGGGACAGACTCACAATTCCCAGCTTCTTTGCCTCAGTCCTCTCCTTCTGACAGATTTGGTTTCTATTCATCTCCTCAGTCCAAGCCACCTTTCCCCACCAATACCTCTAAGGGGGCACTACCCAGGTATCATACCTTGCCCTGGCATATCTATCTGCCCTCGCATGGCCTTTCTAAAGGGAGGATTGTATGCCATTACAGACTCCTGTTGGATCTCATCATAGCCGCCCCCTATCTGGGACTCAAGTTCCAGGCCTCCTACCTCACCCTGCCACTTCTGCCTCCACTGGGGGTCCATTCTATACCAACTTCAGCCAACTGCTGGACCTCTGCCACCCATGAAGATCTCCAGGCTCATTGCCCTTCGTCCCTGTCTATGGTCTTGCTCTGCTGCTGCAGACACTGTCTCACCCTCCAGCACTCCAGATTCAATACCCAGCTGATCTTCCAGCTGGTTTGCAGCCAGGTGTCTCCATGCCAGACCGGGAGAGGGTATGTCTACACACCCTCCTCCACTGGAACCACTTACCTTGTGAAAGCAGCCTGCTAAACCCCACTACACCCTAAAGGACTGGACCATTCCTCACCTCCTGGCTGAACTCAAGAGACTGGGCAGCCCCCATTTGCCATCTTCAAAGAAACAAGAATTGTCCAGTTTGCTCCTCCGGGCCGATTCCAGGCATGGCTCCACTTTTCTTCGTGATGCCTTGCTGCCCCAGCCTATTATGGATACCTATGCTGAAATCCGAGAACTCCTAACTTCTCTGGCCTGGCTTCTTCCCTAGCTGATGTCCAGAATCCCCTCATCTCTTTGGAAACCTGCCTGTCTCTGCAACAATCGCCCGACCCCACTGTGACAGGCTTGCAAGCACGCCTCTCAGCTCTTGAAGCCTGGGTGGGTACTCAGCCTTTCCTCCCCACTCCTGGATTACTTCCCTCTGTACCTACCAGTTCCTCCAGTACTGCTGTGGTGTTGCCTCCTGCCTTTCCATCGTCAGTTGCTCCAGCAGCTTCAGCCTCACTTTCTTCCCAGGACCTTACATGTTTCAGTATAACTGCTCCTCTTCCTGCAATATATGCTGTTCACCATGTCCCCAGTCATTTGCGCAGAGATGTCATCAAGAACAAGGACATTGATCTCATTTCCCTCCTTATTTCCTTACAGGACACCCTCAAAAACAGAGTTGTCTCCTGTGGGAACATTTTGGTGGTGATAAAATCCGAGGACCCTCAGCTCACCAAGAAATTAACTGTCCCAGAATTTGTGCTTGCCTTTAGCCTCTACAGAAACATTCTATGTTCTGCTTTTCCCACCTGATGCCGGGAGCTCGAGTTTTACTTCTATCTCTTGGTGGATTTGGGGGCCTGATATGGGGGCACACTCTTCTATGACTACCACTGCTCCTTCTCTGCCAAAGCAGCTGCCGCCTTGGACCACTTCAATATGATGATTGAATGGTTCATCCCTGACAATGAATTGTTTTGCTGCCACTTTGCTGGCCAACAAGCCCAGTCCTGCCAGCTGTACGGTGCCTATTCCCATTTTGCATCACTTTGCCAATTATCCATCTCTCACTCAACAGATCCACCTCCACAAACCTCAACCGAGGACTCCACTCCTGCCACTATGGGCATCATGCACACCATACCCAATTCTAGAGCATTTCTTTGCTCCAGTCATGATTGCCGGGGTCAGCCTGTGACCTTCATGGGACATCAAGCAATTTGCAATAACTACAATACATCTAGCTGCTTCATCTACAGGTGTCGTTACCTCCATGTCTGCAGCTTCTGTAGTGAAGCCCATCCTAGGGCCAACTGCCCATGCTTACCTCAATAGTGGCACTTTCCATCCATCTCAACCAGTTAATCCTCCCTTCCTAGTGGCCTCTCTAGCCAGGCAGAAGTTGGCATTCATTGCACTTATGGATCTTATCAATTGCATAGACTTCCATGGAGGACCTACGTGGAGGTCCTCTCCTCTCCAGCTTGGCCCATGTAGGTGTCTTGCTCACGACTCAACCATTCTGCACTCTCTCTAAATAGCAGACTTATGGTGGGGTCGCGCCATCCCTAGTCTGGCCCATGGGGGGCCTCTCTCCTGAATCAACCATTCTAAACCTGCCCAGTGGTGGACTCAAGTGGGGGTCCCGCCATCCCAGAATTTGATTTGTGGGGGCTCGCTCTTGACTCAACCATTCTGAATTCTACACAGTGGTGGGCCTATGTGGGAGTCCTGCTGTCCCTAGTCTGGCCCACATGGGGGCCTGTCATGAACTGACCATTCTGACAGCTACCCAGTGGCAGACCCATGCAGGGGTCCTGCCACCCTTGGCTTTGCTCCACATGGAGGCATCACCCTCTACTCAACCCTTCTTCACTTTGTCTAGTGGCAGACCTGCGTGAGGGTTCCGCCATCCCTAGCCTGGCTCGTGTGGGGGCCTTGCTCATGACTCGACCCTTCTCTATCTTGTGGCGGACCTACATGGGGGTCCCGTCACTTCCAGCTCAGCTCTCATGAGCTTTTACCTTCCCTGCATGAACATCCCATATTTCTTTCTTAGCAGTCCTAAGGCGGGATGTCTAGACAATTCCAATCTGGCCTCAACAGGATTTAGCAATCTGTATAACTACTCCAATTCATCACCATTCATGGACAAGGACCTGTTTCATGTCAGTAAACTGTTAAGTAGCCATCCACTTATGTCACTTGGCTCATACACTCATCACCCACACTGAAGAAGATTCCAGTCAAGAAGTCTTCAGTGACCCATATCTTTCCTAGACAGTCACCCTCCAAAATTCCAAGTCTGCATTTATAGCATAAGATTACCTCCTCTTGGTATGCCCAGAGGAAGGGCAGTTTGACAGCCTGGTTTCTCAGAGGTTTCCCCCACAGGGATTTTTCCCCTCCTGTGTGCTGCCATTCACACTCTGAGTTGAAGGAGGTTTTCATGATACTTCTTTTTGGCCCCTAATTTCCCCCTGATCCCAGCCTTTTGACAAAAAGGGGTGAGACTGAGTAAAGCCGAAGTAATAATGTACATAATCATAAGTTCACACAAGTAAGTTATTCTCTTACATTGAATGGGAGGGCTTAAGCCCATTGTTCAATGGGGGGGGGTAACTCCACTCCACCCCACTAGTTTAGCATGCCTCCAAACTCACTCAGTGTTCAGTTCACTTTTTGACACCCTCCATCCTCAACACCTCCTCTATCTACTCTGCGCTCTTCTTACCCCTTCTCCGGGCCTTAATCCCCAACCCCCAATCCCAGTCTTTCAACAAAAAGGGGTGAGAATGAGTAAAGCCAGAGTAATACATAATCATAAGTTCACACAAACACGTTATTCCCGCACACTGAACTAACTTACTTATTCTTTCTCTTTCTTTCTTTCTTTCTTTCTTTCTTTCTTTCTTTCTTTCTTTCTTTCTTTCTTTCTTTCTTTCTTTCTTTCTTTCTTTCTTTCTTTCTCTCTTTCTTGAAAATTGGTAACTGAGGAAAAAATAAATTATAAATGTAACCAGTCCTCTTGGCGGTGGGCCTGATCTGCCGGAATGCTGATCAGGGTTCAGGATATAAATTGTGAGCTCAAAAGTGCAACACTCAGGGAACCAAATAATAAAGCACAGAGAGGAAATCCCATTAAAATCAACATAATAATGCATTGCCCACTATCTACATATTCCGTTAAGTATTAAATGGATTTGTTGGGTTTGGCTGAGCATTAGCAATAGATTGCATTGCCAAACCACTCTCATTTATTGCCAGTCTATTACTGTCTATGTCCACTGTTCCCATGCTCTGGAAAGAAGCCAGAGTTGTTGCTATTTTTAAATTGGGCAATTCAAAGATACCTGAGAACTACAGATGAGCAAAATCCTAAAGAAAATAGTGTTCCAACAAATATCGGATCACCTTGAGACATACAGCCTACTATCCATGGACCAGCATGGTTTTAGAAAAGGTTTTAGCACTACTACAGCTCTTGCTCAATTCACAGGTCATGTCCTCAAAGAGGCAGACAAGGGGAGACTTACATGGGCTATATTTGTGGATCTCTCAAAGACCTTTGACATGGGGGACCACGGTATCCTCCTCAGGGAAATGGATACTGTAGGTTTCTCTCAAAACTCCTCAAACTGGGTCCAAAGTTACCTCACGATGAGCACGCAAATGGTCAGTATTAGGGGAGTCTCATCCAGTTCACTCCTAGTGCAGTGTGGAGTTCCCCAGGGGTCTATATTAGGGCCATTACTCTGCTCTATATTTGCAAATCCACTGCTCAAGGAACCATCACATTCTAGTAGGATCATGTATGCTGATGATATGATCTTATTCAGCAGTGACAATACCCCCTCTAGAATAGCTCATACCTAAATAAAGATTTCACCTCAGAAACCCAATGGTTTACAAATCAAAGTTTTTTTGTCAATGCAAAAAAACAAAAACAAACAATGCTACTTGGCTCCAAACACAGGCTCAAGAAACACTCCATTAATCTTAACATCCAAGCTCCAGATGGATGCATAATTAAGCAGGTCAATCACTTTAAGTACCTGGGTATATATAGAAACATAGAAACATAGATTTTGACGGCAGATAAGGACCGCTTGGCCCACCCAGTCTGCCCATTTCCCTACCTATTGGATAAGCTGCAGATCCTAGTTAACCAGCAGCCTACTTCTTCCTACCCCCACCCCCTAGGATTGCCTTATGACTGTCCCATGCATGCTTGTCCACCACCACTGTTTTTGACTCCACAACCTCCTCCGAAGGCCATTCCATGCATCCACAACCCTCTCTGTGAAAAATACTTCCTTAAATTACCTCTGAGCC
This sequence comes from Neoceratodus forsteri, assembly GCA_016271365.2. NCBI lineage: Eukaryota > Metazoa > Chordata > Ceratodontiformes > Ceratodontidae > Neoceratodus > Neoceratodus forsteri. The sequence goes on from CM057451.1 coordinate 513,809,858, forward strand.
ACCCCCCCTTCTATCTTCACATTGTGCCCCCTTGTTCTTACACACCTCTTTTTTTGAAAGAAGCTACCCTCTTGGACTTTGTTGATTCCCTTGAGATACTTGAAAGTTTCTATCATGTCCCCCCTTGACCCCTCCTTGACATTCACTACCCACATAGGCCAGGCAGTCAAAAAAGTCAATCAATGACTAGCTATTTACTATAGACTGAAACATCTACTGACTACTGACGCAAGACTGGCAATTGGGCACAGCATCCTTCTTCGCATCTTAGACTACTGCTCTCCCATTATCTCCTCTACCTTGTGACAATTTCTCAACCCACTGAACACAGCATACAATAACATCTGTACATTTGTGACTCAAGCCCCTTACTGCACCCACTACTGTAACCCATATCAAAGTCTAGGGAACCATTATTTGATTCACTTATTTTTAAAACCCTACACGAAGGTGCTAAATCCCCTCTATCAAAATTACTAACCATTAAACATAACTCTCATCAATTGAGGTTCTCCTCTAACTGACTTCTAGATTGTCCAAGGCTATTAACTGTCATGGGTCACAGAACATTCTCTGGTGCAGCTCTTAAGCTTTGGAATGAGGACCTTCACACCCTGAATTCCACCCTGACCTTTAAAAGGCACTTCAAAATTGCTCTTACTATATGTCAAATCCATCCTGCAACTGTTAACAGGGATCCCTGCTAGGACTGTTACTACTGCACATGTAAATCAATATCCTCTGCTTTGGTTTTTATTAATGTGGACAATGTGTTAACCACACTGTGATTCCTGGACTTGTAAACTGCAAAACACTGGAATGTTAATATCTGTAATTTCTTGTAACATTTGTAATGTAGTCAATCTCTTTGTCAAATGTCCTTGTAATTCACTGCTGTATTTATGTTTGTTTTTCTCCTCATGCCATCTGGATGGCCTGGGTTATGCCTGAAAACTGTCCCTGGGACCAAGGGTATAGGCAGGAATTTTTGGGGGAGGGTGTTTGGATATATTATTTGTGAATAAGGAGAAATAAAAGTCCAGAAGTTCTGGGGGTGTTACATGCTCTGTGGTGAGTTTTAGGGTTTTTCTTGAAGAAAAAACACTTTTGTTACATCTTCCCTGCCCCTAATTTCAAGGGACCCCCCCCCCCCATGGAATCAGGGATGCTGGAGGCTCTGGCTGGCATTAGAGTCTGCAGTTTAAATGGTTGTGGACAACTGGCTATCAAACAGTACCATCAACCACCTACCCATATGCATTTTTGTAATATACTGTGAAAGATTTCTACAATAAGGCTGGGGGTCACTCTAGGGGGTTTACATGCTCTTTGGTGAGTTTTGGGGGTTTTCTTGAAGAAAAAAAAAACATTTTTGTTACATCTTCCATACCCCTAATTTCAGGGCAAAATTTTCCCATGGAATCAGGGGTGTGAGAGACTCTGACTGACAGAGTCTGCAGCTCCAGTGGTTGTGGACAACTGGCTGTCCAACAGTGCCATTGACCACCCACCCCATATGTAGTTTTGTAATATGCCATGAAAGATTTTTACAGAAAATCTCCGGGGGGGGGGGGGTACATGCACTGTGATATACAGCTGTGATGGGATAGATGAGGGGATTTGGGGAAATTATTTTATTAGTTGAACAGGACAGAGTTTGAAGATTGGAAAGGAATCTAGCAGTGGAATGGAGTGAGAGTATGTGTGTGTGTGTGGGGGGGGGTGTGTGGAGGTAAATATAGCAAAGTCAGTGTGGTACTGAAGGACAGAACTTCCAGAGAGATGGACATAGGCATGGTCTTAGGTCTTTGATCTTAGGTCTTTTATGTAAAAAAAATTTAACTAGGAAGGGTTCTGCAGTTGGGAGAGTAACTGAACGAACCAGGCCAGCACAAGGACAAAAGGTTGAGATGCATCCCCCCAACATAGACACACACATAAAAAATAATGTGAAACTGCATAGAACAAATACCTTGGAAGGGGGTAAAGAACATAAAGGCTCTGGTCACAGAGGGTACACCCAGAAACTGAGAGACCGTGTCCCGGCAATCTCACTGGATAGGATCTGTGACAAAGAGAGTTATCAACCCACCAGTGTGGTACCCATAAAGCTGTTGTGATCTTTCCCCAACTGCATCTGACCCAGAGTTAGACACCAACATAGAGGAGCACTCACCAAGAGAATAAAAAAATATTTTTATTTTTAAGTGGCAGTTTTGAAAACTATTTGCAGCTATTAAAGAGTTGACAACATACATGTCTGACTTAGGGTGCGTGCACTGCAAAACAGTTATTTAAGTAGAGCTACTGCCACTGGTACAAGAAAATAAAAAGCCACAGCTACCCCTGGAGGAGGTCAATCATTCCAACAAGATGGTGAGGGGAAAACAAATCAGACAGAGACCAGTTTGATGAGAAACAAACTACTGCTGGGAACCCAGTGAGCCATGAAAGTCTGGCATGCAAGGTCTTAGGTCTTCCTTCCTTCCTGTGACTCCTCCCCTCCAGCGAACTGGTTAAGTTAAAAGAAGAACAAACAGTAAATGGCAAAGTAATGCGAATGACTGGGGTCTCCTGTGAGTCCACTTAATGGCTGCCCCAACAGAAAGTGGAAAAGTAGAGATCAGTAAGAGGGAGATGATGCCCCATGGAGCGAGAGGGTGGTCCCACTCATCTGTGATCAGCCACTCTGGCGTTCAACCAAGAAGGACCAGGACAAACACGGATCTCTGGGTTGAACAACTGGTTCTGAAGAAGTCAGCTATGAAATATGAAAACTACATCAGCCACTAGGCCACATAATTGTCAAGCTCCTTCCGGGGTGACCAAATCAGTATCTTTTTATCTTCATGACTTTGTTGTCTTTCAGTATTGTATACATATACAGTAGATTAGATTCCAATCTTCCACCTCTTTTCTAGACTTAACAAGAAAGAAACAACCCATACACAGGAGCTCTCACCCTTATTGCACACGGTAGTCACTACAAAAACTGTCATTTAGCATACATGAAACAAAAACAACAGTAAAGAAATGGAACTTTTTTTTAAACTTAAAAATCTCTTGGCCTTGGTGAATCTGTAGCATCGTGTTCACTGGGGTTTGAGCGTGATTGCATGATATCATGCAGCATCTGGTATTGAGCTGGCACTCTTTCCCAAGGAACTGGAAAAATATTAACATATAAATAGGTAAAAAAAAATTGAAGCTTTATACCCTGAAACACCACACCACAGGCACAGAAATGACACCCGAGACTGAGTCTCCTGTCTATAGCCAGGGCAAAGAAAAATACATATATGCTGCATTGCTCTCTCAGCCTGCCTGATTTACAGAACTCTGAACTGTATTAATTTTACCTGACAATAGTGGTCGACTGCCGTCAGGGCCAGGGCAGGCAGGCCACAACAACTCCAGATAGACTTCCCCAAGTTCCTCCTAGGCTAGTGCTTCTCCAGCTCACCTATCAGTGCTCCTCCTTGGCTTGCTCTCACAGCACCCCCGACTGCAACAGCTGGCTCATTCTCCCTCCCTCCCTCCCTGTTATTTTAATTAAAAAATGTTGTTCTCGGTCATAAGTCGCAACACACAGCGCTCTTCTTGGCTCCCACCAACAGCACAAAACAGTCCTCTGAGTCCTCCTCTGACCCAGTCCATCTACAGCCTCTTCACTCCTCAGCTGTGACTCATGCAGGTAATGTGGCAGTGTGTGCTGTGCACCAGTGCGCATTAAAGTGCCAAGTTGTCAAATTCTAGCCACAAGCTTGATTGGGTCTTGTCAAGAGAGGAGGAGGAGCAGTGGCAGAGGACTGACAAATTGACAAGGCTGTTGCCTCCTCCTCCTCCTCGTCCCCACCTCATGGACATGTACACTGCTTCCTACTCCCAGCCCAGCCACATTATTTAAAGGGACAGTGCGACCACGCTGAATCTACTAAAGGAAGTCTAAATTAATAATTTCGGGTGTAATTTTGGGGGGTGTTTGAACACCCAGAACACTCCCCCTGCCTACGCCCCTGCCTGGTACCAGTATACTAACCCAGTTATCAAATGCATAAATAAATAAATGAACAAATAAATAAGCAAATAAACAAACATACATACATACATATGTGTAACCCCTCACCTCTGCCTTTTTACCAAAACGACAGGTGGCATGCTGTTGGCACTGGCAGCAATACCTGGTGGGGACCTGGGTTCGGGGAGGATGAGGTTACCTGGCACAAGGGGACCTAGGTTTGGCTACTCTGCACAGGGGCACCCAAGTAAATCCAAACACAGGAAGCAATAACTAATGTCCAGAACCAGGACTGGGATTTTTTCAGTGTGGCTTTTATTCATAACTAGCTGAACATAACAAAGCATAGATGGACCCCCATGGGGCTACTTTTACAGATAATGCAAATTAGAGACTACAAGGCAGTCCACTTAAAGAATGAACCCATTTCTACTGTTTTCAGGCTCTGGACCCACTAGGCACACAGCCCGGACTTGCATGCACTTTGGATACACAGCCCGACTGACCCAGCTCCCCTGCCGGCCACTTGACTGACAGTCCATTTAAAGAATGAACCCATTTTACTTGTTGTGGCTTCCCACACCACTTAGAGTCTGCAACCCCTAGAGAGATTTCCTTCTTACTTCTTCTGACTCCCATCTCACAAGGAGAATTCTTTTCCCAAGTTGTGGCTCCCCACACCACTTAGAGTCTGCGACTCCTAGAGAGATTTTCTCATTTGTGACCCATGTCTGGGTACCTACCTCATCACTGGCCAGGCGCATGAGGCAAGTAGCAATCACAGCAGAAATCCGTAGAGGTGGACCTGGTTACTAAAGATGGGGGGCTTGCCCACCTCCAGCTCCCACAGCCCATACCCGGCCATTTCTCTTGAAAAACTGAAACTTCGAAATGTAGATTAAACGGTGGATGGACTGTAGCACCCCCTCTACAACATTACTTGAATTCACACAGACTTTAGATTTTGACACTACTCCATTTGTTTGTCCTAGTACTATAGGCCTCCCAAATAGTAATTCAAATCCCAGAGTTCTTCACATTTCCCAAGCTGAAGAAACACAGTTTTTGCCCTCTCAAATTAGAGCAAAACACTCACCCTTTTGTTGCAGGTGCCCCACAGGTGAAGTACAACTCTTTCCACTTTTAAGACCAAACAGAAACTGTAAAAAGCAGCTTTCTTCCTTTAGCAGAAATTAGGGAATTGCCCCTGGAATCTACATAGGGATACTTTACTCCCCCCCCCCGGAGGGAGGGGGCACTGAGACCTGGACAGCGGTCTCCACCACTTGAAACTGGACACTCTCCTTCCCTTTCAAAAGGTAAACAGGAACTGACTTCCTTCCCTGTCAGAAGGTAAACAAGGACTGACTTTGAAAACTCCCAACGTTCTATCTCACTCCCTCTGCTGCAGATTCCAGTGTGGCTAATGCAGCTGCGACAGTTCTATTGGTGATGTCATCTCTCAGTCTCAGCTGAGACTGAGAACAGAGTAAGACAGTGTGAAACCCATTTAACTGGAGTTTCACAAGCTGCTTTCCCTGCCTACCACTAGGTCTTACTGGGATTCTAGTAACCCCGGGTAACAAGGGGTTACATATGCACTGCTTCTCTGTACAGGGAGCAGACATAGCTTGAGACATCAACATTAGTAGGCACTCACAGAACCCTAAGAGGGACCTTAGTAATAGTTGCAGTGGTTCCTCTAGTCTCGATTTGTTACCACAGCTGGCAGTGAGGTCACCAATGTAAGGTGCACATATTGTTCCTATGGGTTCTATGTCATAACAGTGATCGCTAAACAGCGATTGCTGTTACAGTGAGTGTACATCTCCGAAAATGAAAATGCCAATGCACACTCCCCAGCGAACCCAATAACAGCGATAGAAAAACTACAATGCATCTATGAGGGGAGCTGTGCCCATTGCACCTCCCGAAATTAAGATTTTCAGCTCCAGGGGGGTGCATGTCAGGGAGTGGGGGAAACTCAAATGAAAAAAAAATTAAGTGCTGCACACGCTAAAAAAATAGAATCCCTACCCAGCCCCGAACCCTGGATCTCCCTCACTGCAGCCCGCCACCCTCACCACTATACCAGAATTGCAGCTTGGCACCACATTGCCAAACTTCAGCCCACATACCTTCTCCTTCCTGAACCCTCCTCTCCCCTTCTATTCCTTCACCCTCCTACCATTTAGTTGTTTTGTCCCATACCTCAGCACTATAACCGCACCTTGCTGCCCTTTCAGGGTAGCTCACATTACAGGTGTTGAAACTTAGTCACTCAAAACTGAGTTGCTCAATTTCAGTCACCATTATAACATGCTACCGTTCCTATGGGGGTAGCACTGCACCAGGTGGGCCAACAACCTGGGCATAACATTATATTATCAAGGCAAGTGCACTAGCATGCAGTGGTGTAGAGCCACCACTGTAAAACTGATCGGTAAGCAAGTTTACGTTCATGTTATACTTTCTCAGTAGCACCCAGTTATCTGGACATTACCATAACATTATAAACAGCTTGCATAGGCTTTATTAGTAGCACAGAAGGAGATATTGCCCTGACACAAACTATTTCTCCATTTGGAAGGTGTCCATTTCTTGGTGACCAATTCTCAAATAAGGGGTTTTCTGTGGTTCTCCATGCATTCATCCTCCCAGCTTGCAGTTTTCAGTGATTACAGTACAAATAGTCTCTGGGGACTCCCTAAAGAGGAACCCACACTTTCACCCTGAACCTTAACCTCCTGGTTATCCATCAGCTCAGATCATTATAGCACTGGCTACCATCATTCATAGTTTACCTTGTTGAGAATACTGAACCAGGGTGCACCCAGATGTGTAACCCAGTAAATATCCCTCGGAGGAGCTACTTATTTTTTTTTTCCTTAGCCACTTGAGTACCAGAACTGCTTGGACTCAATTTCTGACTCTGGAACTCTCAGCAGGCCCTTGGGCTGCCACATCTGACTGGACACTCTGTCTACTTCTAGTATGCTTGCTCTACAGCACTCCATCTAAGATTACTCCACTCTTTTAGTTATGCTATGTATCCTCCCAGTCCATACAGCAGGAAAACTCAACAAACACTGTATTAAACTTTTAAGTGCAAGTTGATAGCAACAGCATAAATATAGTACCATTCTTGAGATGGGTTACATGTTCCTCCACTTGAAAATCTTGCTGCCTCAGCAATAAAGGTGTGCCTACACAATGCCCTTAAGATACTTCAGAGAAGGTGGATGCACAAGATCCACCCCCACTACGTGTGACCAGCTCAAGATCCACCCCCACTACCTGTGACCAGCACAGGCAGAAGAACACCACGGGGAGCATGCCACGGCAAATGAATAGATGGCCAGTCTTTTACTGATGAGTAGGGACACTGATAGAATAGGGACCCCTTCAAACACATGAGCCTTTCACTCAGGGGCATGCTGGCAGTTATGTACTGTACCCTGGGCATCTTTCTACCCTGGCCTATAGATATGCTACTCAGCTGGGGGCATGTTGGAAGCAATGTACAGTAATGAATCGTAGTCACAGTCCCCTCACCCAATATATACAGCAATAGCACATACATCTCTTTGAATTTTCCAAATACATTTTGAACAAATTCTGCCTAGCCTGGCAGAAACACTTGCAATGGTCTTGGATCATCGAACAGTTTTATCTGAAGCAACATATAACTCCAGAATACTCTTAACTGCTGACTATTGCATTGAACAAGGCTATGTCCTCTTCTGGACCTGTAAATAAAACAAGCAGGAACACCCCTAAAATGCTACTTGACCCCTTGTGTTTAAAAAAAAAAATATGTAGCAAGTGTTCTTTGATTTTTTTTTTATACTTTCTCTTTTTATAATAAAACAACAAAAATAAATAAATTAATTAATTAGTTAATAAAGTAAAAGCCTATGATGCAACAGTGAATAAGCATCAGTAGTATATGGCTTATTGTGTATGGAATTTACCAAGTTCAAAAATCTTGTGCACAGATCAAAAGTAGTTTTGCACATTCTAAAAATGTCACTGTGCATGTTCTATTATTAGTGCCTTCAGCTGTGTGCTGCCTCACGCCAACTCCCACTGCTTTCTGATGGCTGAATCTGACAAAAATGCTTAAAAAAAGGCAATTTTCTGCTACCATATTTCTCTCATAATTGTGTATGCAAACAGCCGCCTCAGGGCTGTATGAAAAAAGAGAATGCATGAAAAAGGAATTTCTTTTTTGTTCGGTTAGGGTTGGCTATTTAAACGCCCCTCCCCCATAGCCTGGGTGGAGGTTGCTGAATAGACATAACCACGTAAATTGTTCTTAAAGCTCCATCATCAGCATGGTTATTACCAATATACTCTCAGGTTGAAATATTAGAGATAATGTTCAATAGTAGGTGTTACACTCTAGTTGCAACGTTAGAGACCTCTGCTGCATAACTTACTTGCAGAGTCAGAGAAGACAGAAGGATTGTTGTACAGACCTGATTGGCAGACTGTGCTGATGTTTTCTTGCCACCGCCATGACAGATGATCCTAGAGAGCCCTGCTGGGGCAAAACACTGGTTGTCACAGTACTGTGGTCTGCAGAGGGTACCCCTCTGAGCTATGGCTCAGGGGTACCCATCTGACAACTCAAATGACAGTGGACTGCTCTCCAGTTGTCTCAGCCACAAGGGCTGAAGAAAATATTTGAGCCATAGCCACCTCAGCTACAGCTTGGGGCTATGAGACATTCTTTCAGGCACCAAATCACTGAGAGCAACACTGAAGTTAACATCCAGCTTTACTGGGCAAAGTAAAGGCTCCAGATTCCATAGGAGGTCTCCGGCGTCCACAGGGAGATGTCCACTACCCATTCCATCCATTGTGTTGCTGCACTTCAGTTCCATTGCTAGTGCCCTCCCCCATACCACTCAAGCCATTTGTCCCTTTGTTTCAAGTTTCACGCCCCAAGAACTGAAAATGGTGCCAAAAGAATGTGAAACTTGGGAAGTCATGCCAGCCATCTTGCCAGGGACTTGTACTGTATGTATAGGGTGTTTGCAGGCAGTTGGAATATTGCAAGTGCACAAATCTCAGTGGCTATACTGCCTGGGACCCAGCCTGTGCCTACAGAGGTATTACAGGTCTGCCGAGCTCTCACAATCTTCACAAATGTTGACGGCCATCTTACCTGGGACAAATTGACAAATATATTCTATTAATCTCAAGGCACAACAAGTATTAGGAAAACTAGGGAAGCATATCGCTGGGTTCAAGAACATTGGAAGAATCCAGTTTTTCACACACTTGCAGGGCACAGCACTAACCACTGGCTACAGGGGTGGGACACAGGGTAGAAGCATGCCCTACCAGTTTAAAGGGAAACTGATCAAGCTAGTTACAGCACCAGAGTACCCAATCACAGAGGAAGTGACCACCAGCCATATTACATGATGCTGTGCCATGTGGACACCCACTGCACCAGATAATACCACACAATGCTAGGGGCAGTGGAAGGTGGGACTCTAATTGAGGACCCATCAGGGGTATGAACTGCCAGTAGGACCGATTTGTTTCCATTACCAGTCCTGAGTACTAATGACACTGGTTCGCCGTTGTTTGTTTTGTTGCTCCCTCATTGCCAGTGTCATTGCTATGTTACATACAGCTGACCATTTAAGGCACTGACCTACTCTCTCTCTCATCTCAGTCCACAGGTTTATTAAACCTTCACTAAGATGGGCTACAACAAGAGAATGTGTAGAACATATCCCAACATTTTGATGACCAACCAATTGGCAGAGTTATGCTCCCTCTGCCTGTCTACTCGCACTCACAGGATAAAAACATGGCCTTCAGCATGTCAGCAGAGGACCACCTGGATGACTCAGCATCCACCTCCTCACAGGCCCTGATGACAGAGATGTTACAGAAGTCATGGAAAAGACTGAATCCATGGTGAACCCAAAGAGACCCGGAAAAGAAGAGAACAATAAAAGTGTTCTGAAAGAACCAGGCAGGAAGGGCCCGCCTCCCCCCCCCCCAACTGGTAGAGTTAGCAGTCCTCGAATGAGGAGGAAATGGATAAGGAGGCCGAACAGAGGGAGGACTTGGAAGCTCATCTATGTCCTTATACTATGATCCATGAAATTTTTAGGGTGTGTGTGAGACACTGACATTCAAGGAACCAACACCTCAAAAAGAACAGAAATGAACTGCTGCTAAGAGAACAAAATAAGGTTGCTACAGCATTTCCAGTATGCAAAGCATTCAAGGGCGTACTAAGCAAAGAATGGGACACTCCAGTCCCAGGATATACTAGGGGAAAGCCTGAATTCAGTAAAAGATACCTGCTATCGAAAAACAAACAGGAGCTGTGGTCACTACCACCTAAAGTGTATCTAGAAAGCGCCTCCATCAGCAAATGCACTATACTACCATCCAAAGGTTCTACATCCTTAAGGGATCTGGCTGATACGAAAGTAGAGGATGCTATCAAGAAGTCACATGAAATACAGAGCATGGCCATTAAGACAGCTACAGCTTCCACATACACAACCAGAGCCATACTGAGGTGGTTAGAGGCCAACCAAGAGAACATGCCCAAGTCGAGTAAGCACAGAGCTACCATACAGTATGCTGTACAAGGAATTAAGTATGCAGCAGATGCGGTGATACAGACATTCAAAATTCGGCATGTGCCATGGCCACCATTAATAGAGCCAGGATACACCTATAGCGGAAGTTATGGCAGGGGAATTTAAAAATCAAATCCAAAGATAGCGTGCTCAGATCTTTCATATTGCTTTCTCACACTAGAATTTACATTTCTACCAGGGGGTGCTGCTGGGTTGTAGCATACAACAAACAATCCAAAGAAACCAGCGAATGCCAACCCTCCCTCCATAACGTAGCATATTTAAACTTTCCACTGCCAAAATTGGCTATATTTACTTTTAACTCTATGTGAAGAGAGGGATCCTCTTAGTTTCAAAGTGGAATTCCAATGTGAGTAAGCTAAACCAGCACATCATGGTGGGACCCTTGGTTTAGTCCCTATTCTGACTTTCCAACTTTCAAATGCCTCAATGGCTAATATGCCTAATTGGCTCCTTTTATAAAGTGTGCTCCCATCAAGGAATTCACACAGGTGTTCAAAGGGAGCATGCTAAAAAGGAGCACCACTGACTTCCAAAGCTCAAACAAATTCAAAGATAGCATGCTCAAATATTTTATATTGCTTTCTCACACTAGAATTTACATTTCCACCAAGGGGTGCTGCTGGATTGTGGCATACAACAAAACATCAAAAAGCACACTGACAAAGCTCCAATTCAAGGGAAATCTAGTATTTGGGCTAGGCATGGAGAAATACATATAGAGTAAAGAGGATAGAAAGGACTTTCCAGGAGACAGATCAGGTTACCTCCCCAGCTTCAGAAAACATAGACTTCACAATCAATACTAAAGAGGCCACAAAAACAACTATTTTCAAGGTAATGACTCCAGAAGGTTTGGGTTCAAAACCAACTACTTCAATGAAAGAGGAAACTTCAATAACAAGAGAAACATAGAAACATAGACTGACGGCAGATTAGGACCACTTGGTCCACCCAGTCTGCCCATTTCCCTACCTACTGGATAAGCTGCAGATTCTAGTTAACCAACAGCCTACTTCCTGCAACCCCCCTACTATAATTGCCTTGTGTCTGTCCCATGCATGTTTGAAATCCCCCACTGTTTTAGACCCAATGACCACCTCAGGAAGGCTGTTCCATGTATCCACCACTCTTTCTGTGAAAAAAATTTTCCTCACATTACCCCTGAGCTGTCCTCCCTCTATCTTTAATTTGTGCCCCTTGTTCTTACACATCTCTTTTTGAAAGATGCTACCTCCTGGACTTTGTTGATTCTCTTGAGGTACTTGGCGTTTCTATCATGTCCCCGCCCCTCCTTTCATCAAGAGTATACATATTAAGCTCTCTCAGTCTCTCTTCATATGGTTTCTGCTGCGGACCCTGCACCATTTTAGTTGCCCTCCTGTGGACTGCTTCCATCCTGTCTATGTCCTTGCGTAGATGAGGTCTCCAAAACTGCACACAGTACTCCAGATGGGGTCTCACCAACTGTCTGTACAGAGGGATAACCACTTCCCTTTTTCTACTTGTGATGCCCCTTCCTATGCATCCCAGTATCCCCCTGGCTCTCCTTACTGACTTTTCACATTGCTTGCCCACCTTTAGGTCATCTGATATGACTACCCCCAGGTCCCTTTCCATTTTTGTTGTTGTTAGTACCTCCCTTGCTATTGTGTACTCATCTCCTGGGTTTTTGTTTCCCAGGTGCATTACTTTGCACTTCTTTGCATTGAATCTAAGTTGCCATATGTCTGACCATTCCTCCAACCTTGCCAAGTCCCTTCTCATCTTTTCTGCCCCCTTGTGTATCAACTCTGTTATAGATCTTTGTGTCATCTGCAAAGAGGCATACCTTTCCCTCCAGACCCTCTGCAATGTCACCTATGAAGATTTTAAAGAAGACTGGACCCAGTACTGAGCCCTGAGGTACACCACTAGTAACCCCCCTTTCTTTTGAATGTGTTCCATTCACTATTACCTTCTGTGTCCTGTTGTGCAGCCAGTTTGCTACCCAGGCTACCACCCTGGGACCCACTCCCAGGCTGGCTAACTTGATTATTAATCTTTTGTGCGGGACTGTGCCAAATGCCTTGCTAAAGTCTAGGTAGGCCATATCCACAGCCCCTCCCTGCTTTATTACTTTGGTCACCCAGTCAAAGAAATCAATTAGATTCGTCTGATATGACCTTCCTGCTGTAAATCCATGCTGCTTTGGGTCCTGTGCCCCACTGGCCTCTAGGTACTCAACAATTCTTTGTTTCAGAAGTGATTCCATCATTTTCCCTACCACTGAGGTCAAATTTACAGGTCTGTAGTTTCCTGCTTCTGCCTTGCTCCCACTTTTGTGAAGGGGAATCACATCTGCCCTCCTCCAGTCCTCAGGTACCACCCCATCCTGCCATGATCTGTTACAAAGCGTGGTCAGTGGCATCACTAGGTCCTCCCTTAGTTCTTTTAGGATTCTGGGGTGAATCCCGTCAGGCCCCATTGCTTTGTCCACCTTGAGTTTTAGGAGTTCTTTCAGGACTATTTCTTCTATGAATGGACTGGTGTCAACCCCCCTACCCAGAGTGCTTCTATTGTCTGGTTTAGGTAACTCCTCCTCATCTTCTTTTGTGAATATTGAGCAAAAGTATTCATTCAGTATATCTGCCTTTTCACTGTCTCCCTCTTCCCACCTCCCCTCTCCTTTACTAATCTTCACTATCCCTCCCTTACTTTTCTATGCTCCCTAATGTACCTATAAAAGGTTTTATCCCCCTTCTTAACTGAGTTGGCTATTTTTTCCTCGGTTTGGGCCTTTGCTATTCTGACTGCCTTCCCCACTTCTTTCTGCTTTAATTGATACAGTTCCCTGTCGTGCTCCTGCTGTGATTCCTTATACTTTTTGAATGCAGCCTTTTTCTCCTTAACCTTCCCTGCCACCTCTTTTGAGAACCATAGTGTTTTTTTACTCCGCTTTGTTTTCTTTATTTGTTTCACACAAAGAAGCGGAGGAGGGTGATAAAGAGGGAGAGGAAACACCCACTCAGCATATAGAAAAATGGGATACCAAGCATGAGGACTGCAAGGCCCAGGGAGTAGAGACACCAATGGGAGGAAGACTCCCGAAGTTCACCAAAACCTGGGCCAATATAATAGCGGACAAATGGGTAATGGAAGCAGTCTCAAGGGGGTATGCAATAGAATTTGCCCTAGTACCCAGAAACAACAGGTTTATATCACACATGGCTACAGCCAGATCACTGACGACAAGTATCAGGGCAGTTCTGAGAGAACTGTTACAAGACGGAGCAATAGTACATGAGCAGCAATCAGGCGTACACTCCATATTCTTCATAGTACCAAAAAGATAGATTATCTCCACCCGATACTGGATGTAAAATTCATAAACAAATTTGTACACTACAAGAAGTTCAAAATGGAGACATTTTGGTCAACCACTGCAGCAGTCAGGAAGGAGATTACCTGACCTCAACAGACCTCAAGGACGCTTACTTGCACATCCCCCATTAAGACCGACACACCAAAAATACCTGGGGTTCTGCATCCTAGGCCTCCACTTTCAGTACAAATGTCTTCCCTTCAGACTAGCATCCGCTCCACAAGTACTCATGAAAGTGATGGCAGTGCTGGCTTCCATCATGAGGAGGGAGGGCATACACATTATTCCCTATCTGGACAACTGGCTAAGAGCCAGGTCCAAACCAGCAGCTCTACTGGCCACACACAGAACACAGGAAGTGCTTGCACAGCACAGATAGTTAATCAACCAAGCAAAGATCAATCTCAACCCATCAACAAACCTACAGCAGCTTGGGGCAGTGTTCGACACATCGCTAGGAGCAGTAAGACCACTAGACGAAAGAATAAACAATCTAATATTCCATTACAGTGGAGTACTAGCCTGCAAATGGTCAACAATATGGGATTTGATGCAGCTGTTGGGAATCATGGCATCCTGCATCAACCTGCACAACTGGGCATGACTGCACACGAGACAACTGCAAAGATTCATACTGGACAATTGGAATCAGGATCAGTAGGACTACCACAAAGAGCTGATTTTGCTGGAAAAGTCAAACAGTCCTTACAATGGTGGACTCAAACAAAGAATCTGACAGCAGGGGTGACACTGGACAAATAGGTGTTTGCCACAATAGATAAGGATGCAAGCCTGTTAAGATGGGGAGCAGTCCTGGCAGAAGCAGTCAAACAAGGGAAGTGATGCACAACAGAAGCCAGACTACTAATCAATGTGTTAGAGATCCGGGCAGTCAGGCATTTCCAGTGAAGAGTTCAAGGTCACCACATCAGGATAAGGACAAACAACAGGGTCACTATGGCAACATCAACAAGTAAGGTGGCATAAAAAGCAAGTAGATGTCTAGGGAAGCCACCTAACTACTGGCATGGGCAGAGCAGCACCTAGCTAGCATCTTGGCCATACACTTAACTTGGAAACTGAACGCACAAGCAGACTGGCTAAGCAGGCAAATACTGAATCCAGGAGAATGGAAACTCAACAGACAAGTGTTCCAAATGATCAAGAAATGTGGGGGACCATTCCACTTTGATCCAATTGCCACAGAATCATATACACAAATGCAATTTACATATCAAGATGCGAAGAAGCAGTGCAATGGCAGTAGATGCCCTGTGCATCACTTAAAACTTTTCAAGAGCTTACATTTTTCCTCCCCTAGCACTGCTACCACAAGTCATTTGAAAAATCTGGGAGTCCATATAGGTGGTGTTCCTCATTGCCTCAAACCGGCCAAGGAGAACATGGCTCGCTTTAATCATCCCTGCTAGCTGACAATCTGTTTCCATTGCCAAGAAAGGCAGATCTCCTGACCCAGGCTCCCATTCTGCATCCATTACCTAATTCTCTCAATCTGACAGCATGACTGCTTAAAGAGACTGACTGTTAGTAAAAGGGCTGTTGGACAGAATAGTGAATACTATGCTGCAGTCACGCAGAGGATCAATGAACAGAACATACAACAGACTCTGGAAATCTTCTCCCTGCATTGTGAGACTCACGCCGTCAGGCCAACAGACTGCTCCATCCCACAGGTACCACACTTCTTACAAGAAGGTTTTGACAAAGGCCTAACCAAAGCTTTCTTGTGAGTGCAAGCAGCAGCAGCAGGAGCATTCTGAGACCTGATCAAGGAAATATTGCCAGGGGCACATCCACAGGTACTTACATTCTTTAAAGCCACGACCAACATCAGACCAAAGCAAGAATCCTCACTAGCTTCCTAACAACTGAATGTAGTCTTAGAGGCAATGACAAAAGAACCTCTTGAACCATTGGATGACATCTCATTCTATTTCCTCACTCTGAAAACTGTGTTCCTCATTGCCATATGCTCAGCAAGAAGGACAAGGGAGCTTCAAGTCTTAGCCTGCAGCGAGCACTTTCTGATTTTTCAAGCAGTCAGAATTATCCTCATAACAATTTTGTCCTTTCTTCCCAAAGTTTCATCACACTTTCACACAACCCAGGAGATTTCACTCCCATCTTTTGATCCAGGACCAGATGATCTGCAGCAATGACAGTTACTTAACCTGGACATCATCAGAGGTGACAAGGTATACTTACATAGAAAACATGATTCAGAAAGACTGAGAGACTGTTTGTTTTATGAGAGAAGACAGGGATTACAAGCATTCAGGTCAACCACTGCCAGGTTGCTAAGGACAGCTATTGCCGAGGCTTACAAGGCATCAAATAGGTAGGTGCCCTTTAAACTGAAAGCCTACTCCACTAGGGCCATAGCCACCTCCTGGGTGGAAAGAAATTCAGCATCTGTTGCAGAGATCTATGCAGCCACAACTTGGACCTCCTTGCATACCTTTGCTAAACATTACAGACTTGATAATTGGGACTATGAAAAGGCCGATTTCGGCCATAAGGTTCTTCAGGAGGTCAGCAAGTAGTTCCTCCTCAGCCCACCCTGACAAGTATGGACACTGCTTTTTAGGTCACCCTATGGTAAGAAATGGGAGTGCCATAAAAAGTGCAATAGATAATGGAAGTTTACTCACCTGATAAAGGTGACTATGAGAGCACCTTTTTACAGCACTCTAGCTCACCCAGTGAGGAGAAACACTGCCACACATTTCCAGTATCCCTGAGGTACAGAGTACCCTCAAATAGGTGAGGAAGAGGTATTTTAGAAGTCAAGGAGTCTGTAGAGGGACTGTTACTACTGTATGCCAATTAAAGGTCTTTTAATTTGATAGTTGGGTCTCCGTTAACCTTTATGTGAAGTCTATTGTTACAGAAATGTGTTCCACTATTGTTTGTTGTCTGTTCTCTCAGTTTTCAGGTTAGTAGCTTTGGAAGATTTGTACTGAGGAATGAGTCACAGGGGAAAGGTGGAGACTATGTCAGATTCAAAGTTCTATTTGTGCATCAGCCTATCAGAAGACACTCAATAACCCTGTGGTAAGAAATAGGAGTGCTGTAAAAAGGTGCTTTCATAATTACTTTCAACAGGTGAGTAAACTTCCATTTACACAACTGCAATGCCTGTGGTGTTTGTGGAAATTAAAATTTGCATTTCAATTGAAGTGAACCAACACCGGCCAGTCCATGACAACATGTATGTGCCTACATCATTTCAATGCTGGATACACAGGGACTGCCATAAGGGAGCTCCCATTGTGTTTAAGAGTAAATCCTGGTACCAGGTGGGAAAGGGTAGAGGCCTCCAGTACAGGAGGGACAAGTCAATGTTTGTGTCTTATTACAGTGTAAGAGTGGGAAAAAGTGTGACTGTGCCTAGTCAGGCCTTGTTGTTGGCTGCCAAGGTATTAACAGTTGTGCTGTGCCTTTTCAGGGCTTAACTACTATAACTGGGGTCTGAGTATAGGGGTAGTTTGGACCCTTCTTAGAAGGGCATTTAAAATAGGTCCTGGTACTGTGTGGGACTGCTCTAAACCTTCTTCCACTGCAGGTACAGCAGTGTTAAATAGCGTTTTTTGCTGTTTAAATCTGCTATCATTATATGCAGTCATAATACTATGCATGCTAATTGGAGGAAATTGCTGCATTTGTGAGGGGTCAGTGGGAGGAGTGACCTGTGTGAGATACAGAATTTGTCAGCAGATAAAGATCGCTTGGCCCATGTAGTCTGCACATTTTTCACTGCCTATAATATCACCGCAGATCCCGCTTGATCTCCAGCCCATTTACCCACCCCTTCCTTTTCCCTAAGATTCCTTTATGCCTATCCCATTTTCATTCTTGAACCCCACCACTTATTTCACCACAACCACCTCCACTGGAAGACTGTTTCAGGAATCCACCACTCTTTCTGTGAAAAAATACTTCTTCACATCTCTCCTGAATCTACCCCCTCCAGCTTCTTGTCATGCCCCCTTGTCCTTGAGCACTTTTTTCTGAAAAATACTTCACTCCTGTACCTTATTTACCCCTGTGAAGTATTTAAAGGTCTCTATCATATCCACCTCTCCCTCCTCTCTTCCGGGGTATACATATTTAGGTCCTTAAGTCTCCCCCGTAAGGCTTCTGATGCAGATCCTGCACCATTTTAGTTGCCCTCCTCTGGACTGCCTCCACTCTGTCTATGTCCTTCCAGAGATGTGGTCTCCAGAACTGGATACAGTACTCTGAGGGGTCCTTCTAATGATCTATATAGAAGCAATTCCACCTCCCTCTTTCTCTTTTTAGCCACTACCTATGCATCCCAGTATCCCACTAATCCTCCAAGCTGCCTTGTTGCACTGCCTGGCCACCTTTAGGTCATCCAATATGATTGCCCCAGGTCTCTTTCCTACTTGGTGGTCACCAGTACCATTCCTCCCATTCTGTACTCTGCCCCTGGGATTCTGTGCCCCAAGTGTATTACTTTGCACTTTTCTGCACTGAAACCAAGCTGTTACCCTTGACCACACCTCGAGTTTTCTCAGGTCTCTGCTCATCCTTTCACCCCCCCGGAGTGTCCACCCTATTGCAGATTTTAGTGTCATCCACAAAGAGGCAGACCCTCTCTTCCAGCTCCTCTGCAATATCACTTATAAAAACATTAAAGAAGACCAGTCCCGGCACTGATCCCTGAGGCATCCCGCTGGTCACCCTTGCCTCCTGAGAGTGGACTCCATTTACCACCACCCTCTGTTGCCTATCCCCTAACCAATTTCTTACTCAGTTTACCACCTTTGGACCCACTCCTAAGCTACCCAATTTGCTTACTAGCCTCCTATGTGGAATGGTGCCAAAAGCCTTACTGAAATCTAGGTAGGCTATGTCCATCACTCACCCTGAAATTATTCCTTGGTCACCCAGTCAAAGAAATCTATCAGATTCTTTTGTTATGACCTCCCCCTTGTGAATCCCACTGCCTTGGGTCTTGTAATCTGCTGGATTCAAGATATTCCACAATCCTTTATTTCAGCAGTGACTCCATTAACTTTCCCACCACCAATGCTAGGCTGACTGGCCTGTAGCTGCCAGCCTCTTCCCTGCTACCATTTTTGTGAAGTGGGACTATATCTGCCCTCCTCCAGTCCTCCAGAATCACTCTAGTTTCCAGTGAACTGTTAAACAGGACTGTCAGAGGTGTAGTCAATATCTCCCTGAGCTCCCTCAATACCCTTGGATGCACTCCATCTGGACCCATTGCTTTGTCCACATTCAGATTATTGAGTCCCTTTAGGACACTCTCCTCTGAAAATGGACTAGTGTCCACCTCCCTCCCTCCAATATAGAAACATAGAAACATAGAATTTGACGGCAGATAAGGACTGCTTGGCCCACCTAGTCTGCCCATTTTCCTACCTAACAGATAAGCTGCAAATCCTAGTTAACCAATAGCTTACTTCTTCCTACCCCCCACTAGGACTGCCTTATGCCTGTCCCATGCATTCTTGAAGTCCCCCACTGTTCTTGACTCCACAACCTCCTCAGGGAGGCTGTTCCATGCATCCACAACCCTCTCAGTGAAAAAATACTTCCTCACATTACCTCTGAGCCGTCCCCCTCTATCTTCAAATTGTGCCCCCTTGTTCTTGTACATCTCTTTTTCTGGAAGATGCTACCCTCTTGGACTTTGTTAATTCCCTTGAGGTACTTGAAAGTTTCTATCATGTCCCCTCTCTCCCTCCTTTCCTCTAGGGTATACATATTAAGCTCCTTTAGTCTTTCTTCGTATGTCTTCTGGTGCAGACCCTGCACCATTTTGGTTGCCCTCCTCTGGACAACTTCCACTCTGTCTATGTCTTTGCGGAGATGGGGTCTCCAGAACTGCACACAGTACTCCAGGTGGGGTCTCACCAACTGTCTGTACAGAGGGATAACAACTTCCTGTTTTCTACTATTGATGCCTCTTCCTATGCATCCCAGTATCCCCCCTGCCTTCCTTACTGCCTTCTCAGATTGCTTGCCCACCTTTAGGTCATCTGATATAATTACCCCCAGGTCCCTTTCTATTTTTACTGTTGTCAGTATCTCACCCCCCATTGTGTACACTTCCCCTGGGTTTTTGTTTCCCATGTGCATTACCTTGCACTTCTTTGCATTGAATCTGAGCTGCCATACATTTGACCATTCCTCCAACCTTGCCAAGTCCCTTCTCATCCTTTCCACTCCATCTTGTGTTGTTTATCAACCCTGTTGCAGATCTTTGTGTCATCTGCAAAGAGACATACTTTTCCTTCCAGTTCCTCTGCAATGTCACTTATAAAGACATTAAAAAGGACCGGTCCCAGTACTGAACCCAGCGGTACCCCGCTAATAACCCTCCTTTCTTCACTGTGTATTCCATTTACTACTACCCATTGCGTCCTGTTGTCTGCCATTTTTTATCCAGGCTACCACCTGGGACCCAATCCAAGGCTGGCTATCTTGTGAATTAATCTTTGTGTGGGACTGTATCAAATGCCTTGCTAAAATCTAGGTAGGCCATGTTCACAGCCCCTCCTGGTCTACTACTTTGGTCACCCAGTCAAAGAAATCTATTAGATTCATCTGACCACGACCTTCCCATCGTGAATCCATGCTGCCTTGGGTCCTGTGCCCCACTGGCCTCTAGGTACTCAACAATTCTTTCCTTCAGAAATGATTCCATCATTTTCCCTACCACTGAGGTCAAACTAACTGGTCTGTAGTTTCCTGCCTCTGTCCTGCTCCCACTTTTGTGAAGAGGAATCACATCTGCCTCCTCCAGTCCTTGGTACCACCACATCCTCCCATGATTTGTTAAAGAGAGTAGTCAGCGGTGTCACTAGTTCTACCCTTAGTTCTTTTAGAATTCTTGGATGAATTCCATCAGGCCCCATTGCTTTGTCCACCTTCAATTTTATCAGTTCTTTCAGAACCCTTTCTTCTGTAAATGGACTGGTATCGACCCCCGTCTTGAAGTGTTTCTCTTGTTTGGTTTAGGTAACTCCCCCTCCTCTTCCTTTGTGAATACTGAGCAGAAATATTCATTCAGTATCCCTGCTTTTTCACTGTCACCCTCTACCCACATTCCCTCCCCTTTATTAAGCTTCAGTATCCCTCCTTTGGTCTTTCTTCGCTCCCTAATGTACCTATAAAAGGTCTTATCCCCCTTCTTAACATAATTGTCTATCCTTTCCTCGGTTTGGGCCTTTGCTATTCTGACTGCCTTCCCAGCCTCTTTCTGCTTTAACTGATAAAGTTCTCTGTCCTGCTCCTTCTGTGTTTCCTTATATTTCCTGAATGCTGTCCTTTTCTCCTTAACCTTCCCTGCCACCTCTTTTGAGAACCATAGCGGTTTTTTCCTTCGTTGTGTTTTATTGATTTGCTTTACACAAAGGCTTGTTGCCTCTCCTGTTACTTTTTTGTGGCCCCTCCACTTCTCTTTACTCTGAAAAGACTGAACAAGAGTATTTATTCAGGATGTCTGCCTTTTTCTGGTCCCCATCAGCATAGTCCCCCCTTCCCTTTTTAATCTTATGATCCCACCCCGGTCTTCCTCCTTTCACTTACATACCTATAAAATGTTTTGTCCCTCTTCATCACCACCTGAACTATTCTCCCTTCAGCTTGCACCTTTGCACTCCTTACTGTTCTCCCTACTTCCCTTCTGTTTCCCCTGATACACCTCACTGTCCTCATCCCTCTGAGTCTCCGTATACCTTCTGGATGCTATCCTTTTCTTTACCTTTTCCATCACCTCTTTTTAGAACCATAGCAATCTCTTTTTCCTCTTGCTTTTGCTCACTTCCAGCATGCAAAAGTTTGTTGCCTTCTCTATGGCCCTTTTTAGCTTCACCCACTGTTCCTCCACTCCACCCAGGTTATTTCCCCTTGCCAGGTCATCCCTGAGGCATTCACCCATCTTTTTAAAATCTGCCCTCCTGAAGTCCAGGAATCTCACCCTTGTGTGATTCAATTCTGCAGCCATCATTAAATTGAACCGCACTGTATGGCGATTACTGTTCCCCAGGTGGCCTCCTACCTTGCCATCAGCAACACTGTCCCTGTCAGTGAGTACCAGGTCCAGTACTGTCCCATCACAAGTGGGTTCAATGACTAGCTGCCTAAGGAATGCCCCCTGCAGGGAGTCTATGGTGTTACTGTTTCTTCTTGCCAAAGCCGCAGCTGGAGGTTCCAATCCACATCTGGTAGATTTAAGTGATTCAGGGATGCAGAATAGCACAGTGGTTTAAGGCTCTGAGCTGCAAATCTGGAGACCTGAGTTTGAATCCCACAGCCCCCCCTTGCATACTGTGTGACCCTAAGCAAGTCACTTAACTTCCCTGTGCTCCCAGGTTGCACCTGTAAATATGCTTTCAGCTTAGTGTGCTACTCCTGGTTAAACAATCTGGAAGTCCCCAACCAGAAGCACCTCCCCCTTTTCTGTCATCTTGCCAGTAGCTTCCACCAATACTTTGCCTAACTCCTCCCCCTGTGCTGGAGGTCTGTTGATCATGCCAGTGTGAATAGAGGCTCCAGTCCTCATCTCTAGAGTGACCCTCAATACCTCTGCCCCCCCCCCCATATTCCTTGTATCTCTATTACCTTTATACCTTCCATTGTGTAGGTGGGCAGGTATGAATGACATTTCAGGGCATTGCACTGTTACAACACATAACCCACTTGAATGTTTCTTTGAGTGGAGGCACCACACATTTCTTTTTTGTTGTATATGAACCCCTCTCACTGCTGAATGAGAAAAGAACCAAGGAGCTATCACAAAAACATCTATGGCAGACCAATGGCAATGCAAATTAGTGGCATCTCACCCTATAAGGTATTTGGGAGGCACATCCATCCTACACAGGCCTTAGACATCATTGTTGAGCACTGAGAGTGACGTATGTCAGTAAAACACACTAAAAGGTGTCCAACTTTTTGGCTGCAGTTTTGGAGGTCTATGGGGACCAAAGTAATCCAGGAAAACAGAGAAAGGTTAAGACATGGCTGAGGCTGAGAATTCATTTAATATTCATAGGGTCTGTGGAACATGAGAGAATAGTGTAAAATATATAGAGTGCTAAGATATATGTCCTGAGCAAGTCACTTAACCTCCTTGTGCTCCCAGGTCGCTCCTGTAAAAAAGCTTTCAGCTTAGTGTGCTATACCTGGTTAAACAACTAAATAAATAAAATAAAAAAATATATATTTACACAGAGTGTATCTATATTATACAGTGAAAAGCAGCTATTGAATTGCAAAATATGTATATTTCTGTTTTGTAACTAAGGTTTATCGAGAGATATGGTTTAGTTGCAGATTGTTGTACATATAAGGACATATACAGTTCAGATTGACGGGATAGCCATGAAACTTCTATCCCTCACCCTGGACATTCTTATAGTGCCCATTACCATGCTGTACAATAAGTCCCTGGCTCTGGCCCAATTCCTGGAGTTTTGGAAGCAGGCCCTAGTTACGCCAGTGCATAAAGGAGGTGACAAGTCTCTGGTAGTCAACTACAGACCCATCTCAATCCTTCCCCCCCCCAGTCCAAGGCACTGGAAAAGATTGTGGCAGGTCAACTCATCGACTGTCTCAATAAGTATAATCTACTACGCCCCAACCAGCATGGCTTAAGGCAAAATCACAGTACCACCACTGCCCTGCTGGACTACACGAACTATGCACATAAGACCCTGGATGAAGGCAAACTGGTGGGGTCTGTCTTTATTGACCTCACCAAAGCCTTTGATACACTCAACCACCCGCTGTTACTGACCCAAATGCGAAACATGGGTGTGGCGACCAATGCCCTTTGCTGGTTCCAAGACTACCTGATACTGAGAAATCAATGTGTCAAAATTCGGCAAACAGTATCCAGCGAAGGAGAGGTACCATTAGGGGTACCCCAGGAATCAATACTGGGGCCCCTACTCTTTAGCCTCTTCTTAAAATGACCTTCCCACAGCCTGCGACACCAAACTCATACTATATGCAGATGATGCTGTGCTCCTGAGCAGCAGCACATCTCAGGCTGCCCTACAATCTGAGCTGCAGAACTCCTTCTCCAAACTTGAGGATTGGTTCTGTAGTCATAAGCTGCTACTAAACTACAAGAAGACCAAGGCCACGCTTATGTGTAGCTCCCACAGCAAAAATAAGCACCACCCCCTCATGCAGTGAACCGCTGGAACAAGTTCACTTGTTCAAGTATCTGGGGGTCATAATATATGATACCCTCACGTCTGTGCACCATATTGACTCTCTGGTCAAGACAGTCAATACCAAGATTGATGTCCTGTACAGGCACAGGTAATACCCCTCTCTGGGGGCCCTCTACCTCTCTGTCCACAGTTCAATTATATCTACCATTGACTATGGACTAGTGGTCTATGGGGTGGCAATGGATACAGTGCTCAAGAGGGTTCAGGCTATGCTCCACAAAGCCTGCAGACTCACCCTGGATGCTGAGCGTGGCACTCACACCAGTACTCCGTATGAACATGCAGATTGGCTGTCATTAAGAAATAGGGTCAAATTCCAGACTTGCAATCTAGGGAAGAAGGCTCTATTGGGTAAAACACCACCTTGTGTAGGCAATTTGATCAAGGCGCTCAACTCGTTACAGGTCACCAGAAGGAGGACTAGAGGGGCCTTGGCTATTCCTTCCATTGCACTTCCTTGGGCAACATGCATTTGTGTACGGACCCCCCATGGATGAATGAACTCCTGGGCACCTCTTATTTTATTTATTTATTTATTTATTAGAACATCAGTTTAACAACCTTTGAGCCAGAGGCTCATTTACAAAGGTACCTCGTCACAGAGAGGACAAAACAGTGCAAGCAACAAACATCAGGGCAGACAAAAAAATCAGAGTACATTTAGGAATCAGGCAAAAATACAGGCATATGTCAAACACAGTATACAACAGGCTTACATGTGAGCTTTACAGAGTAGACAATATACAGTAGTTACATGGAGATTGATTCAGTGGGCAGATAAAGGTAAGGCTGGGTGGAAGACATCAGAAGAGGAGTGTGGGGAGGATAGTAGCAAGTAAAGGTAGAACTGGACAGAAGGTCAGAGAGCGGCTCAGCAAGCTTTGTCTGGTCACCAACTGTCCGGCACAATTCAAAACTGACCTCAAAAAGCACCTAATAACACTCTATAAGTGCACCTGCCCCTGAGTCTAGCCACACCTGCTCTCTCTGCCCTCCAGCAAGCACTAGGCAGGCCTCAGGTACCCCCCTCCCTCTGTCCCTTCTGATGACTTGCCCCAGCAATCAGTTTGCATCATGCTCCTTTGGCACCCACCACCTCCTTCCCCAACTTACAGTCGCGTAAATATCTCTAACAGTCACGACTAATGCAAGCTGCCTGACCATGCCCCCTCACACCCCACCATTTTACTCTAGCATGTCCACTCCGCTTAGCCTCCCTTCACCCCATTTCTCCCTATACCTTATTGCCCTTCTTCTCCCACCCTTCACCTTCACCACAGTACATACCTCTCTCTTGTACCTCCTTTCTTCGCCCCACTGCCAGTTATCCCCATCCCTCTGAACTACTGACAAGGCACTTTGTGGCTGCTTATTCCCCTACCTGACCCTCACAAAGTGTTTTTCTTACTTTACTGGATATCTGGAGATCTGGATAAACTAGCAGAATAGTCAGAAGAGTGGCAACTGGGATTTAATGCAAAGAAGTGCAAAATCATGCACATAGGGAAGAGAAACCCTGAAGCCACCTATAGGCTGGGAGGGATTGCTAGCAGTCACAAAGGAAGAAAGAGACTTGGGCATCATCATCACTGATGACCTGAAATCATCCAAGCAGACCTCTAAAGCAGTAGGTAAGGCTAGGGGGATGCTAGGGTGTATTAGTAGGGGTATCAAGTCGTAAGAGGGAGGTAATCCCTCTGTACAAGACACTGGTTAGGCCCCATCTGGAGTACTGCGGCAGTATTAGAGGCCACACCTTCACAAGGACATTAACCAAATTGAGGCAGTCCAGAGAAGGGCAACCAAAATGGTGCAGGGACTGCATCAGAAGACATATGAGGACAGATTAACGGAGCTCAATATGTATACCCTTGAGCAAAGGAGGGAGAGAGGTGATATGATCGAGGCATTCAAACACCTTAAGGACATAAACAAGGTGAAAGAGTCTAACATGTTTAAATATAAGAAAAATAGCAGGACAAGAGGACACAGCATGAGATTAGAGGGAGGCCGATTAAGGGGGAATGTGAGGAAATTCTTTTTCACAGAAAGGGTGGTGGATGCATGGAATGGCTTACCACAAGAAGTGGTGGCTATGAATACAGTGAAGGGCTTCAAACAGGCATGGGATAGGCATAAGGGAGCAATACAAATGACTATGAATAGATAGGCCACTGACAGAGCAAAAGCCGATGGCACATTTATAAGGTAGAAAAAGAAATGGGCAGACTGGATGGGCCTTGCGGTCCTTATCTGCCGTCAACTTCTATGTTTCTATGTTTCTATGTTACTTGTACCTATGTTTTTTTAGTTATTCTATAAGTTATGAATCCAAGCTGTATCATTTATTGTAATGTACCTTTGCTTTCTCCTATTGTACTTTGTTTTGCAATCTATGACGTGGAACCTTTGTAAAAGAGCTTGCACTCAAAAGTCTTTTCTGAATCACTAAATAAATAAATAAAATAAGATTACATTCAGAGTGTGGAAAATCATTTTTGCTTTCTTTTTTCTTTGTTCCAAGCAGATATGAGTCTCTTCTGTGAAGAAAAATCCTGTATGTGACTTGTGAGTCTAGGTTGAAGATTATGTCTAGAATGTCTGGAAACAGTTCTCTCTCTCTCATCCTAGAAAGACAGTTATAAACCTACTTCCTGAATATAGATATGTCAGTTCAAGCAGTACAATAAACTGTTAACACACGTACATATAGATAAGAAAAATCAACAGTAATACAAGTTTGTTCTTGTCAGGCTTTGTATATTAGAGTTGATGTTTTTTTTATTTATTCATTTATTTTTACATTGGGTACTTGTTCTTCCTTCTCTGTACCATATTGTCACTGCCCTTCCCCCATCTGACCTGGCCTGTAATTTGTCCATTTGTCCCATTTTTCTAGGCATGTTTCATTACACAGCCTTAGATCTGCAGCAGTTTTTTCCATATCCACAACCTGTTGGACTCTCACCTGCTACTCGGGTACTGACGGAACTGCTGTACTTAACCAGTTACAAGTGAGTCCGTTAATAGCTGTTAAGCAGAATGTGTAAAACAATTCTCTCTGCTGCTGCCTCCTGATCCCAGGGGGAGGAAGACCCAACACAGATGCCTCTCATCTAAATGGGATTTTCAGCTACCACATTTTCCCTAGTTCTGTACAGGTATGTGTTGATTGTCATTTAGGACAGGCCCCTCTAGCATCTACTTCCCTTTCACTGAGCAAAGGTGATGGCAGATGGGGGCACGACACAGCTCCCCTTAAAACTGGAGCAACCTAAGCATTAACAGACTGCTTGTTTGGACTTTTGCTGCCTACAATATCATCTCTGCAGCCCGGTTGGGTGAAGGAACATCAGCCCCAGTGACTGTCTTTTGTTTTGCTGGTAATCCGTTCCCCCTGTTAGCTTGGGCAGGAGCCATTGGTTGAGAGCGTGGGAGGTGACAGCAGACAGAGGCGTGACACAGCTTCCCTTAAAAGCAGAGCCACTCAAGTGGCTCTCCACTTGAGTGGATCCATCTGGAGTGGTGGGACTCACCAGTGAGAGGCTGCAGGGTGGCTGCATTGAAAAAGAATTACAGTTTTTATTGTTTGATTGTTGAATTTTACTAAAAACTTTTAATCTGTTTGGATGTTCTGTTGAATTGTGTGCTTGAGTATTTTATGGGAGGTTTCTAGTGAACAACCTGCTGTTTTTTACCTCTCTGAGTGCTCAATAGGTTTTGTTCACATTCCCTAAACCACTCTCCTTTTAATCCATTTGGTTTAAAGATTGATATTTTGATTAGGCCTGACATTTTAACTTTAGGGACTACTGTTGACTGGTTTATTCATCTGCAAAGTTGCTATAATTATTTGAAGCCCAGTTCAATTATCAATTCTTCTTTAAAGAGTTCTGAATTCGTGAGGGAAAGACATGTCTTGGAGCACAAACATAGACAAATAATTTTGCTTTTACTACTGTTATCTGGTTCAGTTCATCCAAACTCAGGTCCCTGTGATAGAATCCCTTCTACTAATGTTGCTTCTGTTGAAACTTCATCTTTACTCTAATTGGTTCACCTAAATATATATAGTTCGGTTGCCAAAAATCTCAGTCAGAATATTGGGTAGTTGAAAATAAATTCAATATCATTGTTTTAACAGAAACATGGCTTACAGACAAGATTTCAAACTATGAAATACAACTGCAGGGGTATTCGATAATTAGGAAGGATGGAATTGGAAGGAGAGTGGGTGGTTGTTTTTTTATGTGGCAGATTATTTAATGGCTTCTGAGATAGCAATCATCCCTGAGAGATTATCCTTTGAGTCTCTTGCAATTAATGTTACACTAGGCATTAATAAGACTTTAACAATTTGCAATGTCTATGTTCCTCAGGTAACTCCAAATTTGATTCCATTCCTTTTTCCAGCACTTTCCCATACTACCTGTTAACAGAGAATTGATAACGGATATTTTAATTTGAATTGCAATTTAATTTCAGCCATTGACACTAGGAATTTAATCTCAGACCTTGGCCTTCATCATATATTTTCTGATACCACCCGTACCAACTACAGAACTGGATATGAATCCATTTTGGATTGGGTGATCACTAATAATCCCTCGCATATTGTTTCCTTAGTTGTTTTCCAGATGGAATTAGTGATCACTGTGCAGTTTTCTGTGATTGGTCGGCCAAATTTCCCAAAAGGAAACCCAAGATCATTACTTACCATTAATTTAAGGACCTTGACAAACAGAAATTTTGAATGAAATGTTATTAATTGACTGGTCCTTTTTAAATAATGGCCCAGATATTCAAACTGTGCCAGTTTGTGGCGCAAGCCCATGCGCCGCTCAAAATAGTTGTGCAGGGGTGTGGCCAGGGCGATATTAAACGGAGTTGCGCTATGGCACAACTTCTTTGAATATCGCCCCCTGGCCACACCCACTGTGCATGGCACAGTGGAACTGCACCAGCGCAAGTGGTCAGAGTGGAGCATTGAGATGCAGTGGCGCAAGTTCCATTGCACCATGCACAGCACCTGCAATATTCAAAGGGTGACATGCAAATGAGGCAATAATTTATGCAAGGCACATGGGGGGCCATTTGCATCTGATTACGGCCCCATTTGCATGCCATTAGCATGCAGGTACGCCGATCCCCGACAACTTGCGCCTGGCCCCTGCCAGGCAGCAGCCATTGGGGACTGACGCCCCCTGAAAACCGATCACAGTCATAACATTGTCCCCCAGTAGCCCGATCGTGGGCAGAATGTTATCCAACCCCTCCCGAGTAGCCTAATCAGGGCATAACTTAACCCACCCCCATTAACCTGATCGCAGGCATAACAACCCGCCCTCCCATTAGCCCAATCGGCATAACTTAACCTGCCCGAGTAGCCCGATCGTGGGCATAACTAACCTGCCTCCCCATTAACCCGATAGTGGGCGAACTTAACCACCCCATTAACCCGATCGCGGGCATAACTAACCGCCCCCATTAACCTGATCATGGGCATAATGTAGCCTGCCCCCATTAGCCCGATGAGTGGCAACTTAACCTACCCCTGAGTAGCCCGATTGCGGGCATAACTGCTCACCCCCATTAACCTGATCCGGGCATAACATAACCCACCCCCATTAGCCCGATCGCGGGCATAACTTAACCTGCCCCTAGGTAGCCCAATTGTGGGCATAACTTAACCCGCCCCCATTAACCAATCATGGGCATAACCAACCCGCCCCATTAGCCCGATCATGGACATCAGATTCGCCCCAAAGCCCAATATCCCTGGTGGTCCAGTGGACCAAATGGAGCCCGATCGCAGGCGGCATTCCTCACCCCCAAGTATGAAATCCGGGTGATCTATTGGACCCCCACCCACCCGCCCACAGAGCCTTCACCCGCCCCCGTCAGCGGGAATGGCAGCACCCACTAGCCTGACGCCTGTTGCCACCGACTGACAGTTTAGTATGGCTGCACACCCATTGGTTCAGAGCATGAGCCAATGGCCGTGCAGCCCATACCGTACTAGTCAGTCCAGATATGTGAATGAAGGTTGACAATGATGCAAGAAGTGTAGATAGCAGTGAAATGAGAGATGGCGAAGGCATGTCAGCAATGATTGAAAGCTACGTGCATCTTGATAAACTGGCTTCAGAAAAATTCCTCACTGACAAAGCACGCTTCAGTGAACCCCTCAGTGGTTAAGACAAACAGTTCATAAGATCATATGGGCCATGCCAATCATCCAATCCATTTCCACGTGAGCCTCTTCAGAAGGGGAGATGTTTTCCCAAATCTACTACGAGAAGGTAAACAAAGCTGGTGTTAAACTACAGCATACATGGCTCTGCTACTCCCCAGCATTAGGCAGCATTTATTGCCAGGCTTGTTGACTGTTTTCTAACAACAAGGATAGATCTAATGCTACATGGGTGAATGGACTACATGATTGGGGGCTATCTGTCAGCAAAAATAGACTTGCATGAAAACCCAAGCCTCCACCTCCAGTGCTGCATGGTACTGGAACAATAGCATCTGCACAAGACATTAACAGAAGATCTGGAGGAAACTATCAAGATAGAAACAAACTTCTGGAGGCACATGCTTGACAGAATTATCAACATTACATTGACTTTGGCAATGTCTAACCTGGTGTTCCGGGGCCACAGGGAGAGTATAAGGTACAGTGCAAACTGTGGAAATTTTCTTTCCATTTTTACACTTCTAGCAAAGTATGATTCAGTACTGGAAAAACTATTAAGTATGCCGGAGGGAACAATGAAATATTTAAGCCCTGACATACAGAATGAATTTATTGGAATACTCTCAAACTGTGCCAAGGACAAAATAATAGATAATGTTAATAAAGCTCCATTCTTTTCTGTCATTATGGACACCACTCAAGATATTGCGAAGAAGGATCAGCTCAGTCAAGTGATCCGCTATGTGTTCATCAAATCTGGTGAAAGCAGGAAACCAAGACACATAAAAATAAATGAGTCTTTCCTGAACTTCGTGGAAGTAGAAGACCAGTCAGCATCTGGCTTGGAAGAGATGATTATTAGTAGTATTGAAAATAATGGGTTGCACATATCCAAAATGTGAGGCCAAGGTTATGATGGTGCCACAAATATGAGTAGCATATATGCAGGCGTGCAAGCAAGAATTAAAGCCAGAGAAGCAAAGGCGACCTATGTTCATTGCGCTACGCATAACCTGAATTTAGTCCTGCATGATGCCCTGTCAGATGTATTAGAAGTGAGAAACTTCTTTGGTGTAGTAGAAAATCTGTACACTTTCTTTGCACACAGCAAAAAGCACTGGTACATGCTGTCATCATTTGCATCTGCCTCCGATGTCACCTTTAAAAGACTACTGTATGTCCAACCAGATGGTCATCGCGGTATGACTCCTTAGTGACTCTTCATTACCATTTTATGGATATCCTCAAAGCATTATTCAAGATAATACTTAGTAGTAAGAAAAAAGAAATCACAGAGGCAACAGCTCTAAAGTCGCAAATGGTGAAGCTCCAACTTGTATTTTTAGTTGTACTGCTCACCAAAATTTTAGAATGGTCAACTGTGTTTCAAAGTTGCTGCAGTCACTGCAAGAAGACCTGAATAAAGCCATCACACTCCTTCAAACTGCCCACAGTAGTCTGCAGGAATCCAGAAACAAATACGAAACCTTTCATGAAATCGTCATAGAAGTGGCCAAAGCATTGGGAATATCAGAGAAATTTGAAGAGCGTTGTGTGTCAAGAGTAAAACTGTTCCACAACGAACTCTGTGAAGACCATAAGCTTGCATCTGCAGAAGAAAGGTGCAAAGTTAATGTGTTCTACACAACACTGGACAGAGCCATCTCGCAACTTGAACACCACTTCATAGGATTTAATGAAATGGTGGCCACATTCAGTGCTATTCACCCTTCCACACTGACTTCATATGTTGCCGGAGAAAATCTGGTCAAACAATATGACTCTGATTTGTCGCCCTCACTCCCAGGCCAACTACTGTAATTCAGAGCTTGTCTGCTTGTCTGAAATCAGACATTTCAAGGAAAGCTACAGTGAAGGAAGCAGTTGAACTGCTGATGACTGAAAACTATGCTCTTTCTTAATGTTTTCCAGACATTTGTACAGCATACTTACTGTTTATGACAATACCAGCAACAGTGACAAATGCAGAACACTCCTTTTCGAAAATCAAACTTATCCAAGAGTTATTTCAGAAGTACAATGGAGCAAGAACGACTCTGCGGCCTCGTTCTTTTATTCATAGGAAATGAACATGCAAGGAAATTAAATGTGTCCAAAATCATTGATGTCTTTTTTCAGCAAAAAGCACGGAAAAGGCCACTTTACTAGGTGACTGAGAGTGTACCCATTTTTTAACCATACATGGAGGGGGTGGGAGGCCCATTTCATTCCTTGCACCAGAGCCCATGCTAACCGTGCTACACCACTGGTTTGTGGATAGTTATTAGGAGGGCTTGAAAGTAAAACAGCAGCCAGAGCAAACCATTAATTTTCAGTGCTGCTACTCACCCTCCCAGAGATAGTTGAAGTAGGGTCCATGCGTTAAGATCTTCCGCTATTTCTATTAGAACCCATGTTTCTTTAAAATGCATGGGGGCCACACCAGAGACCAAAATGGCCTCGGACTTAATATAATTAAGCTTGTATCCTGAGATGATGCCAAATGCCTATAACTCCTTACAAAAAGCTGGGGTTGATGTCTGGGGGTCCCTGAGTAAAGATATGAAATCATCTGCATACAGAGCTAGTTTCTTTTTGTGGCCTCCCACTTTAAGCCCCCTGATGTACTGGTTCTGTCTAACAGCAACTGCCTGAGGTTCGATATAAAGGGCTAATAAAAGAAGGCAGAGAGGATATCCCTGTCTGGTGCCCATTTGCACAGCAAATCTGGATGATATTACCCCGTTCACTCTGACAACTGCCTATGGGCTATCGTATAAGGCCTCTGTACACCCTTTAAATTTTGGCTAAAAACACATAGCTGAAAGTGTATGTTGTAAGAAGGCCCAGTCTACATGGTAAAATGCCTTCCTGTGTTCATTTTGTTTATTTATTTATTTAGTTAGTTAGCTTTTGTTAACCAGGTAAGTGCACTAGCCATAAAATGACTATTTTCAGGCACGACCCGGGGTTCATAGAGATAGCCAGTTGGAAATGTGGGACTTCCTGTAGAGAAGGCGCCAGATATTATAAAGTTTCCACTCCTTAATAAATCCTGTTTGGTCTGGGTGAACTAGGCTCCCCACCATCACTTGTAGCCTGCTGGCCAGAATGGAGGTGAACATTTTAAGATCTACCAGTAACACAGAAATGGGATGATATGATTCACATTTTGTGGGATCCTTAACAGGTTTGGGTAGTACTGATATCTGCACTCTTTGCCAGGTTTTGCATGCCCTCTTGCCCACATACCCCCCCAATAATTTCAGTAATTCCCCTGAAACTTCCTCCTTTAGAGTTTATAAAACTCCATCATATAGCTGTCAACCCTCAGATATTTTCTATTTTTCAACTCCCTGATCACTCCCTGCAGTTCCGCTCCAATGATAGGAGCCTCTAAAGCCTCCATCTCATCTTCTTGTAAGGAGAGAAAATGTACTTTCTGAAAATATGCCTGGATCAACTCCTCATGAGTTAACTGGCACTCCTGGGCATACAAGGTTTTGTAGTATGATACAAATAAGTCTAATTTTTTGTGGGTGTGGGACTAATTGTCTGGCCCTCCAGCTTTCCAGTATCCTGAGGATGGCTCTATTGGTCTGTTGCTTCCTAAGTTTTTTTTTTCCAATTGTTTAACCAGGAGAGACACACTAAGCTGAAAACTTGTTTACAGGTGCGACCTGGGAGCACAAAGACATTAAGTGACTTGCTCAGGGTCACACAGTATGCAAGTGGTGGCTGTGGGATTCAAACCCAGGTCTCCAGATTTGCAGCTCAGAGCCTTAAATCACTGGCAGCAATTGACTTGCCCTGTTTCTTGATTGCTAGAACCTCTATCTGGCAAATCTTAGCTGACCTTCAGTTTTTTTATTCTATGTACTGTTGCATCTTTCTTTTACACTCCTGCATCTTACGTAATAGAACTTCCTCCATAATAATCTTATGAATTGTCTCTGTGTCAAATTATTCCTGTTCTAGTGCTATTCTTTTTGCTATATCCTCTTTCTTTTTCCTGGAGGCATACTGTTTAATGTTTCCTGTTAATATGACTTTGAGCCCATCCCACCTGTCTCTTAAGAGATGTTTCCCTCTCTTTATTGTGCCTGAAATATTTCATTATGTTCTCCTTGAGAAGAGTAATAAACTCTCGGTTATGTAGAAGCAAATTATTTAAGTTCCAAGTTGAGTTCTTGCATGGGGGCAGATGGTTAGTTCCATACATACTACGGCATGATCAGACAGGGCGAGCCCCTCAATTTTTACCTCCTCCACTGCGTAGAGCCAGCTTAAGGCCACAAACAACATACTGTTACTGTTCTGGAGTATGAGTTCTGAGGGGCTAAAAAAAGGTGAAGTCTTTATCCTTCAGATGCACCATCCTCTATGCATCCTCCAGTCCCAATCCCCTTAGCAATTTCTTTAGGGTCCTGCTGCTTCTGTCTTGTCCCTCTCCCTCTCACCCCAACCCGCCTGTCCATGGTATTATTTTTTTTTTGTAGACTTTATTTGTACTCCTTCGGACTGATGCATCTCTCAGAGGTGATCGATCTAAGACCTACTACTCTCTGCTGAGACCCTGCCTCCGATGGATCCCCTCACCATGACTTCCTAATCCCCTGGATCACCCCCAAGGGAGGGCCCACCCCACCTGCCTTGGTGGCGTCTGTCTGAAGTTTGAAGGGTCCATCCCCTGGGTGGTGCCTGGGGATCATCAGAGCAGTGGTTCACCGCTGGGAATGTGCAGCCAGATCACTGGAGCCCTCATCGCCTCCTCAGTCCTCCAGGGATTTTTGTGGATGTTTTCCCCACAGGAGCACGGATGTGCACCACCATCCACCATCACTCCTCCTTTATTGTGCCAGCGCCGCATCTCTGCATCGCCCCCAAGTTCCCTCAGGAGCCGCTGAGAGCAGTGCAAAAGCCCGATCCCTCCCCAAGAAAGGGAGAGCAGTCCTCCGGTCGCTCAATCCCTTCCCTCCCCTGCTGACCCCCGGTAGCCCGAGTCCATTCCCGAACCTGGGTGGTGGCATGGCATGAGGTGTGGCGTCCAGCACTTCAACCCACAGGGCCGGCCTGCCATGTATTATTAAGGGTCACATTAAAGTCTACCTCCAGGATATTCACTTTGTCAGCCACTGGGGGGAACTTCAACAGAACTTTTGGTAGTATGCCACCCTCTCCTGATCCGAGGTGGGGACATACACATTAAGCAGGGCAAAGGGGGATTCCCTATACATACCCTCAATGTATATGTACTGCCTGTTTTCATCTTCTTCCACCTTGTCCACACTACTTATTACTGTTTCTACTGTATACAGACTGTTCTACACTCGGTGGTGTTAACTTAGGACAGCTAATAAAGCATTAAGAATACAAATCACACATGTTCACACGTAAAGCATTATGGTTGCATATCGAATCACTGCAGTAATATTATGTTGGTTCAATTTAAGCAGAAATGCATCGCACCATGCATTTCTGCTTAAAGTTAAACCAGCATAATATTCTGTGGTGATTTGCATATGCAGCCCATGATGCTTTGCATTGTAGGGGCATGTGTGATTTTGTATTTCTTTGAAACTTGGCTTCCCGGCCAAATGCACTTTGGGGTAACCATTGCCTCAGTGCTTGCACACAGAGGTTCTTTGTCTAATAAAGCTACTAGATTTTTACCTCAATCTTGTCCAAGTCTTCACTCTTAAGTTAACCTTTTCTCACATAATGTACCTGTAGTTTACTTAACCAGCAGTGGCTGACACCTTAGAAAATGAGGACAGATCACAAAACATATGGCTGGTAGGAGTCCTGAAGGGGACTGAAGTGGATGACCCCCTAAATTTCCTTTGTTGGTGACTAGCAAAGACTTTAATCCTACCTGAGGACTACAAACCTTCTTTCTGCAGCATGCATGCATGGCCAATATGTGCAACATGAATGCTACTACAAACCAGCCTATTACCATTGCGATCCTAACAATGGGAGCTAAAAGTCAAGACAGCCTGCTGAGGGCCATCAGTCGGAATACAACATCAGCATCAAGGGGCAAGACGTGAAGCCTTATCCTCATCTGTCTTTCCAAACCAGAAATCGACGCAAGCAGTTCGACTCTTTGAGACAGAGGCTGAGAGCTTTAGTAATTGTACTTGTATTGCTCTGATATTGCTATGTGCTTGCTTTTTCTCCCAACTTTGTATCACTTCACCGGTTGAAAGCTTGAAATGAGCTGTTTACAGCTCATATTGCCTTCCTGGGAAAACATTTTCTAAATAAATAAATAAATACGGCATTCCTTTTTTACTGCCAACTCACCTCCATATCATCTATGGATGGAAACAGTTTCAGTATAAAGATCCGGCAGATGCCAGAAGATGGGTTGAAAAAAATGGAACACGGGTTCCAGTCAAAGTTGGTGGTTTCATCCTCAGAGGAAGCATGAATAGCTTTTGGAGGGATAATGATCTTGTATGAATAAATAATCAGCATCTGTGGACACTGGTCCCAAATATTATTACAACATAGGTGATTGGGGGTGGATGGGGAGGGACCACAAGACTACCAGGGAAAGGGAAATATTGTTGCAACATGGGTGTTCAGGGAGGAACCAAGAGATGTCAGAGCTGCTCACTTTGGGTAGGGGAAACAGTGCTACATGGCATGCTAATGAACCTATAATAAGCATGCAAATGGCCACTTAGTACCTTGCACGCCCAATGGCCTCATTTGCATATTTGTGCTGATTATGGCCCACAGGAGCCCTGGTGCTATCCCATTTTGGGCAGTTCTACCTCCAGTGGGCTCCCCTGTGGGTCATATTGAGCTTTGGTCCATGTCACTATGTGCAGTGCTGGTACAGCCCCATATTCAGACAGCTACTGTAGTACACTCTGGCTGTGGCATTACTGGCTTCACAGCACTAACTGCCGGCTCTGTATATCGGTGTTCTTTTAGTTAAGTATTTAGTACCCTTTTCTGGATATTGTGCTGTACACATTTTGAATAAGTAGAGGCATCTGTTTGAATAAGTTAAGATGTCATTGGCCACACAGCTTATGGTGCCAGTATAAGCATGCCCTATGCATTTCTTTTTTTTTAGATACATTTTTTGGGGGTTTTAACGGTTTTCTCCCAATCCCTACTCCTGTGTGTTCCTGACATGGCATGCGAGTGTAGAGGCACATGCACGCATGCCGTACAGGATGCCCCTCCCTTCCAGTCACTCCGTTAACCACCTGTGCCAGCACTGAACCTCCATTCAGTGACGGCGGGACTACAGACGGATGACCCCACCCCTACCAAGGACAGAAGAGCCATCACTCAGTCCTGCTCCCCCCCCCCCGAGCCAGCACCCCGGCGACCTGAGGTTGCTTCCAAACCCAGGTCACCAGCATAGCACGAAGTAAAGCATCCAGCACCTCAGCCCTCAGTGCCACTGGGCTGACTCTGTCCTATGCATTTCTATAATGCGATTTGTACCTGCCTTTTACTTTGTCCGAGATAGGTTGTTAACAGGGATCAACCCTGATTCTGTGGTTTCCTTTTCCTAAACAAGTCCACTTAACTGAGAATCTCCTGTACTCAGAAGGACAGTGATTAACACAGAAGCAGATAGATTACTGGTTAATTGTTAGCAACCATTTAAAAGTAGTTTGTTTAGCTTTTAAAGGTGATTTCAGGAAAATTTCTTTATAGCCTGAATGATCAGCACACGTTACAGAAAGCCCGACAGGATACAACAGAATATTGCAGAACTGTGTAGCAGGGTAACTGCACAAACCAAGGCAGTTTAAATGGCGCTGAATTCCTTTAGTCATGCAGGACTCTATAACACTGTGCTGCTTCCTTGCAGGCTGTATTGTACCTGATGGTTAAATAGCAGCGCTCAGAGGTGCATTGTGACAACTTTCTTATTCCACCATTGGTAAAAAACGTAGTCTTTAGGAAGACTGGTATTTTGTCAGATTTTCAGAAATATGGTTAGTGTAGGCAATATTTCGCCCCAATCCTTCACTTATGAAAGTAGAGGGTAAAGATGGTGCACGTCACCTTTTGTGTAATGCACTGTGTTTATGATGTCATCAATGTGCCTGTATCCTCTATAAGAAATGAATGTACGTTATTGTTTTTATATGAAAGCAATACAATATAAGTGTAAAAATAATATAAAATGGAAAGAAAGATTCCTGGCCTCTAACTGGTCAATGCTGACCTTCCACTGTGATGCTATCCCAGCACAGCACCACATCTATTAGAAAAGCAACTAAAATATGTTTTAAAAATTTATTTTCTCACCTTTTTCCTTTTTTGTTACAAGCAAGCCACTTTAGAATTGCTATAATGTACTCCAGCGCATGTGTCGTGGGGATAACATCACCTCTCTGGTGTTGGATGCACTCAGCCTGTGACCTTGTGTCCAACAACCCGAGGCGTGATGTTATTTCAGCATACAAACATATGAAGAAGCCAGCAGAATGAGGCCATTTGATCTGTCTAGTCGGCTTGTATTGCACAGTCCACAGGTTAAGCTACTGACCCTGCCCTCCAATCCTCCCATCCTTTTCCTCCACCCCTCCCATGACCCTTATTTTCTCCATACATCTATCCCAGCCTCACTTGAAGCTGCCTACTGTATTCAACAAGACCACCTCTTCCAATGCACATTCCAACTGGCCACCACCCTCTTTGTGAAGAAATGCTTCCTAGCCTTCCTCCTAAATCTCCCTCCCCTCAACTTCAGACAGTGTCACCTCGTGTTTTGGTTGCCACTTAGCTTAAAGAGACCCTCCTTATATATCCTATTTATTACATTCAAATACTTAAAGGTCTCAGTCATGTTTCCTCTCTCCTCTCCTCTCTCCTCTCCTCCAGGGGTTACATGTCGGGGGCCCCAACCTCTCCTCATATGCTTTACCCTGCTGACCCATAATCATCTTCCTTGCCCTCCTCTGGACTGTCTCCAGCAGGTTAATGTCCTTTTTAAGGTGTGGGCACCAGTACTGTACTCCATGTTACAGATGTGGCCTCACCAGTGACCTCTAGAAAGGCAGTATAACCTCCTCTTGCCTGCTGCTGAACGCTGACCCCAATGGCTATGCAGCCCAATGTTTTATTTGGCCTTGCTGCTGCTTTCCTGCACTGCATGGAGTGCTTCAGGTTGCTAGTGATCATCACTCCCAGATCCTTCTCCTCCTCCTCTGTTGCAGATGCCTGGACCCCTCTCAGGTCATATTCTGTCCTGGGATTCTTGGCTCCAATGTGCATAACTTTGCATTTCTTTGCACTGATGTTAAGCTGCCAAATCCTGGACCACCTCTCAAGTTTTTACAGATCCTCCTTTAGATCCTGTATCCCTTCGGCTGTGTCCACCCTCCCACAGAGCTTGGTGTCATCCAGGAATAGGCACATTTTGTCCTTAATGTCATCCCCAATGTCATTGATGAAGACACTGAACAACACCGGTACTAGCACCAAGCCTTGGGGGACCCCACTGGTGACCTTCCTGGTGCTAGATGGCTCCCCCACTCATCACCACCATCTGGGTCCTGTTCCTCAGCCTGTTTTACTCCCATCTAGTCATCTTCTCCCCTACCCCAAGATCCGCTATGTCCTGATCAACCTCTTGTGGGGTGCAGAGTCAAATGCCTCACTGAACGTCAGGTAAAGGATGTCCGTGGCTTGGCCCCTGTCTACTGTTTTAGTGACCCAGTCAAAGAAGTTAATCAGATTCATTTGACACAACCAACCTCCCATAAACCCATGTCGCCTCACATCCTGGTGATCATGCTACTCTATATACCCTACCAACCTTTCTGTAAGTATGGTTTCCATGAGTTAGCACATGACTAAGGTCAGATGGACCAGTCTGTAATTCTCTGGATCATCCCTGTGCCATTATGTAGTCCTGTGGTGCCATGCACAACTCCAGTGAGCTATTGAGCAGGCCTGCCAGTGGTTCTGCAAGCTCCTCTGCCAGTGCCCTCAGCACCCTTGGGTGTATGGCATCTGGGCCTGGTGATTTGCCCACCTTCAATGTAGCAGCCCTTTCCTCACTCTATTTCCCTCTACCACCCCATCCGTGCTCCCCCCTGCTCCTCTTCTCCTTACTGTTGGCACCGGTCTGCCTTTCACCCTGGTGAAGATGAGCAGATGTAGTCATTCAATACCTCTGCTTTCCCTCATTCTTCTCCACCTATCCATCCCCTTTCCAATGCCTGACAATCCCATCCTTTTTGTTCCTTTTCTCACTTATATAGCAAACAAAGCCATTCTCCCCCTTCTTAACCCCTCAGCTATTTGCAGTTTCTTCTGAACCTTAGCCCACTGGACTACCTTACTTGCCTCACTAGCCATCTTTAGGCAATTCTCCCTGTCCTCCTCTCTCGTGGTATTTCTAAAACTCCTATAAGCTAACCTCTTGTTCTGTACTGCCTAGGCAACATCAGTACTAAACCAGCTGGGTGCTTTGGCCCTTGCGTTTTTTTCACCTGAGCCTAACACACTCCTCTGTGGCAACCATTATTCCCTCCTTAATGATGGACAACCTTTGGTCTACCCCATATCTTCCCTAATGCCCACCAGGTGCCTCCTTAGCAACCTGCCCATCTTCCGGAAGTCCGCCCTCCTAAAATCCAGGATTTGGGTTTTAGTGGGGACATTTTCCTTGCGCAAAGCCAACCAGAACCGCACTGCGCAATGGTCACTTCCACCCAGGGGCGCCTTCACCATTATATCTTGTGTGCTCCTCATTCGTGTGCACCAGATCAGGGATTGCCCCCTCCTTGGTGGGTTTTGTCACACCCCAAGTCAGGAACCCATTCTGCAATGCTTCTAGGATCACTTGACTCCTGGCACATGTCGTTGTCAGTATGCTCCAGTCTACCTTGGGCAGGTTGAAATCTCCCACTATTACCACCTCTCCTTTCCATGAGCATTCAATATTTGCGATTTCAGTTCCCTCTTCCTTTCTTCTTCTTCCTGGTTAGGTGGTCTGCAAACCACCCCCAACTTCACCTTCCTCTATCTACTAAACAACAACTGAACTCACATCACTTCCACCCTCCCTTCCCCTCCTCCGACTCCTCCCTCATAACTGTCATACCCTCCCTGATGTAAACCTCCACCACCCTTTCCTTACCACCATGTCCCTCCTGTATAATTTATACCCAGGCATTGAAAGGTCCCAGTCATGGTTTGGTGTGGCTCAAGTCTTGGTAACTGCCGCAGTGTTCACATCTCTTCTGCTAATAGCACCTGCAGGTCACCCATCTTGTTACAAGACTTTGTGCATTCAAGGACACTAACTTCCACCTAGAATCTGAGCCTCTTTCCCTTCCCTCACTTTTGTTTTCCCATTTCTCCCCTCTTTGTGCTCTCCCCCACCACAACCCACTGCTGATTGCTTTAATTCCCCTCCACCTCCACCCTCCAGACCCCTAACTACTGGTATAGGAGGGAGATGTGTTGACCTCCTCCTCCCAGAGTTGTTGGGCCTGCAGGCCTGCCTGCCCTTCCCCCCCCCACAGTAGTTTAAATTAAGTTTATGGGTTATTGTACCTCTCTAGTTTGTCCCTGTTTGCCCTTGAGCATGACACACTCCCTGTTGTGTATTACTTCTTAAATAATATTTTAAAAGAGTTGAGAGAAATATAAATACACTGGTGACTAATCTAATTATGCCAGAAATATATTATTATTAAAACCTATATGATGAAATTTTTAATCAGCTAACACAAATACTGCAGCTTTAAAAATGCATTTGCATTGTGCGTGGAAAATTTACAAATGACTGTACCTTTCTGACAGACGAAATTCAAGGTCAGTGAGCAGCAGATGTTGTTCCAGGGGAAGTTCTTCTGGTCAATATTCATCATGCCACACATTTCTATAATTTGATTGTTGGGTTCTCCATCTCCCCAGTTAAGGAAGCTGCTGTTGACATCTCCGTTAACCCAGTACCAGTAGCCCCACATAGAGTTCATTTTCAGCCCGGTCCACACTTGTTTAATACCAGCGTCACCGGCCAGGTCAGCCACTCTCCTCTGTTGCTCATCGCTGCTGAGGAT
Organism: Neoceratodus forsteri; assembly: GCA_016271365.2. Taxonomy (NCBI): domain Eukaryota; kingdom Metazoa; phylum Chordata; order Ceratodontiformes; family Ceratodontidae; genus Neoceratodus; species Neoceratodus forsteri. The sequence continues at coordinate 513,852,395 of CM057451.1, forward strand.
TGCAAGAGTGGAGCAGTTTGCTTCACAGTAAGTCAGTGCCTCCCACCATGTTTTCTGCTCATTAACCACATACAGGTTACCAAGTTCACTGTCCTCTAAAAAAACACAAGAACAAAAAGAGCAATCTTTTAGGGCCAATGAACTAAAAAGTATGGCTACACATAACACAAAAAAGAAGTGACCACATCATTTAAGTGGCTTCAAAAAGGCAGACGGATGCACAGAATGAAGAACGACACAGGCATAGGTGAAACGGGCTAGAGGGTAGAAGTAACAAATAGTTAATCCCCCCAGGTATCCTAGTCGAGGACATTGGGGAGGAAGGAGTCCGGCAGCAGCCATCAGAGTAGGGAAGGGCAGAGCGGCTGGGAGACATGGGGGGAAAGATCTTAGGTGCAGTGGAAGGGGGGGAGGAGAGGCAGGCACGTCGCATGCAGGGGAAGGGGTGAAGGGGGGACGGGCACATTAGTGACAACAAAGGGTAGTACTAGGGGAAGTACAGCATAAGAAAAGAGGCAGGAAGGAAGCACTGGAACAGCTGGAGTTGAGCTCCTGGGAGGCTGAAAATGAATGGAAGAAAACCCTGCAGGGCAAGAGTTGCAATAGGAGGCTGGGGCATGCACCGGACAGGGTGTAGGAGAGGGGAAATATGCAGGCTGGGCAGATGGTGAGGAGGAAGACTTCCCCAAGTGGGGTATGGTGCTCAAAACCTTCTAAAAAGACTGGCGGGACAGGAACAGTCGAAAGGGGATCAAGCACAGTTGGCACAATCTCGCACAATGATGCAGATGGGGGAAGGCCAGGAGCAGATAGAGGTGGGTCAAGTAAAGTTGGCTCATGCTCAAGCAGTGATGCAGAAGGGGTTTGCAGGGATGAAGAAAGCCAGGCAGAAGTACAAGGGATGAAGAGGTATAGGAGGGGGGAGTCTGAGGAAAGGCTAAAGGGAGAGGGTGAAGAGGGACAGATGCTGGGTGTGGCTAAAAATCAGGATAGGTTAGGTGATGGGGAACAAAAGATGAGCAAGGGCAGAAACCAAGTCAGGATGGAACATGAGGAGTCCAAAGAGAGCCAAACCCCATGACACAAAGCTAGAGGCCAAAAGGACACCCAAGATGCAGGGAGCAGTAGGGTGGCACTCTTGGGGGACTCAATAATTAAGGGGCTAAAATGGGGAAGGAAGAGAGCAAAAAATAATGCAGTATGGGTACAGTGCATGCCTGGGATGATGGCGCTGGAGGTGAGGCATCATATTCCTTCCTGTGGTAAGCAGTAGGATGAAAGGACACATCTGGCATTTCACCTGGGCACAGATGACAGATGACAGTGGTGGAATTCAAGCATGCATGGGACAGTCATAAGGCAATTCTAGGGAGTGGGGGTAGGAAGAAGTAGGCTGTTGGTTAACTAGGATCTGCAGCTTATCCATTAGGTAGGGAAATGGGCAGACTGGGTGGGCCAAGCGGTCCTTATCTGCCATCAAAATCTATGACTTGGAGGAGAACAGTCTGATGGAGGTAACGGCAAGGTTCGAGGAACTCGCCAGGTTCTGTAGGAGCAACATTGTTTTTCCTTCTATTTCCTTCTCTGAGGTGTTACTAGTACCAAGAGCAAGCACACCCAGAAAGGAAAAGATAAGGGCAGTTACGATTGGCTACAAGGTTGGTGCAGTCGGATGGGGTTCAGTTGGATAGGTGACTGGGGCTCTACATGGGAGGAGGAGGGGCTGTATGCCCAAGACAGGCTGCACCTGAGCTCTTCAGGGGCAGCTGCACTAAAGAGTAAACTGGGGGACTTCATGGCAAGGAAGTTCAGTTTAAATTAAATAAGGAGGGGCTAAGGACAGGGCCATCCTTACATGAGGCAGAGCAGAGAGGCTATCAGCCTGCTCCCCATGTCATAACACTCATCAAGGGAACAGTTAGCAGCAGGGAAGAACGGGATGGGACTACATGTTGGAAGGCTTTGGTTGCAAATGCCAGGAGCCTGGGGAATAAAATGGGAGAACTGGAGGCCACCATGATGGAGGAGAACCTAGACATTGTAGCAGTGAGTGAGGCTTGGTGGAACAAGCACCATACCTGGGAGATTGTGATCCCAGGGTATCATTTGTTTAGGAAGGATCAGGAGGGGAAGGGGTGGAGGGGTGGCATTATATGTGAGGGAAGGGATTGGGGCCATGGAAGGGCAGGATGAGGACGGGGAAACAGAGATAATGTGGGTCACCCTAGACAGGGGACAGGGGGAAACCTGTGCATTGCGGTAGTCTATAGGCCTCCTATGCAGGTGGAGGAAGGAGACAGACACTTTGTAGAATCAGTAGTGAGGATGGCATGGAAAGGGGAAATTGTGCTAGTTGGGGACATAAACCTTCTGGACAGCAACTGGGAGGCCCAGACAGCAATCTCCACAAGGAGCAGGGGCATCTTAGAGGCTCTTCAGGGCATATTCCTGCAGCAAAGGGTCATTGAGCCCACTAGGGGTGTAAACCTGTTGGACGTGGTCCTCACAAATGGGGACAGTGTGGAGGAGGTGGAAGTGGGGGAAGAGCTTGGCACCAGTGACCACAGGGCTGTCAGGTTCAGGGTGAGAGCTGGCAGGGTGAGGGTTAGGATGAGAACCAAGGTAATGGACTTCAGGAAGGTTGACTTTCATGGAATGAGAAAGGTAGCTAGGGAAGAAATGTTGAGGATAGGGGATGTGCAGGGGGAGGAGGAATTATGGCAGCCATCAAGAGAGGGGTATTTAAAGCCATGGACTCATGTATAAGAAAGGTAAGAAAGAATAGACAACAGAAAAGACCTCTATGGTTCACTAGAGAGGTGGCATTAGAGGTCAAGGAGAAGACTAGAGCATTCAAGAGGTAGAAGAGGACACAAAAGGATGAGGACAGAGAATCCTACAGGGAAAAAAAGAAAGAAGGCAGGGCAAAAAATAAGAAGGGCCAAGGAGGCCACTGAGGAGAGGATAGTGAAGCAGGCAAGGAGGGGAGACAAAACCTTCTTTAGGTACGCTAGAGAAAGGAGGAGGCCACAGCATGGGATTGGAAGGATAAGGAGGGAAAGTGGAACATTACTGGAAGGGGATTTGGAAAAAGCAGAGGCATTAAATAGCTTTTTCACCTCAATCTTCACAGAGGAAAGAGAGGGCAGAGGACCAGGATGGGGTGTAGAGGGTGACAGCCACAGGCAGGTGGGTGTGGCAGAATTCACAGCTGAAGGAGTAAGGGAAGAGCTGGGTAGACTTAGGGTGGACAAGGCAATGGGGCCTGATGGAATACACCCAAGGGTTCTCAAGGAGGTAAAGGATGAACTGGCGCCGCATCTGGTGAGGCTGTTTAACTTGTCCTTGGTCACAGGGGTGGTGCCAACAGACTGGAAGAGGGCAGAGGTGGTCACACTACATGAGGGGGGCAGAAGAAAGAGGTCAAAATTTACCGTCCTATTAGTCTTACCTCAGTGGTGGGGAAAGTAATGGAAACACTACTTAATATCAGGTTGACAAAATACTTGGAGATGAATGGCATGCAGGATGACAGACAGCATGGCTTCGCCAAGGGAAGGTCCTGTCAGACTAACCTGGTAGAGTTTTCAGATGGGGTGACATAGATAGTGGACCAGGGAGGAGCTGCGGACATGGCCTATCTGGATTGCAATAAGGCCTTCGACACCATTCTGCATGGTGGAATGGTGCATAAGCTGGACAGACTAGGGGTGCACCTCAGGATCACCAGGTGGGTGGAAAACCGGTTGAAGGGAAGGAGTCAGACAGTGGTGGTAAGTGGGACACATTCCAGGGAATGGGCAGTGACCAGAGAGGTGCCATAGGGGGTCAATACTTTTTAACATCTATGTTAGTGACCTAGCAGAGGATCTGGAGGGATGGGTGGGCCTGTTTGCAGATGATACAAAGGTCTGCAATAGCATGGATTCACCTAGTGGGGTGCAAGATATGAGGCAGAACCTGGAGAGGCTGTAGAGGTGGTCTGACACCTGGAAATTGAAGTTTAATGCTCATAAGTGCTCGCTGATGCACCTGGGGAGGAGGAATAGGAGGGAAACTTACTCCCTTGGGGAGGTGGTGATTAAGGAGAATGAAACGGAAAGGGACCTGGGGATTATGGTATCGCGTGACCTCAAGGTGGGCAGCCAGTGTAGCAGGGTGGTGGGAAAGGCAAATGGAATGTTGGCCTGCATTATGAGGGGTTTTAATAGCAGGAAGTGGGAGGTGCTAATGCCATTATACAGAACCACAGTCAGGCCACATCTGGAGTATGGGGTGCAGTTCTGGAGGGCTCACCTACGAAGACATGTTCAGTTGATGGAGAGGGTACAGAGAAGGGCAACCAAAATGGTATGAGGGATGCAGGATGTACCCTATAAGAGAAGATTGAGAGGGCTGAATTTGTACCATCTGGAGACTAGGAGGGAGAGGGGGACATGATTGAGACCTTTAAGTATCTGAAGGTAATAAATAAGGTGGAGGGTGACAGCTTGTTTAAATTGAAGAAGGGAGCGAACACGAGGGGGCATAGCCTCAAACTGGAAGGTGGGCAATACAGAGGTAATGTCTGGTCAGTTTTTCACGGAGAGGGTGGTGGAGGCCTGGAACAAGTAGCCAGAGGAGGTAGTGGCAGCTGAAATGATGGAGGAGTTTAAGAGGGCTTGGGATAGATTTAAAGGGTTGGGAAAAAAGGGTGGAAGCATAACTAAAGGGGGGAGGTAGGGTGTTGGGCAGACTAGATGTGCTGTGGGGCATTTCTCTACCATCACATTTCTGTGTATCTGTGTAACACATCAACCACTTACTAAAAGACATGCGTCAAATAACATGCCTGCTCATGACAAGTCACATGGAGAATAAATTACACACTCAATCCGCATTCTGTGGAGAATAAATTACTGACTCACTCCACAGCACATGAAAAATAAATTACCCACTCACTCCAGGGCACATGGAGAATAAATTACTCACTCACCCCAGGGCACATGTTGAACAAATTACCCACTCTCCCCAAGGCATGTGAAGAATAAATTGGGCATATGAAGAATACATTACCCACTCACCCTAAGGCATATGGAAAATACATTACCCACTCACCCCAGGGCACATGAGGAATAAATTACCCACTCACCCTAGGGTACATGGAGAATAAATTGCTTACTCACCCCAGGGCACATGTTGAACAAATTACCCATTCTCCCCAAGGCATGTGAAGAATAAATTGGGCACGTGAAGAATACATTACCCACTCACCCTGAGGCATATGGAAAATACATTACCCACTCACCCCAAGGCATGTGAAGAATAAATTACCCACTCTCCTCAGGGCACATGAAGTTATCCGGTTAAGTCCATGTGGACAGAATCGCAAGGCAGAATACCACACAGTCCTAACAGTGTGAGTGAAAACAGCTACAGGGACTTATAACATGGGCATGACAGCACCACACCTGTAGGTGTTGTCACCAACCCCAGCTATGAGAAAAGTCCATTCTGTGCAGGGTGAGGAAGCCAGCCCTGTGGTGTTGTGGTTAGTATAATGGTCTATGAATGCCTGGAGTGGCCAGTGGACCCAGGTTTGCATCCACCTGTTCCATTTCAATTTTTTTCCAAACATTAATAGTGCCATTCTGTGGTAGGACAGCAAGCTGCCCATATGTCTTGGCAGTTAGGGTGACAGATCATGCATTCCTGGGGTGGCCAGCAGCCTCGAGTTTAACTCTACTGCCCATGATCAATACTTTCCCCCCTGCTGACTGCGTGTTTGTGGATGTTTATATTTATAATAGAGGGGTGTAGAGGGCTTGGGTATGGGGCCAAAGCCTCCCACATTCCACCACCAGGAAAATGTTTCTTTGGTGTTTAGTGGTGCTATGGTAACTGGTAGCTATTTTTATACCAATGTGGTTTTGTGTGGTGCTATATTCCATGCATAGTTTTTTTCTGCACAATCATGTCAATGTTGTTCTCACAGTACCTTCTCATACCAGGGCACATGAAGAATAAATTATCGACTCACTCCAGGGCACATGGAAAATAAATTACCCACTCACACCAAGGCATGTGAAGAATAAATTACCCACTCATCCCAGGGTACATGGAAAACAAATTACCCACTTGCCTCAGGGTACATGGAGAATTAATTACCCACTTGCCCCAGGTCACAAGAAGAATAAATTACCCACTCACCCCAGGGCACATGAGGAATAATTTATCCACTTAACCCCAGGGTACATGCAGAACAAATTACCCACTCACACAGGACACATGAGGAACAAATTACCCACTCACCCAGGACACATGAGGAATAAATTACCCACTAACCCCAGAAAACACAGAGAATAATTTACCCACTAACCCAGGTCACATAAAGAATAAATTACCCACTCACCCCAAGGCACATGGAGATTAATTTACCCACTCACCCCGGGGCACATGAGGAATAAATGACTCACTCACCCCAGGGCACATGGAGAATAAATCATATACCATTAAAACGACAAAATCTTGACAGCAAAGACCATTGCAGTGACAATCATTTATTTTTTTTATTTACTATTTTTTCCGGCAGGTCCACTGTCGATCTTCAGCCCTGGTCACAGTCCCCAGGGCCTCCACTGCCAACTATTTTCTGCCAGTGTCCCCCAGTTACCCCCAGCTTACCCTCCAGACAGTGGGGCCATGGCAACGGTCCTCTATCCATGCCGCAGGATGGTTAACTGGTCGGGGGACAGTAGCAGTGGCGGCTAATCGAGGCCCTGAGGAGGGCTTCACTTAAACGGTGGATCCCGCCCCGCCTGCACTTTTTTTCCCTGTGCTTCTCTCTTTGAGGCAGGGATGTGCAATGATGCCAGTGTCCGCCCCACCTCCCAGTAGGATGAGCACCGGCAGCATGAGTGCAACCCGGCCTGTGCCAGGAGTCCTCAGCGCGCCGGAGACTACCCCACCCATCACCCGGAGAAGGAGAGACGTCCATGGGACACTCTATCCTTCTCCCCCAGCCGGCCCTCCGATGACCCTGGGTCCGTTCCTGAACCCCGGTCACCAGCGCCACAAGCGGAAATCCAAGAGCTGTGCCGGTGGGCCGGCCACAGTGACAATTTTGATGTCGCTGTAATAGTCACGCTGTACACGAATGTCATTTCTGCCAGTGTTTCACCCCCTTCTGAATCAACTCTGACTCGGAACTGATTCTAAAAAAATCAGGGAGTGGGGGGGTATTGCCCCCGGGGGGGGGGAACTAACTTCGTGAAGGGTGAAATTTTGACAGTCGAAATTTCACCCATCAAGTAGGACTTTAAACAACTCTGTTGTTGAAGCACAGTGGAGGAACCAAATAAATTACCCACTCACCCCAGTGTACATGAGAAATAAATTACTCAGTCACCCCAGTGTACATGAGGAATAAATTACTCAGTCACTCCAGGGCACTAAATGAATAAATTATACTATCTCATAATTTTGAGAGCTGATTGGCTGGCTGGTATGATTTATAACGTGTAACTCGTGCCATCATCCCACAGGAAGAAGTACCAGCCAGCCTCATCTATAGCCCACTGAGTATCACTCCAACACCTCCAATATCAAAAGTCCTCGCCCCTACACTGGTCCCCTACTAAATTAAATGATCCATTGACAAATTCAAAAAACAGACACTGCCTTTCCTGTTAGAGATCCAGAGGGGCTGGAACAAATTCTGTGTACAGGAAATCAAACTTCTGATGCCGGAACAGTGTATCTAAGAAAGGTACCTCACCTCAGCTTTCTTACGCCCACTGTGCTCAGCAATCTATGGCCACCGCACAACAGCTGTGACAAAACTCCTTCACAAACTGTCCCTCACTCTAACGCCACCACACCGCATCCAAAGATAAATCCTGGGGAAAAATGATTTCTTAATCATTTTAAAAAAATGGCTAAAAGTTATAATGAATCATGGATGAAAAGTGAAGGCATCATACCATGCATGTGCCTATACATACGCGAATGCCCACTATCACGTATCAGCTTTTCCAAAGTAATTTCTCTAACTTTGAGCCCTCGTTTTCCATTTAACAACAGTTTCCCACTTCAAAAGAACAACACTGTGTTGTGAGCGACAGAGATAGTAAGAGACAAAAATTGTAAAAGACTGCCCCGTGTAGTGTGTAAAAAAAATAAAAAACTTTTATGCCATTTCTTTTTCACTGTCTCCGTGTCCCGCGGACTTAAATGTCCCCTCTTACCCACCCTAACAAAAAGCAATTGTAACATAAATTGCTGAAAAATAACAAACATCAATCAGAAATGACCACTATAAAAGTGGGGTGAAATCATGGCACAGCACAAGCCAGTCCTTCCTGATGTTCCCTTGCTTACTGGGTGGACTATTTAACTGAGGGAGGGAAGGGTATTTTAACAAAAATGAATAAAAAACTATAAATTAACTAATGGAAATGTAACCCCTAGATGGCGCTATCCCAGGGGCTACTGCCCCTGCCTGATTTGCCACTAACAGGTTGAGGGGCCTGGATCCGATGGCGGGTGCCTCCACCCAGAGGTGAGGGTTTGCAATAGTTAAACTAACTTGGTCACAGCCCTCTGGGACACTGCAACCCCCCTTTCTTCCCACTAGTGGCCCACACAATATATCAGAATTACCTTCACAGTATCGCTACCCCCAGGACTGGTTCAGGCACTGGGACCTCCTGTAAAATAAGATACAGTGCAACAATCACAGTACAATACTTTAACATAGACAAATACCTCAGGCAGTATAACTTTGCTGAAACAAGCAGCTCTGATTTATTTAGGGGAATATAACAAGGATAGGGAAATCAGGTTAATTAGCTTATACTTTACTCATCTACCTATGGCTCTGTGCAGGCCTATCCCTACCAGTTACTGTCCCTGGGTACCCAAGCCCTAGTGGCTAGTCCAAACCGTGGCAGCTGGTAGGGCCCTTTCACACAGAGAAAAGAAAAATTAGTTAAACAGTCAGCAGTACAGTAATTCTATTTGGACTCAATGTGGCAATTCAACAGGGCGACCCTGAATTAGTACTCACGACCTCCAAACAAGATAGGGTCCTTCAATGTCAGCAGGGCTACTCTTGAGCTCCACAGACTTCTCACACATTTATATGGCAAAAGAAAGTACTATACCAGGCAGGCTGCTTCTCTATCCCGATCGCAATTACTGCACAATACCGGGAGAACACACAGCAGATTCAGTTCCTGACAGACCGAGTGCAATTCAGCAATTTCTCCAGTCTTCTACAGGGTGAGCCTAGTTTCTACTCTTCAGATATCCTTTGATTCTCTTCACAGGACGGATTCAGTCCTAACAAGCAGTTACACAAGCTGCAGACCGGAACTCCGGACCTTACACATGTTTCCCGACTAAAACTGTGCACTGAAGGAGCACAGGGTTCCTTTCCCCTTCACTGCCAGAGCTAAAACTGAAACTCCAACAGACAAAACCGGGCACTTCCTTTGAGTTCCTCCCAGTTCTTGACTGGATTGGCTGTCACCACAATAGACTGCCCCTGTTGGTCCAAAAAGGCGCCGAAGTCTAAACTACATCTCCCAGAGTCACTGCCCATAAAATCCTCTTGTGGCTGGCTCAGATTATGAGTCCAAGGTCTGATTCGTCCAAGGCACCATTTTAGAGCTAGCTTACCCCACACTGATTGGTCCAGTTCAGCAGTTCAAAACCAGAATGGGGAACTAGGCAGACACAGTTCTGACTGCAAAGAAAGCAGGTTAGACAAACTGTAATTTCATTATTACGCTAAATGATTTCTGGCAAACAGTTACATCTTTCAGATAGGTTCCTTTGCACTCTAGTGACTGCAAAATGGAGTGAATTGGCAGCAGCTCGAGTGGTACTCAAACAGAGAAGCACACAGTCCCCCCATAAACTAATTATGTCTGCAAGCAGACAGCTCTTAAAGAGACAGTACCAGAGGCTCTAAAACACTCACTGATAAATGGCTTAAATGCCAAACACCATTCAGGCTTGGAGCATTCAAGCAAGCTTCTGAAGTCTTTTGGGAACCCCATTTGCAGGGGTTACACCCTTCCTGGCCTGGGAAAGCTTGGCGTCACGTCAAGCAAGTACCCATAAGTTTCAACTGCAACCATATACATTTGCATTAGGCTCGCACATGTAATCATCAGTCAATATATCATTTTACCAAGAACACATTTCTGAAACATTGCAGTACATCACTCTTTACACAGTATTACATACACATTGTACCATAACTCAAGTTATTACCTCTTGTACATGAAACCTGAGAGAGGGGCCCTTCCTATCAGTTACCTTGGGGCTGGACGGGCAAGGGCACCATATAGAGGGCAACACAAGTAACTTGGAGTTAGCACTGACGCTCAGTTTGGGCAATGAGCTCGGGGACACATACACTCCTTTATGCACAACATTGAGAGGCAGATCCACTGGCCGCCCAGGGAATCATAACTGAGGTGCACCACAGGCTTTACAGCTCGACCAGTCTTTCTAGGGGAACTGTTACAGTCTCTGCACTCTGAGCCTCATTTTCAGCATTGTCCTCACTTGTCAGGGGAGTCTCCATGGGGTAGAGGCTAGAACTTGGGGCACTTTCAGCTCCAGGAGTTACAGTTTCTGAGTCCACAACATTTGGCTTGCATGGAGAGCTTTCGGACACTGGCAGTGGACTGTCAGGGCACTCAAAATACTCTTCTTGTTCTGGTGTATCACCAGTCTGACCTAATCCATCATTTTCCTCCCTGAAAGCTCAAACAGTTCAACCATGCACAATGATTCCATTTCATCTGATCTGATGCTTTGCACTTCACTTTCTGGGAGCATTGGCTCCAGGGACGAAGCTGGGGGCTTAGACAGTCCAGAAGGCCCAGCTTCATCTCCAGTATTGACAAGGGGATTGCCCCGAAACAATTGACTCAGTTCGTAAGAAGGATAGTATTCAAAGTCACTCTCACTTTCTTCCGATATGGACTGACAGTCATGCTCAACTGGGACTTGTGGAGGGAACACTTTAACTTTGCTTCTGTAGGTGCAGACTTTCTTGATCTTTTCTTAGCAGCAGCTCTAGTCACTGGTCCAGAGGGGCATCTTCTGGGGCTCAGACTCAATCAAGATTTGTCCAATGGGCAGTAAATGATTTCTATGCATTGTTTTACATCTTTTGAATTATTCTCCGGCCTTACTTTGTACACTGGCAGATCATCTAGTTTGCCCACTACAATGTGAGGGAGATGGTGCCATCTGTCAGCAATCTTGTGTTTGCCATGCAGTCCCAGATTTCTTAGCAATACCCGATCTCCCTCCTGGAGTTCCTGTGCTTTCACCTTTTTCATACCTTTCTTTGTTGGCCAGATTTCTTTTGGCAGCCATGGTTTGAGCCAGTTAGTACGCATGAGTTAGCTGGGCCTTTAACTTTTGCACATACTGTAAATAGTTGTCAGCTTGAACCCCATCAGGAGAGACCCCAAAACACACATCTACCAGTGATCGAGCTTCTCTTCCAAACATCAGGCGGTAGGGGGAGAACCCAGTGGCATCACTTTTGGTGCAGTTATAAGCATGTACCAGGGTGCTAATTTGTTGGCTCCATCTAGGCTTGTCCTTTGGGTGCAGGGTGCCTAGCATATCTAGCAAAGTGCAGTTGAAACGTTCAGGCTGAGGGTCCCCCCTGGGGGTGGTAAGGAGTGGTTCTGGACTTTCGCACTCCCCACAGAGAAAGCATCTCTTTGATCAGACGACTCTCAAAGTCTCTCCCTTGATCAGAATGGATTCTTTGTGGAGCCCCATAGTGAACAAAAAAGTTTTCTACAAGTAATTTGACCACAGTGGATGCTTTCTGGTCTTTAGTGGGGAAAGCTTGGGCATATCTCGTGAAATGGTCAGTGACCACCAGCACATTACTGATATTTCTTTGATCTGACTCCAAACTCAGAAAATCAATAAAGACCAGCTCCATGGGTGCACTGGTGGTGATGTTAACAAGGGGGGGCAGCCCTCTGGGGCAAATCTTTCCTCTGTAAGCAGCGACTACAAGTTCGAATGTGTTGCTCCACATCAGCCCCCATCTTAGGCCAATAGAATCTGGATCTCACCAAGTCAAGTGTTCTGTCTATACCAAGGTGCCCCATGTGGTTGTGCAAGGACATCAGTACTGAGTCTCGAAAGGCAGTGGGCAGCACTAGTTGTTGTTTGTCTACTTGTCCCCCTCTGTCTACTGTTTCTCTGTATAACAGTTTATTGATCAGTTTCAACTTAGGACCTTCTTTGTATAATAGTGCAGTTCTCAAATCCGTGGAGCGTAATTTGGACACATCTTTTCCTGCATAGAGGGCTTCTAAAGCTGCTTTGATCATGGGATCGCGGGATTGAGCCCGCCGAATACTGTCATTGTCCAGCTGAGGCAGTGCACCAATGTCTATTGCAGAAAAGTGGCAATAAGCAGCAGGTATGCAATTCTCAGAGGGTCCCAAGCAATCCACCATGCAGTCCACTGCGTCCGTGGACATTTGTTCCTCCCTGTCAAACTTCCGGCAGAGTGCCGAATGTCAGGTTCTGCCAATCGGACCCAAGCATTCTGGGGAACAGGCCTCGGAGAGAGCATCAGCATCTATGTGGTTCAGACCTGCTCGGTATTGAGAGCATAGTCATATGTAGATAATGCAGAAAGCCACCTATGGCCAGTGGCATCCAACTTAGCTGAGGTCTGCACATAGGTCAAAGGATTATTGTCAGTTTTACTAGTATTTTAGCCCCATACAAGTACTCATGGAATTGGTCAACAATAGCCCACTTCAAAGCTAGGAACTCTAACTTATGTACAGGATAGTTCTTTTCGGATGGGGTCAGGCTTCTACTGGCAAAGGCCACTGGTCTCAGGCCATTCTCGTGCTCTTGGTACAACACAGCCCCCAACCCTTGCAAGCTAGCATCATTGTGCAGGATGTAAGGTTTTCTTGGATCAGCATAGGCCAGCACTGGAGCATGGGTAAGTTGATATATGATCTCATGAAAATCAGTCTCACAATCAGGAGTCCACTGGGCCCCAAATACTTCACTCGGATGAAAATACACTCTTTCAGTCTTGAGGGACTCTGACTTTTGGTATTTTCTGTGGGTTGGGGGATACCCTTGAGTAAGGTTAAGTAAAGGGCGGATCACTCTTGAATATTCCTTGATGAAACGCCGATAATAACCACAGAATCCCAGGAATCTTTGCAGTTCTTTTAGATTTTTGGGCTGTGGCCAGGTGGTCAAGGACTCAACTTTACTTGGGTCGGTCTCTATTCCTCAGTGGATACTATGTGTCCCACATACTTTACTGATGTTTGAAAAATTGACACTTATCAATGGACAGTTTAAGGCCAAAGTCCTCCAGTCGGTCCAATACCTTAAATAATCTGCTCTCATGTTCCTCCAGTGAGCTGCCAAACACAATAACATCATCTAGGTATACCAGGCACTCTAGTAAGTTCATGTCCCCCACTGCACGCTCCATCAATTGTTGAAAAGTGGCTGGGGCACCTGAAATCCCTTAAGGCATCCTCATGAATTCATAGAAGCCAATCGGACAGATAAAGGCTGTCTTCTCACGGTCCTCTGGGGCCATCGGGATCTGGTAGTACCCACTGCGGAGATCCAGCACAGAGAACCACTTGCTCCCGTTTAGGCAGTCCAAAGCATCCTGAATGCGGGGCATTGTGTACTGATCAGGGATAGTCCGCCGGTTTAAGGTGTGATAATCCACGCACATCCTTACTGTTCCATTCTTTTTCCTCACTACCACATAGGGGAAGCATAAGGGCTTCTGGATTCTTGTATAACACCAGCAGCTAACATCTCTTGCGGATGCCGTCTCACATCATCTATGTCAGCAGGTGCCAGGCGTCGAGACCTCTCACGAAATGGTCTTTCGTCATGCAGCCGGATATTGTGCTCAGCTCCTTGCACGCATCCTACATCCCATTCCTTTAAAGAAAACACCTGGTCTCTCTGGGCAAGCTTCTCACTGATCCTCACTTTCCATTCAGCTGGCAGCGGGGAGTCGCCGAAATCAAACAAGTCAGGCGTTACTCTGTCATTCTTCCTTGAACTCTTGCTGCTGGGTAGCACTGCAGTGTCTGCACAATGCACATTAGCCAGGATGCAACCTCTATTTACTCGAATGTCTCTTTCAGACACATTATGAACTTGGACCATTACCCTTCTGGCATAAGCATGGGCTCTAGCGGGCAAAATACTAGGCTTGACCAGCAGTCCCTCTGGCAATTTTCCATCGCCTGGTGCATCCAACATTAATACTTTATTCTTAACATCCTTTCTGATATGAACCTCTCCCTGTAAGGTACGCTGGGCATTTGGCACCAGGATCAGAGACTCAGGATCCTTCTTCCATACAATTCCGACCGGTTCCTCTGGTTCTATTTTTTCAGCATCTCTCTGTGCCTCATAGGCCTTCTTAATTAAAGCCGGAACTCTTAAAGCTCTACTAGTCTTTGACCCCTGTTTTTCATAACACAACTGTGCCAGTCTTCTGAACATATGAGCATTTGTTCCAATCAACAAAGGGACACCATCATACAGTCCAGTGGGGGGACACACTAAGGCTAGGGTCTCTACTTGTTCGGCCACTCCAGCCACGGAGGTGGGAAAGACAGCCAAATTCGGATATACCGGAATAGGGTAGGCCTTCTCACTTAACCCCATACATGCAGTCCTTCTAATGGTTGTAAGGGCGTCTGACAAATGCTTCTGTTACCAATCCTGGAACATAATTGTCACTTGGGAGCCACTGTCTAATACAGCTCTTGTAGATACTCCATTCACCTTTACAGTGGTCTCCATGGAGGGACCCACTATTCTGGACCAGTCTGGAGAGGCGGTAGTGGGGGCCTGGGCAACTGACCTTGCCACAAAAGGACGTGAGTTAGCATTTTTGGTGCCCTCACTGGGATCATTCCATGCACCTCTTAACCACTGATTTGTTCTCCGAAGCTCTCCTTGTAGCCTATATGCAACTTTGTCAGTGTCTTTTGGGGACCAGCATTCCCTTTTCATGTGCCCATCTTTCCCATAATTATAGTAAAACATACTTTCTGGAGTTTGAGCTGGCCGAGGCACCACACTGGGAGCCAGGGCGGGGGTATTACTAACTGGAAACCTTGGTGCCATCTCTGTCTGCGGCGTGATAAGCATTTGGAGACATCTCGTCAGTTTCTCCACTTCCATGGTTAAGGAATCGAGTTTGGAGCTGTTATCAGCAGGAAATACATGGGTGGGTACCCCCACCCCCATAGCAGATGCAGTTGGATATAGGTCAGGGCCCGTACTTGCAGGCGTGGCCGTCATAAAGGGACTGTTTTTGAATTCCCGGATCTCTCTCAACAGTTCGCCCCATTGTGGCATATCTTTTTCCTTGTCAGAGCACTCATTTACTGCCAACCTCTGCCCCTGAACTTCACTTGATGGGTCACCCTCAGTCACTCGGGTCGTAGCAGCAGCTGTTGGTGCAGGTCCCTCCCGAGGTCGTGTTTTCTCAACTCCTCGAATTTCTCTCATTAACTCATCATAGGAGGGTGGGGATTCCAGTCGATTTGTCAGGCGTAACTGAAGCAACAGCAGTTCTGAGAAGGGGGCAGACTTAAGGATCCTGTCCGGCCTGGTTCGGTCCAGTTCAATCGCTGGCAAACTACCCTTTCTGAGGCATTCTTGCAACAATTTTCCAGCCGAGATACATACACAGACAACAACTCCTTGGTACTGTTGTGCATCTCTTACTCTCCACCATAGGTCTTCATCAGAATCTGGGCTCCCATACACATTCTCCAGGGCCTCAAGATAGGCCTGTGCAGTCACTTCAGGGTTACTGGCCCGTTTAGCACGGATGGTAGCCAGGGCAGGACCTTGGAGGCTCTCACTAACCCTCTTTAGCTTTTCAGCTTCCGAGCATTGCCATTCTAGCACTTGGGGGGCAACATAGTCTATCCAGGTCTCCCAGTCATCCTCCCTTGGGGGGTGGGAGGGTGCCAGAGAAGATCCTCAACCTCGGTAAGAGTCATGACTAATGGCAGGTGCAGAAATAGGGTCTGCATTGGTTCAGCCACCATTACGGGCACTGGAGCGGGAGAGGGTGTTGGGGGAGGAACACCCCCAGGTGGCAAGAATAGTTTCTTCAAGTCCTCCACAGTTTTCCCTTCCCCCAGCAACCATTAAGCAAATTTCTCCTCAAAAGTTTCAGATAGTGGTGGGGGCTCATTCCCCCATGGGTCTTTACTGTCCTTAGTTATCACTCTCCAAGCAGTGAGGGCTCCCTCTGGGGTAATGGTCTGTGGCACTTTGGAGCTATCTATGGGATCCTTAAACTCTACTAGGGCCAGGAAAGTGTGGGTGAGCAGATTAGCATGCGACCCACCACCACAGGGTTTTGTAAACCTTCCACCTTGGAAAGTACTCCCTGCACAGTGTCCGTATTGATACCCAGGGGGATGTTCAGGATGAGCATAGCATTTTGGGGTTCGATCTCCTCCCCAGTACACCACTCCACCAGCCGGTGCACAGCCACTTCTGTCGGGGTACCCATTAATTTTTTTTTTTTCCTTAACAGTGGTTTGTAAATATGGCCACTAGAGGACACACAATCCCAGCGGTGCCTCCAAGATGTAACCCCTAGATGGCGCTATCCCAGGGGCTACTACCCCTGCCTGATTTGCCACTAACAGGTTGAGGGGCCTGGATCCGATGGCGGGTGCCTCCACCCAGAGGTCAGTGTTTGCAATAGTTAAACTAACTTGGTCACAGCCCTCTGGGACACTGCAACCCCCCTTTCTTCCCACTAGTGGCCCACACAATATATCAGAATTACCTTCAGAGTATACACTTACCCCCAGGACTGGTTCAGGCACTGGGACCTCCTGTAAAATAAGATACAGTGCAACAATCACAGTACAATACTTTAACATAGACAAATACCTCAGGCAGTATAACTTTGCTGAAACAAGCAGCTCTGATTTATTTAGGGGGAATATAACAAGGACGGGGAAATCAGGTTAATTAGCTTACACTTTACTCATCTACCTATGGCTCTGTGCACAGGCCTATCCCTACCAGTTACTGTCCCTGGGTACCCAAGCCCTAGTGGCTAGTCCAAACCGTGGCAGCTGGTAGGGGCCCTTTCACACAGAGAAAAGAAAAATTAGTTAAACAGTCAGCAGTACAGTAATTCTATTTGGATTCAATGTGGCAATTCAACAGGGAGCGACCCTGAATTAGTACTCACGACCTCCAAACAAGATAGGGTCCTTCAATGTCAGCAGGGCTACTCTTGAGCTCCACGAGACTCCTCACATTTATATGTCAAAAGAAAGTACTATACCAGGCAGGCTGCTTCTCTATCCCGATCGCAATTACTGCACAATACCGGGAGAACACACAGCAGATTCAGTTCCTGACAGACCGAGTGCAATTCAGCAATTTCTCCAGTCTTCTACAGGGTGAGCCTGGTTTCTACTCTTCAGATATCCTTTGATTCTCTTCACAGGACGGATTCAGTCCTAACAAGCAGTTACACAAGCTGCAGACCGAATTCGGATCTTACACATGTTCCCGACTAAAACTGTGCACTGAAGGAGCACAGGGTTCCTTTCCCTTCACTGCCAGAGCTAAAACTGAAACTCCAACAGACAAAACCGGGCACTTCCTTTGAGTTCCTCCCAGTTCTTGACTGGATTGGCTGTCACTCACAATAGACTGCCCCTGTTGGTCCAAAAAGGCGCCGAAGTCTAAACTACATCTCCCAGAGTCACTGCCCAAACAATTCTCTTGTGGCTGGCTCAGATTATAAGTCCAAGTTCTGATTCGTCCAAGGCACCATTTTAGAGCTAGCTTACCCCACACTGATTGGTCCAGTTCAGCAGTTCAAAACCAGAATGGGGAACTAGGCAGACACAGTTCTGACTGTAAAGAAAGCAGGTTAGACAAACTGTAATTTCATTATTACGCTAAATGATTTCTGGCAAACAGTTACATCTTTCAGATAGGTTCCCTTTGCACTCTAGTGACTGCAAAAATGGAGTGAATTGGCAGCAGCTCGGTGGTACTCAAACAGAGAAGCACACAGTCCCCCCCATACAAACTAATTATGTCTTCAAGCAGACAGCTCTTAAAGAGACAGTACCAGAGGCTCTAAAAACACTCACTGATAAATGGCTTAAATGCCAAACACCATTCAGGCTTGGAGCATTCAAGCAAGCTCCTGGAAGTCTTTTGGGAACCCCCATTTGCAGGGGGGTTACACCCTTCCTGGCCTGGGAAAGCTTGACGTCCACGTCAAGCAAGTACCCCCATAAGTTTCAACTGCAACCATATACATTTGCATTAGGCTCGCACATGTAATCATCAGTCAATATATCATTTTACCAAGAACACATTTCTGAAACATTGCAGTACATCACTCTTTACACAGTATTACATACACATTGTACCATAACTCAAGTTATTACTTCTTGTACATGAAACCTGAAGAGAGGGGCCCTTCCTATCAGTTACCTTGGGGCTGGATGGGCAAGGGCACCATATGAAAGGAGCAACACAAGTAACTTGGAGTTAGCACTGACTCAGTTTGGGCAATGAGCTCGGGACACATACACTCCTTTATGGACAACATTGAGAGGCAGATCCACTGGCGGCCCAGGGTATCATAACTGAGGTGCACCACAGGCTTTACAGCTCGACCAGTCTTTCTAGGGGAACTGTTACAGTCTCTGCACTCTGAGCCTCATTTTCAGCATTGTCCTCACTTGTCAGGAGTCTCCATGGGGGTAGAGAGGCTAGAACTTGGGGCACTTTCAGCTCCAGGAGTTACAGTTTCTGAGTCCACAACATTTGGCTCGCATGGAGAGCTTTCGGACACTGGCAGTGGACTGTCAGGGCCTCAAAATACTCTTCTTGTTCTGGTGTATCACCAGTCTGACCCAATCCATCATTTTCCTCCCTGAAAGCTCAAACAGTTCAACCATGCACAATGATTCCATTTCATCTGATCTGATGCTTTGCACTTCACTTTCTGGGAGCATTGGCTCAGGGACGAGCTGGGGACTTAGACAGTCCAGAAGCCCAGCTTCATCTCCAGTATTGACTAGGGGATTGCCCGAAACAATTGACTCAGTTAGTGAAGGAAAGTATTCAAAGTCACTCTCACTTTCTTCCGATATGGACTGACAGTCATGCTCAACTGGGACTTGTGGAGGGAACACTTTAACTTTGCTTCTGTAGGTGCAGACTTTCTTGATCTTTCTTAGCAGCAGCTCTAGTCACTGGTCCAGAGGGGCATCTTCTGGGGCTCAGACTCAATCAAGATTTGTCCAATGGGCAGTAAATGATTTCTATGCATTGTTTTTACATCTTTTGAATTATTCTCAGGCCTTACTTTGTACACTGGCAGATCATCTAGTTTGCCCACTACAATGTGAGGGAGATGGTGCCATCTGTCAGCAATCTTGTGTTTGCCATGCAGTCCCAGATTTCTTAGCAATACCGATCTCCCTCCTGGAGTTCCTGTGCTTTCACCTTTTATCATACCTTTCTTTGTTGGCCAGATTTCTTTTGGCAGCCATGGTTTGAGCCAGTTAGTACGCATGAGTTAGCTGGGCCTTTAACTTTGCACATACTGTAAATAGTTGTCAGCTTGAACCCCATCATTAGAGACCCCAAAACACACATCTACCGGTAGTCGAGCTTCTCTTCCAAACATCAGGCGGTAGGGGGAGAACCCAGTGGCATCACTTTTGGTGCAGTTATAAGCATGTACCAGGGTGCTAATTTGTTGGCTCCATCTAGGCTTATCCTTTGGGTGCAGGGTGCCTAGCATATCTAGCAAAGTGCGGTTGAAACGTTCAGGCTGAGGGTCCCCCTGGGGGTGGTAAGGAGTGGTTCTGGACTTTCGCACTCCCCACAGAGAAAGCATCTCTTTGATCAGACGACTCTCAAAGTCTCTCCCTTGATCAGAATGGATTCTTTGTGGAGCCCCATAGTGAACAAAAAAGTTTTCTACAAGTACTTTGGCCACAGTGGATGCTTTCTGGTCTTTGGAGGGAAAGCTTGGGCATATCTCGTGAAATGGTCAGTGACCACCAGCACATTACTGATATTTCTTTGATCTGACTCCAAACTCAGAAAATCAATACAGACCAGCTCCATGGGTTCACTGGTGGTGATGTTAACAAGGGGCAGCCCTCTGGGGCAAATCTTTCCTCTGAAGCAGCGACTACAAGTTCGAATGTGTTGCTCACATCAGCCCCATCTTAGGCCAATAGAATCTGGATCTCACCAAGTCAAGTGTTCTGTCTATACCAAGGTGCCCCATGTGGTTGTGCAAGGACATCAGTACTGAGTCTCGAAGGCAGTGGGCAGCACTAGTTGTTGTTTGTCTACTTGTCCCCTCTGTCTACTGTTTCTCTGTATAACAGTTTATTGATCAGTTTCAACTTAGGACCTTCTTTGTATAATAGTGCAGTTCTCAAATCCGTGGAGGCGTAATTTGGACACATCTTTTCCTGCATAGGGGCTTCTAAAGCTGCTTTGATCATGGGATTGCGAGTTGAGCCCGCCGAATACTGTCATTGTCCAGCTGAGGCAGTGCACCAATGTCTATTGCAGAAAAGTGGCAATAAGCAGCAGGTATGCAATTCTCAGAGGGTCCCAAGCAATCCACCATGCAGTCCACTCGTCCGTGGACATTGTTCCTCCCTGTCAAACTTCCGGCAGAGTGCCCGAATGTCAGGTTCTGCCAATCGGACCCAATCATTCTGGGGAACAGGCCTCCGGAGAGAGCATCAGCATCTATGTGGTTCAGACCTGCTCGGTATTGAGAGCATAGTCATATGTAGATAATGCAGAAAGCCACCTATGGCCAGTGGCATCCAACTTAGCTGAGGTCTGCACATAGGTCAAAGGATTATTGTCAGTTTTTACTAGTATTTTAGCCCCATACAAGTACTCATGGAATTGGTCAACAATAGCCCACTTCAAAGCTAGGAACTCTAACTTATGTACAGGATAGTTCTTTTCGGATGGGGTCAGGCTTCTACTGGCAAAGGCCACTGGTCTCAGGCCATTCTCGTGCTCTTGGTACAACACAGCCCCCAACCCTTGCAAGCTAGCATCAGTGTGCAGGACGTAAGGTTTTCTTGGATCGGCATAGGCCAGCACTGGAGCATGGGTAGTTGATATATGATCTCATGAAAAGCAGTCTCACAATCAGGAGTCCAGCGGGCCCCAAATACTTCACTCGGATGAAAATACACTCTTTCAGTCTTGAGGGGCTGACTTTTGGTATTTTCTGTGGGTTGGGGGATACCCTTGAGTAAGGTTAAGTAAAGGGCGGATCACTCTTGAATAGTCCTTGATGAAACACTGATAATAACCACAGAATCCCAGGAATCTTTGCAGTTCTTTTAGATTTTTGGGCTGTGGCCAGGTGGTCAAGGACTCAACTGTACTTGGGTCGGTCTCTATTCCCTCGGTGGATACTATGTGTCCCACATACTTTACTGATGTTTGAAAGAATTGACACTTATCAATGGACAGTTTAAGGCCAAAGTCCTCCAGTCGGTCCAATACCTTAAATAATCTGCTCTCATGTTCCTCCAGTGAGTTGCCAAACAGAATAACATCATCTAGGTATACCAGGCACTCTAGTAAGTTCATGTCCCCCACTGCACGCTCCATCAATCGTTGAAAAGTGGCTGAGGCACCTGAAATCCCTTGAGGCATCCTCATGAATTCATAGAAGCCAAGCGGACAGATAAAGGCTGTCTTCTCACGGTCCTCTGGGGCCATCAGGATCTGGTAGTACCCACTGCGGAGATCTAGCACAGAGAACCACTTGCTCCCGTTTAGGCAGTCAAAGCATCCTGAATGCGGGGCATTGTGTACTGATCAGGGATAGTCCGCCGGTTTAAATGCGATAATCCACACACATCCTTACTGTTCCATTCTTTTCCTCACTACCACAATGGGGAAGCATAAGGGCTTCTGGATTCTTGTATTACACCAGCAGCTAACATCTCTTGCAGATGCCATTTACATCATCTATGTCAGCAGGTGCCAGGCGTCGAGACCTCTCACGAAATGTCTTTCGTCATGCAGCGGATATTGTGCTCAGCTCCTTGCACGCATCCTACATCCCATTCCTTTAAAGAAAACACCTGGTCTCTCTGGGCAAGCTTCTCACTGATCCTCACTTTCCATTCAGCTGGCAGCGGGGAGTGCGAAATCAAACAAGTCAGGCGTTACTCTGTCATTCTTCCTTGAACTCTTGCTGCTGGGTAGCACTGCAGTGTCTGCACAATGCACATTAGCCAGGATGCAACCTCTATTTACTCGAATGTCTCTTTCAGACACATTATGAACTTGGACCATTACCCTTCTTGCTTAAGCATGGGCTCTAGCGGGCAAAATACTAGGCTTGACCAGCAGTCCCTCTGGCAATTTTCCATCGCCTGGTGCATCCAACATTAATATTTTATTCTTAACATCCTTTCTGATACGGACCTCTCCCTGTAAGGTACGCTGGGCATTTGGCACCAGGATCAGAGACTCAGGATCCTTCTTCCATACAATTCCGACCGGTTCCTCTGGTTCTATTTTTTCAGCATCTCTCTGTGCCTCATAGGCCTTCTTAATTAAAGCCGGAACTCTTAAAGCTCTACTAGTCTTTGACCCTGTTTTTCATAACACAACTGTGCCAGCTTCCGAACATATGAGCATTTGTTCCAATCAACAAAGGACACCATAATACAGTCCAGAGGGGGACACACTAAGGCTAGGGTCTCTACTTGTTCGGCCACTCCAGCCACGGAGGTGGGGAAAGACAGCCAATTCGGATACCCGGAATAGGGGTAGGCCTCTCGCTTAACCCCATACATGCAGTCCTTCTAATGGTTATAAAGAATCGTCTGACAAATGCTTCTGATACCAATCCTGGAACATAATTGTCACTTGGGAGCCACTGTCTAATACAGCTCTTGTAGACACTCCATTCACCTTTACAGTGGTCTCCATGGAGGGACCCACTATTCTGGACCAGTCTGGAGAGGCGGTAGTGGGGCCTGGGCAACTGACCTTGGCACAAAAGGACGTGAGTTAGCATTTTTGGTGCCCTCACTGGGATCATTTTGTGCACCTCTTCACCACTGATTTGTTCTCCGAAGCTCTCCTTGTAGCCTATATGCAACTTTGTCAGTGTCTTTTGGGGACCGGCATTCCCTTTTCATGTGCCCATCTTTCCCACAATTATAGCAAAACATACTTTCTGGAGTTTGAGCTGGCCAAGGCACCACACTGGGAGCCAGGGCGGGGTATTACTAACTGGAAACCTTGGTGCCATCTCTGTCTGCTGGCGTGATAAGCATTTGGAGACATCTCGTCAGTTTCTCCACTTCCATGGTCAAGAATCGAGTTAGGAGCTGTTATCAGCAGGAGATACATGGGTGGGTACCCCACCCCCATAGCAGATGCTGTTGGATATAGGTCAGGGGCCCGTGACTTGCAGGTGTGGCCTTCATAAAGGGACTGTTTTGAATTCCCGGATCTCTCTCAACAGTTAAGCCCCATTGTGGCATATCTTTTCCTTGTCAGAGCACTCATTTACTGCCAACCTCTGCCCCTGAACTTCACTTGATGGGTCACCCTCAGTCACTCGGGTTGTAGCCGCAGCTGTTGGTGCAGGTCCCTCCCGTGGTCGCCTTTTCTCAACTCCTCGAATTTCTCTCATTAACTCATCATAGGAGGGTGGGGATTCCAGTCGATTTGCCAGGCATAACTGAAGCAAGAGCAGTTCTGAGAAGAGGGCAGACTTAAGGATCCTGTCCAGCCTGGTTCGGTCCAGTTCAATCGCTGGCAAACTACCCTTTCTGAGGCATTCTTGCAACAATTTTCCAGCCGAGATACATACACAGACAACAACTCCCTTGGTACTGTTGTGCATCTCTTACTCTCCACCATAGGTCTTCATCAGAATCTGGGCTCCCATACACATTCTCCAGGGCCTCAAGATAGGCCTGTGCAGTCACTTCAGGGTTACTGGCCCGTTTAGCACGGATGGTAGCCAGGGCAGGACATTGAGGCTCTCACTAACCCTCTTTACGCTTTTCAGCTTCCGAGCATTGCCATTCTAGCACTTGGGGCAACATAGTCTATCCAGGTCTCCAGTCATCCTCCTTGCGGGTGGAGAGGGTGCCAGAGAAGATCCTCAACCTTGGTAGAGTCGTGACTAATGGCAGGTGCAGAAATAGGAGTCTGCATTGGTTCAGCCACCATTACGGGTACTGGAGGCGGAGAGGGTGTTGGGGAGGAACACCCCAGGTGGCAAGAATAGTTTCTTCAAGTCCTCCACAGTTTCCCTTCCTCCAGCAACCATTTAGCAAATTTCTCCTCAAAAGTTTCAGATAGTGGTGGGGCTCATTCCCCCCCGGGTCTTTACTGTCCTTAGTTATCACTCTCCAAGCAGTGAGGACTCCCTCTGGGGTAATGGTCTGTGGCACTTTGGAGCTATCTATGGGATCCTTAAACTCTACTAGGGCCAGGAAAGTGTGTGTGAGCAGATTAGCATGCCGACCCACCACCACAGGGTTTTGTAAACCTTCCACCTTGGAAAGTACTCCCTGCACAGTGTCCGTATTGATACCCAGGGGGATGTTCAGGATAAGCATAGCATTTTGGGGTCGATCTCCTCCCCAGTACACCCTCCACCAGCGGTGCACAGCCACTTCTGTCGGGTACCCATTAATTTTTTCCTTAACAGTGGTTTGTAAATATGGCCACTAGAGGACACACAATCCCAGCGGTGCCTCCAAGATGTAACCCTAGATGGCACTATCCCAGGGCTACTACCCTGCCTGATTTGCCACTAACAGGTTGAGGGCCTGGATCCGATGGCGGTGCCTCCACCCAGAGGTCAGTGTTTGCAATAGTTAAACTAACTTGGTCACAGCCCTCTGGGACACTGCAACCCCCTTTCTTCCCACTAGTGGCCCACACAATATATCAGAATTACCTTCACAGTATACACTTACCCCAGGACTGGTTCAGGCACTGGGACCTCCTGTAAAATAAGATACAGTGCAACAATCACAGTACAATACTTTAACATAGACAAATACCTCAGGCAGTATAACTTTGCTGAAACAAGCAGCTCTGATTTATTTAGGGGAATATAACAAGGACAGGGAAATCAGGTTAGTAAAGCTATACTTTACTCATCTACCTATGGCTCTGTGCATAGGCCTATCCCTACCAGTTACTGTCCCTGGGTACCCAAGCCCTAGTGGCTAGTCCAAACCGTGGCAGCTGGTAGGGGCCCTTTCACACAGAGAAAGAAAAAATTAGTTAAACAGTCAGCAGTACAGTAATTCTATTTGGATTCAATGTGGCAATTCAACAGGGAGCGACCCTGAATTAGTACTCACGACCTCCAAACAAGATAGTGTCCTTCAATGTCAGCAGGGCTACTCTTGAGCTCCATGAGACTCCTCACACATTTATATGTCAAAAAGAAAGTACTATACCAGGCAGGCTGCTTCTCTATCCCGATCGCAATTACTGCACAATACCCGGGAGAACACACAGCAGATTCAGTTCCTGACAGACCGAGTGCAATTCAGCAAGTTCTCCAGTCTTCTACAGGGTAAGCCTAGTTTCTACTCTTCAGATATCCTTTGATTCTCTTCACAGGACAGATTCAGTCCTAACAAGCAGTTACACAAGCTGCAGACCGGAACTCCGGACCTTACACATGTTTCCCGACTAATACTGTGCACTGAAGGAGCACAGGGTTCCTTTCCCCTTCACTACCAGAGCTAAAACTGGAACTCCAACAGACAAAACCGGGCACTTCCTTTGAGTTCCTCCCAGTTCTTGACTGGATTGGCTGTCACTCACAATAGACTGCCCCTGTTGGTCCAAAAAGGCGCCGAAGTCTAAACTACATCTCCCAGAGTCACTGCCCATACAATCCTCTTGTGGCTGGCTCAGATTATGAGTCCAAGTTCTGATTCGTCCAAGGCACCATTTTAGACTAGCTTACCCCACACTGATTGGTCCAGTTCAGCAGTTCAAAACCAGAATGGGAACTAGGCAGACACAGTTCTGACTGCAAAGAAAGCAGGTTAGACAAACTGTAATTTCATTATTATGCTAAATGATTTCTGGCAAACAGTTACATCTTTCAGATAGGTTCCCTTTGCACTCCTAGTGACTGCAAAATGGAGTGAATTGGCAGCAGCTCAGTGGTACTCAAACAGAGAAGCACACAGTCCCCCCATACAAACTAATTATGTCTGCAAGCAAACAGCTCTTAAAGAGACAGTACCAGAGGCTCTAAAAACACTCACTGATAAATGGCTTAAATGCCAAACACCATTCAGGCTTGGAGCATTCAAGCAAGCTCCTGGAAGTCTTTTGGGAACCCCCATTTGCAGGGGGGTTACACAAAGTTTTTACATTATTTGTTGTAAAAGACAGGGACATTGTATAATTGCACTATCCCATTTGAGGGTGTGGGAGATGCCAGGATTTATCCACTTCTGATGTGGATTATTCACTCAGCCTGTGGCCTCATGACTGAACCACACCAGGTGTGGGTAAATCAGTATCAGTCACACCCTATTGTGGTGTTTTGTTTAATTAACCACTCACCCCAGGCAATATAAAGATTAAATGATCAAACTCCATGGTGTATGAAGATCAAATTACCTACTACCACTGGACACATGGAGGGTAAATTACTCAAACAACGAACACAGAGAAAAAATTATTCACTCACCACAGGGCATAAGGATATGCAGTTACCCCTCATCATAGAGTACATGGTCAATAAATTACTCAATCACTTCAGGGTGCATGGTGAATAAATTACCCATTCACCCAGGGCACATAGAGATTAAAAAGCACCAGTTAAGGTACAATCGCCAATCTCTCCACTGTTAGCTTACCTACAAAAGACTTAAACAAACTTGTTTTATAGTTTTTACCTTTATACTTTTTTTAGAGGAAGGGATTGTAAATCCTCATATTAAGGAGCTGGCAGCTCCATTCCTTCTACATTCTGACAACCTGCACTTACAGCTCTGCCTCCGTGTCATCCCCACACTGATACATTTTGTGATGTATGAGTTTGTAGAGTACTCTGTTGATTTCAATGAGGCTTGGAATTATTTTTTTTTTATATTTTAGAGGTTAACCCTGTTTAAATTAATGCGCTGCTCAACTAATTCCACTCGTATTAGTTAAATTGTGGCACTGTTTTCAACTGGGTGAACCTCTAAAACATTTAAAAAAAAAGTCCAAAATCAGCCACTTTGAATCAATAGTGCACTCCCACCCTTCTACAAAAGATGATTTATTTATTTATTTCAGTCTAGGATTACAACAATACCTTTGAGCCGAGGCTCTTTTACAAAGGTTCCATGTCAGTGAGTACAAGCATATAGTAACTTCCTTTATAGCAGGGCTATGACATCACTTCCTCAAAACTGCTAACAACATACACCTGTTCATATCCTTAAAGGCACAGCACACTGAATAGGGGGTAGAGACACTCACAAGCTTGCACACACTAAAACAAGAACAAAAAGCAAAAAAGCATCTGTAACTGTAAGGGACACAGACATGTGGGGAGTGGTGCAATGCACTGGCTGTGGAGCAGCAGTCTTCCAGGAGACATTCTGGAGACTGCATTGCTGCCCTAATTGCAGGCACCTCTCTGGTCTGAGGGAGGAGATTGTTCATCTCCATGCTGACCTGGCAAGGATTTGGGAAACCTGCTCCTCCATCCACAGACCACCCAGGCCACCGCCACTACCTCAGAGGTTGCCAAGAAAGAGGAGTGGTTGGACCACGGTGGGCTCAAAGATGGTAATGGTGGTGGAACAGAGGTGCATCCCTCCAGTTGTGCCTCTCCACACTTCATTCACCACTCTGGTGAAGCATGGTTCCTCTATGGAGGCACCTGTAGTGGAGACCAAGGAGGATACTGGGAACCTCCACAATGGAGACCCACAGGAGGGTGGCCCAGGACCCCACAGGGGAAGGAAACAACTCCTGGTGGAAGACTCAATTGTTAGGGGGGTAGAACTGGGGAAGGGAGGGGGAAAGGTGGTAAGGTGCCTGCCCGGTGCCAAGGCTTGGAGGTACAGGAAAACGAATCCTCAGGATCGTGCAAGCAGCAGCAAGGGGAAGGGAGCTGGATGTCATTATCCACCAAGGGATGAATTACCTGACTGAGAATGGGATCAGAGCAGTGCAACAGGAGTTTGTGGAGTTGGGGAGGGGCCTTAGACAAGTAGCACACACAGTAACTTTCTCGGAAGTGCTAACTGTCTATGGCATGGATCAGGCTAGGGCACTCTGCACCATGGAATTCAATGACTGGCTGAACAGCTGGTGCAGAGCTCATTGACTTGGCTTCATTGGGGACTGGGGCTCCACCTGGAGAGATGCAGGCCTATACAGGCGTGATGGCCTGCATCTATCGTGGAGGGGAACCAGGATCCTAGATGATAGGTTTAAATGCTTCAATGGCAAGCATTTAAACTAGCCAAGGGAGGAGGCACTGAAGAGGAGAAGGGAAATCTTACCCCCCCCCAAAAGCAGGGTAATTAGTGAGGAAAACACCAAGACAGAGCAGTCAATAGGGAGAAGGGCAGGTGTAAATGGAGAAAAAGACAAAGGCAGTAGGGACAGGGATGGGGCAAAAAGAAATAAAGCCATAAAAAAATAGAGGGTAATGAGTACCAATGCCCATAGTCTAGGTAAAAAGCTCCCTGAAATGGTGGCCTTGATGGAAGAGGGATGCCTGGATATTGTGGCAGTCACAGAAACATGGTACACAGAGAACCATGACTGGGATGTCAACATACCAGGGTACACAATCTACAGGAGGGACAGGGGAGGGAAGAAGAGGAGGAGGAGGAGTAGCTCTCTATGTAAGGGAAGGGATCAAAGCAACAGAACTAAAGGGTACACAGGGAGGAGAGGAGGCACTGTGGGTCACCCTGGAGACTGGAAATGGCTCTGAGATCTGCACAGGGGTTGTATACAGACCCCCATCTCAGGGGGAGGAAATGGACAAGGAAAGGACAGAAGGCATCCTTGGGATGGCAGAGAAAGGGGAGATATTGCTGATGGGGGACATGAATATGCCGGATGTTGACTAGAGCACCTTTGCTGCAGCCACATCCAAAAGCAGGGCCATTCTTGATACCCTACAGGGGGGCATGCCTCAGACAGCTAGTTTTGGAATCCAGTCAGGAGAGAGAAATCTTAGACCTGGTACTCTCAAATGGGGACGGAGGGAGGATCTCTGATCTTGAAGTGGGTAGCCATCTGGGAACAAGCGACCACCAAACAGTGTGGTTCACGATAAACTTAGCTGTAGAGTCAAGCCACACAAAAGTGAAGGTACTAGACTTCAGGGGGGCTGATTTTGTCAAAATGGGAGAGTGCCTCAGAAAAGCACTAGCAAACAGGCAAGAAGGTGGGGTGGAGCAACAATGGGGAAACATCAAAACCGCCATCACAGAGGCAACAAGCCTTGTGTGAAGCAAATGAACAAATCAAAACGAAAGAAAAAACACTCTGGTTCTCAAAGAAGTGGTGGGGAAGGTAAGGGAGAAAATATAGTATTCAGGAAGTATAAGGAAACACAAAAGGAGAGGACAGAGAACTGTACCAGTTAAAGCAGAAGGAAGCGGGTAAGGCAGTCAGAATAGCAAAGGTCCAAACTGAGGAAAGATAGCCAATTCGGTTAAGAAGGGGGATAAAACCTTTTATAGGTACATTAGGGAGCAAAGAAAGATTAAGGCAGGGATACTGAGGCTGAACAAAGAGGAAGGTGGTTAGGCAGAGAGTGACAGTGAAAAAGCAAGGGTACTGAACAAATACTTCTGCTCAGTATTCACAATGGAAAAGCAGGGGGAAATACCTAATCTGGTCAATAGAAGCACTCTGGATAGGGGGGGTTGATATTAGTCCTGTCACAGAAGAAAGGGTTCCGAAAGAACTCTTAAAACTGAAGGTGGATAAAGCAATGGGGCCTGATGGGATACACCACAGAATTCTAAAAGAACTAAGGGAAGAACTAGTAACACCACTGACTACCCTTTTTAATAAATCATGGGAGGATGGTGCGGTACCTGAGGACTGGAAGAGGGCGGATGTGATTCCCCTTCATAAAAGTGGGAGCAAAACAGAGGCAGGAAACTACAGACCTGTCAGTTTGACCTCAGTGGTAGGGAAAATGATGGAATCACTTCTGAAGGAAAGAATTGTTGAGTACCTAGAGGCCAGTGGGGCACAGGACCCAAGGTAGCATGGATTAACAGCAGGAAGGTCATGTCAGACAAATCTAATTGTTTTCTTTGACTGGGTGACCAAAGCAGTAGACCAGGGAGGGGCTGTGGACATGGCCTACCTAGACTTTAGCAAGACATTTCACACAGTCCCACACAAAAGATTAACAAACAAATTAACCAGCCTGGGAGTGGGTCCCAGGGTGGTAGCCTGGGTAAAACACTGATTGGACAACAGGACACAGCGAATAAAAGTCAATGGAGTCCACAGTGAAAAAAGGAGGGTTACTAGCAATGGGGCCTGATGGGATTCATCCCAGAATTCTAAAAGAACTAAGGGTAGAACTAGTGACACCACTGACTATCCTCTTTAACAAATCATGGGAGGATGGGGTGGTACCTGAGGACTGGAGGAGGGCAGATGTGATTCCCCTTCACAAAAGTGGGAGCAGGGCAGAAGCAGGAAACTACAGGCCTGTTAGTTTAACCTCAGTGATAGGGAAAATGATGGAATCACTTCTGAAGGAAAGAATTGTTGAGTGTCTAGAGACCAGAGGGGCACAGGACCCAAGGCAGCATGGATTCACAGCGGGAAGGTCATGCCAGATGAATCTAATAGATTTCTTTGACTGGGTGACCAAAGTAGTAGATCAGGGAGGGGCTATGAACATGGTCTACATAGACTTTAACAAGGCATTTGACACAGTCCCACACAAAAGATTAATATACAAGTTAGTCAGCCTGGGAGTGGGTCCCAAGATTACAGCCTGGGTAAAGAATTGGCTGGAGAATAGGACACAGAGAGTATTAGTAAATTGAGTCCCCTCTGAAGAAAGGGGGTTACTAGTGAGGTACCGCAGGGTGCAGTATTAGGACCGGTCCTCTTCAATGTCTTTATAAGTGATATTGCAGAGGGACTGGAAGAAAAAGTATGTCTCTTTGCAGATGACACAAAGATCTGCAACAGAGTTGATGCACAAGGTGGGGTGGAAAGGATGAGAAGGGACTTGGCAAGGTTAGAGGAATGGTCAAATGTATGGCAGCTTAGATTCAATGCTAAGAAGTGCAAGGTAATGCACCTGGGGAAAAACCCAGGGGAAGAGTACACAATGGGGGTGAGATACTAACAACAACAAAAATGGAAAGGGACCTGGGGGTAGTCATATTAGATGACCTAAAGGTGAGCAAGCAATGTGAGAGGGCAGCAAGGAGGGCTGAGGGGATACTGGGATGCATAGGGACAGGCATCACCAGTAGAAAACAGGAAGTTGTTATCCCTCTGTACAGACAGCTGGTGAGACCACATCTGGAGTACTGCGTGCAGTTCTGGAGACCCAGGCTCCACAAAGACATAGACAGGATGGAAGCTGTCCAGAGGAGGGCAACTAAAATGATGCAGGGTCTGCACTGGAAGACATATGAAGAGAGACTTAAGGAGCTTAATATGTATAGCCTCGAGGAAAGGAGGGAGAGGGGGGACATGATAGAAACTTTCAAGTACCTCAAGAGAATCAACAAAGTCCAAGAGGGTAGCATCTTTCAAAAAATGAGGTGTGCAAGAACAAGGGGGCACAATTTGAAGATGGGGGGGCTCAGAGGTAATATAAGGAAGTATTTTTTCACAGAGAGGGTTGTGGATGCATGGAATGGCCTTCTGGAGGAGGTTGTGGAGTCAAAAACAGTGGTGCAATTCAAGCATGCATGGGACAGTCATAAGGCAATTCTAGGGGGTGGGGGTAGGAAGAAGTAGGCTGCTGGTTAACTAGGACCTGCAGCTTATCCATTAGGTAGGGAAATGGGCAGACTGGGTGGGCCAAGTGGTCCTTATCTGCTGGCAAATTCTATGTTTCTATGTTTCTAGTGAGGTACCACAGGGTTCAGTACTGGGGCCGGTCCTTTTTAATGTCTTTATAAGTGACATTGCAGAGGGACTGGAAGGGAAAGTATGTCTCTTTGCAGATGACACAAAGATCTGCAACAGGGTTGATACGCAAGGTGGGGTGGAAAGGATGAAAAGGGACTTGGCAAGGTTGGAGGAATGGTCAAATGTATGGCAGCTTAGATTCAATGCAAAGAAGTGCAAAGTAATGCACCTGGGAAACAAAAACCCAGGGGAAGAGTACACAATGGGGGGTGAGATACTGACAACAACAAAAATAGAAAGGGACCTGGGGGTAGTCATATCAGACGACCTAAAGGTGGGCCAGCAATGTGAGAAGGCAGTAAGGAGGGCTGAGGGGATACTGGGATGCATAGGGAGAGGCATCACCAGTAGAAAACAGGAAGTTGTTGGCCCTCTGTACAGATAGTTGGTAAGACCACATCTGGAGTACTGTGTACAGTTCTGGAGACCCCATCTCCACAAAGACATAGACAGGGTGGAGGCTGTCCAAAGGAGGGCAACCAAAATGATGCAGGGTCTGCATCAGAAGACATATGAAGAAAGACTAAAGGAAATAAAGATGCATAGCCTCGAGGGAAGGAGGGAGAGGGAAGACATGTTAGAAACTTTCAAATACCTCAAAGGAATCAACAAAGTCCAAGAAGGTAGCATTTTTCAGAAAAAGACATGTGCAAAAACAAGGGGGCATAATTTTATGATATGGGGGGATGGCTCAGAGGTAATGTGAGGAAGTATTTCTTCACAGAGAGGGTTGTGGGTACATGGAACAGCCTTCCTGAGGAGGTCGTAGAGTCAAAAACAGTGGGGGAATTCAAGAATGCATGGGACAGTAATGAAGCAATTCTAGTGGGGGGTAGGAGGAAGTAGGCTGTTGGTTAACTAGAATCTGCAGCTTATCCGTTAGGTAGGGAAAAGGGCAGACTAGGTGGGCCAAGCGGTCCTTATCTGCCATCAAATTCTATGTTCCTATGTTTCTATGTATGTGTAACAGTAAATGATCAGTAACATTTGACTAACAAGACAGGCAATTTCAAGGAATACAGGAGGCAAAACAGAAAGGGGGAAATAAGGACAGAGGTAGGACTAGGGGTTGGGTGACGGGGAGAGAAGATCACAGAGTGTAAGGTGGTAGGGGAGGGAAACAAAGGGGGCAGGAAGAGAGGGGGAGTAAGAGGGGAGGTGGGGGAAGGAGGGGGCAAAAAAGGAGGGGTGAAACGGGGTGGGGGGCAGGGCAGCTCAGAGGTCTGGTCATGGACAAACAGGGGTAAGTGCCAACATGGAGGCTGTGTTAGTCGAAAGTGCTTGGTGAGGAGGCATGGGCAGCTGGATGGGAGTACTACTTAGATGAGCAATCACGGGAGCTGGAGTCAAGCAGGGCGAGGTGAAGCCTAGACTTGAAGACACCCAACATGGGTGCAGCGGAGGTGTCACTACAAAGACTATTTAGCCAGCTGGGTGCCCTATAAGCAAAAGATCTTTGTCCTTGGGTTATGCGATACTGGGAGCTTTGCAGAGATTGAGGTTTGGACCTCCTTGTATTGCAGTTGCTGTATCTGGGTGTAAGGAGAGCACAGACTCCGGGAGGAGCAAGTCCCATCATTATTTTCTTGACTGTGATGCAGGTTTGGTATTTTATTCGACTGTCGAGTTGCAGCCACCCAGTTTGAGAGTAGAGGTCACATGTGTGAGTGAGACGGTGGGATCCTGTGATGAGTCAACAGACCTTATTGAGGGAGCTAGTTACATGTTTGAGAGAGGTGGTGGTGGCAGAGCCATAAAAGATAAGTCTGTAATCAATAATGCTAATGACAGAGCTTTGGACGGTGACTGGCAAAGCTTCAGGGGTTAGGTGTTTCCTGTGACAGAACAGTAGGCACAGCCAGGTGTTAACAGCATTCGCAACATTATTAATGAGGGCAGCATAGGAGAGATGGGAGTCAAGTATACATCACAAAACAGATAAGCAGGGGCAGCACGGGGAAGGAGCTGTAACTGCAGGGTACAAGGAAGGGTAAGGGGTAGGGCTGCCAGCTATTTGGTAGTAGGATTTATGATCACTACCCCTACAAAAATTATGGAGCTAAAACATTATGAAATGAGAACTGTTTTAAGTCCTTTGTAAGAAGGCAAACAGTGGGAGAATTGGGGATTGCTGTGTAAATTGGGTCAACTGTGGCCCTTTAAATCTACCACTCATCAGAGGCACTTGAAAAATAAATAACCCACTCATCTAAGCCACATGAAGAATAAGTTACTCATTCACCCCTGGGCTACTGGAGAATAAATCACCCACTCACCCCAGAGCAAGTGGAGAACAATTTATCCACTCCACTCAGGGTATAATGAGAACAAATTACAAACTCACCTCAGGGCACATGGAGAATAAATTATCCCCTCACCCCAAGGCACAGGAATAATTAATTACCCACTCACCTCAGGGCACATGGAGAATAAATTATCCCCTCTCCCCAAGGCACAGGAAGAATAAATTATCCACTTATCTCAGGGCACATGGAGAATAAATTATCCCCTCACCCCAAGGCACAGGAGGAATTAATTACCCACTCACCTCAGGGCACAGGGAGAATAAATTATCCACTCACCCCAAGGCACAGGGAGAATTAATTATCCACTCACCTCAGGGCACATGGAGAATAAATTATCCACTCACCCCAAGGCACAGGAAGAATTAATTACCCACTCACTTCAGGGCACATGGAGAATAAATTATCCCCTCACCCCAAGGCACAGGAAGAATTAATTACCCATTCACCCCAGGGCACATGGAGAATAAAGTATCCCCTCACCCCAAGGCACAAGAAGAATTAATTATCCACTCACCTCAGGGCACATGGAGAATAAATTATCCACTCATCCCAAGCCACAGGAAGAATAAATGACTCACTCACATCAGGGCACATGGAGAACAAATTACCAACTCATCTCAGGCTTCATGGAGAAATTACCCACTTAATCCAGGGCACATGGAGAATAAATTACTCACTCACCCCAGGACACATTGAGGATAAATTACAAACACACCCCAGGGCACAAAAAGAATAAATTAGCTATTCACCCCAGGGCACAAAGAGAATAAATTAGCTATTCATCCCAGGGCACATGGAGAATAAATTGCCAACTTACTTTGTGGGTGCATGTTCAATGAATGCAACTCAGCTCACAGTATATGAAGAAAAAATCACCCACTCACGCAAGCTCACAAAGAGAACAAATTACCCACTCACCTCAGGGTACATGGAGAATAAATTGCCAACTCACCCAAGCTCACACAGAGAACAAATGACCCACTCGCCTCAGAGTACATGGAGAATAAATTACCCACTCACCCTAGGGCACATAGAAAACAAATTATCCACTCGTTTCAGGGTACATGGAGAACAAATTACCCACTCACCCTAGGGCACATGGAAAACAAAGTACCCACTCGTCTCAGGGCACATGGAGAATAAATTACCCACTCACCCTAGGGCACATGGAAAACAAATTACCCACTTGCCTCAGGGTACATGGAGAACTAATGACCCACTCACCCCAGGCCACATGGAGAATCAACTACCCACTCACCTTTGGATAAATGGTGAATAAATTGCCTACTTACTCTATGGGAAATGGAGAATAAGTTCACCAATTCCCAGGTTATATGTAGAATAAACTGCCCACTCACCTCAGGGTACATGTAGAATAAATTACCCAATCGTTCAGGGTACATGTAGAATAAATTACCCAATCGTTCAGGGTACATGTAGAATAAATTATGCACTCCCCTCAGGATATATGGAGACTAAATTGACTACTTACCCTGAAGCAATGGAGAATAAGTTGTTCATGTCAGTGTCAGTGGCTCAGTAGGTAGCACACTCACCTCTGAGTCTGGGAGATCAGAGGGCTGTGGGTTCAGTTCCCACATCTAGCTCTTGGGTTAATATCCCAGTACTGACACTGTAGTGCAGCATGAGAGGGGTGCTGCACTTCTGAGGTGCCATCTTTTGGATGAGACGTTAAACCGAGGTCCCATCTTCCTGGATTGGTGGTAGTTCAGGTGAATGTTAAAGATCCTATGGCACTTATCGAAAAGAGTAAGGGAATTTCCCGGGTATCCTGGCCAAATTGCCCTCATTCACTAAAAATATCACCAACAGCTTAATCTGGTTCAATTTCAGTTGCTTAACATCTGTATCCCTCTGGTTGCCCCTGAAAAAGGGACTTCTAGGCCCAGTGGGCTTACCGGGTCAACAAAATTCAACAAAACCAAAACAGTTCCCAGGTCACATGGAGAAAAAATTGCCTACTCACTTCAGGGCACATGGAGAATAAACTACCCACTCACCTCAGGATATATGGTAAATAAATTGCCTACTTACTCTAGGGGCAATGTAGAATAAATTACCCACTCACCTATGGGACATGAAGAATAAATTACACACCTCAGGATACATGGTGACTAAATTGTCTATTTATCCTAGGAACAATGGAGAAGAAGTTATCCAGTTCCCAGGTCACATGGAGAATAAATTACCCACTCACCTCAGCGAACATGAGAGAAAATTACCCACTCGTCCCAGGGCACATATTGAGTAAATGACCCACTCACCTCAGGGTACAATGAGAACAAATTACCCACCCACCTCAGGGAACATTGAGAAGAAATTATCCACTCACCCAAGGGCACATGTTGAGTAAATTACTCACCCACCCACCCACGGACACAAGGAGAAAAAATTACCCTCTCACCTCAGGTTACATGAAGAATACATTACTCACCCACCCAAGGACACACAAAGAACAAATTATCCACTCACCTCAGGGTACATGGATTAAATATTACTCTCTTACTTCTTGGAACATGGAAAATAAATTACTCACTTGCCTAATGCTACATGGAGAAGAAATTACCTACTCACCTCAGGGTACATGGAAAATAAATTAGCCACTCACCTCAGGGTACATGTTGAATAAATTACCCACTCACCCAGGGCACTTAGAGAATAAATTACCCTCTCATCTCAGGGCACATGGAGTATAAATTGCACACTCACGCAAAGCAGATGGAGAATAAATTACCAACTCACCCCAGGGTGCATGGAGAATAAATTCCCCACTCACCCACGGCACATGGAGAATAAATTACCCACTTACCATAGGGCACATGGAGAATAAGTTGTCCAGTTACTCAGATCACATGGAGAATAAATGGCCCACTTACCTCTGGACAAATGGAGAATAAGTTACCCACTCACCTAAGTGAACATGACAGTAAATTACCCACTCATTTCAGGGCACATGAGAGTAAATTACCCAATCACCCCAGGGCACATGTTTCATAAAGTACCAACTCATCTCAGGGTACATGGTGAATAAATTGCCTACTTACCCTGGGGCACATGGAGAATAAGTTGTCCAGTTTCCAAGTCACATGGAGAACAAATTGCCCACTCACCTCAGGGCTCATGGAGAATAAATTACCCACTCACCCCGGGCACATGTTGAATAATTTATCAGCTCACCTCAGGGTACATGGAGAACAAATTACCACTCACCTCAGGAAACATTGAGAAGAAATTATGCTCTCACCCAAGGGCACATGAAGAATAAATTACCCACCACCCTAGGACACAAGGAAAACAAATTACCCACTCACCTCAGGATAAATGGATTAAAGGTTACTCACTCACTTCTGGGAACATGGAAAATAAATTACTCACTCACCTCAGGGTACATGGAAAAGAAATTACCTACTAACCTCAGGGTACGTGGAAAATAAATTAGCCAGTCACCTCAGGGTACATGAAGAATTAATTACCAACTCACCCAGTCTCTCAAAGACTCAAATTACTTCCTATTTCTTTCTCTCCATGCAGTAAACCACTGCGAGGCAATTTTGAAAATCCAATTATAGAAATGAAAGGAAA
The DNA here is from genome assembly GCA_016271365.2 of Neoceratodus forsteri. NCBI lineage: Eukaryota > Metazoa > Chordata > Ceratodontiformes > Ceratodontidae > Neoceratodus > Neoceratodus forsteri. The sequence goes on from CM057451.1 coordinate 513,890,578, forward strand.
AGTGTGACTCCTATCAGGACTCAAACCCAGGGACGTTGCCATTCCACAGAATGCCACGGAATGGCAAAGTCCCTGGGTTTGAGTCCCAGTATGTCACACTTCCTCTTTCATTTCTACGACTGGATTTTCAGCTCACCCAGAGCACTTGGAGAATAAATTACCCTCTCACCTTCTCAGGGCACATGGAGAATAAATTACCCACTCACCTCAGGGCACATGGAGAATAAATTACCCACTCATGCAGAGTAGATGGAGAATTAATTACAACTCACCCCAGGGTGCATGGAGAATAAATTATCCATTTACCCAAGGGCATATGAAGAATAAGTTGTCCAGTTAACCAGGTCACATAGAGAATAAATGTCCCACTCACCTCAAGACACATGGAGAATAAGTTACCCACTCACCTAAGGGAACATGAGAGTAAATTACCCACTCATCCCAGGGCACATGAGTGTAAATTACCCACTCACCCCAGGGCTCATGTTGAATAAATTACCAATTTGGAGGGACAGGTTTTCAGGGTTGGGTGGGGCAGCAAGATGGCCGCAGTGCTGCTCCACTCCCCGCTGCTCTGCTCTTCGTTCCTCATTCACTGATTATTAAAAAGGTTTTTGACTAAGCATTAATGAATGAAACTCAAGCCATTTTAACTTGTAAAGCCTGAATGTGTGCTTTTTGTTACCCACGAAGTAGCAGAATTAGTTTTTTGCATCAAAAGTTCTGCATGGGCTGGCCGTTAGTTTCGACATTTTTCATAGACATTTATACAGTTTGGGTAAAGCAGGGCTGTGTTAGAGTGAATACTGTTGCTTAACTCCCTGCGGCCCCACACTCTTTTGGGCAATTGGCGACTTCGTAGTATTTATTTTTTTGTAATGTTTTATCTTGAAACATGGAACATTGAACCCTTAGTGGATAGACAATGGGATTTGGCCGTGTTCACAAGAGGTGTACCGCTAGTTGTGATATAGAGTCTGGCAAGCAGTCCGATTTCATTGCCGTTTGCTCTGCGGTGGAGCAGTTAATGTTTTTGAGGTGCCTGCTTGATACCTTTGGCTCAAGGACCTTTTAGGAGAAAATGAGTGCTACAGGTGCACCAGACGTGTTATCATATGGACTAGTGCCACGGAGGGGGACCAGGATTGGAAACAAGAGAGGTCCCTGAAAAACTGATGAAAATTCTTGAATTAGTGCATAATAAGTGTCGATATGCTTGAATTATTAAAAAAAAGGTATGTCATTGTTGCCTAAGGGCCAGGGGTCTATTATTTACTACTGAACATTCTGGAATTAAACTTACTACATTCAGATATTCTGTTTGTATTCCCCAGATGTCGTTAGCATACATGAGGTGGGAACAGAGCTCAAAAATCAAAACGGCTGAATGGGAGAGACCTGTTTAGGAGGGAGTATAATCTCCTGGACTCTCGACTACCAGACTAAATGAAAAGGAGTACAATTCTAGTGAATGAGCGATGGTATGAGTGATCGTCTCTTTACTGGGCCCAAGTGGAACACTACTCCGGTGACTGCTGGTAACTGAGTAAGGGGTACTTTCCTATGAGGTATTGTTTTTTCTCCTAACCTTTTCACTCTTGGGTCAAGTTGTCTACTCTTAAGTGACTGGATCCTAATTCTAAAAACGTTACCATTGCTTCAAATATTTAATTTTGGGCCCAGAACCTTGCTTGTTTAAGAAAACATGTTCAAAAAGATCATCTGGTCTCCTTCTTAGCTTTGCTATAGATTGCTGCATTGCCACATTGGATTTTCGTAGACACTGAGGTACTTTGAGCACGAGACTCAGAAAATGTGTATCAGGAAGGTACTGTCCTTTTATATATCAAATTTCTTTATAAACAGGGGTGAGCTGAACTCAGCTACTAAAAATGCTTGCTTCAGAGCATATTTGTGATTTTGACACTCAGAACTGTTAAGTTTTGGTTTAAAGTGGAGGAGCAGAATTTGACTGCATATTGGCAAATGAAATCACACCTGTTAAAATACCAGAGATGCTGTACATAGCGGGTTGGGCTTTTAAAGTACCTAACGACTGTTGTTTTTTCTTGATTTTAAGGAGAAGTTTTATTTATGGTGCCCCTGTTTATAACTTGATGGACTCCTGAATGTGAAATGAGCTCCTTAGCTCATACACTAATTCTCGGACTCCTGAGCAAATGGAGCCTCAAATGCTCGATCCAAAATGGTGATAGAGGGATGCTAATAGACTTGTGTGTTTTGGTACTCATTTGCCTCCATATTTAACTTAAAGTTTCTCTGACCATGAATGGTGCCCTTTAGCCCTGTGTAATAATATGTGGACTCCAGAGATACTGGAGTCTTGAACGCTCAGGCTCCTCAATGTGACAGAAGCCATGCTCCTGATTAGCTGCTTTGCTATAGTATCCTTAAATATTATAAATATTCCATGTTTGACCTGCATGATTAGTTGAAATAGTTATGCCCACATGTTGATTTAACAATTTTAAATATTTGTGATGTTTGTCTATTTAAAGTCCCTATTTACATATATTTAAATCTATAAAACAAGGGCCGGTAGTAGATATCTATGTGCCTTCAATATTTTACTTTAATGGAAAGCGGCCATCCTAAGGAGCTGTTCGTCAATAAATTTCAGGTCAGTATCTGCTATTTATGAGTTTAAGTACTTATGAATTGAATTATTGCACCTATTTTATATCATTGTACAATCGATAGTCATCCAACATGTCTTGATTGTGGGTTTTTTTGGGAGTCACCTTAGATTTGAGGGGTTTGCTTCCATGGGTCACTGTCAGCTCCCACTTTACGGATCTGATATGGAAGTGTGAGTCGGGTAATGACTGGTGGATTTTCCTTTTGAACTGGAATGGAACCAGTGCCTATCTTGTGTTCTGTTAGCTATTGAGCTATTTGGTTTCTTTGCCTTAATATGGTAGCCATAACATAGGTAACATAGGTTGTACTGAGCATATATAGATGGTAGTCCATTAAACTCACTCGAGATTAAGAATAACCCTGAATGCCTTTACTAATAAGAAAGTTATCAAGCTTGGTTTTAAACTCTGTCATGGTTTTGCTGTTCACAACCATGCATGGTAATACATTCCAGATCTCCATCACCCTGATGCGAAACCAAAATTTTCTTTTTTTTAGTAGTGAATTTATACTTGAATAATTGAAATGGGTGAGCTCTGGTATTATGTGGCTGAACCCTCTATACCAAGCCCAATTGTTCCCACATTTGTGCGTCTGATATGGCCCCATAGATTAGGCACATATCACCCCCTCAATCTATGGTACTCCAGGGAAAACATACTGAAATGTTGTAGAATCTGCTCATAGTTTAGACCTCTAATTTCACTAATTTTTCTTGTTGCCTTCCTCTGAACCCTCTCAAGAGCCCTAATACCCTCTGTTGCTAGGGGCCCAAAACTGGGTGCAATACTCCATGTGAGGGTGCACTAGAGTGTTGTAGAGGGGAATTAGGACCTCTTTATCCCTGCTCTTAATGTGTCTATGTATGCAATGGAGTATGTTGCCAGCTTTTTAAACAACCTGGCTACATTGCATTTTGAAGTTTAGGACATTGTTTACTCTGATGCCTAGATCTTTTTCCATCAAGAACTACTTTTAGTGCCCTGCCTTTCAGTGTATAGTTAAATTCTTTATTATGTTTCCCCAAGTGCATAACAGTGCACATCTCTAGATTGAATATTGATTTCTTTGTTTGAGCCCATAGTTCTAGATCAGTGAGGGCAGCCTGTAAGATGCCCCTTTCCCCCTGGTTATTTACAGGGTAACCTAGGCAAGTGTCATCTGTGAATTTTGAAAGCCATACCCCCGACTGTATATGCATTGAAGAAATGTATAAATTGAACAGACAAGGGCACAAAACCGAGCCCTGCAGCGCTAACTGGCAGAGTGAACCCCTATATAGCTGTAATTTGGCAGCAGATAATAGGAAGGAGTACTTGGTGGTATTCTGCTAAAAATAGGAACCTGCCTGTCAAGAGTCCCCCTGCAGATTTCGTGAGAAGATGTGTGGATTGGGGGTTTGGCAGTATGCTCTCTGAAGGGACTCTCTAGTAGACTTTGAGGTGTTACTCCTGAATTATCCTTTGCTGGACAGACTGTGTTCATAATGTAATTAAACTGAGAGATTCAAAAGTATAACCTTGTCAGTTTGACCATGCAATGAAATTAACAGTCCAATGGTTAACATAAAAATATTTTATTTGTTTATGGAATCCCTGGATGCTGATCTTAGTTTACATGTGACGTAAACTTTTATGTATTTTCTGTCATTTTCATTATGTAGTGTTATAATGGTTTTTAACCGATCAACAATAAACAAATTTGACTTGAAGTACCAATTCATCTCAGGGTACATGGAGAAAAAAATTACCTACTCACTCCAGGCTACATGGAGAATAACTTACCCACTTAACCCAGGGCACATGGAGAAGAAATCATTGACTCACCTGAGGGCACTTGGAGAATAAAATACATATTATACAATGGGCACAAACAAATAGACGGAATGCTGCATTTTGATTGGCTGACTGGCACCTTTTCAGCATTGTAAATCCTCCAGTGTACCCACTGGAAAAGGTGCAAGCCACCAGTCAGCCGCATTAGTAACTCCATCAAAAATCCCTCCGACCATGCCAAACACACTACTGGCATTCTTGCAAACAGGTTGCGAGACATTAACATGCTCACCCACAGAATGCCACGGTTCAAAATACCACCTGTTCAGACAAAAAAAATAAAACACAAGTCCAAATTCCAGCCGCAGTTCTTGGTAACAAAATCATACACACACTAAACAAAACTACCACCACTTCCTTCATGAGAGTTTCTAATAAGCACATGCAGTATCCACTGTTAAAACTAAACAACTCGAGACAACAAACTGTAAAAAGCAGAAAGTGTGATGAATCTATTGCTCATCTCTCCGCACTCCTCCAAAATACTTATGTTACTATTTACTGTACTACATGCCATACGTCCCCATTTGATGACCCGGTGGTGCAGTTGTACCTCTGCTCGATCCCCACCCTGCATCCTCTACTTCACTTCTGGAGCCACTATTGTAACCATACACTTTACTCGGTCCTGACACTTACCGGTGACTAATCCGCAAGTCGTTTCAATGCTGCATTGTTTTCCATCGTCCTCCCTCACACACTCTGCTGAAACCCCCCACACCTGAGCTTCATCTCCCTACCAGCAGTGTCTTCTAGCAACATAGAACTATTTATGTGGAGAAATAATTACCATGAAAATAATAAAAAATAAAAACACTTTCTTTTAATTTTTTATTTTTATTTTTTTACAAAAATAAAATGAACCATTGCATAATAGCAATATACCCCTCCAGGGTGTGGGTATGCTGGTGGGCTTACCATGACTGGTGTGGTTCAGTCACTCAGCTGCACCTCGTGACCGAACCACACCAGTCGTGGTAAATCCACCAGTATAACCACACCCTGAAGGGGTATATTGCTTTACTCACCCAGGGCAAATGGAGAAGAAATTATGAAATCACCATAAGGCACATGGAAAATAAATTAACAACCCACCCCAGGGCACATGGAAATTAAATGACCCATTTACCCATGGGCACATGGAGAATACATTACCCACTTACCTGAGTGTACATGAAAAATAAATTGTACGCTCACCTCTGGGTGCATGTTGAACAAATTACCAACTCAGCTCAGAGTACATGGAGAAGAAATTACCAACTCACCCTAGGTCTCACAGAGAACAGATTATCCACTCGCCACATGGTACATGGATAATAAATTACCCACTCATTCAGGGCACATGGAGATCAAATTCCCCACTCACCTCAGGGTACATAAAGAATGAAATAGCCACTCACCTCAGGGGACATGGAGAATTAATTACCCCCTCATCCAAGGGCACATAGAGAATAAATAACCCACTCACCCAGGGCACATGGAGACTATACTAATCCCTCACCTTATGATACGTGGTGAATAAATTGCCTACTTAGCCTTGGGCACATGAAGAATAAGTTGTACAGTTACGCAGGTCACATAAAGAGCAAATTGGCCACTCACTTCAGGATACGTGAGAGAAAAGTAACCACTCACCCCAGGGCAGATCTTGAATATATTGCCAGCTCACTTCCAGGTACATGTACAACAAATTACCCACTCATCCTGGGCAAGTGGAGAACAAATTACCCACTCACCTCAGGGTGCATGTAGAATACATTACCCCCTCACTCCAGGGCACATAGAGAACAAATTACCAACTCATCTCAGGGTTCATGGAGAAAAAATGTCCTACTTACTCCAGGGCACATGGAGAATGAATTGCCCACTTACCCAGGGCACATGGAGAATGGATTATCAATGCACTCCATGGCACATGGGGAATAAATTACCAACCCACCACAGTCCACGTAGAGAATGAATTACACACTCACTCCAGGGCACATGGAGAATATGTTACCCACTCACTGCAAGGCACATGGAGAATAAGTTACCCATTCACCTATGGCACGTGGAAAAGAAATTACCCACTTACCCCATGGCACATGGAGAATAAATTACCCACTCACCCATGGCACATGGAGAATAAATTACCCATTTACCTCATGGCACATGGAGAATAAATTACCCACTCACCCATGGCACATGGAAAAAAAAATTACACGCTCACCTCAGGGTACTTGGAGAATAAATTAGCCAGTCCCTCAGGGTTCATTAAGAATGAATTAGCCACTCTACCCGGGGCACATGGAGAAAAAATTATTCACTCCCTAAGGCACATTGAGAATAAATTACCCACTCACCTCAGGGTACACAATGAATAAATTGTCCACTTACCCTATGGCACACAGAGAATAAGTTTAATAGATTCTGTCAACAGATAAGGACCACTTGGCCCACGTAGTCTACTCGTAAACTCCCCCTAATAATGCTTCCCAAGCTATTACTGGGGGTCCGTCGCCCACTCTCCCATTATCCAAGATATCCATATGCTTATCCCATGCACACATAAATCCTGTAACTGTATTTGACCCCACCAACTTTGCTGGGTGACTGTTCCAGTCGCCCACGGTCCTTTCCATGAAGAATTTCCTCACGTTACCCCCGATCCTACCACCTTCAACTTCATATTATGACTCCTAGTCTTAAAACATCCTTTTCTCTGGAAAATACTCTCCTACTTCCCCCTCCCTCTGTCCCTTCTCATGACTTGCCCCAGCAATCAGTTTGCGTCATGCTCCTTTGGCACCTGCCCCCCTCCCCCAACTCTCAGTCCCGTGAGTTTCCCAAACAGTGACTACTAATGCTGGCTGCCTGACCATGCTTCCTCACACCCCACCATTTTACTCCAGCATGTCCTCTCTGCTCAGCCTCCCCTCATCCCAACATTTCTCCCTATACCTTATCCCTCTTCCCCCACCCTCTCACCTCCACTGCAGTACTTACCTCTCTCTCTCGTACCTCCCTTCTTCACCCCTCTGCCAGCTATCCCCATCCCTCTGAACTACTGACAATGCACTTTGTGGCTGCTTATCCCCCCCATAAAGTGTATTTTTCTTGTTATTTAACTTGTACCTATGTTTTGAGTTATTCTGTAAGTTCTGAATCCAAGCTGTATCTTTCATTGTAATGTACCTTTTCTTTCTCCTACTGTACTTTGTTTTGCAATCTATGACATGGAACCCTTGTAAAAGGGCTTGTGCTCAAAGGTTTTTTCTGAATCACTAAATAAATAAATACTTTACCTTGTTTATTCCCTTAAGATATTTGAATGTCTCTGTCATATCCCCCTGCCTTCTCCTGTCCTCCAGGGTGTACAAGTTTAATTCCCCAAGCCTTTCTTCATAGGTTTTTGGATATAGGCCCCGCATCATTTTGATTGCTTTCCTCTACACTGTCTCCATCCTGTCCCTGATCATTCGAAGATGGGGCCTCCAGAACTGCACACAGTACTAGAGTTGCAGCATCACAAGTGAAGTATACAGGGGAAGTATTACCTCCCTCCCTCCCTCTTCTGGTGATACCCTTCCCAATGCATCCAAGCAAGTTGTCCAGTTATCCAGTTCACATGGAGAATAAATTACCAACTGATCTCAGAGCACATGGAAGGAAATTACCCACTCACCCCATGGCACATTTTGAATAAATTACCAGATCACCTTAGGGTACATGGAGGACAAATTACCCATTCACCTCATGGCATATGGTGAATAAATTATTCACTTACCCAAGGCACATGGAGAATATTCTAACCACTCACCTCAGGATACATGGTCAATAAATTGCCTTCTTGCCCTAGGGCTCATGGAGAATAAGTTGTCCACTTACCCAGGTCACATGGAGAATAAATTACCCACTCACCTCAGGGGACATGGAGAATAAATTACCCGCTCACCCAGGGCACATGGAGAACAAATTATCCTCTCACTTCAGGGTATAATGAGAATAAATTACCCACTCACCTTTGGGCCCATGGGGGGCTATTCTCTAAGGTATGAAGTGGCTACAAGCCACATATCTGGGGTGCCTAGACACTCTGCAGCTGCTGTGCCACCTGCATCCGATTCTCCAAGGGAGTGCAGGGTTGGCATACACCTGATCTCCCCGCCAGCTGGTGAGATCCACAAAGGTACGGTTCAGGGGGTGTGCCCGCACTCCGCGCTATGCTCAAATGCACAGAGTGCCAGGGCAAGGTGGGGGCACAGGCTACACATTTCAGTAGAAGTCATAGTCACTGTGTGCCCTTTGACAGTATGCGGCTGGCAGTGGAAAACCCTATAGGGCCCCCTGCCTTGCCACCCCAGCCCAATGGGACCACTACAAGGGCAGATAGGCCCGCCCCACCACCTGAACCCCTGCACCTGTCCCTAATGCCCACCCTGTGCTGCACACCCCTGTACTCAGCCATGAGCCATCCCTGTGTCTGTAATCACCCTCTCCACCTGACACACATAGGGGCACCAGCCTTGTGAATGCACAAAGGCCCCCCCACCCCTGACCAGTACAGCTCCACTGGATCAATCCCTGCCCCCAAGTATGGCCTCCCTGGCCATTCATGCATGTTCTGTGGACCTCCCGTAGCACCAACAACCCCATGACCCCCCATACCTGCCCATCGGTGCGGCCATGGAATGGCCAGCGGCACTCATTTCCTCAAACCTCTGTGGCTGCTGGCTGTCCAAATGATGCTGGGAGCACGCCACTATATATAGAGGTGGCCTGCACCCAATATCACTGAGATGGCCAGTCAGCCGTGGAGGTGTGAGGAGGGCTGTGCCACTGACCACTCTGTAGTGGCACCAATGGGCAGGTATGGGGGTCGGGAGGTTGTCTGTGCTATGGAGGCAGGGCACAGCAGTATGGGGAGGTAGGGGGTACCACTGCCCTGAGGATGAGGCTCAGGGTGTGTGGGGGGATCCACCTACCCCTGTGATGGGGTGCCGCTGTGTGGGGGTGGGTGGCCTACGGGTCAGGGGTCCACCCACCAGGGCCAATTCATGTGCTTCATGGGCACTCTTGTCCATGGGCATTGCTTGGGGAGCACACAAGCATACTGGCCAAGAGGGTCAATCCACATGGATCTGTGAACCTGTGGTTGGCATTCACACACCCAGAACCATGCCCTGCAGTGCAACTGATCTGCTACGGGACCCTGGCCGGGCATCCCATTGGATGCCCACCTGGGTCTGCTATGCCACCCCCAGGCTGCCCTGCACTGCTTTGCATACCAGGGGGAGTGGGGCCACGTAAAGGAGCCATACAGTGACCACTGACTGTGAATGTGTCCACTGCACATCATTCCACAGATGCAGGGCTACAAGGACAGGATACACGCCTCTGGCACATAATTCCTGCCCCTTGGAGAATGCCTCCCCCCCAAGAGAATAAATAATTCCCTCACTCCAGGGCACATGAAGAATAAATTACCCACCCATCTCAGGGAGCAAGGAGGACAAGTTACCAACTAACTTCTGGGCTCACAGAGAATCAACTACTCACTTACCTGAGGGCACATGGAGAATAGTTTTCCCTATCACCTCAGGACATATGGAGAACAAATTACCAACTCATCTCAGGGTGCATTGGCAAAAAACTACCCTCTCACTGCAGGGCACATGGAGAATAAATTATCCACTCATCCCAGGGTACATGGGAAATAAATTACCAACACACCCCAGCCCACAAGGAGAATAAATTACTCACTCAACTCAGGGTATATGGAGAATAACATATCCACTCTCTACAGGACACATGGAGAACAAATTTCCCACCCCCAGGGCACATGGAGAAAAAATTACCCACCCCCAGGGCACATGGAGAACAAATTACCCACTCACCCCAGGGCACATGGAGAACAAATTACCCACACACCCCAGGGCACATGAAAACTAAATTACCAACCCACCCCAAGGCACACGGAGAACAAAATACCCACTTACCCCAGGACGCATGGAGAATAAATTACCAAATCGCCCCAGGACAGTATCCCGTGTATTAGGTGACCATAATTGAGAGCTTTCAAAAAGGACGACTCAATCACGGCGCTTTTACACAGGGGCATTGGGCAGGGAGGGTGACCAGATAGGGGATTCTGCTACTATAGCGACAGGATGTCACTATGTATACATGTGTGCGGGGGTGGGGAGGGACCATGATGTGCAATGGGTGGAATGGGAGGGAGAGTTTGTGGGGCATAGTGCGGTGGTGGGCGGCCGAGCTGGCCATGTGGCATGGTGGGTTGGTGGTAGGCTGGGGCTGGGGGGTGCCAGGTTTGCATCTGGGCACATTCATTTTTTGTGCCGGGTCATGGGTTTTCTTTTCTTTTTTTTTGTTTTGCACCCCCCCGACATGCACCCCCCTGGAGTTGAGAATCCTTTAGTAGGGGCATGCAGGGGGGGTGAAGCCCCCTGCATAAAAAAATAAAATGTAAGTCTCTGGTGCTGTATTGATGTTCGCTGCAAGTCTACATCGATAAAATTCATTTAATAAATTTCGTCGATGTAGACTTGCCCAAACAGCGATCACTATTACGCGGTTGCTGTTATCACATGGAACCCGAAGGGCACATGGACAATAAATTACCCATTCAGACCAAGGCACATGGATAAGAAATTACCCACTTACTGCAGAGTACATGAAAAATAAATTATGCACTCACCCGTGGTTGCATGTTGATTAAATTACCAACTCACGGCAGGGTACATAGAGAACAAATTACCCACTCACTCCAGGTCACATGGAGAACTAATTGCCTACTTGCATCTGGATACATGGATAATAAATGTCCCACTCACCCCAGGGCAAATGGAGAACAACTTCCCACTCACCTCAGAGTACATGGAGAATAAATTACCCACTAACTCAGGGCACATGGAAAAGAAATTACACACTCAACCCAGGACCATAGGGAATAAATTACCCACTCACTCAGGGCACAAGGAAAACAAATTACCCACTCAACTCAGGGTATCTGGAGAATAAATTACCCACTCACTCAGGGTGCATGGAGAATAAATTACCAACCCACCTCAGGGTACAAGTAAAATTAATTACACACGCAGCCCAGGGCAAATGGAGACTAAATTGCCCACTCACGCAGGGCACATGGAGAATGAACTAGGGCTGGGAGAACTCAGTGAAGTTCTGACCCTTATTAAATAAGAACCAGAACATGGTGAAGTTCTGATTAGTTCTGATTTATTGACAATTTTTTTTTTATTATTTCAATTTTATTGAGAGAGACAAAAAGAGGAATTATATTTTGACATTGGCTCTTAAAAGGACTGGCTAGGATGGTACAAGTCACAGTAAACACTGCAAAGACAGTAAACATCCTAAGAGCAGCTCACAGACAATAGTATCACTCATCACTTAAAACAACGGCGGCCTTATTTAATAACTGTGCTTTACTGAGACTAAGACAACGGGTGGACGGACCTCAAGGAACGGGATGGGTAAGGGAAGGGGATTACTACTCTCACTCAAAAAGAGCCCACCGTCCCATTTAGTCTAGGATATAAACTCTAAGTTGGTTTGAGAAAAATACAGGATCCAGCCCTGCCATCACCTCAAAAGGCCCCCATGTTTACCCCGAAGCTTGGCCATCAAGCTTTCAGATCTGTATATCTCTAGGACTATTTGGTGCCAGTCTGATACAATGGGAATCAGTGTTGACATCCATTTACATGAGATGGCTTTCTTAGCCACTAGGAAATATAGGGGTAAGAGAGTATTGGCCCAGCGTGGGCTATGGGTTGGGAAGATGGTCATCAAGACCATTTCTATTGTTATTTCTATTGGCTCACTGAAACATCTTCCCAGTTCTGTTTGTATCCCACACCAAAACAGCATCAATTTTGGACATGTCCAGAAAACATGACCCAGGTCTGCCACCCTACAGTTACAATTCATCCAACAGCTTCCATAAGAAGCTGGTAGATATTTTGCCAGCACTGCAGTAGAATGAAAATACCTAGATCAAGACTTCCAGACATGTCTGGGTCAGTTCCCTAGTGCCTGGAGAACTGCCCTCATTACTCCCATATACAAAAGTGGAGAATGGTCCTCCCCCAATAACTACCGACCGATTTCCATCCTCCCCCACTCTTTAAATCTCTTGAAAAAGTGGTGACTACCCAGCTCACTGAGTACCTGACCAAGTATGACATTATGTGCCCAGAGCAGCATGGCTTCCGCTCAGGATGTAGCACCACTACGGCTCTCCTGGAGTTCGTAAAATACCTGCACTCTGCTCTTGGCTCTGGCAACCTTGCTGGAGCAGTGTTCCTTGACCTCTCCAAGGCCTTTGACACTGTCTGCCACCCCCTCTTGCTTGTTTGATTCTCTCCTCCAACTTGGCTTCTCTGCTGGTCCCCTTGTCTGGTTTTCTAGTTACCTCTCAGCTAGATCCCAGAGCGTAAAAATCAATGGCTCCTTGTCCAACACCTGACCCATCCGCTCCTGGGTCCTCCAGAGCTCCATCCTGGGACCCTTACTTTTCAGTCTCTATCTCACACACTCCCCAGCTCCTGTACTGGCAAAATTCTCCTCTATACAGATGATGCGGTTCTCTTTGCCTCACACCCCAATCCTACCTCTCTCCAGTCATCCCTCCAGCATGCCTTCAACCAAGCTGAAAGGTGGTTCATAGCTCATAGACTAGTCATTAATCTAAAGAAGACCAAGGCAATGCTCTTCTCCCACCACCAAAGCAAGGCCAGAAATGCCCCTCTCTTGATTCTCCCCAGTACTCTGCACCCCATAGAGCAAGTGACCACCTATAAATACTTACGCATCACCTTCGATGCTGCCCTCACTTTCCATGCCCACATCAGTTCCCTCTCCACTGCCACTAACTCTAAGATCACCCTTCTATACCACCACAGGGACTGCTTTCCCCAAAATGCCCTCTGGCTGGCCATCACCTCCTCTGTCCTGTCCCTGGTGGATTATGGACTGCCTATCTATGCTGTGGTTGACAATACTGCACTCACTAAAATCCAGCTCTCCAACAATAAGGCCTGTGGGCTCCTGACTGGAGCCCCCAGGTGCACTCACACATGCCTACTCTACTCCACTGCCAACCTGCTCAACTTTGAGGAGACACTCCACTGTCAGACCTGCCTACTAGCTAATAAAATTGCTGCTCGGGCTCTCTCCTCCTAGGGTGTCAGTCTCCCTTCAACGAGCCACCCCTACTGTCTCCACCCGTACTTCTGGTAAGGCCACCCTACTGGTGCCCAGAACCAAGACCTCCCTAGCCCGGAGATCCTTCTGTTACCGAGCCCCCACCTGGTTCAACTCCCTTCCAGTCAACATCTCCAACATCCCCAAAATTGGTCCCTTCAAAACCACCCTTTGGAACCATCTATTGGACGCTTGCTGCTGTAAATGTAACTAACCCGTGCCACCCCATCGGGACTCTCCCTGTGGGACACACCTATCAGGCTACACCAGACTTGACAATGTACCCTGGACAGCTTACTCTCCCTCCTCCTGCATTGCATGCCACTGTTTACTGTTCTACCCTACTGCAAGGTATATACTGGGGTGTCCTCCCATGCAACACATGTATAGCTATTGTGTCTATTATTGTACTTGTACTATGTATCTATCACTGTTGTACCCTGAACTATGTAATACTGTCTGTCCTCTCTGTGATGAGGTGTCTTTGCAAATGAGTCTCTGACTCAAAGGTTGTAAATCTGATTTGTACAAATAAATAAATAAGTATCGACCATTTGGTAGTAATAGGCAAGCCCAAGCCTGTGCCAGGACATGAAAGTTTTATCCAGGAGTACTGGGTGAAAATTTTTGTCTCCAGATATTAGTGTGAAAAAGAAAATAGTTTGGTTAAAGGGCTTTCAGATTTGTATGCCGTGCCATATTTTCAAGATTTGAGCAGAAAATTTAGTGAAATCCCAAAAGGAGGGTGGAGAGGAAAAAATTATCTTTTTCATTATCGTGAAGGTCATTTATTAGGAATTCAAGTTCCTTCCAAGGTGGGTGGCTTGAGGGAGAGAGTCATAATAGAAGGATCTTTATAAAAGCTGCCATAGCATATAGTTTTAGGTCAGGGAGATTCACTCCCCCCACCCCCGATCCAAGGGGAGACACAATAGGGAGTGATGGATCCTCAGTCTCTGGTTATTCCATATAACTGAAGAAATCATCCCATTCCAGGATTTAAAGTAAAAGGTTGCTGGGAAAGATGGGACATTCTGAAATAAATACAGTAGTTTAGGGAGTATATTCATTCAAATGGTTTCTAAGCATTGGAAGAAAGTAAGTTTTAAATTGTCCCATCTTGACAGGTCATCTTGAATAAGACGAGATAGTGGTTAATAATTAACCAATTCAAGATTATCTAAGTTCAGGGGGATATGAATGCCCAAATATTTAAATTTAGTGCTTCTCCATTTCAAAGGTAAAGATTCTCTCAGGATCTGCGATGATTTAGCATCATTGCTTTAGTTTTAGTGATATTTAATTTGAAATTCGCTATTTTGTCATAGTATTTGAAAGTCTCCCAGGCAGCAGGTATAGAAGATTCAGGGGATAAGAGAGTTAGAAGAATATTGTCTGCTAATAAAGATATTGTATATTTTTTTGGCCCAGTGGAACTCCCTCTATCCTGGGGTCTCGCCTAATGGCCATAGCCAGGAGTTCCATATAGAGGACAGAGAGGTAGGGATAGAGGGGACATCCCTGTCGGGTGCCTTGTTGTAAAGAGATAGGGGAGGACATTGCTCTATTTAGGCGTATATAGGTCTTGGGTTGGGGGTATATAATATATTTTTAAGCAAGGGAAGAAATTTGTCAAGGAAAGAAAAACTTTTCAAGGTTTATTAACAAATATTTGAAAAAAATGTGAAAATAGGCATAAAAGTGGCCAAAGTAGGTCACATTTGACACAGAGGCCCCAAGGAAACAATTTAATGGATTATTTGTCTAAAAATTAATGTAAAACTGCTAACTAAAAAAGCAATCACTCACTACTAGCCCCTTCATGGCTGGCCTATAATGGTTGCATATCCTGCTTGGGCTGGTGACATGAGTGTGCTGGGAGAGACAGAGAGAGATGGAGAGAGACAGATGCAAATACTTATATCATAGCACCACCAAGCACTGCAGGCACTGCCAGGCAGCTAAGATTATTTTCTTTTTTAATAGTGCTGTGTAGGTATTATTTTGATGGATGTTCCAGTCAGAGCTGAACAGGCAAAAGAAATGGATATGAATGATCAAATGAGCAGCACTAAGAGAGCTCCCCCTCCCTACCCATGTAAATGATGCAACTGCTTTGCATGCCCCAGTGTACTGTGGTATATGGTACACTACCTGGTTCAAGAGGTGGTAATGTTTCCTAGTACTACGACTACTTCTACTGAATCTGATCAACACACTGAATCCTTAGAGAAGAAAAGCCAAAGACATAGTGATCACCACCACCCAGGCAGCCAGTCACACATTGCATCGGTCAAGTGCAGCGCAGTCACAAAAAAGTTTGCCACTGCCACCTGAAGACCTGATGACACACAACACAATTACATCCTTCCTAGTTCCACAATTGCTGCCAGCCACTGCCAAGTAGTTTAAGTATCAAAAATAAAATACAGTAATATAATAATCTCAGCCCAGTTACTGTAAATGAGATGTAACCAGGCTAGCATACCATGCACACACAAACAATAAAGAAATTACATGAATTTTCAATTTAGTAGCATTTTTTTCTGTGAAGTAATCGCAGCCAAATATGGGGAATGTGAGAAATATACAAAAAGTATTCATTTTCTGGGTGTCTGGGATCTGCTAAGCCATGCAGTGTACGAAAATTAAAACAGTGCAGTCAGGATCAGTTGCTGAGGGCAAAAAAGTGACAAGTAGTAGTAGTAGTAGTAAGGAAGTAAGGACAGGAGTAAGGACAAAAAGTGATACGTAGTAGTCGTGACTCATGAGGACAAAAGTGATAGTAGTAGTAGACAGCAGTACCCTACCTTCCAGATCAGTGGTGGAGCCAGGTTTGGGAGCATTTGGGAGCCGGGGGGGCCATTCAGTCAATCATGGGCTCCACAATGGGTACTAAACAGTGAATAAAGATGGTGACAGGGCACCACTACTCACACTGGGGCAGTCAGAAGGGGTGACCACCCCCCAGCCCCCTCCCAGCTCCACCACTGTTCCAGATCAGATAGTGGTACCAGGTACCACCAAGTGAGTTTATCACATGAAATGCAGTTGCTTGCTGTATTTGGACTCTGAAACCACTGATGTTGTTTTTTTTTCTCTTCTGTGCTGCTCATGTGATCATTCAAGTAACAGTGGCCTGGCCTAGTCCGTCCTGACTTGACTTGTTGCAATTAATTGCTACCTCATGTAGTAGACCCTA